>JANAVB010012200.1:10866541-11367489 GCA_029216955.1 Iris pallida
TGCGTCCCGCCATCAGGGCGACGTAATCGCGAACCGAAAGCATCAAAAGGTGGTAACGGCTTCTTGGACGTGTGGGCTTTGACGGAATTCAAATTGGTCGCGTGTGCGCGACGAATTTGATGCGTATCCGTCAAAATTTCGTATCGGCCTCTGTGCAAATTTCTAAATTACTTTGTGCACGCTCGTCAGATCGAGATGAAACTTGCGCCAACAGGACCGTATCATTTTTTTGGTCCTGTATGCCAAGTTTGGTCGAATTCTGAGACAGTTGATCGGATCGCCGTTTTGGCGGGCCCGACGGTCCGATTCAACGGGCGATTTTGTGCACGGCCCGCCGGAATCCATTTTGGACATGTGGTTGGGTTCGTATCGGAAAACCGGACCTGTGACATATAGTTTGACGACTTTAGAGACCATTGACTCTGGTACGCTTTTCGGTGTAAAGCGGATCCAACGGCGGATACCGTTTTGATCCAAAATTACCGTTTTGCCCTTGTATCCAGAATTGGACTTAAGAACAGGAAATCCTACTATTTTGACTATTGTGGCACATTGAGTAGTTCAGACTGTCGGTTTCACCAGCACAGGACCACAGGCGAGTACGTTTTATTGTGTTTCCAGTATTGATCTTTACTATACATCAGTGTTTAGTTGATAGATATGTGATTTCAGTTTTCTGTTGATTTGTTCCTTGTTGTGTCGGGAGGTGAAGTACCAACGATGTGTGATCTGGCCTTAGACCGTATAGACCGTGTTTATATTGCATTTATTTCTTGTAGACAGTGTACTTTAGACCGTGTAGACCGTATTATCGCTACATTTAAACTGTGTAGATCGTGATTATTATTTTGTAGACATGTTTGTTTTGCATATTTTCTGTACTCCGTGTAATTGTAGACCGTGTACTGTAGACCGTGTAACTTTAGACCGTGTAGACCGTGTCGCATAATTGTCCCGAGACCGATCACATATCAAAAGTACTTCAGTCGGTCAGTCAGTGGGTATTTTATTGTATTTTATTTTCTGTTTAGTTTTATCCTGTCCTTCTTCATTTATTTTATAAATCATATGTCTAAAGGCTAACCTCTGTGATATAGTCATTGTCATATATTGAAACTGCATTCAGTGAATTATGCTCGTTCCATTCCTGACTGAAAACTAATATTTTCAGGTTAGCCGTGAATTCACTTAGCATGGGAGATACGGGGGTACTTGCAGACAAAGGCCTAGAGACTAGCTAGATAGTGGAGTTGTAGCCATTCAAATATTTGTACAAGTTTGTATTTTTCAGCAAATGTAAAACTGTGAATATTGTAAGTTAAATTAATTATGAATGAGCATTATTGTGATTTTGATCTTCATGGCCGTGACAGCGTTCTACCGCCGACACTGCGGCGTAGGCTGGCTTGGACACGTCTCGTATCCGTTTAAAAAAATGGGTGCGGGTCGTGACAAGTTTTTGTGGTGGCTCATGCAGGTCAGTTTTTGCAAAATATACGAACTTGTAATGGTACGTTAGTCATACTATTACGAGCCTGCGACCAGGAAATGCTCATTCACGAACTAGGATCTAAATGATTTAAGATAATGACTAGGACTAGGAGTCCCTTGTTCAAATGACCGTTGGGTAGTTAAGGTTATTAGATAGGCCATGCAATTTAGATAGCTTGCTAGATCCATATGGTACACTATTATTTGATATGACAATGTGATTCAGCGTGGATATACTATTCGCTTGCTATGTTAGGCTTACCTAGAATTAAGGCTTTGACCTTGATAAACTGTTTAATTTTCTTTTGCTTTATTAGATATAAATCTTATATCATAAGTTAGAATTGTCTATTTTAAATTCTCTTTTGCTGTAAGGAGTTAGTTTATAATTTCTGATTCTGTTATTTGTGTATAAATCTCGAGTTAGATTTTGATTCTCACAAAACTCGAACTACTTGTGCCTCCTTTCCAAAATCTCGCCTACTTATTTTGACTATCTTGACCAAAGCTGCTATTACATCCTAGTTTTGCAAGCTTACTCTTTTATCGAGCTTGATTCAAGACATATGTTTTTGGGGACGTCCGCTAACATATTGTCTAATCAGAATCGATGTATTACGGTCTGATCAACCATGATGCATTGGTTCGCTCTTCATCTAATTATCCTACGTGGATTGAGATGTAGATGTCTCTAGATCTCATCCGCGACTGCTTTGACAATTCCTCTTGAATTATACATCCGCCTTTGAATCACGTAATTGTGTCAGTGACATCTCCCTTGAACCCTATTGTTTTACCTTTCACTGATTTGGAAAGACGAAAGCTTATAATTGGTAGAAAGATATAGGGTATCCCCATGGCTATGATGGTTGTATACACAAGGGTAACTACAATCGGTCAGCCAGGTGACTAGAACCTTGCCTTAAGTTACTCGTCCTCTCCGCGACCCTAACATACTATCTTGATCTTCTAGTCATTGGAGTCCGAGAATGATTAGGATCTTTCCCTTGATCAATGCCAACCTAGGAGACTATATATCTCAAGAGACCGATTATTGTGAGCCTCTAATTATTTGTTGAAGCTTGCTTTAACTAGAGCCCTTGTGACAATAGTCTGGCAGGTTTGACACACATAGAAATTCATGACCCAGTGGTTAGGAACCTTTTTATATAATGTGCCTTAAAATTAGTTATCCCGTCAGCAACTCATGTATACTGTGGACGAGTAGGTCATTCTATTTCATCGACCATGTGTTATTGCACACGGACTCGTTTTCCATTTTTGAGAACGACCCTTGACTTGACTTACAACTACAATATTCCGTTATGCCGTGCCTTATTCTTTATTAGCGAGAGTCGAGGCACAATATTCGGACTTTGGAAACCCTCTAACCTCACCACTCCTAAACCATATCTTATTTCTAAGGTGGTAGACTGTAAGTCTTCTAAATTTAGGATATACGAGAATTACCGATTGATTAGAAAATTTCCATTAACAGGATATTAGTGCCCATGGACTCCCACTTTCCATTTAGATCATTTTGTGTCCCGGCCGTGCCATTAATATTCGAAGCACGAGGCCAGCTGTACCTCCCAACAAAATATATGCAAGGTCTAGACGAGTCTACCTTCATCTAGGTATATCATGTCTACTCAAAACCGTCCCCTTATACTCTATTTTTGTGCTACGACTTTCAGGTTAAAAGGACTAGCTATAACCCTTACCACAATACCGGTATACTTCCCAACTTCCACTAGAGCCTCAACCTTGACTCAATTCCATCGACCTAATATGTGGTGGTGCTCTACTCGAAGCCCACTATGCACATGCCACTAGTGTGCTACCCAATTGAGGCCTCATGTACTACTTAAACACAAAAGTCACTGAAGGCGTATTTTTGGGCTTTAGGAACCTAGCTAACCAACCCGACTGACAACTAGCTCAATCACTTGGGTCGAAACCTATTCTAGCAAAATAGTTTTATCATTGTTGTAGCGCCCCGCTTCGATAGGCGACGGAACTTCATAATATGCTAGCGCCGAGTCAGATCGGCCGGGAACTTAGATGGCCATCTGACTCGATCGCTAAGCTTGGTAAACGTTAACGCCTTGCGGCATCGATTCAATTCGATTTGGACGGAAGATACGAGAATCGATCCAACTAATGGAACGACTTCTGTTGGAACGTCCTAGATGCAGCGGGCTGCGTCTCGGCGCGTGAGCTCTCTATAAGAGTCCCTTCGACGGGACCGGACCGCTGTATGGTTTTCTTGGAGCTTTGCCGCTTGGCTTGATTGAAGTGCTTTCGCGTCGTTTTCAAGGATGCAATTACAAATTTCGATGCAAGGGAAAAGAAGGAAATCTAACAAAGTGTTGATGCATTGCAGGAGCTCGCGTAACTAAGGATTGACGTTGCGTAGCGCTTCGACGACCTGCACGAAGCCAAGTAATCGGTGGGTGATTCGGCCTTCTTTTCTATTCTGTCCCGCAAACTTAATCCTTGCTTCGAATCCATTCAAATCGAACGATGCCAAGTTAATTGCATGCCAACTTCGATTAAGTCCCTCGTGGTGCGTAGCACCAATGACCGCATATAAGATAGTTTCATGCTCATCTATTGTCTTATGCAGGGTAAATATTATCTATGTTTTCATGCAGGGACGAGCACGGCCGTGGTAAGAAATACGATAAACTGCGATGTTATGTTGTATGCTTAATACTCAAAGACGCTATCGAATATGAACTGAATTCATTTAGTTCTAATAGAAAGACAACTCTAAAGCATGCCTATCCTAACAATCAGAGTCGGTTTAGACGAGTTGGTTCGTCTCGTCCACTTAGCAAGTGTGCTAATCCCCTCCCCCAATTTTCTCAGGTGTGACGGGCCTCTAACCTAAAACGAAGCTGAAGTGCGAGAGGCGTTTTGAAGCTCTTCCTATACTGAAGTATTTTGAAGCCAATTCAAGTCGACGGCTTATGTATAAAGGGGCGAATGTATGGACGGCAAGCGTAGTTCAGGCAACTTGTCGAAGGTATTCTCTTTATGTTTTCAATCAATGTAGCCGCAACGGCATCCAATGTAATTACGACTTGCACTTCATTGCAAGCTATGAATGAAAAGCATTTCTATCTTCCTATACTGCGTCTTAAATTCTGATGTGATTTGTGAAGTTTCAACTTGGCATATTTATATAAAAGATAACCGTTTGAGAACTTGTCATCTTGCCTTGCACGAGCGCAACTCCAGGCTCGTGCGGCATCACGCCTTAGCGAGGACGATCGAATCGGCAAAATTAACATCAGGACGAACGTTGCCGACTCGGGCGTGACAAATTGGTATCAGAGCACAGTTATGTTTTCTCGGATTTTCGAAATATGTTTCATCATTGTTGAATGTCCGTTGCGATGGTTTGATTGAATGCTTGTCGGCATGCTGCGTGAAATACGAGTTCCATACAGGTAAGCCCGTAGATATTTTGAAAAATACTAACGGGTTTACACTGTTTATAGGAATGACTAAGCGAATAAGAAAATCGCCGGCCCAACAACCCAAACTGTAGATAGTACGTCGAGCACAAAAAGCACCGAGCCTAGCGAGACGACTATGCAGAAGATGCTACAGTTGATGGAACTGCAGCAGCGCACAGCTTCAGACACAATTTAAAGCTCAATTTGAGGCGCAACAAAACAGATGAATGCCCTGACTCAGATAGTGAGCAGAATGGCGGGCAATAGCAGACGACGGACGAAGAGCCCGAGGAAAAACAAGGCGACCAAGAGAAGACGAGGAGGAAGATGGCTCCCCGCGAATGATGAACTCTCCTTCCATGTTCAAAGTGAAGGAGTTCCGCAAAATGAATCCGCCGAAGTTCAACGGCCGAGCAGAGCCCGACGTGATTGTAGGATGGCCACATTTGCGTCGGAGAAAGATATCTATCCTTGGATGCCGTCGTACTAGACATAAAAGATTACGACATAATCCTGGGCATGGATTGGTTGGGCGCTTGTCGTGCAACGATCGAGTGCGCGGAGAAGAGAGTAGTGTTTCGTCTTCCTGGCGAGACGGAGTTCTCATATTCGTGGTACGGCCTCGAGACGGCGATGATGGTATCGGCAATCTCGGCAAGGCGTATGCTGCGTTCCGGCTGCGCGGGATACTTGGCATCAGTTCGAGACACGCGGACGGATAATACAAACACAATGCAGACTGATGTTTGTGGCAGACTTTCCCGACGTTTTTTCTGACGAGATGCCCGGGATGCCGCCGGATCGAGAAATTGAATTCAGCATCGACACCTTTCCGGATACACGGCCGATATCAAAGGCGCCTTACCGAATGGCTCCAGCAGAACTGAAGGAGCTGAAGGTGCAATTACAAGAGTTGCTAGACCGCGGATTTATTTGCCCTAGCGTCTCTCCGTGGGGAGCTCCCGTATTGTTCGTGAAGAAGAAAGATGGGTCGTTGCGGCTATGCATCGACTATCGGGAACTCAACAAGGTGACCGTACGGAACAAGTATCCTTTGCCGCGAATCGACGACTTGTTTGACCAACTGCAAGGCGCGGCAATATTTTCAAAATTGATCTTCGTTCGGCGCTATCATCAGTTGAAGATCAAGTCCGACGACATATCGAAGTCTGCCTTCCGCACACGATATGGTCATTACGAATTCCTCGTCATGCCGTTCGGTTTGACGAATGCCCCGGCTTTCATGGATCTGATGAACCGAGTCTTCCGACCTCAATAGACAAATTTGTAGTCGTATTCATCGACGATATCCTTGTCTACTCAAAGAATCGGGAAGAGCACGCGGAACATTTGAAGACGGTATTGCAGATTCTGCGTGAAAACAAACTATACGCCAAGCAAAGTAAGTGCGAGTTCTGGATGAGTAGCGTGACATTTCTCGGGCACGTAATCTCTGCCGAAGGTGTCGCGGTGGACCCAAAGAAATTGATGCGGTGGTGGATTGGAAACGACCTGCCTCGGCTAGCGACATTCAAAGTTTCCTTGGCTTAGCGGGCTACTACCGTAGGTTCGTGCGAAGCTTTTCCAAACTAGCGTCGCCTCTGACTCGCCTCACCCAGAAGGGAGTAGTATTTTAATGGAGCGACGACTGTGAATCCAGCTTTCAAGAGTTGAAGCAACGGCTCGTCTCAGCTCCAATCCTTGCACTTCCAGACGGTCCAGAAGGCTTTCAGATATTCAGCGACGCATCGGGAACTGGCCTCGGGTGCTACTCATGCAGAGAGATAAAGTCATCTCCTACGCTTCACGGCAGTTGAAGCAGCACGAGAAAACTACCCGACGCACGACTTAGAATTGGCGGCGATCGTCTTTGCATTGAAGTTATGGCGGCACTATCTCTATGGTGTAGCATGCAGAATCTACACAGATCATAAAAGCCTGAAGTACTTGTTCACGCAACGAGAACTCAACCTACGACAGCGACGATGGCTCGAACTCATAAAAGATTACGAGCTAACGATCGAGTACACGCCGGGCAAGGGAAATGTGGTGGCCGATGCACTCAGCAGAATGTTTATGGGAACACTGGCCATAAACAAGGAAATACGGCGAGACCTTGAAGCGATGGGTATCGAACTCGGAATTGAGTATCGACACCTGCACCTAGCTCAACTGAAGTTAGGATCGAGCCTGCTTAGCAAGATAAAGACCGCACAGGAGGATGACTCATTCCTGAAGAAGATGCGCGAGCTGATTTCAGCAGGAAGGGCGACTGACTTTGCGGAAGACGGAGACGAGACGATACGACTAAAGGGAAGGCTCTGTATTCCTGAAACTGCCGAACTCAGAAAAGAAATTCTGACGGAGGCGTATTGTGCGAAGTACTCGTTACATCCTGGGAGCACCAAGATGTACAAGGACTTGCGCACAAACTTTTGGTGGCACGGCAATGAAGAAAGACGTGGCTACGTTCGTATCACAATGCATGGCGTGTCAGCAGGTGAAGGCGGAACACCAGAGGCCCGACGGAGAGCTGCAGAACATCCCCATTCCCGAGTGGAAGTGGGACAATATCTCGATGGATTTCATTGTGGGATTTTCGAAGACGCCGTTGGGGAATGACGCGATTTGGGTCATTGTTGATAGATTGACCAAGTCGGCTCACTTCATCACAATTAAAGTAGGATGGAGCGTCGATCGGTTAGCGCAAATCTACGTCGATGAGATTGTTCGACTGCACGGGTGCCGGCCTCAATAATTTCGGACAGAGACGGGCGATTCCTATCGTATTTCTGGACGAGCCTCCAAGCGGCGATGGGAACCAAACTGAACTTTAGTTCGGCGTACCATCCCCAAACAGACGGACAGACGGAGAGGGTGAATCAAATCCTAGAAGACATGCTGCGTCTGTGTGCGATCGACCTAAAGACTAGTTGGGATACGCATTTGCCGCTTGCGGAGTTTGCGTATAACAACAGTTATCAGTCGAGTATTCAGATGGCTCCATACGAAGCGCTCTACGGGAGAAAGTGCCGTTCGCCGATATGCTGGGATGACGTCGTGAGAGCGACAAGTGCTGGGATCGGAACTAGTGGAGCAGGCCGTCGAAAAGGTCCGCTTGATCCGAGATAGACTCCGCATCGCGCAAAGTCGACAAAAGAGCTACGCAGATCTTCGTCGACGACTACTAGAGTTCTTGGCCGGGGACCATGTGTTTCTGAAAGTAACGTCCATGCGCGGAGTGATGCGGTTCGGCGTTAATTCAAATTGAGCCCGAGATTTGTAGGCCCCTTCGAGATCATTGAGCGAGTTGCGACGGTTGCTTATCGGATCGCACTACCTCCTGCCTTAGCCGATGTGCACGATGTTTTCCACGTTTCACAACTTCGAAAATACGTGCACGATCCAAGTCATGTGGTTAGCTTCGATCAGTTGGAGCTACGTACTGACTTGTCTTACTCGGAGGAGCCTATTCAAATTTTGGACCGCAAGGAAAAGGTGCTACGAAATCGGTCGATGTCCTTGGTCCGCGTGCTTTGGCGGAACCATACAGTCGAGGAGTCGACGTGGGAGATGGAGGCGGAGATGAAGGAGAAGTACCCTGCGTTGTTCGTCTAAATTAAGGTCCGACCCTTGTTCTTAAGTTTCGGGACGAAACTTTTTCTTAGTGGTATATTATGTAGCGCCCCGCTTTCGATAGACGACGGAACTTCATAATATGCTAGCGCCGAGTCAGATCGGCCGGGAACTTAGATGGCCATCTGACTCGATCGCTAAGCTTGGTAAACGTTAACGCCTTGCGGTATCGATTCAATTCGATTTGGACGGAAGATACGAGAATCGATCCAACTAATGGAACGACTTCTGTTGGAACAAGTCCTAGATGCAGCGGGCTGCGTCTCGGCGCGTGAGCTCTCTATAAGAGTCCCTTCGACGGGACCGGACCGTTGTATGGTTTTCTTGGAGCTTTGCCGCTTGGCTTGATTGAAGTGCTTTCGCGTCGTTTTCAAGGATGCAATTACAAATTTCGATGCAAGGGGAAAAGAAGGAAATCTAACAAAGTGTTGATGCATTGCAGGAGCTCGCGTAACTAAGGATTGACGTTGCGTAGCGCTTCGACGACCTGCACGAAGCCAAGTAATCGGTGGGTGATTCGGCCTTCTTTTCTATTCTGTCCCGCAAACTTAATCCTTGCTTCGAATCCATTCAAATCGAACGATGCCAAGTTAATTGCATGCCAACTTCGATTAAGTCCCTCGTGGTGCGTAGCACCAATGACCGCATATAAGATAGTTTCATGCTCATCTATTGTCTTATGCAGGGTAAATATTATCTATGTTTTCATGCAGGACGAGCACGGCCGTGGTAAGAAATACGATAAACTGCGATGTTATGTTGTATGCTTAATACTCAAAGACGGCTATCGAATATGAACTGAATTCATTAGTTCTAATAGAAAGACAACTCTAAAGCATGCCTATCCTAACAATCAGAGTCGGTTTAGACGAGTTGGTTCGTCTCGTCCACTTAGCAAGTGTGCTAATCCCCTCCCCCAATTTCCTCAGGTGTGACGGGCGCTCTAACCTAAAACGAAGCTGAAGTGCGGAGAGGCGTTTTGAAGCTCTTCCTATACTGAAGTATTTTGAAGCCAATTCAAGTCGACGGCTTATGTATAAAGGGGCGAATGTATGGGACGGCAAGCGTAGTTCAGGCAACTTGTCGAAGGTATTCTCTTTATGTTTTCAATCAATGTAGCCGCAACGGCATCCAATGTAATTACGACTTGCACTTCATTGCAAGCTATGAATGAAAGCATTTCTATCTTCCTATACTGCGTCTTAAATTCTGATGTGATTTGTGAAGTTTCAACTTGGCGTATTTATATAAAAAGATAACCGTTTGAGAACTTGTCATCTTGCCTTGCACGAGCGCAACTCCAGGCTCGTGCGGCATCACGCCTTAGCGAGGACGATCGAATCGGCAAAATTAACATCGGGGACGAACGTTGCCGACTCGGGGCGTGACAATTGTGACCTTGTCCAGTCAATTTAGATTGAAATCACAGGTTCATCCAACCAGCGAGTGATGTCCAAATAGAGAACCCATTAAGACCCAGTAGAACCCATCCAAGCATACCACCAAATTTGGATTACAAAACTGAACTATTTGGAGTAGGTCCCTATATCAATTATGTAGTCCTCACCTCTTAGAATGTGAAGTCATTCGTAATCCTCATTCTACCTACCTGGAAGTCGCAAGATGATCTTGTAGTGCACCTTTATCCCTTGTTCGTGTGTTTAGATAACCACGAAAAAGAATCACTATCTTGATCTCTCAAATTTTGTTCCATTTTTGAACCTTGTTTAGATTAACACCGAGAACGGAATTTTCGTATTATATGGTTTGTAAGCCCCTCTAAGAAACAAGTGTTCTTCGATTTAGCAAGTGACTGGACTAGAGTATCCCGATCTAGCAAATAAGACAATGGTTCATAGACTTTCATCCTATCTGCATCCTTGGATACTCTCTACCGCTCTTGAAACTTCAAAATTGCTCTTGGTTATTCTTCCTTATCTTTCTGTCCTTTCTATTGTAGGGTGACGAAAGGTCATGCTTATTAGAATTTACCAATATTTCTTAGCTACTTGTGTAAATTAATGCTTATTAAATATTGGGTTGTTTGATAGATGGGAGCGGATTATAGATACCACAAGCAGTAGGTATCTATTGGTAGAAATTTTTTGCAAGTAGTTGGATGATTATAAAGTTTTAGTGACATGAATTGGAGGGAGTAGTGTGACCAAATGTGGGTAGAACTTCTCGATGATTCGTAGTTACGGAATGGCTAGGGGGAGAATATAAATATTTCTGAGAAATTAGATTTGAGAAGATTAAGGAAATAGTGGATTTATTTATTATTTTCTTATCTTAGGCATGTTTATGAGTTAGAATTTCGAGGACGAAATTATTTTAAGGTGGGTAGATTTGTAGCTCCCCTTCCCGAAAATTTTAAAATATTTTATTATTATTTATTTTATTTAAATGGTAATTTTTCTATAATTGTACGAATTTCTAGAACCAAATAAGATGGAGTATGATATGCTCACCAAAAACTCGTATGGGTCATTTTAGTTGCGACTTAACCCCGAGGAATTATTTATTTATTAATTAGATATATATTGACTTGTAGGAGACCGTTTGTGTCGAACTAGTGCAGACTGGGCCCGAACCAAGCCCAAAGTCCATGAGGTGTTGTAGTGAGACAAAAGACGTCATTATAGACACATATTGTATTGGTATTTTACCTTGGTAATTTTGGAGACAATTCTAGGAACAATTGTTATATATATAATATATTATATGTGCTTGTTATTAGAAATAATATTTTATTTAATATTATAGTAAATATTTTTCCTTAACGAATATGTTGGATTTTATGGAAATTATCTAGGTTATATATATATATATATATATATATATATATATATATATATATATATATATATATATAAGTGTATTTATAGTATATGGAAAACTAGGCTTATATATATATATATATATATATATATATATATATATATATATATATATATATATATATATTTTTTTATATATATATATATATATATATATATATATATATATATATATATATATATTATATATATATATTTATATATATATTATATATATATATATATATATATATATATATATATATATATATAAGGAAGCGAACTTTTATTGAAAACATAGGCGCAAAATGCCGAAGCCTATACAAGTAAGCGCGCGGAGGCGGCCAAAAAACTAAAAACAAGAGGCGCAGAGTGCACACGCAAGCCAACAAAAAAGGGAGGAAGAGGCGGCCTAGGCCAGGGTCTCCCAGAACAAGTTGGAGACATGAGAGCAGCGTCTCCTCACTTTGAAGCATTGTCTGATGACTTCTCTGAACAGCTGAGGAGGAAGTTGGTGTCCTTCGTAACGGAACTTGTTCCTGTTCTTCCAAAGGACCCAGATGCCAGCGGCTGCTACGATCTGATGCCCGTGGGAACGGGACCAGGAGGCCAAGAGATCGTAGAAGCCCCCGGTAGGGAGATCCATACTAAGCCTCTGATGAAGTTCGTCCCAAGTGCTAGCGGCCAGCTCCCCCGAAAAAAAGGACGTGCTCGGCTGATTCCACTTTGGGCTCCTCGCAGCAGTGGCATCTGGATGCGAGGCTGAATCCCCAAGATCTAATGATGTCGTCCGTCGGAATCTTGCGCCGAATAGCACGCCAGATGAGGATGGACCATTTGAGGGGGATGCAAGCCTGCCAGAACTTGGCATTTATCAAGTTCGGCATCCCTCTGCCTCTGGCAATAAGTCTGGCGGAAGCCAGACTGAAAGTCCCACTAGGGTTAGGGGACCATCTCCAAATGTCGGGCGTGTCGGAGATGCGCAAATTCGCAGCACGAAGACTGGTGGCCGCCGGATGACCAAGCCAATCTCTGACCTTCCTCCAATTCTAATCGGGATTGCCCTCCCAAAGGTCTCTGATGGTGCACCCCTGAGGAGTGAGAATGTTAGGCTGAATGATATCTGCTCCTAACCACCTCTCCCGACAGGCCAGGGAGCTGCCATCCCCCAACTGGAGACGGATCAGGGGTTCAGCGGTGGTGCGTCCCCGAGTAATGCGTCGCCACGAAGGCAAGGATCTGTTGTTAGTGTTAGCCTCCGAAAGATGGGAGAATCTGGAGTATCTAGCTCTTATGAACTTCGTCCATAAGGAGGTCTCGGTGCGTAACTTCCACCAAAGTTTTAAGGAGCAGGCGTCCACGATGTGGGCGAGTCTGCAGAAGCCGAGTCCACCTTCTCCAGTGGGTTTGGCCATCGTCTCCCAACCGGCCCAGTGATGTTTGTCTCTGCCGTCGCTCTGACCCCAGAAGAACTTGGCGAAGAGAGATTCGAGAGAAAGGAGCACCTTCTTAGGTGGGGAGCAGACGGCCAGAATGTACATCGGGATGGACGATAAAACGTGTTTAATGAGAATCGTTTTACCTCCAGGGGATAGGGTCGCGTTGTGCCAACCAGAGATGAGTTTACGGATCTTGACAGCAAGGTGCTTGTATATGCCGGAATTAGCCCTGCCGTACACCAGCGGGCAGCCGAGGTAAATGAAGGGGGGGTATGCCGTTCTGAAAGAAGTCTTGTTGGTGAGCCGGGTAGAGTGAGTTCTGTCTGCTTTGTGATGAGTGTAGATGACGCTCTTGTTGTTGTTAACACGCTGACCCGAGCATCTAGTGTATCTGGCAATCGTGCTCAACACGACCTCAATCGACCCGCTATCTCCAGAGGAAAAAATAAGGAGATCGTCCGCGTAAGCCAGGTGAGTGATAAGAGGGCAGCCGGTGGTTGTGGAAGTGATTGAAGCCGGGCGTGTCGGGTATGCTGTTGAGGCTTCTGCTGAGAGCTTCGGCCGCTATGATGAAAATGGTTGAAGAAAGCGGGTCTCCCTGTCTCACCCCTAGGGTAGAACGGAAGAAACCCGTCGCCTGGCCGTTGATCACTGTGGAGAACCACGCATTGTTGATTGATCTGAAGACGATGTCAATCCAAGTTTCGGAGAAGCCAAAGGCCCTGAGCACCCAGATCATGAATTGCCAGTCTAGTCGGTCGTAAGCTTTTTCTATGTCAAGTTTGATGGCGACGTTCCCCCCCCCCCCTCGATGGGAACTTCATACACGTGATCATCTCTTGAGCTAGAAGGATGTTATCAGTAATATTGCGGCCTCGAACAAACCCGCTCTGCTCCTCGGAAATGATCTTGGGGAGGAGATCGGACATCCGATTGGCGATGATCTTGGATATGATCTTGTTGGTGAAGGTGCATAAGCTGATCGGGCAAAAGTCTTTGAAGGATTCCGGATTGTCTTTTTTTGGGATAAGGATAATGTTGGCACAGGAGATGGAATTGGGGTATCTGGCCCCTTGAAGAAAGGCCACAGTGGCTTCGACAAGGTCCTTTTTAATGATGTCCCAGCAATCTCTGAAGAAAACACCGTTGAATCCGTCAGGGCCCGGGGCACTGTGCTCGTTAATAGACCAGACCGCAGCTTTGACTTCCAACTCATCAATGGCAGTCAGCAAAGTTTCATTGTCATGCTCGGTAATGAGGGAGGGGATGACCGACAAAAGGGTTTCGTCTCTAATGACCCTCTCCTTAGTGAAAAGGGTGGAGAAGAAGTTCACGGCTGCGACCTGGATCCCGGCCTGGTCTTCGATAAGGTTGCCATTGTCGTCGAGGATCCTGTGTAATTTTAATTTGTTCCTGTGACCTTTGACACAAGCATGGAAGAAATTGGAGTTGCGGTCGCCAGCAGAGTCCGAGGTCAATCTGGCTTTTTGCTTCCAGAATTCATTCTCCACTTTCAGCCTAGATTTAAGAATAGCTCTGGCTAGGTTAAGGGATGAGCGGTTCTCCGGGGAGTTGGAGATGGTGAAAGAGGACTCCGCTCGAGTGACGTCGTCCTCCGCCTCGCGAATGGCCTGGAAGATGTCGCCGTATGCCTCTCTGCTCCAAGCCGACAGGGCCTTGCGAGTGGCTTTGAGCTTGGACGCCATCCGGGTCATGGGGTCAATGTCCGAGACGGAGCTCCAGGCCGAAGCAACAATGTTTTGGAATTGAGGGTGGTGTCGCCAAAAGTTGAGGAAGCGGAAAGCTTTCTTGTTTCTAGGTTGATTGCTTTTGATTTGAACAAGGAGGAGGGAGTGATCCGATTCGGTGGAGTTGAGGTGGGAGAGATTGGTGATCAGGCCCATGTCAGACCATCTGTCGTTGATCAGCGTCCGATCGAGGCGTGAATACTGTCGCCTGCGGCCGTCTTGCATGTTGCACCAGGTGAAAGCGCTGCCAAAGAAGGGGATAGGGGTGAGGTTCCCGTGGAAGGTGAAGTTGTTGAAATCATCCATAGCTGGCTTGGGGGGGGCGGCCGCCGGACTTCTCCTCGATGCAGGCAACCGTGTTAAAATCGCCGATGCAAAGCCACGGCATACCCAGCGGAAGAATCCTCAATAGGTCTGTCCAGAGCTGACGGCGCATGGGGATGTCGCAGCTGCCATGAACAACGGAGATGACGGAGCGGGACTGGAGATTCGGGTGTTCAACCCAGCAAGTAAGAGCTTGGGGGGAATCAAGGATAGTGCCGAATTGGAAATCTTGAGCAAGAAAAATCCAGATGTCGTTTCCGCCCGCGATGGCGTGAGGGAAGCCTAACTTAAGTTGAGTGGCTTTAAGCCTTTTTTGCGGGATTTTAGGTTCGATAATGATAAGGAGGTCAATACGGTGGATCTTCTTGAGGCTTAGAATTCTGTTCATGGTCGATTTGTTCCCGAGCCCTCTGACATTCCAGGAGATGATGTTAATCATCAGATGGAGAAGGGGGTGGAGGATGGTTGAGCTTCGAGGCGGACCTGGTAGTCCTAGCCGTCATCTGCTTTTGTTTGTTTTTGTTCTTCTTTGAAGTATTTCTCTTGTTTGGTGCGGAAGTGGGTCTGTTGCTTCCTGATTTGATGGTTGGCATATCTTGATCACTGCTCTCTTCTGCGACCGCGTCGATGAGTGAGTCGTGGTTCTAATCTTCTAGAGCGCAAAAGGGGTTGTCGCGATCTAGAAACCCTGCTTCCATGGCCTGCCAAAATCTGCCGGTTAAGATGTGGGTGTGGGAGGTCTGACCGACCTCAGTGGGCGGAGGAGGTTCTGGTTCTGTCCGGATAGCCTCGATCTGAACAGAGCTGCTAACCGACGCGACCTTGTCTGGTTGTGGTGAGTGTTTAATAGGATGTGTGGTGGGATGGTAGGCCTCGAGGGAGGTAGGTGAGGTGCTCTCAGGAGGAGTTTGGACGTTTTGGGTGTGGACGGTGTTCGGGTGCCCGTTGTTCTTGGGGGAAACTTGTTGACCGTTGGTGATGTGAGGGGGAATGCAGAGTTCTCTGGAAACTTCATCGGAGGGGGTGCCTGAGAGGAGTTCGAAAGAATTGTGGAGGATGAAGGAGGAGGGATTGAAAGGGACGATGGCCCGACTGTTAGTGGCATTCGTTGGGGGGAGGGGGGGAGTCTGACCATCGCTCTGAAGGGGGGTAGCGGGATTCGATTTGTGGGAGGTAGAGGCGGGGAGCTTTTGAGCAGTGTTCGCCCGTGGGGTGCGCGGGGTATTCTTCTTTAGTTCGGGATGAGTGCGAAAGCAGTGCTGTATGAGATGTCCACTCATCTGACAGTGCTTGCAGAAGATGATGTTGTTGTCGTAAATCAGCTCTTGACTGTGGGATGTGTCTCCGAGCTCAATCTCAATGAGTTTGGGCGGGTCGTTAGAAAGATCTAGCTCCACGCAGATCTTCGCATAGTTGCACTTGGAGAGGTTGCGAGTTTCTTCCGCAATGGCAACCAAGGTCCCGAAGGAGCTGGCGATACGTTTTAGGGCGGCTGCGGGGAAGCAGACCAGGGGGAGGTTGGGGAGGGTGATCCAGGTCGAGATGATAGTAGAGTCAAATTTTGGATTAAAGTCGGGGGACCATTTGACCACTTTAGCGAACTGAGATCCCAATCTAACAGTGTCTTTAGCCCGCGCAATCGCGAAGTCCGAGTCGGAAGAGAGGTGAAGGAGCATGTGCTTGGGGTCTAGAGGGGCTACCCGGAAGTCTGCGGATAGGCCCCACCCTGCGACCGCAGCCGAGACAATGGGATCTTCGGACATCCGGAACCGAATTTGAGAATGAACGACTTGGAGAAGGAGGAGGATAGGGAATGAATCTCAGACGAGGCGAAGGGAACCCGGATGGGTGCATCATCGGAAGGAGGCGGGAAGTCGAGGTCCGGGAGGGAAATCTCAGGCGAAGCTGAAGGATTGCGGGGCCTCCGATCCGACCTAAGGGCCTCGGCGTAGGAGACGCTGGCCCCGGAGCCCGGGGGGGGGGGGGGGCGAGGCAGGGGGCGGAGCTGAGGGGGGAGCACCAGACTGCGCAGACCCGAGAGGAGGTCCGGAATGCGCAGACCCGGGAAGCGCCGAAGAGCAGGGGGGAGGAACCCAGAGGGGAGCCAAGGGGCAAGCACCCAGGGGTGGAGAGACCCCGGGGGGCGCCAGCAGGCCGGGAGAGGGATGCCAGCAGGCGCCAAGGTGGGGGAGGACGCCTCGACGGGATGCGCCAAACGGACGGGGGGGTGGGGGGGGGGGGCACTCAGACTGCGCACGAGGGGGGGGGGGGGGGGGGCAAGGACAGGGGAGCGCCTGGTGGGGGGCCCGCACGGGGAAGAGTGCCCAAACCATTATGGGGGCCCACGAGACTGCGCACACGAGGCGCGCCAACCGGAGGGGAGAGGTCCACTGGATTGCGCAAAGGGAGAACAACAGCAGGGGGGCCCTCGAAAGTGCGCACAGGGGGATAAGAACCCGCTGGATTGCGCAAGGGGGGAGAAACGGCCTGTGTATGGGGGCCCACAGCACTGCGCAAAGTGGCAGGAGCTGCCCCAAAAACAAACACGGTCTTCGAGGGGGGCCCAGAGGCAGCTGAGGCCACGTGCTGCCCAGCTCCCAAAGGGTGCTCGAGCACCCCAAGCTCCACACGCTGTTCCCGAGGCGGGGCAGCCAACAGCTGGCACCTCGATCAGGTCATCCACGAGAGGTCCTGCTCCCGAGGGCGGGAGGGGGTCAGGGAAAGCTGCGCTCCCCGAGGCTGGAGCAGAGGGACGATGGGTGGGCGGTCCCTCCGGGCGGAGGCCGCCGGATCTGCAGCCAGCGCGGGCTATGGAGCTGCCGCCGGGGCGAGGGGCTGCCGCAGTAGCGGCGGATGAGGCCTCGCGGCTGCGATCTATCAGCCTAAGCTGATCACCGGACCAACTAGGTCGCAGGGACGGAGGGGGAGGGGGAGGGGGAGGAGGGTGGGGGAGCGCGGGAGGCGGAGCAACGCGGGGCCGGGGGGGGGGGGAGGGGAGGAGGAGGAGGGCGGGAACAGGCTCGAGCGCGCCGTGGAGGACGCCGGCGAGCGTGGGACGAAGAAGAGATCTGACATCCCTGCGCAGCCGCTGCGGCAACCAGCCACAACGGAGGGAAAGCCGGAGGAGGGCGCGACATGGGGGAGACGGGGGGGAGCAGGCGGCGGCTAAACCCGCCGGGTCGGGCTCCATACCGACGGGGAGAGCGGGGAAGGGGAGAACATGCCTGGGGGATCTAAAAATATTATATATATATATATATATATATATATATATATATATAACTATTAAACATATTTTAGTACGCAACAGGCAATTATTTCAATAAATGTTTGATTAAGTATTTTAAACATAATTGGAAGGTTATTTTTTCTTAATAAAACAGGAAAAATGCATTTGACAAAGGAATCTCAAGATTCATAAATCTCGACCGAGACATGCTGCTTTTATTCATTTCATAAGTGGTGTTGGTTGTTTGTTGCCAAAAGGCTCTGTGTTGTTTCGGTTTGGTTTGAAAAAAAATGGATTCCGTTTCGGTTGTAAAAAATATTAAGATTTCTTATTTGATTTCGGTCCCAAATCTAAAACTGGATACGATTTACACAATATGTGAATAATATTAATTTTATACATATTTTGTGATTAAAAAAATGTGTATATTTTTATAGCAACTATTGTAAGTGTGTTTTAAACTACAACTTTGATAAATTAACCATTAGTTTAATTTTGGACCAAACTTTGAAATACAACAATCGTATGTACAAAAAAAAAATTCTTTTGTTAATAATTTAACCAAAATTCTAATTTTTGGTTGGTCTATTAAATGATAAAAATAGTCCACCTATTTAACCGAATAAACTGAATTGATTAATGGTTCAATTTTGGTTATTGCTAATTTTGATTCAATTTCGATTTTAGATTTTTAGAAATTCGGTTTATTAGGATATTGACTATTTCGGTTCGGTTGAAACCGAATGAATCAAACACTATCTCTAAAGAAAATGGTTTCGAAGGAAAGGAAAATAGAAAATAAATGGTTTACCCCATCCTAGGATTCACTCGCCCTCATTTTTGTGCATTTATTCTGGTTCTGACCTTTCAAAATATCGAGTTTTTTTATTTTGAAAATTTCAATTTTCTATATCTATATAAAGAGCAAAAAAATTCATTTCATTTCCACGAACCAAAAGAGATCCATGGGATTTATCTTTCTATGTTCCAGACGCCTCTTCAGTAGAGCCAGTCCTGGTCCAAGACAAGCATGACGACCGTCCAGAACCCACGGACTAGAAGGGCAAAAAAGAAATACATATCCCAACCCATTAGTTAATATAGGTTAAGCTACTATATACATGCTACATTTTTTAAAGTTAGCTTAATATATAAGCAACGTCATGACCTATGTTTTTTGTTTTCCATTAATTCAAATTCTAGGTAGATGAATCCATTATACTTGGTATGTCATTAGCTTCTTTTTTTTTATTCTGTAATTTTATGTCAAAGCAAAATATATAATACTATATGTCTGATTTGAGGGCACATTTTTTTGTTATGACTCTTCAGATGTCTATGATAATACTAATCATAAATTTTTTTGATGGTATATACTATACAACAAGTTCATAGTAATTAGGGATAATTTAGCAAATACCTCCATTCTAAATGTTGAAACTAGCCTATACCACCAATATTTATTTTAACTAGCAAATGCATTTTTAGTATAGAAATAGTAAAAAAAAATTAAGATATGTTGGAATTTTATTGTACCCTGTCGATTCATGAGATGAAGAACATAATAAAAATTGCGGAAGCGTACATGAATCCATTGCTAGGCTTGATGGATCTTGAAGCGATCGTCTCTTTATTGGGTTCGATCTTCCAACTTGCTACGACCCTTAATGACAAAAAAGAATCCGAATCCTTTGTCCCTCTCTTTTTGTTGATGGGGATGCAGAAGAGAAAAATAGAAAAAAAAAACCTCTCTTTTGGTGGTCGTATAAGTTGGGGGCCATAACCCTAATGAATACACATATTTATATATGTGTTGATATTTCTAATTTGGCCCCTCATCAAATTAGAATTATCTCCGATATCTACACATTAATTCCATGACAATTATACCCTTAAGCTAATTTCCAAATAGACCACTTTAATTTGGCTTAATTATTTAGATAGCCCAACACAATTAATTTTACATGTGTGGCCCCATATTATTGAATAATCCAACAATCTCCCACTGGGCCATATATGTAACCTTATAATTGTGTTAACCTTAGTGAGCTCATAAATTGCTATCTTAATCCTTAGGGTATATCCGAACAATCTCGTCCATTTACCATATCAACATAGGATCAAAGCAGCATTCGTCACATATAGCGTAACTAAACCATCAATGGTCACATATACCAATATAGCTAAATGACATAGATCAATCATGGATGCGTAGCATAGAAATTACACGCAATGTGATCAATACATGTCTATTTCCAACTGGTCCTCCTTAACTTTAATGAGATCAATACTTTAACATAATGAAAACAGAATGAACTGAATTTCCATATATATATATATATCTGATCAGATAAATATCCAAAATACTTTAATACATAAATGTGTCCAAAACCAAATAGCACCCAAATACATAAAATACAAACTCCCACTAAACTGACATATCATCAAATGAGATAACACCCATATGAGCAGTGTGCTCATGAAAGACCTTGGGTGGTAACCCTTTTGTGAGCGGATCCGCTAACATGGAGTTTGTCCCAATGTGCTCTATGGATACTTCACCATTCTAAATTCTCTCATTCACAACTCGGAACTTTATGTCAATAAGCTTTGACTTATACGAGCTCCTGTTGTTATTAGAATATAGTACTGCTGATTTATTGTCACAATATAACTTAAGTAGTCTTTCAACACCCTCCAGAATGCGCAGCCCAGTGACAAAATTTTGCAACCACATTCCATGATTAGATGCCTCAAAACATGCTATAAACTCTGCTGCCATAGTGGACGAAGCTATGAGTGTTTGTTTGACACTCTTCCAAGATATAGCTCCTCCAGCTAACATGTAAACATAACCTGACGTGGATCTCCTGCTGTCTTGGCATCCAGCAAAATCGGAGTCGGAATATCCTATGATCTCCAGCTGATCTGATCTCCTATAAGTGAGCATGTAATCCTTTGTTCTCTGTAAGTATCTTATGACCCGTTTGGCTGCTTTCCAATGATCCATCCCAGGGTTACTTAAATATCTGCCTAGAATTCCAACTATGTACGCAATATCCGGACGCGTACATACCAGAGCATACATTAGACTCCCCACAGCTGATGAATAGGGGATCAATTGCATTTCCTTAATTTCAAGGCTATTTTTAGGGCACTGATTGAGACTGAACTTGTCTCCTTTAGCGACTAGGGTGTCACCTGGTTTGCATCCTTGCATGCCAAATCTTTTAAGCACTTTATCGATATAGCTCTTTTGTGATAATCCAAGAATATCTCGAGAACGATCTCGATGTATTTAAATTCCTAATACAAAAGAGGCGTCACCAAGATCTTTCATCTCAAAGTTATTTGATAGAAATTTCTTAGTGTCATGCAATATGCCTATATCATTTATGGGAAGCATTATGTCATCAACATACAAAACCAGAAAAATAATTATACTCCCACTGAATTTGTGATACACACAATCTTCAACAACATTAACCTCAAAACCAAACGAGGTAACAACTTGGTAAAATTTATCGTACCACTGACGAGAAGCTTGCTTGAGTCCATAAATGGATTTTGTCAATTTGCAAACCATATTCTTTGGATCTTCCGACACAAAGTTTTCTGGCTGCACCATATAAATAGTTTCGTCAATGTTACCATTGAGAAACGTCGTTTTGACATCCATTTGATGTAACTCAAGATCAAAATGTGCAACAAGTGCTATGATTGTTCTAAAAGAGTCTTTCGAAGAAACCGGAGAGAAAGTCTCTTTAAAATCAATTCCTTCCTTTTGAGTAAAGCCTTTAGCTACAAGACGTGCTTTATACTTCTTCACATTACCCTTCGAATCCTTCTTGGTTTTAAATATCCATTTACAACCAATGGGCTTCACATCTTTTGGTAATGGGACAAGTTTTCAAACTTTATTGTCTTGTATGGACTTATACTCCTCATTCATTGCATCAATCCATTTTTGAGAATTGGAACTTTTCATGGCCTGACGGAAGTTGATTGGATCATCTTCCAATATTCCATGGTCTTCCTCATGTTCCTGGAGAAATATGATAAAATCATCCGAAATTGCATTTCTTCTTTCTTTAGTGGTCCGTCTTAATGGCATCAATTCTTGAGGTTGTTGAGTTTGTTCCTCAGGAACAACTGCCTCATCCTGAATGGGGGGTGCCTCTATGTTGTCTGGTTGAGGTAGCTCAACATCGACTTGTTGAGGTAAATCAACATTGTCTTGTTGAGGTTTCGGATTCACTTCTTGATCAATGACATGGTACAGAAACCTGTACATCGTCAAAAGTGATAGTAGGGATCGTAACCGATTCCTCCTCAAATACAATGTCCCTAACTTTATTTCTTCCCCAAAGCTCAACATCTTAAAAAAATATAGCAGTTTTCGTCTAAAAAATTATCCTTTTTGTGGATCGTAAAATTTATAACCCCTTGATCGCTCCGCATAGCCAATAAAGTAGCTGCTTACAGTTTTGGGGTCCAATTTCTTTTCATATGGCCTATAAGGCCTTGCCTCAGCTGGACAACCCCAAATATGTAAATGCTTCAAACTAGGTTTTTTGCCTGTCCAAAGCTCATAAGGTGTTTTTGTAGCCGCTTTAGTTGGCACTCTATTCAGAATGTAAGCTGCTGTTTTAAGTGCTTCACCCCAGAGTGACTCTGGTAAGGTAGAATGACTAATCATACTCCTCACCATATCCTTAAGAGTCCTATTTCGTCTTTCAGCTACACCATTCATGCTAGGTGATCCTGGCATGGTGTACTGTGGGACGATTCCATATTCCTCTAGGAATTTAGCAAACGGTCCTGGACATTGTTTACCTGATCCATCAGATCTACCATAGTATTCTCCACCACGGTCAGACCTGACGACTTTTATTCTTTTGTTGAGTTGGTTCTCAACTTCAGCTTTAAATGATTTGAATACATCCAAAGACTGTGATTTCTCATGAATGAGATATATGTAGCTGTATCTAGAATAGTCGTCTATGAATGATATAAAATATTCTTGACCATTCCAAGAAGCCGAAGGGAATGGTCCACAGATATCAGTATGAATCAATTCTAAGACTTCTGTAGATCTATTGGCACCTAATCTCTTTGTTTTGGTCTGTCTTCCCTTTACACATTCAACACAGACATTAAAGTCTGTGAAATCAAGGGAATCCAAAATCCCATCAGACACAAGTCGTTCAACTCTATTTCTAGAGATGTGACCTAATCGCTTGTGCCATAATGAGGCTGAATTTTTATTATTAATTTTGCGTTTAGTACCACGTGACTCCACATGCAAGGTTTCATTGTAAGATGCAATAGTTTCAAGTAAATATAGGTTATCATAAACATTAAGGGAACCACTACCAACAATATTTGAATTTAAAGATAGACTAAACTTATTGTTTTCAAATGAACAATGATAACCAGATTTGTCCAGTAAGGAAACTGAAACTAAATTCTGTCTAAAAGACGGTACAATAAAAGTGTCTATCAAATCCAAATAATAACCGGTTTCCAATAATAACCTAAAATGTCCTATTGCTTCCACTTCTACCGACTTGCCGTCACCCACATAGATGTATCTTTCACCATCAATTGGCTTTCGGTAGCTCAGACAACCTTGTCTAGAAACACTAATGTGGGTAGTAGCACCAGAATCTAACCACCATGTGTTTCTAGGTACTGAAGCTAAATTAACCTCAGAACAGACCAAATTGAGAAATGTACTTTTCCTTATGTGTCCTGACTTGTCACAAAAGAAACAACCCTTAGTTTTATATTGTTGTTTCTTTTGAGCCAGGCCCTCAGCAGCTTCTGTATTTCTTTTCTTTTTGTCCTTAAAATTTATCCCACTAAGCATGGAAATTGAATTCGTATTGGCAGATATTATAGTAACATTAACTGAAAAGAGAACAAAAATAAATAAACAAATATGCTCTAATTAATAACCAAAGAGTAAAATATAGTCAAACAAATTCAAATAATGGTGAACTCCATCTCAAGATACCTAGTACATCATTAATATCAAGTCTTTGGACAGTGATATTAACTGCAGGTGGTACTCTTGGTGTAGTGATCAAACGTTGACAATAAGTCATGTCAAATAATAAGCCTATCTTTGGATTAGGTTATTATTCACATGTAAACCGTATAATTGTCACACATTTATCACCACAAGTATGTGTGCAATTCGGTCAAAAGTTAACCTTCCTTTGGGCCGGCTAATACCCGCATGAATGTACATACATAAACATCAAACATCCCTCATAGACTATCTACGCAAGAGAGGTCACTTTGGTGACATCTTGTTTCAATGGGTCTATTTAGAATATTAGACAACTATTGCTAGTCACAAAAGGCACCCAAATTTTTTTTTTGAATGTTGACTAAATTTTACAAAACTGAATCATATCCAAAATCTTATGTACATGCATATTTAAATTAATAAATAATCAATCGATTAGATTGTACTGAATATGTGCATCAAAAGATTACATCAGATAATCTATAAAGATTACACAAAAATTTATCTATTAAAAATATATATCCAGGGAAGATAATATTCTTCTAATAAACCATAGAGAAGGTAATCATCCAATGCCTTTATGATATTGTATACAGTATTTAAAGCTTCTGATGTGCAGGATTTAAATATGCAACGAATTCACTTCTGAATTGCTAATATTAAAGAAATAATGTAGATGGAATCACAATCGATTGTGATTCACTTCTGACTTGCTTATATAAAAGCTTCTGATGTGCAGTGATAGTAGGAATCCTGCATATTTAAATTTTGAATACTTGAAGTAAACAACAATTTACTAATTGAAGTATTCATCTTGGTTTGTTTAAACATCAAATAAACAAATCCATCACCAATGCTTATATGCTGATCCCATCCAAACTGAATTTATTGTAAAGAATGATAATGAATATGAAGAACCCTAAATGGGATAAATTCGACTTATTGATTAAAAAAATCAGAACCTTAAATCGGATGATTGAATTTTTTTTAAAACAATATTAAAAAAAATCCATCACCAATGCTTATATGCTGATCCCATCCAAACTGAATTCATTGTAAAATCCATCACCAATTTTTTTTAAACATCAAATAAACAAATCCATCACCAATGCTTATATGCTGATCCCATCCAAACTGAATTCATTGTAAAATATGATAGTGAATATGGAGAACCCTAAATCGGATGAATTCGACTTATTGATTAAAAAAAAATCAGAACCTTAAATCGGATGATTGAATTTTTTTTTAAAACAATATTAAAGAACATTTGCAACAAAAGGCCATATTACTCTGGATCATAAAAAATTTGATCGAACAATCAAAACCCTAAATTAAATTAGATCTTACGATCTAGGGTTCCTAAACAACAAAAAAAATTAAATCTAAACCTTCAATCTCATAAATCAAACAAGGAGGATCTGATACCACTTGTTGGAATTTTATTGTACCCTGTCGATTCATGAGATAAAGAACATAATAAAAATTGCGGAAGCGTACCTGAATCCATTGCTAGGCTTGATGGATCTTGAAGCGATCGTCTCTTTATTGGGTTTGATCTTCCAACTTGCTACGACCCTTAATGACAAAGAAGAATCTGAATCCTTTGTCCCTCTCTTTCTGTTGATGGGGATGCAGAAGAGAAAAATAGAAAAAAATCTCTCTTTTGGTGGCCGTATAAGTTGGGGGCCATAACCCTAATGAATACACATATTTATATATGTGTTGATATTTCTAATTTGGCCCCTCATCAAATTAGAATTATCTCCGGTATCTACACATTAATTCCATGACAATTATACCCTTAAGCCAATTTCCAAATAGACCACTTTAATTTGGCTTAATTATTTAGATAGCCCAACACAATTAATTTTACATGTGTGGCCCCATATTATTGAATAATCCAACAAGATATACCCTACTTATTAAATCTTTGTTCTTCTGTTTTACATAGGAGTGGGGTATATGCTAAATTCAACATTTGGAATATAGGGTATTTGCTAAATTATCCCTAGTAATTATTTGAACGTACACCCATTTTTCTAACAATGTTGTTTTGAGAGATTCACGCAAGTAAACAGCATGAATTCTTTCCATTCAGTTCCTATGAGGCACACCTCTATTTGCTGTGCTGAAAATTGAGGCTTTCAAAATTTAATAGGTTCAACATCAATATTTGATATCTTTACATTTGAAAATGTACATATAATCAATCAATTATTCATCCCTAGCGAGTAGTGACAGCATACAGAAAAGAGTTGAGTGACATAACAAATGTCTGCATCTCAAAAATTTACAAGACTTTGATTAAAAAGAATGGGGCTATTGTTGTTTCTTTAGATTTGCTGCAGATTCAGAAGAAGCCATATCATGATTGGAGGCTTTGATCATGAAGAGAAGTGTTTCCAGGAGCATGCCACCCACCAATCCTATAATCCCTCAAGCGGCATTCTGTACCAAATCAAAATCACAAAAAGTACACCATTAATGTTAAAACAAATGCACACAGTGAAATTCTCTCTTTATGCAATGGAAGGACCGGAGCGAGAATGCCTCAAAAAAAAAAATACCATCACGGGGCTGTGATTAAACAGCGCTCTGAAAGCATAATGCCCGACCAAATAGCCCGTAAACATGATTGCCACGACATGTACACTTGCGAAAAGAAGAACCAGCTATCCATTAAGGCTTTCAGTAAAAATATTCTGAAAAAAATTATTTCACTTTTATCTCCCCAGCTTCATTAACAAAAAAACAAATTAGCATAAATTAGCATACATTAGAAGGACCAAAAGCCGCTTTATGGGATTAACATACATGTGATATATTTTGAATATATCTGAAAGAAATTTCTAAATCCAGAAGGTATGCTTCACTGGATTCCATGCCGATGATAGTTACAAGCATAGTTATCAAACCTAGACTGGACTGACAGTCGGACCGAAAAACTGGTGACCCAGTAACTAATCCGATCCGGGTGAGCATTTGTACCATTTTTTCTATCAAACCGGTTGAAAACCAATTGAACCAGCCATTTTTTATACGACAAGTCAGGTCTTGAAAATCGGACTGGGTTACTCATAAATAAGCCAATAATCTTGTTTTTTGTCCGGGCTTTCAAGACTAGCAAAAGGACCATCCTTATTTATAAAGGTTGCACTTCCAATGTTAATTTTCCACCTATACTATAGGAATGTTAACATGCGAGTAAAGACTATAGAGCTAAAGTTTGGCTTTCATAATTTTTAAATGTTTAATTTATATGGTTTACTAAGGAAGTTTATTATTATTTATATTTTCTAATATGATTTCTAGAATTTAGGTTCAATACTTTAATCCCTTCCTAAAGGTTATCCATTTCTGTTTTTTTCTACATTATTGGTTGAAGCATGGTCATTGCCATACTTTCCAATCTGTGATGCGTGATGCATCACAAACTTCTTTTTTGTACACTTCTGATCTTAGTGATATTCTGATTGTATATTCTACTTAGAAAATTATTACTATTATTTTTATATCTCGTTGACCCACTGGTCGGACCAGTGACCTGATGACTTGGAGCCTTGACCGGGTCGATGTCCGGTCAGATAACTATGGTTACAAGATGACAATTTTAGGAGAGATAACCAGTTTGAACAAACAAATTGAAAACCTTTCTACTTTTTACTTTCTTATGGAAATATGGATTTGTAGGAGATGCATTTGTTTTTTACTTTATACGAATTTTCTTAGCGATTACACAATTCTAACTAACTATCAACGCGGCTTTAGTATATTGGTGTTATGATACAAATTTGATCTGATCTGATCAAATTAGGGTACAATAATTCCTTAACAAAATACTCAAAATGGTGTAGAGTAATTTTGTGTAAGGAAAAAAATTGATAATCATGATGGATATCACTACATAAATAGTTAATTATCTACAAAGAGGGCATTATACAGGTAAGCGGGAACATTCTATCTACTAGGATGAGGAAACAATTAAATGCTTTTGAAGAAATCCTAAGAACACTAAACCATCTACTATCTAACTAATATTGATGATTAAGGGTAAGGAAAAACATCAGCCACATGATGCCACCTCAAGGGAGGAAGGCACTATGAAGAATTTCTTGGCAACCAAGAATAAAGAGAGTTTTAATTCCAGTAGAAGCTTGCCAAGAAGACGATGTTAATAATGCCTAATCTTCAGCTCTCGGGAAGGCGCCGTTTGGACAGCACTGTTCTAAAAGGCGGTCTAGGCAGCCGCCTAGGCACTAGGCAGCTAGCGCCGCCCGATGCCCCCTAGGCGTCCACCGTCCACACAAACCCCCCCCCCTCCCCCCGACGCCCGACTATACATGTTTTTGGGTTCTATGGACTTCTTCTACATGATTTTCAGTAGTTTTTTTTTTAATTTATTTGAACCGCCTAGATCTAGGCGGACTAGGCGCTAGGCGGCAGACCCGTCCGAATAGCGCCTAACGCTTTTCACAACCTTGAGACACATGGATCCCTTATCCTAGTAATCCCTCCACATCCCACAATCACATATCCTTCGGATCATGAGGCTCACAATTCCAATGGCTTAATAATTGGATCAGGTGGTGAATATAGGTTTTAAAAAAATCTTATACTTTTATTTTTCAGTACATGTTGGATTGGGCTTGGGTCAACGATGGACCATAATCCGTTCATAATAATATAAGATTGTTTTTATTTTATTTTTAAAGTTTATTCTAATTCATTTTATTTTATGTTAGTATTAGACCATGTTTGACCAAGATAAACGTATAGATGTTTGAGACAAGGATATTCATCCAAATAAGAACATTTTGTAAGTGTATACAACCATGCTTGACCAAGATACACGAATAGCTGTTCACAAACGTTTGTGACAATGATATTTATGCAAATAAATACATTTTGTAAGGATACATGCAATTATAATTTTTTAAAAGGATATAGATACAAAATTGAATATTTAGACGGTCAAAAGACCCCCTTAATTTTATTACAATAAGGATTTATCTAGTCTAATTGTTTAATCTCGCGCTATTGTGCAGGTTCAAGTAGACTATTATTTCGATAAGATACTACTAAGTATGATCTGATCCCTAAGTGGATATGTGTGCAAGTATACAAAGAGTAATGTTACTTGATGAAAGATGACCCAGAGGGTGTGTAGGGGTTATGTCCACCTAACTGTTTAAGGCTACTATTATACCAGCTCCATAGTTTGGGGCAGATCAACTCCACAAATCCAATTTTAGTTTACCAATAAATCAATGCACAACTCCACTAAGTGCCCCCCACAAATCAACTCGTGATGCAGGTCAAGCGGCTCAATTGCTTTCGTGGTACCCCAAGTTATACCTAATTAACAAAACGGTACCTAATTTATTATTGCTTACTTAGTAGTAACACAACTTCTAATTAAGGTGTTTCACGGTCCCTGTTGCCAATTTTCGTCAATTGGCTAACGGAAATAGGCTCAATTACTTCGGTGGTACTCCAAGTTATACCCTATTAACAATAAAGTACCTAATTTTTTGTAATAGTTAATTTATAATAATTTATAATACGTGTAGAGGAAATAACTTATAATTTTAAACAATTTTTTTGTAATATTAATTTATAATAATTAATTTAAATATACCATATTAATATGGTATAATAATTAATTACAAAAAAAATTAATTATAAAAGTAATATAA
The DNA here is from genome assembly GCA_029216955.1 of Iris pallida. Lineage (NCBI taxonomy): Eukaryota > Viridiplantae > Streptophyta > Magnoliopsida > Asparagales > Iridaceae > Iris > Iris pallida. The sequence goes on from JANAVB010012200.1 coordinate 10,896,428, forward strand.
ATTAATTATAATAATTGATTATTAAATTAAATTTTTTTTATAATTATTTCCAAATTAATATTAATTTATATTATGTGCACTGTTGTAAAATTTGAGGAATATTTTTTAAGTTATAACTAATAGGGTATAATATGGTATATTAATTTAATAATTAATTAAATTATAACGAGGAAAATATACCATATTTTAATTAATTAATTAAATTATAATATGGTATATTTATAAATTAATTTAATAATTAATTAAATTATAATAAAAATATACCATATTATAATTAATTAATTAAATTATAATTTAATTATAACTTAAATTAATTATAATATGGTATATTAATATTAATTATAATATTAATATTAATTATTAATTATAACTTGGAATTAATATAAATTAATAGGTATAACTTGGATAATTAATATATAAATTAATTAATTAATATACCATATTATAATAATTAATATACCATATCATAATAATATACCATATTATAAATTAATATTAATATTAATATTAATATTAATACTTAATATTAATATTAATATTAACTTGAAAATATAATAATTAATATTAATATTAATTTATATATTAATTATAATAATAATTATAATATGGTATATAAATTAATTATTATAATATGGTATATTAATTTATGGTATAATAAATTAATATGGTATATTAATTATAAATTAATATTAATTATAATATGGAGTTAATAGGGTATAACTTGGAGTACCACCGAAGTAATTGAGCCTATTTCCGTTAGCCAATTGACGGAAATTGGCAACAGGGACCGTGAAACACCTTAATTAGAAGTTGTGTTACTACTAAGTAAGCAATAATAAATTAGGTACCGTTTTGTTAATTAGGTATAACTTGGGGTACCACGAAAGCAATTGAGCCCAGGTCAAGCTTGTTGGCTACCTCTTCTCAGTCTGTAGCTCCTAATCAAACAATGCACAACCAAAATTTTCAAACAAGACCATTTCCCCCAAAACTCCAAATTATGACTTGCAAAAATTTTGCAGATCCAATCGCCATTGTCAAGTTACTGGCATTAGGGCCCTCTTCCCCTTAAGTAAGACCAAGTGTTGTTTAACACAGACTCGGAAAGGTTCCTTCCCCACAAATTTTCAATTCCAAATGCCAAGAATTGTCAATTCACTTGTACATTTACAACATTTTCTAGCTCAACAGCGTTGAGGACTCTTTCCTGTGCTTAAAGCCTTAAACCCTCTTTTGGTTCATCTATTGTTCTGACAAATTAGAGGTTCTGGTGCCACAGAGAGATGAGCGTAGGTTGGAGTTCTAGTCCAGATATTATAACTAGCAGCTTAATAAGGTAGGCGCTCTTTTCAATTTGTGGATCTTATTCAATGCAATCAGAAGAGGGGGGGGGGGGGGGGGGTCAATTCACTTGTACATTTACAACATTTTCTAGCTCAACAGCGTTGAGGACTCTTTCCTGTGCTTAAAGCCTTAAACCCTCTTTTGGTTCATCTATTGTTCTGACAAATTAGAGGTTCTGGTGCCACAGAGAGATGAGCGTAGGTTGGAGTTCTAGTCCAGATACCTATGATTATAACTAGCAGCTTAATAAGGTAGGCGCTCTTTTCAATTTGTGGATCTTATTCAATGCAATCAGGGGGGGGGGGGGGGGGGTGGGGGGGGGGGGGAGGGGCATTAGGGGTGAGCATTATTCGGTTTTGGACCGAAAAATATATATAGATATATACTAAATATATATAGGTATGTACTATAGGTATAAACTAAATATGTTTAGGTATATTTAGTTACTATATACATTAACAAAATAGCGCAAAAAAATAAAATAAAAAAATGAATAAACCGAATAAACTGAAAACCAAACGATTTAATTTGGTTCGGTTTGATTCGGTTTTGGACTAATTCGGTTCGGTTTTGGTTTTGCTTATTCGGTTTCGGTCCAATTCAAATTTAGATTATTCGGTTCGTTTTAAACCGAATTAACCGAATGCTCACCCCTACCCCTACGGGGGGAGGATGGGGGGCATGCAAAACTGGTATCTTCTAAGGTATACAGGAAGGAAAAAAATGCCCCAAACCTCACTACTTGACCATAAACTAACCTTAAACCTGTGATTTTAAATATATATAAAGAAACACAAATCCAGAGGTCTTTATTCGTCGTGTCTAACTTGGGTAAACTAAACCTTAAACCTGTACTCTTTTATATATATATAATATATATATATATATATATATATATATATATATATATATATATATATATATGGGAAAGGATCAAAAGCCCCCCAAATAAAGCCCCCTAAAAACCCCCGAAATCCCAGCCGTCCAATAGGAAAATAAGAGCCATTAGATCTAATCCCGGTTCTGCTCCTAAGTGGCCGGTTCAGTCATAATGTAATGGGTTAAAAAAAAACCCGAACGGCTCAGATCGTATCATACAGAACGAGAATAGTGTTCCAACACGAGAGGGAGAGGGAGAAGCCGAACGGGTTCCAACAGATTTCTCACCGATCGAAAACACGAGAAGGAGAGGGAGAAGCCGATCGAAGAAGCCCCCTGCGACCACGTGCTCATCTTCTTCCGATCGGTCAGACGAGAGAAAGGTATTGATCGTTGCCACCTTCGTCAACCTCTCATCCTTCTATCTTCCTATCGGAAAGGTGCATATTCTTACATTATTTGTTTTTTCGATCCCAATCTCAAATGATTTACGATTTATTTTCAAATTGAATTAGGGTTCTCAATGACAAGTCTTGATGCAAAATCCGTTGGAGTGACAGAAACTGTTGAAAACAGAGACGTTGATGATGTATCGACACCATCTTCCTATAATAAAGGTGCCGTATGCTTCATTCCTCATTTTTTCGATCCCAATAACTACATTTATGGTTCTCAAATGATTTACGATTAATTTTCAAACTGAATTAGGGTTCTCAATGACAAGTCTTGATGCAAAATCCGTTGGAGTGGCAGAAACTGTTGAAAACAGAGTTATCGATGATGCATCGACACCATCTTCCTATAATAAAGGTGCGGGTTCATTCCTTTTTTTTTCGATCCCAAGACTTAAATTTATGGTTCTCAAATGATTTATGTTCAATTTTCAAATTGAGTTAGGGTTGCCAATGACAAGTCTTAATGCAAAATCCATTGGAGTGACAGAAAATGTTGAAAACGAAGTTATCGATGATGCATCGACACCATCTTCCTATCAGAAAGGTGCGGGGATTATACTTCATTCTTTTTTTCGATCCCAATACTTACATTTATGGTTCTCAAATGATTTATGTTTAATTTTCAAATTGAGTTAGGGTTGTCAATGACAAGTCTTGATGCAAAATCCAATGGAGTGATAGAAAATGTTGAAAACGAAGTTATCGATGATGTATCGACACCAACAAAGATCGATAGCAGGAAAGAATTGTGGGTTGGAAAGGTCTTCAAATCCGTTGAAGAAGCGGAAGATTCCTATAAAGAATATGCTGCAAACACTGGTTTTGGTATTCGTAAAAGAACACAACGTAAGGATATGAGCAACAACGAGCTTATGTCAGTCACTTACTCATGTTCTTGTGAAGGGACCTTCAAGAAACAAGGTGACGAAGATGATCATGGACAGATAAAAGGAGCACATCTACAATGAAGACAGGATGTGCTGCAAGAATGTGTATCTTGCGGAGGGATAGGGAAGTGTGGGTGATTACTAAATTTTTAGATGAACATAATCATTTGTTGGTAACGCCGAGCAAGCGTGTCTTAATTAGATCACATAGACGTGTGCCCACAACAGCTAAAGCATTGGCCAAGAGTTTTAGTCAACAAAATCTCCAACTTAGTAAGGTTCCTGCAATATTTGGTGGTTGTGCTGGATTTGACAAAAGAGATATTTATAATCACATGAGGAATGTGAGGTCTGTGTATTATGAAGATGGTGATGCAGAAGGTGTCAGGAATTATTTCAAGAAGATGAGCTCGGAGAATCCTCATTTTTCTACTCCATTCAATGTGACAGTGAGGGCAGAGCTGCAAATTTCTTCTGGATCAATGCACGCAGCCGCATGGCGTATAGTCGTTTTGGAGATGTCGTGTCCTTTGATACGACGTACAGAACAAACAAGTACAAAATGCCATTTGCTCCATTTATAGGGGTGAATCATCATCGTCAGTCTATACTTTTTGGTTGTTCTCTTCTAGAAAACAAAGTCGAAGATACGTTCATCTGGTTATTTCAGACATGGCTTGAAGCTATGGGAGGTGTGCCACCAATTTCTATTATCACCGACCAAGACTTGGCAATGACAGCGGCTATTAAAAAGTTTTTCCTAATACACGTCACCGTTTTTGTTTGTGGCACATTAAGAAGAAATTTGCGGAGAAACTGTCGCATGTTTTTTTCAAGAAATCCAAATTCAAACAAGCAGTTAAAAGATGTACCCGCTTTGTAAAGACAACTGTAGAGTTTGAAGAGCAATAGAAATCTCTGGTGCGAGATTATAGTTTGGAAGACAATGCGTGGTTGAAGCATTTGTATGAAATCCGAGAGTCTTGGATACCCGTATATTGTCGGAGCACATTCTTTGCAGGTATGAACTCGACACAGAGAAGTAAGGCAATAATGTGTTATTCAATTGTTTTGTGACTTGTAAGACTATATGCACTTTCTTTGCAGGTATGAACTCGACACAGAGAAGTGAAGGCCATAATGCGTTCTTCAATCGTTTTGTAACTTGCAAGACTAATCTGAGAGAATTCGTAGTGAAGTATGACCAAGCATTAGAGTCGATCTATGTGTCTGAACGCAAAGAAGATTATATTTCAATCTACAAGAAGCGTGTTTTGAATACCACTAGTCCGATATTGGCTCATTCCGCGGGTATATACACAAGAAACATTTTTGATAAATTTTCCAAAGAATGTGATCTGGTCCCACGGCTTAGGGCGGACCAAACAAAGGTTGATGGGGGATATTCACACGTTTGAAGTGCGTTACAGGTCGAGTATCCCTGACGAGTGGGTTGTCAGATTCAATGTTGTAACGAAAGAAGCCTTTTGTGGATGTCAATTGTTTGAATTTTCTGGCATACTATGTAGGCATATCCTCATGGTGTTTGATCGATATTATGTAGATGAGATTCCGGCTCATTTCATTTTGAAGAGGTGGATGAAAGATGCAAACCGATCTAAAGTGAAGGCTTCTGATGGTTTAGAAATGCAAGATAATAATTTTGGATCAAAAGCCGCAAGAGTCAGTGACTTATGCAGGAGATTTACACAATTGGCGTACATGGGGGGTGAATCTACGGAGGGGTACAAAGTTTTATCAAATTTACTTGATAGAGCTTATGAAGAAATACAGGAGATAAATGATGGTTTACTTCAAAATAAGAAAATAAAGCCCCCTAAAAACCCCCGAAATCCCAGCCGTCCGATAGGAAAATAAGAGCCATTTGATCTAATCCCGGTTCTGCTCCTAAGTGGGCGGTTTCTCTTCCGCGTGGTGGCCGGTTCAGTAGATGGGTTTCAAAGAAACAAAACCTAGAGTCAAAGAAACAGAGAGAGAAAAGCAAAACAAAATCGCCCACGAACAGCAGAAGCCGATCGGACCTCCTGTCCAGAGAGAAGCACGAGAGGGAGAGGGAGAAGCCGATCGGACCTCCTTTTCTTCCGACTTCACAACACAAGAAGAAAAGGAATGTTAGATCTGTACACGTATCAGTGACCATGGCATTGTGTTCGACGAAATGCCTCAAGGGCATTTCGATCGATTTATTTCATTATTTTTGAATAGGAATGTTAGATCTGATGTTGTCTTTTGATTCCTGTGCTTGTGGATTAGTGTCGTGTCGTTTTTGTGTCGTTTTGCTAGCTTGGACACGTGCGTGCATACGGCCGCGCACAGCTACAGGGATTCCCTGCTACTCGAGTACGAGTGCTCGTTGGACACGAAGTTTGGACTCGTGCCACTTGGCATAGACCAAGGGGCAACGACTGACAGTCCCCCCTTTCAGTCTCGAGTCCAATAGTTTCGTGTCGGACACGCACGAGGCCTCACATGGGGTTTTAAAATTGCCTGACTGTGCACTGGGATTTTTCCCCCACTAACACGGCCCTATTGCTAGGGACACGACACCCTAGGACTCAGTACAGGTGCTTGGACACTTAGCTGGACACTAGGTGTACCTACTGACACGAGCACGAGACACAGTAGTGTCCTGTGTCGTGCACACGACACGAGTGCACGTGTGTACGAGACAGTGCACTGAACAGTGCACTGTTGTGTCTGTTTTGAGTTTTCCTTGTTCTGGACACGTCGTGTCCACTTGGGTGGACACCATTGCATTGTGGGACACATATATGATATATATTAATTATCAACCTCTGTAATTAGGATTTAAATCAAGTTCATTAGCATTTTGCCATTTCTTCCATTTTTTCTGAAATATGAATCAGTCTGTGTGTTCCAGTTTTTAATATTTTGTTTTGGTTGAGTAAATTAACCTGCAAAATCATTGTTAATAGCATGTTTTGAAACCCAATTCTGTTCTCCTATGTGTTACCTAACTGTAGTTGAGTTTGGAATGAGTTGGTGTTATTTGAATGGGTTTTTGGCATGTTAGCAAGTCTGAAATTTGATGTTTAGTTTCTAAATTGTTCCAGATTTTTATTCTGAACCTTGCCATCAATTTTTACCCATCTAATGCTGTTGAATGATTGAGTTATAATTCCTAGATTGGTTCTCCCAGACTTGGGCTACTTGTGTGTTAATCTGAGTTTGTTTGATACATGAAACCTGTGTATACACTGTCAAAGTGATTCCTGAGTTTTGTTTTTATAAAAACCTGGGAGTGAATACTTGGATACGCCAGAGTGTTATACTCTTTTGCAAAACTGAGATTTGAGAACAATGTTTGATTTCCCTTTCTTTTCTTTTCCTTACTGTTTTCCTGAGTACACCCTTCCACTGCCCTTTTCTTCATTTACTTGATTTTCCTGCATACATATTCTTGTAGATAAATGTATACACATGTTCCTTTCCTTTCACTGATTGCACTGCTCTAGCACAGACACACAGTACTTCCCTTCACTGCTTTTGTTTCCTGCACACTGTCACCTTGTAATTCCTGCCACATTATCATCTTCCTGCACACTGTTCTTTTGTATGCCATGTATACACAGTTTTCTTTCACCGTTATGTTCTTGCTGACACACACACTAGTCCACACACTCTTGATTGTACACCACAGCACATAACACACACTCTTTCCTTTTCTTTCACTGTTTAGTGTTTTCCTGCCATGTAAGTAATCACATTGACACACACAAGTATACACATCACACACATAATTCTCTCTATCATTCTCTCCTTATGCCTAGTCCTTATATGTGTAGACTATATGTCTAGTATGTAGACATATATGATAATGTATGTATATATATAGTGTAATGTAAGTGTGGTTTAATATATAAGTTATGATAATTATAGGTTGTAGATAGTGAGAATCATGATGTATGGTTATCATAGGCATGTATTATATATATATGCTCTATGTATATGGTAGGTGTAAGCCTTACTCATGGATACATGAAGCTCATGATAAATAGCTAGTGTGGGGTAAATTAATGTGGGTTGTTTGTTGATTTGTATAGCTTAGGATTGGTGTGTGTAGTCTAGTATAGCCTTGTTAGGGCCTAGCATGACTTGTTAGACCTAGTTAGTTGAGTTTAGCCTAGTTTAGACTTGGTTGACCTAATTTGACTTCTAGGGTTGACCAGAGTTGACCAAGAGTTGACTTTGGCCTAGATTGACCTAGAATCATGTAGAATGCATAGTAGGACTCCATTTTGCTATTCTGGACCTGTTGTGACTTGTGCTGTTCTGTTTAGGAGCCAGACACCACTCCTTGGACGGTACTTTTCATATTGGACACTCAGTTACAGGCGAGTACATTCTCTGATCATTTCATATCCTGCTTAGAATTATATTCCTGCTTTAGATTACTATACTTGATGCTGTCACGACATTTCACGGATTAGTACTATATGGATCTTCTCATGCGATGTTATCCTCCTCGGGAGCATCGGGTACATTGTGCTTGTGCGTTTCACTTACATTATGTACTCCTGTGCTTTCATTACATGTGCACTCCTGTGAATCTTGTACTCTCATGTTCACGGAGCCCCATGTATACTATCATGTGCACCCTATATGGGCCCCATGTGATATCCTGTGTAATAACATAACCTGTTTAGATCCTTGTGTATTGATTGGGGATACGGGGGAGTGCTAGTAGTCGTGTGAACAATTCCTTTGTAGTGTAGATTCCTGTGCACCTCGACATCCTGTGCAAATCTGTCCTGTTCACATGTGCTATCTCGTACTCTGACTCACTAGCCACTGTTAGTTCCTTATTATAGTAGATATTTCTGTTACAGTCCTCTCTCTTGTTTACATACTGTATTTCTTCAGATCCTGTATTTTACTCTACTGTATGTTTATATTTTCTAACCTGCTATGATTTGTTGAGATGTACTGTGCTCGCTCCTGTCCTGACTGGACCTGTTGAAAATATTACAGAGGACGAGGAGGAGGACTGCCTGGACACCTACTACGGGACAGCCCTAGATGACACCTGTGAGCTGGACCCTCAGGAGGATCCAGCAGTAGCTGAGGACCTTCCTCCGACTGCCTAGACTAGATAGTTAGGCTATTATCTTTTGTAGTTGGATCATGTTCTAGTTAGACTCTTTATTTGGAGATCAGTTGTATATATTCTTTTATCTGAGACCTTTTATTGCTGGGATTATCTTAGACTACTGTTTTATCTATTTCATTTCCTTGAGTTCTGTTCATATCGTGCTATATCTTCCTTAGTTGTGATTGAGTTTTATTGCCTTGTCACCCCCATTCGGGGAGTATAAACTGTTTAGATATATACATTGCTAGATGTTGTGACCTAGGACAGCGTTCTACCCCGCCGACATTGCGGCGTAGGCTGGACGTATTCACGTCTCGTGCCCTTACTCTAGGGTGCGGGTCGTGACAATTCTTCTCATGGTCTCGAAGCTGTCGAGACGCATATGCTATCACCTTTCCGTGCTGCATCAATACACATCCAAGACCCTTCCCAGACAATATACTGTAAAGCCTCCCGCTCCTATTGGAAGCGTCAAGATCGGGGCTGAGATCAATCTCTTCTTCAATTCTTCAAATGATGCCTGACAGCTAGCTGACCAAACAAACTCTACGTTCTTGTGCGTCAAACGCGTTAAGGGCGCCGAGATCTTGGCAAAGTCTGCCACGAACCTTCTGTAGTAACCAGCTAATCCTAAGAAACTTCGCGCTTCTGCAACCGTTCTCGGGACTGGCCAATGCTCTACGGCCTCAATCTTCTTCGGATCCACTGACACTCCTGCCCCAGAAATTACATGCCCCAGGAACGAAATGTGATCTAACCAGAATTCACACTTGTCGAGCTTCGCATAAAGTTGATGCTCCCTCAATGTCTGTAAGACAGTCCTAAGATGTTTCTCATGCTCCTCTTCACTGCTGGAATAAACAAGAATATCATCTATGAATACCACCACAAATTTATCCAAATACGGCAGAAAGATGCGGTTCATTAAATCCATGAATACTGCGGGGGCGTTGGTTAGTCCAAAGGGCATTACTAAAAACTCATAATGCCCATATCTAGATATGAATAATCGGACACGAGTCGGACACGCCCAGCCTTCATTGTTAGACACAATGAAGTAAGCTGTACCAAGCTAGGGAAACTAACCAGATAAACATGAAAGTATAGAATCACAGCATCTATATGTATGTCCCAACCAGAAAAGAGATACAATATCTGAAATTATTACATTTCAACTATAAAGAGTCTGCTAGTCTCAATACATGGAAAGATAAATGGAAAACTAATGATGTACTAGGCTTCTGCAGCCTCTAGGTCAGAAGCAGCTCCAGCTGGCTCAGTAGGGAAGGCAGTATCCTGTCCATAGTATGTGTCACACAAAGCCTCCATCTCACCTATCATAACATATCCAGTCAGGAGCGGAGCAAGTACAATTCTAGGTAATGAACAAGACATCATGAAATGAAGTACAAGGGAACATAGAAAGTACAGGAAAATACAGGTGAATAAGTACATGAAGAACAGGGTAAAGTACATGAAAGAACATGAATGTAAGAGCATGAATGAACATGATATGTAAGCACCTGAAAGAACATGATATCACAGGAAATAAGTACAAGGAAATCTCCTGAACATGTGTGTAATGCATTTGAAATATAACTAACTATGTGACCGGCTAGGGTAAGCACCTGAAAGCACCTGAAAGCACATGAATGGTGACTTAGGACCCGCGTGCACGATGCGGGGTCTAAGCTAAAACACACCTGAGTTGTTACTTGGGATTGGTCACGTAGATAGCATATTTCCCTCCCCAGATACAAGTAATAAGCACAAGAGAACAAGAGTACCAGAAAGAACATGACGTGTTGCAATTGTGTCACTCAAGGAAGTACAGGGAAGATAATGTAAAGTACAAAACCGTAGAGTGTACTTGCCTGGCTCCAGGAAAGTACGAGTAGTAAAATGAGCTAAGTATCCTCCTGTAAGTAACAATGATGGGTACAAGTTGGTTAATGAACAGACTAAATCTAAATTGTTTTATCAATAAACTAACCATGATTAATTCCTAAAATAAACCTTAGTTTCTAGGGTTTCCTATAGAGTATCAATATAATTAACTATAATCTAAACTTATCAAGAACCCTAAATCATAAGTACTTATATACTTAAACAGTTTACTACATGACTTTGCTATAATACAAGTGTTCAAAAAGTAAGCTTAACAATGGTAGAGTGTCTCTTAAATTAGTCAAGACCATGCTTATGCAAACTCAGGCAATTGAGAACTCAAATGCTAATCTACATGAATTCAGTTTTAGCCATTCTATCTAATAGTGAATACAACCCAGTTATACTGCAATACCTTGGTTAATCTTGAACTTGATTCTAGGTTCAATCTTGGACTTCATTAAGTGTCAGATTTCCTGAACCCTCAAGTCTCAGATTCCTGAGTATGCTCTCAGGTTTCCCCTGAGTATGCTCTCAGGTTTTCCCTGAGTATGCTCTCAGGTTTCTGAGAATGAAACTCTCATGTGATTCTCAGATTACCTATACTGAGATTGAATGGTCAGTGTTCCTACTGAGAACAACTTCTCAAATTTAAATCGAAAGTACTCTCAAACTTCACAACATCCTACCATAAATCAATATCCTTCCTGCATTATGGGACAGTCACTCATAGTTCAGTAAAGCCTTATTCAAAACAACCAAGTCTTCTAGGTAATCAATGAACTTACAAAAGTCCACTCTTACAGTTTCCATTCCAGAAACCATTGATCTCCATGCTGTCATTCCCATAGAGTATTACCTCAACCATATTCAACATTACCTAACATAACATCCCCTGCTACTACTCTATTCTGTACAGGATTCAGAAAAGAAAATATAAGAGCATTGATGCAACCTTAGCCTATAGTTCACTAATCAGTCAAACGCTCTTAGGTTTCTTTCCTAGAATTCAGTCCAGAGAAGCTGACACAAGGTTCAGTTCATAAGTAGGACATGAGAATTAATTCAGTCCATAGCAGGACATAATCAGTCTTCGATGAATCTCATTCTGCACAGGATCAACCAAAGTCCACATAAACTCAATTTACCCATCCTATATTTATATCCATACCAATCCTAATGTCCTCTACCCTGCAATTGGAAACTTCCCAGAATATTGATACTGTGGGTCAGTCACAGATGGGACTGAACTCTGTTGTTCAGTTCTACCAAAATCCCAGGTTCCCTGCTGCCAAACCATTACACAACCATACAACCTTCCTACTTAGCATTATCAAACATTCCTGCACACTCAGATCCTAACACCAACTGAAAGGAAATAACTGACAGAGAAAGGACAGGTAAGATCAAAACAAGGAACTTAGACTTAATGCTATAGGTAAATCTGCACATAAAAATTTGGATCAAATCAATGTTTCAAGTGACTGATTCCCATTTCAGTCCCAAGTTACTCAGTTGAGATTTTCCAAACATTCTATGAGTACAAAGCCGACAGTCCTATTTCAGTCCTCCTGTACAGAATTTCATATCAGCTCTCAACTCATCTTCTTGTTATCAGAATTTAAACTCAGCTAATATCAACCTAATATCAAACTAGAATGACTGAAACATATCACAAAATAAATCAAAAGATTCCAGAACTAATCTAGAGAGCAATGTAATTTAACAGTTGGACCCCTACACAGGGTGTTAACACTAGACATTATTCCCAGCCTACCCATAGATTTATTAACAGTTTTCGAATTAGAACAACAATAGAATTTACCTGGCTAATTTCGATTCCACAGTGAATCAAATCCTCTGGTTCAAGACTGGAGTAGATTATACCTACAGGTGAATTTAGTAGTTCGACTTGGTTAGAACAAGACCTAGGAAATCAATCAAACAGTTGAAGGGTTGAACATTCACCCTTGATTCGAAATCAACACTTTAGATTACAGCAATGGAGTTCAAGAACAAGGATCGAGCACCAAATCATCAGTCGATCTACGATCAAGGAAACCATTGGAATTTATAAATAAATCATCCTTTAGATCATAGGCTTACTTCTTCGATTCGAGTGGATCAACCAACTCAACAAGTTCGAAGAAGAAGATGACTCAAAATTCTAAGATCTGATCGAACAACAGAATTTCCAAATCAAAACAGAAGTTAAGGATATACCTATGGATCAATGGACAGTTCATCATTGCCATTTGATCGTGGATCCAATCAGGGACTGATTTGAATGTGAAGGAGATCTGAAATAAAATAGATCGGCCAACATTAGCACAGCTATGTGGCTTGAATCAAAGAAAACGATGAAGGCTCGATTACCAGTTTGAAGGTTGCAGTGGTTCCCTCCGCGCCATTGTCATTCTTCGATCTGGACTTGCAAAGGAAGGAGAAGGAAGGATTGAAGAATTTCTGTAATTTGTTGAGATTGAAGAAAAGGATCTGATCCTATAAATAGATAGTGGCTGGTGGCGTGGGGATCAAGCTCAATTAGAGCGGGAATTTCCATCCTTACTGGCAGAGACGGTTAGAGCACATGGCCCTGCCATGGCCGTTAGAAAGAATTAAATTTGAAAGAAGTTTAATTACTAAGGAGGTTTGAAGAGATGGAAAAGTAATCCCTTCTTCAGGATTTAATGTCAATGTGGATTCAATGGACACTGGTTGGGCTGTCAGTAATGGGCCCAACCCAGTTGATTGGTTTTAAGTGAATTTAAGCCCAAGGTCAAAATAAATGATAACTAAAATATGAATATTACTTCACCTATATTTAAAATGTAATAAATTCCTAAATCATATATAAAAACCTAAATTCCAATATTGAGAAAAGTGGAGTTACAAATCTCTCTCCCTTGAAAAAATTTCGTCCTCGAAATTCAGAAAATAGTCCAAAATTGATTTACGAAACACCCCGAATTATTTATTAAAATTTGGAAATTCAAAATACAATAATACAATCAAGTGAACAATGTGGGGTAGCGCTCTCGCATCTCATCCTCGCGCTCCCATGTGGACTCTTCCGGAGAGTGGTGTCTCCACATGACGCGGACAAGAGAAATGATCTGGTTCCGCAGACGCTTCTCTCTCCGGTCGAGGATCTCTACTGGCTGCTCCTCGTAAGTCAAACTCGGGCCCACCTCCAGCTCAGAATAGTCCACCACATGGCTCGGGTCTGGAATGTAGCGTCGAAGCTGAGATACGTGGAAAACGTCGTGTACTCCCTCCAAGCTAGCTGGAAGCGCCAGTCGATACGCCACCTCGCCAATCCGTGCCGTCACGTCGAAAGGTCCGATGAATCTCGGACTGAGCTTCCCGCCTTTGCCGAATCTGATGACGCCCCTAGTCGGTGAGATCTTCAGGAATACTCTGTCTCCAACCTCGAACTCAAGTGTCCGTCTACTGCTGTTCGTCCAATGCTTCTGCCGATCCTGTGCAACTCTGAGACGCCCTGAGCCTTTGAGATCAAATACGATACTTACAAACAAAAAAATAATACGATCTAACAATGATCAAGGATTAAATAGGCACGAATGGAATGAAGTTCAATTACATCTTAGAGGAACAAATCATGAAGACAACTATTAAGTATGAACAAAATCGATAGTTTAACACAAGTGGACTAGGACAAGATAGGAAATCATGGTCAGATGGACATGACTTAAGATCGAAGTTTAGACAAATCACATACGAAGTACGGAATCACAATCTGGTAATATATAATTTTGAGGAATTCAATGATCTAACGATAAAATGATAGAAGAAAAATTTAGCAAGGGTTGATTTGAGGAACGTACGAAATACTCATGAGATACAGTATCAAATCAGGATGATCGTACAAGGATTTGTGATTCTCGAAAACCAATAATCATATAAAAAGGGATATAGTTTCCATGGTGTCCGGAAACATATAGCTATTTAAAATCACTTTGCCTAAAATCCCTACCCCCGCCAGTATATATCTGACTGCAGTGGACTTTCGGCTCCGTGACTCCAATAACAATATGTCACCGAATAATCTGTCAACCTTATCCATTTTCTAACAATCATTGACGAAGCAAACCAAGAGATCAAGGTATGAAGAATATGATAAGTCTTGACAGTACTCGAAAACCTATGATTGTCTGAAATTACTTCAACTTAAAGTTCCTGCCTCGCCAGTGCGCTACTGGCTGCAGTGAACCCTCGGTCTCCATAATCCAGCTAATGGCTGCAGCGCGCAACTGTCATGCCATAGTAGATCATCGAATAGCCTCTCGACTTTATACCTAGGGATTTCAAAAGAGTTTCAAAGAGTTCAAAATGAGTTTCAGTAGTCCAAATCACAGAAATGGTGAAGTTACCTGACTGTTAGAATACAAGGATTTATTAGGTACTAAGAGACGACAAGGAATCTAATCAGTGAGTACAAAAGGACAGCCAGGGAGATTTAAAATTTCAGATAGGACGAAGTTTCAAATTATGACGGAATATCAACTGATATCTGGAATAGTAACAAGATTCCACATATGGAACGTTATCCCGAAAGGATAACAGAGTCTCGAAGGATGAACTGAGGCAAGGTATCAGATAGAAGACAAGTTTCAAAATAAGAAATAAAATTTCGCACTAGAAACAAGTTTCAATAAATCTCGAATAAAAATGAAATCTCGAGCAAGCTTGAATTGAAACGAATTCTCCAATAAGGTATACAGTGAAAAATCAAGTATCAACAAGGTCGTAATTAGGAACTAAAATCTCGAAATAGAAAATCTTAACGAGAAAACAAGGTTTAGAATAGTGACTAGAAAACAGGTTCTAATAGGAGACAAGGTATTGGATTGTAAACAAGCGAATCTCAATAGCAACAAGTCTCGAATAAATCGAGAATAGGAAATAGAATCTCAACAAGCATCAATAGAAGCGAAGGTTCAAACAAGGTTTCAGAATGATATTTCAAGTAGGAATAATTCTGGAATAGTACAAGTTCGATTAGCGAACAGAATATCAATAAACGAGTAGGAATTAAATCTTATTTAACACGAAGTTTGATAAAAAACAAAATTTACAAATAGGAGCCATCACTAGGAAACAAGGTCATGAATGAATGTACAAACGGTATCGAATAATGGATTTCAACAAATATCGAATTGTGGGTCTGAAACAAGTTTGTCGAATATGAAACAATATCTTGAAATAAGTTTCGAACATCAATAAAGGTTCCAAAATAGAAACAAGAAGTTTCAAGAAATGATCAATGTGTTAGGAGGAATTTAAGGGAAAACTGGATTATTAATCAAGATACATGGTTTTTCCAACCATGCAAAAGAAATCTTCTGTCTTCAATCTATCTTCAGTGTTTCTCCGGGACTGGAATCACTTCAATTCTTCAGCTGTCCTGATATAGGCTGATCCTTGCGGCAGTGCTCCATGTGTTTGCTGATTCTGAGAAGGTGGTTCCCTTTTGCTGTAGTCTGATGCTCCTCGCGCTTGTTCTCGGGCAGTGTGATCAACGTTCTCCAGAAGTCTTGACTTGGTGGGCAGGCGATCCGTAGTATAGTATAGCCTCCGTCTTTTACGGCACTCTTCATAGTGGCATCCTGAGAGGTGGCAGAAAATTGTAAATGATCGTCGGCTGGATCTGAATCTGGATCTCCCGCTGGGGCTGAAGTGCAGGGCTCTGGCATGAATATATGGCTGCTAGCGTGCTGAGATCTGCTCCTGATGATGTGACTGGTGGTGTGACCAAAGAAACACTGACTGAGTGTTGTGACGCTTTGCGGGGTCCAGGGTAGTTGTTGTCTTTGTCATAAATCTTCATGTCTTTCATGAGCTTCAGCTTCCGATTTCATTCCATTGTCTGCGCTACATTCTGAATCTCCAGGCTGGTGGCTCTAATCTTCAGAGAAGTCGGATCCTCACATGCTGAGATGATCTTCAATGGCGGCTTCAGGTTCTCGATCTGCTCCTCGATGCAAGATATGTGCTCGGTGTCGGAGAAGTCCAAAGGTCTGGAAGTCTGGAAATCAGAAGTCCTTCCTGGCTCGGAGAGTGTATCCACAAGTCTGACTTGGAAAGGTAGCCTGCTTCCTCTGGTTGTCAAGGGACTCTTCAGACGTCTCCGTCAACTACGTACTACCCATGGGGATAGTAGAGTGATAGAAGGTAGTGGAAGCTCGGAAACGTCAAGTGCAGGTGAATTGACAGTACTGGTGTCGCATGCTTTTGAACTATCTGCAAAATAGAAAACTGTTAAAATAACCTATACCTACATACAACAAGTGTTTATAGAATATTAAAATACCTGATATACCTGATATACCCTTATTTCCCGATTTTCCTATGCTGTGATCAAGTTTCCCTAGTGTAAATCAAGTCCCCCAATAGTACGCTAAGTCCTAGGTACCATTAGGAAGGACCTGCATGGGCCACCACTAAAAACATGTCACGACCCGCTCCCGAATAATCGGACACGAGTCGGACACGCCCAGCCTTCATTGTTAGACACAATGAAGTAAGCTGTATCAAGCTAGGGAAACTAACCAGATAAACATGAAAGTATAGAATCACAGCATCTATATAGTGTGTCCCAACCAGAAAAGAGATACAATATCTGAAATTATTACATTTCAACTATAAAGAGTCTGCTAGTCTCAATACATGGAAAGATAAATGGAAAACTAATGATGTACTAGGCTTCTGCAGCCTCTAGGTCAGAAGCAGCTCCAGCTGGCTCAGTAGGGAAGGCAGTATCCTGTCCATAGTATGTGTCACACAAAGCCTCCATCTCACCTATCATAACATATCCAGTCAGGAGCGGAGCAAGTACAATTTTAGGTAATGAACAAGACATCATGAAATGAAGTACAAGGGAACATGGAAAGTACAGGAAAATACAGGTGAATAAGTACATGAAGAACAGGGTAAAGTACATGAAAGAACATGAATGTAAGAGCATGAATGAACATGATATGTAAGCACCTGAAAGAACATGATATCACAGGAAATAAGTACAAGGAAATCTCCTGAACATGTGTGTAATGTATTTGAAATATAACTAACTATGTGACCGGCTAGGGTAAGCACCTGAAAGCACCTGAAAGCACATGAATGGTGACTTAGGACCCGCGTGCACGATGCGGGGTCTAAGCTAAAACACACCTGAGTTGTTACTTGGGATTGGTCACGTAGATAGCATATTTCCCCTCCCCAGATACAAGTAATAAGCACAAGAGAACAAGAGTACCAGAAAGAACATGACGTGTTGCAATTGTGTCACTCAAGGAAGTACAGGAAGATAATGTAAAGTACAAAACCGTAGAGTGTACTTGCCTGGCTCCAGGAAAGTACGAGTAGTAAAATGAGCTAAGTATCCTCCTGTAAGTAACAATGATGGGTACAAGTTGGTTAATGAACAGACTAAATCTAAATTGTTTTATCAATAAACTAACCATGATTAATTCCTAAAAATAAACCTTAGTTTCTAGGGTTTCCTATAGAGTATCAATATAATTAACTATAATCTAAACTTATCAAGAACCCTAAATCATAAGT
Organism: Iris pallida; assembly: GCA_029216955.1. NCBI lineage: Eukaryota > Viridiplantae > Streptophyta > Magnoliopsida > Asparagales > Iridaceae > Iris > Iris pallida. Next base: position 10,914,598 of record JANAVB010012200.1, read on the forward strand.
ACTTATATACTTAAACAGTTTACTACATGACTTTGCTATAATACAAGTGTTCAAAAAGTAAGCTTAACAATGGTAGAGTGTCTCTTAAATTAGTCAAGACCATGCTTATGCAAACTCAGGCAATTGAGAACTCAAATGCTAATCTACATGAATTCAGTTTTAGCCATTCTATCTAATAGTGAATACAACCCAGTTATACTGCAATACCTTGGTTAATCTTGAACTTGATTCTAGGTTCAATCTTGGACTTCATTAAGTGTCAGATTTCCTGAACCCTCAAGTCTCAGATTCCTGAGTATGCTCTCAGGTTTCCCCTGAGTATGCTCTCAGGTTTTCCCTGAGTATGCTCTCAGGTTTCTGAGAATGAAACTCTCATGTGATTCTCAGATTACCTATACTGAGATTGAATGGTCAGTGTTCCTACTGAGAACAACTTCTCAAATTTAAATCGAGAAGTACTCTCAAACTTCACAACATCCTACCATAAATCAATATCCTTCCTGCATTATGGGACAGTCACTCATAGTTCAGTAAAGCCTTATTCGAAAAAAAACCAAGTCTTCTAGGTAATCAATGAACTTACAAAAGTCCACTCTTACAGTTTCCATTCCAGAAACCATTGATCTCCATGCTGTCATTCCCATAGAGTATTACCTCAACCATATTCAATATTACCTAACATAACATCCCCTGCTACTACTCTATTCTGTACAGGATTCAGAAAAGAAAATATAAGAGCATTGATGCAACCTTAGCCTATAGTTCACTAATCAGTCAAACGCTCTTAGGTTTCTTTCCTAGAATTCAGTCCAGAGAAGCTGACACAAGGTTCAGTTCATAAGTAGGACATGAGAATTAATTCAGTCCATAGCAGGACATAATCAGTCTTCGATGAATCTCATTCCTGCACAGGATCAACCAAAGTCCACATAAACTCAATTTACCCATCCTATATTTATATCCATACCAATCCTAATGTCCTCTACCCTGCAATTGGAAACTTCCCAGAATATTGATACTGTGGGTCAGTCACAGATGGGACTGAACTCTGTTGTTCAGTTCTACCAAAATCCCAGGTTCCCTGCTGCCAAACCATTACACAACCATACAACCTTCCTACTTAGCATTATCAAACATTCCTGCACACTCAGATCCTAACACCAACTGAAAGGAAATAACTGACAGAGAAAGGACAGGTAAGATCAAAACAAGGAACTTAGACTTAATGCTATAGGTAAATCTGCACATAAAAGGAATTTGGATCAAATCAATGTTTCAAGTGACTGATTCCCATTTCAGTCCCAAGTTACTCAGTTGAGATTTCTAAACATTCTATGAGTACAAAGCCGACAGTCCTATTTCAGTCCTCCTGTACAGAATTTCATATCAGCTCTCAACTCATCTTCTTGTTATCAGAATTTAAACTCAGCTAATATCAACCTAATATCAAACTAGAATGACTGAAACATATCACAAATAAATCAAAAGATTCCAGAACTAATCTAGAGAGCAATGTAATTTAACAGTTGGACCCCTACACAGGGTGTTAACACTAGACATTATTCCCAGCCTACCCATAGATTTATTAACAGTTTTCGAATTAGAACAACAATAGAATTTACCTGGCTAATTTCGATTCCACAGTGAATCAAATCCTCTGGTTCAAGACTGGAGTAGATTATACCTACAGGTGAATTTAGTAGTTCGACTTGGTTAGAACAAGACCTAGGAAATCAATCAAACAGTTGAAGGGTTGAACATTCACCCTTGATTCGAAATCAACACTTAGATTTGACAGCAATGGAGTTCAAGAACAAGGATCGAGCACCAAATCATCAGTCGATCTACGATCAAGGAAACCATTGGAATTTATAAATAAATCATCCTTTTGATCATAGGCTTACTTCTTCGATTCGAGTGGATCAACCAACTCAACAAGTTCGAAGAAGAAGATGACTCAAAATTCTAAGATCTGATCGAACAACAGAATTTCCAAATCAAAACAGAAGTTAAGGATATACCTATGGATCAATGGACAGTTCATCATTGCCATTTGATCGTGGATCCAATCAGGGACTGATTTGAATGTGAAGGAGATCTGAAATGAAAATAGATCGGCCAACATTAGCACAGCTATGTGGCTTGAATCAAAGAAAACGATGAAGGCTCGATTACCAGTTTGAAGGTTGCAGTGGTTCCCTCTGCGCCATTGTCATTCTTCGATCTGGACTTGCAAAGGAAGGAGAAGGAAGGATTGAAGAATTTCTGTAATTTGTTGAGATTGAAGAAAAGGGATCTGATCCTATAAATAGATAGTGGCTGGTGGCGTGGGGATCAAGCTCAATTAGAGCGGGAATTTCCATCCTTACTGGCAGAGACGGTTAGAGCACATGGCCCTGCCATGGCCGTTAGAAAGAATTAAATTTGAAGAAGTTTAATTACTAAGGAGGTTTGAAGAGATGGAAAAGTAATCCCTTCTTCAGGATTTAATGTCAATGTGGATTCAATGGACACTGGTTGGGCTGCCAGTAATGGGCCCAACCCAGTTGATTGGTTTTTAAGTGAATTTAAGCCCAGGTCAAAATAAATGATAACTAAAATATGAATATTACTTCACCTATATTTAAAATGTAATAAATTCCTAAATCATATATAAAAACCTAAATTCCAATATTTGAGAAAAGTGGAGTTACACTGCCTTTCCACAGAATGTACAGCCCTGGGGTGCTCCCTGACGCTGTTGCTGGTTTCTCGGCTGCTGATGCCGAACTGGCGCTGTATTAGTTGACACGGTCGTCCTCCGCGGCGCTCCTGCATCATGAATACGTACACCGGGTGCTGGTGCCGATGTTCGCTGCATTGCTCCTCCTTCAACCTGGGAATGAGATCTCTTCTGACCTCCTGTCCTCGATGCCAACCTCTGCTGGGTAAGCTCGTGCCTCCGAACGGCCGTCAAAACAGCGTCGAACGTCTGGTAGTCGTGTCCTTCCACAAGCTGTAATAGTTCCAAATGAAGTCCCTGCTGGAACCTCATAGCTTTTTCTGGCTCCGTTGCCACCATTGCTGGTGCGAAACGGCACAATCTGCAGAACTCTGCTGCATACCCATCTACGGTCTTGCCTGCTTGCTTGAGACTGATAAACTTCTGCTGGAGCTCATATCGAGCTACTACGCCAAAATACTTGGCCTTGAATCTGTCACTGAAGGTGGTCCAACGAACAGGGCGTCTTGTACCAACTTCTTCTGATGCCCACCAGTCGCGGGCAAGATCCTGAAGTACCAGTTTGACCTGATCAACCTTCTCATCATCTGGAACCTTGGCTGCCACAAGAATGGCTTCGATGTCTTGAATCCAGGCATCCGCAGTAATAGCATCCTCCGTGTCATCAAAATACCTCTGGTTCAAGCGACGAAACCTTCCTGATGCTCCCGAGTCAGCCCCGACACTCCTCTCAAGAGCTAACTGAATCCTTTGGTTCAGCAACACGTTCTGCTCCTGCTGCCGAGTCTATTGCTGTTGGTTAGTGACAAGAAACCCCCGGATGATCTCCAGGAGTGCTACGGCGTTTGGTACTGCCGTCGCTGCTGGTGCTGCAGGAGTTTCAACAACCTACGGCTGCACTGCCTCTGGTTCCATTTCTGCTCGTGTCTGCCCTGGGGAAGGTTCTCTCCCCTGTTGCTGTCCAGTTGAGCCATGCTCTTGCTGCTCTTCCTCATGGGCCTCACCCGCTACTGAGAATGAAGCACCCCTATAGAGAAGAATATAAGATTATCAAGTCCGGACGAGGAAGATTTCGAGGATGCAAGTCAGGTTAGAGATCAAGGCAAGGACAGAGAATTCGAAACAGAATTTCAAGGGGAACAAGTTTTGATTGAGACTCCTAATAATTCGCAATACCCCACAAGTCTGAAAAACAGACCTGCATGGGCCACCACTAAAACCTTGTCACGCCCCAGTACCGAAATACGGAGACGGACTAGGCCAGCTACTCCATATGAGGTACGTAACGTCATACGGCGATCGTGGCTGTCAAGAGACTAGGGGGTACATGCTACAATCAAGTCTCCTATGGTCCTACAGAGTTCTATGTCTCAATCAATCAAATCACATCAGCAAATAAATGAACATTAAAGATAAAGCAGTAAGGCGTCCCCGACGCTTCATCAAAATGATCATGAGAGACTAGCTTTATAATTTAGCTATCTCAGAGAGTCAGGAGTACAAAATTATATACAGCAGCAGTCTGTTTAATTACAATTATGTACTGGCACAAAATATCGAGTAATCCGGCTAACAGGTGCCGGTGGCTAAACGCCGCAAAAAGTATAAGCAGGAGTGGTAGAGAAGAAACCCACTCGAGTCCCCGAACCGCCATGCTCCTAGTATGCACCATGGATGTCAGGGAGGAAGATCGTGTCCTCAGGCTCTGCTACAGAATCTGGCCAAACAAAACCAGCGGGGTCAGCCCCGAATAGCAAGTACCGCCAAAGGGACACAAGAGTTAAGATTAAAAACCCAGTTAATAGAATGATTGATAATAGTAATACTTATGCTACTATTATAGGGTAGCGCAACATCCTCGAACCCATATGGTACCCTTACAACCAAACAAGGACAAAAGGTGCCGCATGGAGTCGGGACGTGTCGTACTATATAACTTTCACATAAGTTAAAAGGTATAAACAGTAAAACCTCCTAGTCGTGACTTCGGTCGATAGCCTATCGCAGCACAATAACCAACCCAACAATCAAACAAGAACATGGGCTGGATCATGTACCATGATAGACCATGTTCCTCAGTCATTCACAGAAGTAGCACTTCACAACCAGAATAAGTCTTCCGTTCATAACTTCGATCCACGGCCTATCATAGTACGATAACCAACCCAACAATCAAACAAGAACATGGGTTGGATCACGTACCATGACAGTCCGCTTCCCTCAGTTATTCACGGAAGGTAATAGGACACAAGCAAGTCGTTTTCACGGCCAATCAAGTCTACAAGTTTCTAGTGGGACGAGGTTATCCTCGCGTCATGTTATTAGAAAATCCTCAGATCGTATCTTTCCAGCAAGGCTAGCCAACCCAGGGGTTCGCGTAGACAGGTATGATTGAGCATAGGTCCCTCGTAAGGCCACCTTGCCAAAACATATATTATATAGCAGGAATTAATCGGATACAGTCATCCACTCGTTGCGGATGACACAGTATCCGTGGAGACCAGCCGGCGCGTCAAGACAATATCTCAAGGCGGCTGGTGTAACACGATCTCGGGATTCTGCCCTCCCATGCATCTAGTATATTTAGTTGCCTAGTTTAACCCTAGGTGAAATCTTGGACTCACATGCTGTGGCCTGCATGATTATCCTCCTAAAGTCGTACTTTAGTACGAGTACCCCAAAGAGGATCCATGTCAATCAGTATGTCAACATGTTTTACCCTCCTTAGTGTAATGCATCATTGCAAATACGCCACGTGGAGTTACGAGTCTTTTGTCGAGCATAAACAAGAACTGGGACATTCAGGTACATGTATCAGGTAGGAACACTTTGTTCTCCGGGGTCACATTAGTGCTCATATCATGCTCGGGACAAAAGGCGTAAGGATATAAAATGGGCTTATACTATCTAATAAAATATCAAAAGCGTATGCACAAAAGCACGCACGCTCAAGGGGTGAAAAGTCACGCAGGCTCACTCAGGCTCACTCAAGGCAGCGTGCGTGAAAAGTCACGCAGACTCAAGGGAAGAGCTGCGTGAAAAGTCACGCAGGCTCAAGGAGAGAGCTGCATGAAAAGTCACACAGGCTCAAGGAGAGAGCTGCGTGAAAAGTCACGCAAGCTCAAGGAGAGAGCTGCGTGAAAAGTCACGCAAGCTCAAGGAGAGACACGCTTCCAACAGGAAGCGTGCTCAAACGGAGCACACTGTTCACTGTCTTCTCCAAACAGCAAGAACACCATGGCTGAACCCAAACTTCAAAGCATCATAACTTGGCCATCCGAACTCCAAATCCAGATTTCCAAAATTCCAACTTGGGTGAAACTGAATGCTCTTCCACATGGAAGCATCAAAAACCCATAAAATCTAACTAAAGTAGATCAAACCATGCAAAATCCGAAAATGATTAAAACCTAGATCTACAAAAATCAAAGCTTCAAAATGGAAATTTCCAAGTTCTAAACTAGTATAGATTGAGGAGAAGAACATGTTTTGGCAAATAGTTTTGTAAGAAATCATTGACAAAATTATGGATCCATCTCTTGAGCAAGTTGGTACTTGCCTTGGTTGGTGGAGGAAGTAAATGAGAGGAAGTAAATGAGAGGAGAGAGAATGAGATGAGTATATATAAAGATCTTGGACCCATGGGTTCATGATGAACCAAAGGGTTCATGATGAACCATTGGTGAACCAAGAATGGGTTACCCAAATGAGCCAAAACTGTAGGCCCAAATACAGAAAATAAATTAGGAAATAATATTTTGTCAAATATTTTTGGGAAATGCATGAAGAAACACAGCATAATAAATATAGTATAAATACAAGGTAAATACAATTTTATCGGTTTACGTATTAAAATACGTATTCCAGGATCGGGGAGTGACAAGAGGTGACTTCGAGCATTCCACAAGTTCTTCAAACTTGCTGGTTCCTGGAAGCAGATCGTGTGGGGCGAATCTTGCTTTGAGCAACGGTGTTTTGACATCCCAGCAACTGTTCCTCTTCTAATCTTTCTCTAGATTATTGTAACTCGTTCTGTCCCAATTGCAACACGTTTGCAAGGAAGAACGAGAGATCTTCTCTTCTCTATTTCCCTTCTCTATATTGTAATCGTGTTATTTGGTTTTTATATCATCGTAGATCTCTGTTGCATCTGTTTTACCATCTTTGATCAAGCCCCGGGAATAACAGTTATCAGCTCTTCTCAAATTTAGTCCTACATGGATTACTAGCAATGGAGTTGCAAGGTTGGAGATACACCGATCATTTATCGCAGATATAGTAATCAAAATTTACTTCCACCGTAAATATAAAAACAGAGAATCGTTTTCTCTCTCTCTCTCTCTCAAGTTTCAAAAGAAATCAAGCTACTCAAAAGATTATGAACATCTCCACTTCATCTTCTCTTTTACAATCCGGGACTGACAGCGTTGTTGGAAACACCTACATGTAATTTATAATTTATTCTGACATACTCAACCTTGTTGTATATAACTTATAGGCTAAATTACAACTTGATACCTAAACTATTCGAGTTTTTTAACTTAATACCCTCAACTTTGATAGGTATCAACTTAATACCCTAAATTTCAAAACTGACAAAATTACCCCTGGGTGGGGGAAAGAGGGTTAGGGACGGGGCGCGGAGGTGGTGCAGCCGCGACGCAGAGAGAGGGGTGGGGTCGTGTAGCTGCGGGGTGGGGGCTGCAGGGGTGGTGACAGTCGGTAGGGCGGAGGGGGAAGGGGGGAGAGAGAGGAGGGGTAATTTCGTCATTTTTGAAATTTAGGGTATCAAGTTAATACGTATCAAAGTTGAGGGCATCAAGTTGAAAAACTCGAATAATTGAGGGTATAAATTTGTAATTTAGCCTAACTTATATTAAATACATATAAAGATTAAATTTAAACAATGTGAAAATGCAAAAGGAGTCCAAGAGTAAACTAATACATTTGTATTGACAGTTATTCAAACATGAAAAATGCAAACTCAACCTCTTTGCCACAATAGTTTGCTTCAACTTCCAAATCTTTTTTGGAATGATGATGGCTAAACATTGGTGAGAATAGTTCTCTCTCATATGATTTTAAATTTTAATCAATTCTATGTCAAGGGGCCTAAAATTCATGGCATTACACAAATCACTAATATAAATAGACGTTTTAAGATGTGTTATTTTTTTCGTTGCCTTTTCGAAATTGAGATTCAATTACTTCAGCTACAATTTTGGCCGTCTGAAACCACGGTGAAGTTAGTAGGTGCGCTTAAGGAGGAGGGTGCCCGAACTGCCTCAGTTACTTCCAAGTCCAGTTCGAGGAGCAAACACCCCTCTGGAGCATAGTTCGCGGTATCGGCCGACACCAATCCGATACGGTTCGGCATGTTCCGATCTGACACCGACCGATATCCGATACTGACCGATACAGACATTGGGGGTCCCTGTTTCGATCAATTCGGCAAAAAACTGAATGAAAAAGACTAATCAGCAAGGGTGTGAAAGCATAGTAAGGCTGTAAAAGCATGTAAAAGAAGAAAACATATCTATCGTATGTAAACCAATTGGTAAGAATGACTACTATTTCATTCAATTTCAAAACTACTAAGAAACAACATTGAAAATATTAAAATTATGTGTAAATGTATAAAATATTTTCTAAAATGTTAATTTATAAATAATTATTTGCTTTCCGATACCAAAAAATCCAATACTCCGATCCGTAACCACCGATACTGCCGATATCGCTGATCCCGATACTAATAGGAATGGTCCGATACCGATACTTCGAACCTTACTCTGGAGTTTATTTCAGTATATTGTCATAGGTGTTGCTGCCAATTAGGAAGCCCATGATCTCTCCATCACGGATAATAGTGAAAATACAAAATACCTACCTTAGTATGCTTTTCTACTGATGAGTGGCGACCATCACAGAACTCAATAATTAACATCCAGTAAATCAACAAACATAATACTCTAAAGTCCTAGCTCCAGATACCTTCATCACTTAACCTAAATAAGAAATATACCCTAGTTGAACTTAAGTCGTGAAGTGAAATTGAGTTCACAATATCATTTAATTTCTCTGTGATTTGTCTCTACTAATCGATCCCATTATATATATATATATATATATATATATATATATATATATATATATATATAATGGGATCGATTAGTAGAGACAAATCACAAAGAAATTAAATGATATTGTGAACTCAATTTCACTTCGCGACTTAAGTTCAACTAGGGTATATATATATATATATATATATATATATATATATATATATATATATATATATATATATATTGACACTAATGTATATATATATATATATATTGACATATTGACACTAATGTATATACATTAGTGTCAATATATATATATATATATACATTAGTGTCAATATATATATATATATATATATATATATATATATATATATATATATATATATATATATATACTAGTGTCGGGCACAGGCGTTGTGTGTGCAACGTTTTAAATTTGAAAATATTGATATCATCTTATGTAGACAACAACCATAATTTAAATATAAATAATCAAATTCATGAATTTTGTACTTGATCTAATCCATAGTTTTAAATTCATGATTTAAAATCTAATAAAAATAATCTACAGTAATATATATATATATATATATATATATATATATATATATATATATATATATATATATATATATTTTAAACCAACCACTTTATAAATGAATAGCCTCCCTATAAAAAGGAAGCCATGGGAACAAAACACCCAGACCCAGCCGGCCGGGCTACAAACAGCCCCAAGCTGTACAAAACCTACCCAAGTATATATCAAAGAGGATATATAAAGGGGATAGGGATATATAAAAGCAAACTCTATATACCAAGCAAAACCCAACAACCCCAACCCGAACCTACCTACCGCCGCTAGCAGGAGGCCTGACGATGAAGGCAGGATCCCCAACCTCAGCGTGCAGACAGGAGACAAGAGCCTTGTTCACCTGTCGCCGAATCTCGATGATCAGTTTAGAGATAAGCCACCCTCCTCCTTCATATCTAATTTTATTACTATTCTTCCATATGACCCAGGCGATCGTCGCCACCATAACGCATCTCACATGATGGTTAGGCCCGCTCCACCAGCTTCCTAGACGCTCCATAAGTGTGTTCCCGACACTACTGAATCCCAGCTCGGCTTCGAAAACGTCCCAAATCAACCTAGCCGTTTCTCCTTGGGAGATGAGGTGAGAGATAGATTCCAACTCGCTATATTCGCAGCATGAACATTTCGAAGCTAAGGAAAACCCAGTCTTTTGCACCACCAGATCTGATGGAAGTTTGTCCTTAATAATCCTCCACATTAGAATAGACAACTTCAAGGGAATGCAAGAGCTCCACACTTCCGTCACAGCCACATCTCGATTTCTCTCGATCCTAGCGGCTCGCCAAGCCGAGGAAGACGAGAGCCTCCCGCTCGCGCCCGATATCCAAACGAAGCTGTCTTTGCCCGAGGAAAGGCCAAACCTGAACCACAGATGCGTTGAGCCGCCTCTACACTGAACCAATCGATGCACTTGTCCTCTTCCCATCCGTTAGTCCCCCAAAACTCTGATATCTGTGGGGCGTTCCCCTCGACCTCCAGGATGTCGTCCCCCACCAACCATGCTGCTGCGGCCCCCGTGGATCCGTCCCCCAGAAGCAGCCGCACATTTCCCTCACCTAGATCCTTTTCCTGCAAAAATCGTCTCCACAAAGCAGATGTTGATTGGCCCGCTACATAAGTGAATGGGTTGTGTGACTTGAAGTATTTATCGCGCATATAGTAGCTCCAGAGAGATTCTTGAGATCGAACCTTCCATCACAACTTCACGGAGAACGCCTGTACCACCTCTTCCAAACTTCGGATCCCCAGTCCTCCTTCCTCCTTGGGCCTAGTAATGGTTTCCCAGCTCACCCATCTTCTTTTGTACTCGTTCTCGGCCTACCCCCAGAAAAAGGAACAAAACATGCCTTCGATCCGCTTCAACACCTGCTTAGGAGGATTGCAGGCTGTAAGCAAATAAATCAGGGTAGATGAAAGAACCTGCTTGACGAGTATCAGTTTCCCTCCCGGCGAAAGAATCCTATTGTGCCACCCGTCAATCCGATCTTTGATCTTCTGGATGATAGGGTAGAAGGTAGCAGAGGTACAACGCCCGCAAGAAATGGGACAGCCCAGGTACTGGAAAGGAGTATGCTCCACATCAAAACCGAGCCGATGACTCAGTTCCTGCCGCTTCTCCTCCTCAAACGAGTGGTACACGTACGCTCTCGTCTTCATTCTGTTCAGAGCCTGTCCCGAGCACTCCTCGTACTCCCAGAGAGTCTTGAGGACCAAAGCCGTTGTGACTTTGTCCGTCGTACAAAATATCAGGAGATCGTCAGCATACGCCAAATGGTTGACCAAAGAGCATCCCGGAGGAGTGTAGAACCGCCCAAATCTGCTCGAAGTTCCCATCCTCTTAAGCATGCCACTCAACACTTCCGCCGCAATGACGAAGAGGGCCGGAGACAACAGATCGCCTTGTCTGACCCCCCTGGATGACTGGAAAGACCGTGTCGCTTCTCCGTTAATGAGGACCGCAAACCAACAGCTGCTAATGAGCCTCTACACAATGTTAATCAATCTTTCGTCAAACCCAAATCGGCGCATGACCCATATGAGGAACTGCCAATCGATCCTATCATAAGCCTTTTCCATATCAATTTTAATCGCCACATTACCACCCCGATTAGGATGCCCGATCCCTTCTACCATTTCCTGAGCCAGAAGGACATTGTCGAGGATCTCCCGGCCATGGACGAACCCACTTTGTTCTTTAGAGATGATGGACGGGAGAAGACTCGCTAGCCGGTTGGCAACTAACTTGGAAAAGATCTTGTTGATAGTGTTGCATAGGCTAATAGGCCTAAACTCCCCAAAGGTTCTCGGATTATCACCTTTCGGAATGAGAACTAAGTGAGTTTGAGTAATCTCCTTCGGCAAAGCAAGACCTTCGAGGAAGGCATTCGTGGAAGCCAATATATCTTCTCCAATTATCCCCCAACAGGAGGAGTAGAAAGCGCCCCCGAACCCATCGGCCCCGTCCTACTGTTGGGGTCCAGAGCGTCGACGATCCCCCGAAGTTCCTCCATCGTAGCAGGCTTGAGAAGCGTCTCGTTGTCCGCCGCCGTGATACTGGGGTGAATCACGCTGAGTACCTCTTCACTATAGGTCACTTTCTCTTTAGTCAGGATCTTCTCAAAGTATCGAGTAGCTTCCTCCTGGATCTCGGCCATATTGGAAGTGTCGCTCCCATCCGCCTTGGTTATACTGTGGATCCCCAGCCTTTTCTGTCATCCGAAAACACACACGTGAAAGAACTGAGTGTTCTTATCACCATCGTGGTCCCATTTGACGTTTGCTTTTTGTTTCCAGAAATGAGCTTCTCTTCAACTCTGCTTGGGCACGATATTTCTCACATCTATTCTCCTGGGACTGATCGGCATCATATGCAGCTTCCGCCTCCGCAGCCCTCCTCTCCGCTTCCCTCGCCTCCTTGTGGATGTCGCCAAAGGTCCTCCTGCTCCATCCGCCAAGCTCCCTGCCAGTCGCCTTGATCCTCTTCGCCAGTTGCACGAGGGGATTAGGATGAGAGACCTTCCCCCACGCTTTCCCGACCGTTTCCTGGAAGTTCTGATGAGAGATCCACAAATTTAAAAACTTAAATCTCCTACCTTGCGAAGCTGGCCTCGACCTCGTCTCCACAAGCAGGGGCGCGTGATCCGACTCCGTGCTACTAAGGTTTTTAACTTTCGAGCAATGCACCAAATCAGTCCATAGCTTGTTGGTGACCACCCTGTCCAACCTCGACGATTGCCTCTTACTCCCGCTCCGATTGTTGCACCATGTGAAGGTATTACCAGAGGTTGGGAGAGCGCTGAGACAAGCTTCTGAAAGGAAATCCGAGAACTCTTCGATGGATTATTGATCGGGAATTCTGCCCCCCTTCTTCTCGGTGGGACAAAGGATCGCGTTGAAGTCGCCTCCGACCGCCCAAGGAGTGTCATGAGGAATCGGGATAGCCAGGAGCCTCTCCCAAAGCTCCCTTCTCCCTTTACTGGTTGTACTTCCATGCACCACCGTCAACCAGGCCTCCTGTCTGCAAGCAGGGTGGGAGAAACTGATAGTCAAGGCCTGTTCAAATTGATCCACAAGCTTGATTTGCATCTCCTCTTTAGCCATAATCCACACACCCTTTATGTTCTCGATACTCTGCTGGAAACCCAAAGCTATCTGGAACTTCTTGATCTGGTCAGCTGATACTTTGGGTTCAATTATACCCAATATATCGATCTTATTAATCCTACATAAATTCTTGATCCTTCCTGTCGTTCGGGAATTTGCAATCCCCCGAACGTTCCAAATGAGCATTTTAAACATTAATGGACTGCGTCGTAGATTTATTGCTAATCTTCGACGCTGCCCTCGTGTTCCTCGGAGTTTCTCCCCCCAGTATGGTAGAGACCCCTGATTGGCCTTTGCCTTTGCTGTTTCTGGGTCCCCTAATTTCTAGCTCCAGCTGCGCTTTACCACTATTTTGTTTAGGCGAACTCGCACTTTCCGTGGCCCCCTGTTCCGTCGTGACTTCCTGCGTCCCCGCGAGGTCAATGCTGATGTGGCCAGCTTTCATGGATGCAGCCTCTTCCCTGTTTATGACCCTCACTTCCTGTCCCTTCGTCCTGTCATCTTTGGCAGGCCTCTCTGTCTCAGTGAGCTGAATCTGACCTTCTTTCAGTTCTGACTCCTCCTCTTCTAAGCCTTGAGAGCTTAGCAATCCTCCTTTCCTTCAACTTTGTCTTCTTGCCTCTCTGATTCAACAACACTCCTTTCTGGAGCCCCTGGAGCAGAAGTCCCTACTTTGTCAACATTCGGGTCAGCGTCTGCAGCTCTATGTGGCAACTGCGACCCTCCCTGGATGATGTTATCACCCTTATCACCCCCCCCTCCTGCGTGGTATCAGCGTCCTGCAGACAAGGATTAACCTCCCCGATGTCTTCCCCTTCTCTGTTAAGAGCTTCCCCTGCCTGCTCTGTAAGGCCCCCGGCCATTATCTCAGGGTTCCCCGGATTTGGGGAGATCCGCAGGTTGGTGGTGGGTTCAATCTCCCTTATCTCTGTAGCTTTATTCTTGGCTTGATGCCTAGTTTCAGCCATAGCAGCAATTTGATTCATAGAAGCATTTTTACATGCAGCAGCTTCATGCCCCAAATGCCGACACCTTTTGCAGAATTCGGGAGGGTCTTCGAACACCAATGATTGCCAGTAACTTCGGTTACCAGGGAGGTTTACCTGAACACGTGACGGCAATGGTGTACTGATATCGACTTCGACAAACATTCGAGCTACGCTGGGCCGCGTGAAGTCTGAAGTGGCGCTGTCCAATTTGAGAAGAGTACCGAAGGCTTGAGCCAACAGGAAGAGCGCCGATTTGTTGAAGAGATGATGGCGGATGGCCCGGGAGATTAACCCACACTGCCGCCATAGGAGATTCGATTGCCGGGTCAAAATCGATCGACCATTTGAAGATTCTCATAGGCGATTTAGCCACCATCCACGAGAGCTTCGACCGCAATCACAAGAAATCATCCTCCAGTTTAGGGATGATGAGAACGTGTTTGTGATCGACCAGCCCGATCCGGCAGTTCCCCGACAGACCAAAGCCGGAGAAAGCATGCCGAACCGCGTCAATCGAAGGCCTTTTGTGAGAGAACTTGCCTATAAGCGCTAAGGCCGGGGGGTCGCCAGAGAGCGCTCATCTTCCGCGGAGAAGGAAACCGCAGGTTCACCTCTGAAACATTCGGGAGGCCGAGGAGGGAGGGACGGAGAACAGGGGGGTGGTTTGCCCACCAACGCCCGCAGAAAGGAAGGAGCGGAGGAAGACGACGGAGCTGAAGGCGCCGCCATGTCGTAAACGGCCGGGGCTCGCGCCGTCGCAGGGGAGTGGAAGATCGCCACTCTAGGGCCTGCGCAAAGGGATATATATATATATATATATATATATATATATATATATATATATATATATATATATAATTTTGATTCTAATATATCTAAAGATTTAATGCAAGGAAAATTTAAATAACAACCTTATTTTATAAAAATTAAGAATTATAATATATGAAATTTATTTAGTTTAATGCATACTCACAATCCTAGTTAATTTAATCTAATTTAATTTAAATTAAATTATCTAGTTGGATAAAATTTATTATAGTTTAATTAATCTAATACAAATTAAAAATCTAATTTAAAATTTATTCTACTTCATAACTTAAATATAATTTTAAATTTGCAAAATGGGATATTGCTAATCAATGCAAATACCACAGAATAAATGGAGAGATCGAAAGAGAGATGACCTTGTAGCACGTTGTTCGTCGTTAATATTGTATGTTCTTTTTTGGTTTCCTTCATAGAATGTTGCATAACAGAAAGTAGAAGAGGAATTGATAAACTATTTATGGTAACGTGTATATCTATACTAATATCTAATAGAAAGAAGAAGAAAATATTAATATTTAAGAGAAAAATCAACAACCTGACAGAATTTTTGATTTTTTTTTCTTTTCTGAGAATGCAGAAAGCAAAAAAATGTTCGTAAGAGAGAAGAAGAGGTTACAACCGTTTATAATTATTTAAATTAGTGGGGTTGTAAAATGACCTTATTATCCATACATAAATATATTTTCAGCTTAGAATAATATAATCGAGATACCCCTAATATTTGGATTTTATATACTAGTGTCATGGCACACGCAATGCGTGTGCAACTCAGCTCGTGTTTAAAGTTTCTGGAAGAAGATACCAGAATCTCATGGTTGAAAGTTTTTTGGTTTGGTTAAATTAAAAAAGAAAAAAAACGTGCATCCTAAAAGATAGAAATATGTGTGTGTGTGACCCTAGGAAGGACGGATATCCAAATATTGGTGCCGCATTATGACCTGTCCGTGTTAGATATTTAAACGCAGACACTCTCAAAAATGCTTTGAGGGTAAAGGTGTCTACCTGGAGATATGTTAGGATAAGTTTCTTGATTCCGACAATATGGTTTACGGCCACATTCCAATATAAGGATTACGATAACTTTTAAATCAGATTATTGATGTTATGAATTATATATAAAAGCCAGCATCTTGTTCTCTTACCTCTCTATAAAATTTTGCTTGTTCTTGGGTGGGTTTCCCCGAAATCTGTTTGAGAGGTTCTATATCGACGTTTGATATCGGTATTGCCCTTTTTTTTATCCCAAGATCTAATACCATTCAGTGCCCTAAAGAGGGATGCATTCCTAACAGGATTATCCGATCCGGATCCGAATACAATCACAATCAGAAATGGATCTAGTGTTTATAGATATGTGGAGCATTTGCAACGCAATGCAGTTACGGATTACGCTCCATTTTCCGCATTTGGATATTGGGTGGGTTTTCCCAAAATCTGTTTGATAGGTTTTATATCGACGTTTGATATCTTGATATTTCCCTTTCTTTATCCCAATATATAATATCATTCAGTGTCCTAAGTAGGGATGCATTTCGAACCGGATTATCCGGTTCAGATCCGAATCCAATCAGAAATGGATCTAGTGTTTATAGATATGTGGAGCATTTGCAACGCGATACAGTTATGGATTACACTCCATTTTCCGCATTTGGATATCCAAATTCTTATATAATTATGATAATACTATTCCACATTTATAACACTAGACAACACATGATTCATGATTAAACATATTATATCGTACATTCATACCAATAACCAAATAAAATAAGTTAAGTTAGTTAATATGCAACTAAGCCTATACGAAATCATCACTTCAATCAACAACCCATATGTAGCTCCACCCTTTTGCATTTGATCTGTATGTATTTTCTTTATCCGTATTCGTTTTTTTAATCCAATCCGGTTCTCCATTTTTTGTCGAATATGGTTATTGATTTTTACTTCCGAAAATATTTGTGTACGTATACATTATTAGAAACTAGTCTACATGTACCTGCTTTGCACGTATTTCAATTAAAATATCATATGGTTAGCTAGTGTCTTTCCGTATTTTCGATATGACTATTCATGTGTGTGCTTTCTTTTTACAATGACAAAGGATTCGAAGTACTAATTTTGTTTTTTTTAATTTTCTATTGAGAATAATAACATTTGGAAAATGGTAAGGAGAGAAAAATTTATTACCGTTGGAACATGAAGAGTTGTATGGAAAGAAGACACTTCATAGCATGCAAACTTTATTGCTTTGACTCTTAAATATAAATGACATGCAAGTTGACATAATAACATCATGTTTATAAAATACTCAAGGTTATTTTAGGAATTCAAAAGTTTCACCACCAAGTTTTCCTATTATATAGTAGAATAGATAAATACAATATGATAATACCCATATCCGAACCATATCCACTGCTAATGCACCCTAACGCAGTCAATTTTTCTATTGTGCTATACTCTATATTTTGTTGCTTAGAAATGGAACAAATTGACTAAAATTAGAGTATAATTATCTAGATTTACCATAAATTGCTCAACCCCCAACAATTTGTGTACCAGAATTTGTAACACGTGACAATCGAAATTACTCATGGTCCACAAACTTTGAATGTTCTAAATGGCGGTCGAGGCGGCCGCCTAGGCGCTAGGCGGCCTCTCTCCGCATCGCTTTTGCCGTTGGCAGTGAGTAGCCAGTCATCGGAGGTGAGGCGGCATAGGCGGAGGTGGGACGGCATAAGCGGGCACCTAGGCGGAGCAATACCTCACTATATGTTTTGGCAAAACAATTTGCAAACATTATGAACCTATGATTAACTTTTACATGACTGAAACTTCATAAATCTTTGTTCTACAACTAATTTATGCGTAAAACATCCTTAAGATATGCATATAATGCAAAAAAAAGAAGGTAAAATAGTAAAATGTATCGAGCACCTAGGCGGTAGGCGGACCCTCTCTGCCGCGCATCCGTCTACTGCCGTTTAAAACCTTGCAAACTTTTCGTAATTCGATACGATTCACAATGATCAATAGAATAACAGGACTACTTCTATTACTCCTAATCCGAAGACGAGTGGTATATACCCTCCTCTAGGATCTAGCGAAAGGGGGAAGGGGAACGCTTGTTTGATGTAGGGATCCCTATTATTTGAACTTTCTTTGGAGAGGGCTATTATGTTTCTTTCCAGTTGGGGATTGTCTAATTGGGCTTGGTCCAAGCTACCCATATACGCGTCGTTTGCGTCCGACCCATAAAATTGTCGACGAAAAAGATAAAATGACAATTATACCCTACCACATTAGACCGGTATCCTTTTAGGCCATCTCCAATGGTGATTTCTAAAATCGAATTTCTATCCTACTTGGCGTTGTACTTTAAGGAAAGTTCTATACTAATTGGTAGAATTTCTATATAGAAATTATACACACACAAAATGTAGGACCGATTGAAGAAACGAGCTGTAAAGCGCAATACTCTAGAGGGGGTGAATAGAGTAGGCAGCGGAAATTAACTATTTAAAAAATGTTAGTATCAAGATCATAGATAATATATCACAGATATGTAAATAAAAAGTAGAGAGTAGAGAACAAGTGCAAACACACGGATGTATATTGGTTTTCCTCTTATGAGGACTAGTCCAGTCGGAAGAACTCTAGCTTCCAGTTGAATTCACTATGGAAAATCACCACAAGTTTTCATCTGAAGTTCTTGCAACTTCTACAATGCGAGCTTTGATCCGAAGTACTCGACCAACTTCAATTGTGAAGTGTCTAACTTCAATCAAGCCTCTGATTACAATCACTCTGAAACTTCTAGACCGTACCGCACTGGCAAATCGACTAGAGGATTGTAACTGGCTTGGGATTTGAAAATAAAAGCTCAAAACACTTTGGAATAAGTAGTAGGCTTATAGAGAAGAGATATGAAAGTAAATGAGTGAATGAGTGAATTGAAATGATCGAAATCCTTCTCTATTTATAGTTTTTCCAAAGGCAGAATTCTGATAGAATTCGGGCAGAATTCGGGCAGAACTCTATGAGAAAATCTCGGTGGGATCCGTAACTGCAGGAAGACCAAGTTCAAAAAGCAACGTTCACTAACCGAACTCTGGCCGAACTCTGGCCGAATTCTGGCCGAACTATGGCCGAGTTCTGTTGGAGTTCTGTTAGGATTTTTTGTAAACTGGTTTTTGGGCTTTTTGAAAAGTCAAGCAGTTAGGA
This sequence comes from Iris pallida, assembly GCA_029216955.1. Lineage (NCBI taxonomy): Eukaryota > Viridiplantae > Streptophyta > Magnoliopsida > Asparagales > Iridaceae > Iris > Iris pallida. The sequence continues at coordinate 10,933,624 of JANAVB010012200.1, forward strand.
AGTAGTTTGGGCTTTTGTAAGTGGGCTTGTTTTCAAAACGAAAGGGTATTTTGAAAACGTTTCTTGGGTAGCCTATTTGTCAGTACGATACAGTTTACATCGTATTCCTAGACTCAATAAATATGAAAAATACATTCATGAAATAGGAAAACCAATAGCCCTTTGATGACGCCTTTCTTCAGATACTTGAGCAAACATGAAGGCGCCTTTTTCCTTGACGGCAGTCGTCCAAAGACAAATAGATCTGAAAATCTGAATACCTTTCGGTGGCTTCGCCAACACCGTCTTTGGCCCATCAATAATTCTCTATTGCGTGTGTCCTGGTTTGACAAAGCTTGATCATGCTTACTACATGTCTATAAGAACATGTTAGACGAACAAAACAATATGATACAAGCATAGCAATATGATATAGAACATTTATGACAATGCTAACAGTAGGACAATGCTAAGTTTAAGACAATGCTAAGTTTAAGTAGCAACATGATAGTGATTACATGAATATTAGTGATGTTATTATGTTAAACTTAATTGATTAGCCATATTCAAAAACATGATATAATCATTAGGCTAACAATCTCCCCCTTTTTGATTATGGCAAATCCTTTAAGTTTAATATATATACAATAGATGCATGTATCACTAATAAACACATAATACTAAAATATTATGTACTAACTTAAACTTACTTCTCACTTAAACTTATTTCTCCCCCTTTGACATGATCAAAAAGAAGCTCCCCCGTAATTAGAGCTAAAATGAACAAAAGCATAAGTAAAGGAGGAAAGCAAAAACAAGGATTAGGAGAACGGTGTAACGACAAGTTTAGAAAAATTGCATAACTAAAGTAGAAAAAACTTGTCAAAAAAAAATAGTTGGTTGATCTTAAAAACATTGAAATCAATCAATACATAATTTACCAATTAGAAATCCAAAAAATGAAATATGTTTTGATTGTCATTTGACAAAAAAAAAATATCAATATAGTAGGAATCAATCATTGGTCATAAATAAATCATGAAGAATAAAATTCGCAGATCTAGTATATATATATATAATATATATATAAGAATTTTAACAATGATCAAAAAAAAAACTATGATTCATAATTTGCCCATACAAATTAGTGAATCAATTCCATAAAGAGCATAATCATCGAAAAAAAAATCAAAATACGTATACTAGAATCTATACAAAATCAATATCAAAGTTCATGTATTTGAATTCAATTACCTTAGCATGATATATATCCATCATATAAACATGAAGGTAATGAAGACAAAATACTTGAGAAGGAGAAATTCAGTCGACTTGAATGCTCCCCCGCAAATCATGAACTTTGAGATAAAAAAAATGCCAAATCAGTTTAAACTCAAAGGATTATCAATAAATTAAATATATTTGGCAAGATAACTTTTAGAAACTCAAATAAAATGAGATAATGAAAAATAATAATAATCATATATTCTCTCATAAAATACAAATCCAAATATCATGAACAACTCAACAAGATATTTTAAGTAAAAGAATATATGTTCATGATGAACTAGTTATACCACATATTAAGGGCATTAAAAATTGAAACAATTAATTTGCCCCCCCTTAAAATATGCGTATATAGTTCAAAAATAATTTATATGCATAAAAATAGATAAAATAAATAATCACAAGATTTAAAGAATATCTAAGATATGCATCTTTTCTTTCCTTTGATCAAATGATAGAAAATTCCAAACTCAAAACAAATATCATCTTTAGGCCAGAGTTCGGTTAGTGAACGTTGCTTTTTGAACTTGGTCTTCCTGCAGTTACGGATCCCACCGAGATTTTTTCATAGAGTTCTGCCCGAATTCTGCCCGAATTCTGGCCGAGTTCTGTTGGAGTTCTATTAGGGTTTTTGCAAATTGGTTTTTAGGCTTTTTGAAAAGTTAAGCAGTTAGGAAGTAGTTTGGGCTTTTGTAAGTGGGCTTGTTTTCAAAACGTAAGGGTATTTTGAAAACGTTTCTTGGGTAGCCTATTTGCCAGTACGATGCAGTTTACATCGTATTCCTAGACTCAATAAATATGAAAAATACATTGATGAAATAGGAAAACCAATAGCCCTTTGATGACGCCTTTCTTCAGATACTTGAGTAAACATGAAGACGCATTTTTCCTTGACGACAGTCGTCCAAAGACAAACAGATCTGGAAATCTGAATACCTTTCGGTGGCTTCGCCAACACCGTCTTTGGCCTATCAATAATTCTCTATTGCATGTGTCCTGGTTTGACAAAGCTTGATCATGCTTACTGCATGTCTATAAGAACATGTTAGACGAACAAAATAATATGATACAAGCATAACAATATGATATAGAACATTTATGACAATGCTAACAGTAGGACAATGCTAAGTTTAAGACAATGCTAAGTTTAAGTAGCAACATGATAGTGATTACATGAATTTAGTGATGTTATTATGTTAAACTTAACTGATTAGCCATATTCAAAAACATGATATAGTCATTGGGTTAACACAAAATACTCTCCAATGGTTATGAAAGGATCAATTTAATGACATGGGACCCAATATTAATTGGTATGAGAGATGAAAATTTTCTATGAGAGTTTCTATCCATCCTACATCACCGACATATAGAAATTGGGATATAAATCATGATTGAGAGAAGTTTAAATGATTATTAAGTGATCTTCGATTGTCGATTTTTTTCATAAATTTTACCAAATGGAGTTCTTTTTATGCCAGTATATCCATGTGTCAAAAGGTTACATGAAGAGGATACACCCACGACGGCATGAACACCAAACGTGACACTTTAACTGTTTAAACTTCTTCGATATTTCAAGAATTCATTCGTAAGCTAAGCATAGCCTGCAAATCATCCTAACTTATGACGACCCTACTGGGATTATAAATATGAGATCTTTAGATCATCTGGAATCTAAAGACCAAGGTTCTTAGTTTCGGTATTGGAATCGGTATCAGACAGTTCCTATGAGTATTGGGATCGACGATATCAGCAATATTGGCGGTTTCAGAATTAAGTATCAGAACTTTTGGTATCGTAAAACAAATAACTATTAGTACATTATCAAAATTTTAGAAGAAATTATATATATATATATATATATATATATATATATATATATATATATATATAAAGTTTTTTTTGTTGTTGTTTCTTAGTAATTTTGGAATTAAATGACATAGTAGTCAACCTTGCTGATTGGTTTACTTGCGATATATAAGTTTTCTTCTCTTATATGCTTTTACAACATTGCTATGCTTTTACATCCTTGCTGATTAGTCTTTTTTATTCAATTTTCTTCGTCGAATTGACTGAAAAAAGAGACACTCGATGTTTGTTTCGGCCAGTATCGGTTGATATCGGATGGGACGTGCCAAACCGTAGTGGTATCGGCCGTATCGAATCGATATCGGCTTGGATACTACAAACTATGCTAAAGACTAGGCATTAGACTGAAGGTTAACATGATTCATGTTTGCAAGAACGAGGCATGCACATCTAGGTTTGGATATGCACCTTACTGTTGTGTTGCTAACGATATTGGACCCGAGAAAATTTATGTGCAACACGACTTTGCGACCACATGGTGTAAGAGCGAGAAAAAAAATCGTTATACCACTATTATTTCCTACATGGTATCAAACCCTAGCAATCATTTGTGACTTGCATGCTCCAACTTGAGGGGGGTGTTAGATTATATTTGTAATGTAAATATGGCCCATAAGCCTAAATGTAGACACTATATATATTGTATCTTTGTTGGGTATCCACTTGATAAAAAGGGATGGAAACTGTATGATTTGGAGACTGGTGAATTTTTTGTGTCCCGTGATGTTACTTTTTATGAAAAAAAATTTCCTGGGTGTGGCTCTGCTAGCGAGATGTCTTCTGCGACACGCCATACATCTATTGCGGTACCGGGAGACGATATAGAGGCTTTTGGGATGGTGCTAGCTACGGTTGCTGAAGCCGGAGTGGTTGATGGTGGCTCGACACCGAGTGGCGATGATGCACAGGTAGATGCAGAAGTATTAACAGGAGAGTCCGCTGGGGGTGATGCGGATACTGCTAATGATACAAAGGATACAGTGTTGCCAGAGGTGCCCGACGAGGTAGTATTGGGAAGAAGAATGAGAAAGAAATCACAGCCAGTACGATTACAGGATTTTGTGATGAATGCTGTTCGAAGTAAAAGTCCCTCCTTCACCACAGTTCATCTGTTCCCGTCACTTCCTCAGGTACTTCGTATCCTCTAACACAATTTTTAAGTTATGACATATTTACTGCTGGACACAGAGTTTTTCTTGCAGCTATCACTGCAGGTGTTGAGCCTACTTTATATCGCCAGGCCTCGCGAGATTCGGACTGGCGCGCGGCTATGCAAACTGAAATACAGGCTCTGGAAGATAATGGAACATAGAGTCTTGTCGATTTTCCTCCTGGGAAGAAAGCATTGGGAAGTAGATGGGTGTACAAAATAAAGTACAAATCCGACGGCAGTGTTGAGCGCTTAAAGGCACGGCTGGTTGTGTTCGATAATCATCAAGTTGTGGGGATCGACTATTCAGAGACATTTGCCTCGATAGCTAAGATGCCTACAGTTATGATGTTTCTGGCTGTTGCAGCTGTGAGAGACTGGAATTTGTACCAGATGGATGTGCACAATGCTTTTCTTCATGGAGAACAGAAGAAGTGTATATGAAGTTGCTGCCAGGTTTTTCATATAGTAAACCCAACAAAGTGTGTTGCCTGCGTAAGTCACTATATGGATTGAAACATGCACCACGTTGTTGGTTTGCTAAGCTTGCTGCTTCTCTGATATCCTATGGATTTCTTCAATCTCATTCCGATTATTCCCTTTTCTCTCTTTTTAAAAAGAAGGTAGAGTTGCATGTTTTGATCTATATGGATGACATGATTGTGTCTAGTAATGACACAGGTACTTTAGATGCTTTCAAAAAGTACCTTAGTTCTTGCTTTCACATGAAGGACCTTGGTGTGTTGAAGTACTTTCTTGGCATAGAGGTGGCTCGGAGTGCAGAAGGAATTTCCTTGTGTCAAAGGAAGTATGCTTTGGACATCATTTCAGAATGCGACTTGATGGGGTCTCGACCTGCTGGCTTTCCCATGGAGCCCAATCACAAGCTGGCAGAATCGACTAGTCCAAAGATGGCGGATGCAGAGACTTATCGGAGGCTGGTTGGGAGGTTGATTTATCTATCGTTTACTCGCCCTAACTTAGCCTATGATGTGCATATCTTGTCTCAATTCTTACAGGAGCCTCGACAAGATCATTGGCATGCTGCTTTGAGAGTTGTCAGATATCTCAAACATGCACCGGGACAGGGTATTCTTTTGAAAGCTGATTGTGATCTCCATCTTTCTGGTTGGTGTGAGTCTGACTGGACCAGTTGTCCCTTGACTCGCCGCTCTGTTACAGGCTGGTTGGTGTTTCTGGGGGGGTCTCCTATTTTTTGGAAGACCAAGAAGCAATCAACTGTTTTTCGATCTTCCACTGAAGCTGAATACCGATCTCTTGCTGCGCTTGTTTGTGAGTTGAAATGGTTGAAGGAGTTATTGGTGTATTTGGGCGTTCGCCAGGAGTCTGCCATGTCAGTGTATTGTGACAGTCAGTCAGCCCAGCACCTAGCTCAGAACCCGGTATTTCATGAGCGCAGTAAGCATATTGAGGTGGATTTACATTTTGTTCGCGATGCTATTCGAGATGGCACCGTAATAGCCTCACATGTTCCCACTTCTTCTCAACTGGCTGACATCTTCACCAAGCTCCTTGGAAAGCATGTGTTTGATTCTTTACTTCCCAAGTTGGGCATTTGTGACTTGCATGCTCCAATTTGAGGGGGGGGGGGGTGTTAGATTATATTTGTAATATAAATATGGCCCATAAGCCCAAATATAGATACTATATATATTGTAACAAACCCTAGCAATGGGAACAAGGCATAATTATTTCCTACACACTTGTACCATGAGGAAAAAAGAGACGAAGATTCCTATCTAATCCTAAATCCAAAGTGTTCTCCTGCCCATGCATCATTCATAAAAGTTTTGAAAATTTTCATACAGAGCATTAAAAGTTGTATATATTACAACCAAAGCACAATTTTTGTAGAAATTTCTAGGAGAGCACGAGAACGCCCTTAGGATGGGCGTTAGTGCCTTTCCGTAAATTTTAACATATTTTTTTCCTTCCGTTACTTACTCCGTTAGCCGTTAGAGAAGAAAAAAACAAAACAAAAAACAAGAGGAGAACGCCCTTAGCCCTTCCTATGGGCGTTCTCCTCTTATTTTTTTGTTTGTTTTTTTCCGCTTCATTCTAGGATAGATGGATGGTATAGATAAATGATGATGGGATAGGTAGTGTGGTGCTAGTTGAAAGGGTTAAATCGGATAGCTAACGTTAACTTCCTATGATATAGGATAGTTAACGTTCACTCACTAGCTAACGGATAGATTGAAATGGTAAATTATTGATCTTATATAGTAATCTCCGGAAGAAGAAGAGGCTCCCATTCACTTCTTCTTTTCTTCCATTTCTTCTTTATCTTTTTACATAAGCTCTTCAGTTCAGAAGCTGAGTTGCTCTCAACCTATTCTTCAGTTCAGAAGCTGCTCTCAACCTATTCTTAAGTTCGAAAGCTGCTCTCAACCTTCATTTTTAGCATCCGTAAGCTACAAGTTTGTGATAATGGACCAAAATTTAACAATAATTTGCTACCATAGAGGTATACTAGATGGATTATCTTATCAAGGAGGTAGTACTCATCTTATTTCCACTTATTATAATATTACATTAGATAGTTTACTTAATATTATTAGTGATCATTTTTCCATGATGATCGCCACTCACCATGCTCAAGTAATTTAACTTCAGGATAATCATAGCACAATATATATATATATATATATATATATATATATATATATATATATATATATATATATATATATATATATATATTTTTTGCACAATATATATATATATATATATATATATATATATATATAGTACAATTTAATAAAAATAACAACCAGAAAATTAATTACCTAAAATTCAGTTTACCTCTCCCATAAATACAAGTTTAGAAACGTGAGATTCTCGTTCATGTAAAATGAATGGAGTTGTTGGACCACCGGGTATTTTTCCATCATTTTGAGTAGTCATCTGTAATAATCGTTACAATTTTTTAGTTATGTAATTATTTTCTACCTAGATAACATATTGTAGGGGACACAATCAAACATTAATCAACTTAAAAATAGTAAGTAAATAATTTTTAAAATCAAATAATATTACATGTTAACAAGACAAGGTTTTTTTACTTCTACTCTTCCTTCCTTCGTCTGCTTCTCCTTCTTCTTCTTTCGATGAACTCTTCCCTCCTTGATCTTTTTTTCTCTTTTTATTCACTCTCCCACGTAACAAATACCTCTTCTATCACATTTCCCAGCTTTTCCGCTAACCAAAATCTACTTTTTCCGCTCACCAATGCCTGCCAAAGCTTCCCAAACCTGGTCTCCAAAGTCCCAACCTGGTCTCCAAAGCCAAATAAAGGTATCTGCATGCATTGATCTCGCTTCGCAAAGCGTGCCAGCGTGCCAAAGCATGCCAAAGCGGCTGATAAAGCTGCTGTCTGTATGCAACTTCGTAAAGCGTGCCAGCGTGCGTCAGTAAAAGGAAGCGCAACAGCCATCGAATCGTGGGGAGCCACGTCAGCCTGGAAATGCCCTTCGTAAGGACGTTTCCCCCAGGGAAAACGCCCTTCGGATGGGCGTTTTCTATATTAAATTTTTTTTCGTCTTCTAGCTAACGTCCGTTACCTCCTACAATATTCAAATCATATTTCAACGAGAACGCCCTTCGGATGGGCGTTCTTATGCTTCTTGTGCAATTATTGGAAACATTGTGTTGTACGTATAATTTTATAAATTTCGTATGCTTTTAGTGAAAATTTTCATAAAAGTTTCAAGCTAGTACCGGCTAATAGTCGCAACTCGGCAGCCTGGCATTGCAAATAAAAGGAATAGCAATGTGTGCCAGTATCCATCAGATCCACAAACTATAGCTATAGTGTTTAGTAGGTGTAAAGCTATATTGCGCATATACAAATATAGAAAACTAAGCAAAGAGGCGCACCTAGACACTGTCCGATACGGATGAACGTGTCGTGTCGGATCGAGGTGAGAAGCCTAAAGGCGAGGCGCAAGACCGAGCCAAAAAAATAGAGTGATTTGTATTTACCCCACCACCCTCCCCCCCCCCCCCAATTTTTTTTAAGGTTTCATCCAAAAAATAGATAAATAAAGGATAAGAAGATGACAACATGATACAATTTATAATAATATATAATTCATATATCAATTATTAGATGGATTATAAAATGGTGATTGAATAATAAATGCAAACTTACATGTAAAGCCAAGAGCTGCAAGAAATTTCACTACAGAAAATATGTGTTTTTACGGCACGCACAGTACGACTTAAATCACTTTAAACGGCGCACATTCTCGCGCCGCATAAGTCCATGTCGTAAAAAAGTGGATAGTTTACATGGCCTAAAAAGCATGTCGTCTTTCATCAATTTGTGCGCCGTCTTTATGCATTCACGACATGCATTGCATGCCGTTAATAGGAACTTATGGCGTGTATTATTGTGCCGTTAGTGCACAAAGAAGACATTCAATGGCACGCCCTTAATACCTATTCACGACATGCTTTAGCACGTCGTTAATACATAATTACGACATTCTATTGTACGTCGTTAATAATATTTTACGACATTCCTTTGCCACTCGTTATTAGTCAATTATGACATACATTGTATGTTGTTTAAAGTATCATATACACATCAATTAGGACATATTATGCACGCTTTAAATTCTCTTCAATTTAAAAAAAATTCCAGCTTTTTGTATCATCAATTTTACCTTTACATTCAATCACAAACACATATAATATGCATGACAATTATGAAAAGTAATAACTTTTATTGAAACAATAATATCAAATCATCCAAATCCAAAATCATAGGCCAGTATGTACGCAACAATTATAATAAGTACTAACTTATAATTAATGTTAAAATTTATCTGAATTCTAAATCACCAACTAAAATGTCACAAAATGATATTGCATACTTAACCTAGACCTATACAAAATATTTTGAATCTTTAATTCCCCCCAAACAAGCAAAATGAGAAGTCCACAAAATAAGGAGTCTATATTCCCATCAAACAAACAACAAAATAAAAAAGACTACTAAAATGTCAAAAGCACACAAGGAAAAGGACTTTTTACGGCCACGGTCAAGTAATCGTCAATGCATCAAAAGTGCTAGGTCCACATCCTCATTCTCCAAACAAACAGCAAAATAAGGAGTCGTCACTTACATGACGTATTATATACAATAACAAATCACGTCAATATTAAGCTCAAAATGAATGGAATAACAAAAGTGAAAAACTAGCATGTAGAACATGAAGTATGATGTTATATGTAGAAACCCCATAATAGACATTGATTGAATGACATTCTCCATTCAACTTAGACACTGGCCAAATAGTAATACATAGCAGAATTATGCATGAACAAGAAGAAGACTGTTTGCTCATTTTGATTAGAATAACTTCTCCTACCTATGATAATGAATATCTTCTTCTCTATGAACATCCTACAATGCTAATTATTAATTATCATCATTATTACGTAAATCTAATTGTTCATGCGTATGATTTTTTTAGGGTTATCTTTCTAACTTCCTTGACTTTTATAGCTCAGATTAAGGAAGCTGGGATTAATGGTGTTGCTTTAGAGAATGAACATAGAGGTTTAATGAAATTGAACAGGTAGTTAACAGCAAACAACGAAAATATGACTATTTTAGAAAAATAGACCATCTTTCCATGGAAATAACAAAAATCAAACATAGCCTAAGGAAAAGCTAAGTATATTGTACGAAAAACACAACTTATTACCCAATCGATTTAGACTGCATTACATGGTCCTCTCTAGTATTTGCAAGGATGAACTAGTTAAACAAAGTGTTATTCACCTTAATGCATCTACAGATTTTATCCCCAACAATTGGTGATCTAGTTAAAGAAAGTCATGTACCACTATTATTAAGCAACTAGCAATAGCAATACAGCAGTGAGTGGAATCAATCTTGAAAAAGAAACTCAATGCTATCGCATTCAATTATTACAACCCTTGTTCTTTTGTTAAATAGGAGGGTGTCACCTAGAGTGAAAGTAAGGCTTATTGCTTGCATCCTGAAGGATACATGTTTGAGTCACGGAACAGCCTATATATATTTATAAGGCTAAGGTTGCTTACATTTTGACCCTCCCCAGCCCCTCATAAGCAGGAGCCTCGTGGAAGTGGACTGTTTTGTTCAATAGAAGCAATATGGTTACCCATGTGTCAAATGTGTCAAACTGATATATAGAATATCATGAACCACACATGTACTTCTTAATAGATATTTTCCTCACTTTATATGGATCCACATGAAACAAGGCAACAATTTCTAAATAGAAGTATGTGAAGATATGAGCCACCTATGGACAATTTATGACCTTTTTCGGGGATAAATAAAAATGATTTTAATTTTTATTACATATTTGATCACTAAAAATACAAAACAATACACACTGAACGTACACTACTAAAATATGCTCTATTAGCGACGTTGTTTAGCGACGGAATAAAATTCCGTCGCTAAATATATAATATAGCGACTCCTTTCTATTGACGTCGCAAAACGTCGCTGAATAGCGACGTTCAGCGACACTAGATACAGTACGTCGTGGAATAGCGACGTTCAGCGACATATTATTAAAATATGTCGCCTATATTAAAATGCTTGCGACGGTTAGCGACGTCGACTGTTGACGTCGCTAACTTTTTTACTTAGGGCACAGGACTTCTTTTTCCCTCTCACTCGAAAACTCGAAAACTCCTTTTTCCCCCTCCCCCCCGGCGACTCCCTCCCCCCCGGCAACTCTCTCCCTCCCCCCCGGCGAGCTCCTCCTCCTCGAGCTCCTCCTCCTCGAGCTCCCCCTCCCCGAATCCGAGCTACTCCTCCTCTCCGGTAAACCCTAACCTAACTCCTCCTCCTCCTTCTCTCCCCCCCCCCCCACACACACACAGACACACACACACACACGGACACACGGACACACACACACACACACACACACACACGGACACATACACAGCTATTGTGTGTGTTTTAGTAGGGATGGCAACTTCCCCCGAACCCAACGGGGACCCGAATTTTTTCCCCGATGGGGACGGGTTTGGGGATATAGATACATGTAGGTTGATAGGTAGTATCGATTTTTTTCTTTAGTCGTATAACGTATATAAGAATATGGAACTAAATAGATCCATGGTAAATATGAAAGAAATAAAAAGATTACAACAAAATTATATTAGATCAAGTTCCTATGTGGATATATAATTATTGACGTGAACTCTTAGAGTTATTATATCATTGGATACACGATACAATAAGTGATACACGACTCGATACACAAGCAAATAGATGTACGATGTGTATCATGAGTTGACAACCTAGCATACCACCTATTTCTGCCACATATCTCAACTAGGGGATTAAGCGCATGTTTGTTTCCAGGAACATGAGAGCACAAAAGTATAGAACAATAAATTTTGTAGTAGACTGTGTTCCCATCATGTAGAAAAGTTCAAACTTGTGGTTTCCAAAAGTAGTACAGATGCAAGTTCCAAATCCCTTGCACATAATCAGAGATATATCTAAAAGTAAAAGTTAAAAGAAAATATTAAAATCCTACAATCATTTGGATAGTTCGAAAAGGAAGACGAAGAAACTAGAATCGATAAGGGAATCGATAAGGGGGAGACATTTTTACTCGATTATATCTCGAAGTTGAGTGAGTAAAAAAAATGCAATAACTCGATGTAAGTTGAGGAAAAAAAAACCTAAGGGTATATGCCGCCTATCTGGTAAATAAATATGATTTAGATGTAAGTAGTGAAACTTACGGTTTCATTTACCAACTATCACACGATATTCTTTTCTTTCCTGAACTTAGAGACTGGAACAAAATATGCATCATGACACTTTCCAACAGTTTGTAGTATAGGCTTGAGTATGTGTGCAGAGGGTGTTCAGTCGAGTGTCAGTCAATCTATTATACTATTTATTTACCTCTATATCATACTAGGAGACTTATTTAGTACTAGTTGTGGTTGTAATTAGTTGATATTATATTCAATTCTTGTCAATAATGTCTTTGACTTTGTCATGGGGTCTTAGATATCGGTTGTAGGTGACATTATATATATATGGTCTGGCGATATCGAAACGAATCTAGTGTGTCTGAATGAGATATCGGTTGTAGGTGACATTATATTCATGGGGTCTTTGACTTTGTCATGGGGTCTTAGATATCGGTTGTAGGTGACATTATATTCAAGTCTTGAAAATTGATGTTAAGACAATTTTCAACTTGACCCTGGCGATATCGAAACGAATCTAGTGTGTCTGAATGAGATTGGCATCAGTAAGAATCGATAGCGTATGTGTACACGTTGGATGCACAAAAACTTATGTGCGATATAGCATGGTTATTAGTAACTGTCCGCTACTAATGTGTGTCCCATAATAAGACATAATATACGAATTTGTGTCTATTGGATAATGTGTGTCCATCTTTGCAGAATTATTTCCAAATGGATATGAATTACTACTTGTGGAATCGTTCATGGATGTACAATCATCATCCTGATGATATGTATGGTGTGCGGGATGAATACATAGCGGGAGTAGAGCAGTTCCTGCAGTTTGCTAAGGCGTTCCCTCAGTACATGGACGACACCAAAATTAAGTGTCCGTGTGTGAAATGTCATAACGTGAAATATTATCCAGAAGTGGAAGTGACATATCATTTTTACTCGAGGGGTTTCACGCCTAATTACTATCAGTGGACCGCACACGGAGAACTTGTATCTTTAGCATCAGAGTCGGAGCCTTATGTTGAGCTGTATATGCATACGGGACCTAATTTTGTTTCAGATAATCATGCATACGACGACGGGTGCGTGAACATGGTTTTCGACGCTGCGGGGCCTAGTTTCGTTCGTGATGCAGCTGTAGAGGTACTGAATGTCGATGCTGCAAAGTTTATGGAGTTGCTGGAGAATGCAAGGACTCCATTGTATCCTGGTTGTGAGGATCATTCACCGTTGGAGGTGGTTACAAGACTGTTGGGCATTAAGTTAGATTTTAACATGTCGCAAAAATGATACAACCGAGTGTTGGAGTTGATTATAGAGATCTTGCCGGTGGGTGCTAAGTTACCTAAAGACTTCGGTCTAAGAGGATGGTGAGATCGCTCTGGATGGGATACGAGAAAATCGATTCTTGTCGCAATGGGTGCATGTTGTACTACAAAGACGACAAGGACGCAGATGTGTGCAAATTTTGTGGTACAGATCGCTATAAGACCACTAGTACAGGAAGGTCTACCGGAGCAAGAAGATCGACCGATTTAATGCACTACTTGCCTTTAACGCCGCGGTTGCAAAGATTATTTATGGTGAAAGAGACGGCCGAAAATATGAGTTGGCACATGCGAGAACAGATTGAAGGATTGTTGGATCACCCATCCGATGGAGAAGCGTGGAAGTACTTTGATCGAGTGTATCCTGATTTTGCTTCAGATCCGCATAATGTCAGGTTGGGGCTATCTTCTGACGGTTTTACTCCTTTTGGTCTTTCGGGATCCCAGTATTTGTGCTGGCCTGTGATTGTCACTCCGTATAACCTACCGTCTTGGATGTGCATGAAGACTCAGTACATGTTTCTAACCGTTATAATTCCTGGTTCGAACAATCCCAAGAGAAACATTGATGTGTACTTACAGCCTTTGATAGATGAGTTGAATCAGTTATGGAAAGTAGGCGCTAACACGTATGATGTTTCTAGGAAGCAGAATTTTCAGATGAAGGCAACCCTTATGTGGACCATCAACGACTTTTCGGCCTATGAAATATTATCTGGATGGAGCACTCATGGCCGTCTCTCATGTCCATATTGCATAGACCGTACTAAGGCTTTTCGCTTGAAACACGGAGGAAAACCGTACTTCTTTGATTGTCATCGGCAATTTATGCCAAAAGATCATCCGTTCAGAAAGAACAAGAATGCATTCTGTACCGGCGTTGTAGAGAAGGGTGATCCACCGCCAAGGTGGTGCGGAGCCACGATATGGGAGAAGGTTAGAGATTTTCCAAGTGCTATCGAAGATCCTACAACTGGGTACAAGTGCGATGGATTTGGTAGAGATCATAACTGGAAAAAGAGGAGCATATTCTGAGATCTGCCATATTGGAGTACCAATCTGATCAGACATAATCTTGATGTCATACATATTGAGAAGAATATGTTTGATAACATAATTAATACTGTGATGGACGTAAAGAGAAAAACGAAAGACAATCCCAAGGCCAGGTTGGACTTAGAAGAAATATACAAACGCCCTGCGTTGTATTTGATAGAGGAGAATAAAAAACAGTTCCTGCCGAAGTCAATTTTTTTACTGGACAAGGAGGATAAAGTGAGACTTTGTCTGTGGATCCATGGCCTAAATTTCCAGACTGATATGTGTCAAATATGAGAAGATGTGTCGGTTCGAAGGAAAACAAATTGACGGGTATGAAGAGCCACGATTGTCACATATTCATGGAGAGGTTAATTCCAATTGTATTTCGAAAATTCTTACCGCAGGCAGTTTGGGATCCATTGACGAAGCTTAGCATATTCTTCAGGGATATTTGTTCTAAGAAATTGCTCGTTGATCATTTAGAAAAGCAAGAGAAGGACATTGCGGTAACACTGTGCAAGCTAGAGAGGGTGTTTCCTCCTGGATTCTTCGACTCTATGGAGCATTTGCCGATTCATCTATCCTATGAGGCACGTGTTGGTGGACCCATCGAATATCGATGGATGTACCCGTTCGAGTGACATTTGAATCACCTAAAAAGAAAGGTAAAAAATAAGGCACGGGTCGAGGGTTCTATTTGTGAAGCCTATGTTCTCGAGGAGATCACAAACTTTTGTTCGATGTATTTCAAGCCTCATATTGCAACTAATAGAACGAGAGCTTCCAGAAATGACGACGGAGATCATGAATGTAATGATACAATACTGAAGGTATTCAATGCCCCAGGAAAGCCATCGGGTAAAATGAAGAAGAGATATCTGAACGATGATGAGCTAAGGGCTGCTCAGGTGTATGTATTACTCAACTGCGACGATGATGAAGTAGAAAAGCTGGAGGAATAAGTAATTAATAAGTCTACATTATTTTAATAGTGTTGATTATTATACTATTATATTAATTGAACGATGTTGTTTTCAGCATATTTAATGATGATGTGAGGTCAGGTAGGCCACACATAACAGAAGAAGAACTAGAACAAGAAATGAGGCGCTATTTTCCTTCATGGTTGTGTAAGACTTGAGAACTCTGTAATTACCTTTCTGTATATGCACTTGAGAATGAGCTTAATTTAATTTTTTGTGGTATTTAGGTCGATCGTCCATACGCAAGACTTGAGAATGGATCTATTAGAACACTAGCCAAGGGACCAATTTATGCTGCAAAAATATGGCCAAGCTACTGTGTTAATGGGTTTAGGTTCAAGTCAACAACTTGCCCGATCAGAGACAACTTTGTGGATCTCGATTCCACCAAAAACAGTTTTTTATGTATCAGATCTTCGAACTACAAAGATGTTGATGTGGGCAACGATTTCTATGGCATCCTACGGGAGATTGTGGAGCTGACATATAGTTATGGAATAGAGCCTGCTAAGATTGTGTTATTCAGTTGTGATTGGTTCGATCCGATTGAAGGTCAAGGGTGGAAAGTAGACAAGCACGGTCTTGTAGATATAAACTATCGGCATTGATATCAAGCCTATGAACCATTTGTCCTATCAAGTCAGGCTCAGCTCGTGTACTCCACAAGTTATCCTAAACGGGAAACAACAAGGTCGGACTGGTGGACAGTATGCAAGACCAAAGCTAGAAATATCTTTGAGGTTGACGATATAGCTTATCAGGAGGATGAACTAACTCTTGTAATAAATATTGTAGAAGTGGACACGACGGAAGTTCTTCATTACACATCTAATTGTGTAGAAGAAGTAGAATTATCTGAAGAGGAAGATGCAGATGAAAGTGAAGATGTAGAGGAGGAAGAAGAAGATGAAGAAGAAGATGATGAGCTAAACGAACTAGATGAATTTTCAGAAGAGGATTAAATCTGTACGTTTGTTTTATCATCATATTTGATACTTTAATGACACTTTTATCATATAAAACTGTGACACTTTAGTGGCACTTTTATCGGTGACTATGAAATTTTTGAAAAATTTGTGATGTCTATCATATAAATATGTATATTTGTTTTATTGTCATATGTTAATATCAGGTATGACTAGACCCACACGACGCGGAGGATATTATGTTAGGCAGTCCCATCTGCCTCGGGCTGAAGATGCAGATTCCGTACCCTCATCCTCATCTGATCCGAGTACGCCAGTGCACCGTTCTGTTTCCGGTCTATTACCGGGACAGGGCAGTTCCAGCAGGTTGGCGACTCCTCCTTCGTCGTCCAACATTCTTGATCCCGCGTCCAGCATTCCTCCCGCGTCCAACATTCCTCCTGCCGACGGCTCCATGGAGAGAGCCAACGTCGAGCATATGGAGGACGGCGATCAGACTGATCCTGTCTAGCCAGGAGTTGAGAGCGACCCTCCATGTGCTCCCCCGGACGAGACGCGTATGGAGATTTGGACGGACGGGCCTACGAAGTAAGTTAATTAGTTAATATATATTTTTCAAATGATTATATGTACATATATATTCATGAAATTTATTATTGTATAGATATCGGCCTCCTGCAGTACAGAGACAGCTGGGGTTATTTCTGAGGCAGAACTATGGTGGGCCTTGGATTAACTACTCAGATGCTCCCGCAGATTGGAAGGCCTTTTGGTTGGCCCACTTCAAGGTAAAAATTTTATTTTTTTTTAAATTTTAATAATCATTTGTGTATATTATATAACTTTTTCTATTTTACTTCTTGTAGAGGACCTATTTCTATCCACCACACCGGACAGCGAAGATCGAGGCCTAATTTTCTGCCGTCACAGGCAAGCTCATCCGTGATGTGATCCACGACCAGAAGTCTCATGATCGCTCCGAAAAGTCAATCCATGGTTGGATCACGCCAGAGCAGTGGACTGCGATGAAGGCTAGATTTGCCGAGGCCAGGTACCAGGAGCGGTCTGACAAGGCCAAGGTGGCGCGATCGAGCGCCAGTAAGTGGTGTGGTGGCTCCATTCCGATGACGGAGGATTTTTGTCGTCTGATACGTTTCCTATGACGGACATCATTTTATATATAGTTGGATAGAATGTTTAATACTAATAATAGATAATATATTTTAACAGGTAAAAAAGGGTGAGGACCCGAACATGGTGATCGTCTTCATGGTCACCCATCGGAGGGCTGGGGAGTTCATTGACGAGAGGGCGACGCAGGCATATGTACGTTCTATTCTTTATATTAATTTACTATAATTTAGAAAACAGGAAAATAGATATCAATATAGACTTTAGCAAACACTTACATGTTAGCAAACATTATTCTAGACCGAGTTTGTTCGGCTACAAGAGGAGGCGGCAGCTGCTGCTAGTGCGCCAGCAGAGGGAGGGGCTGGTACTTCCTCCCAGCCGCCTACAGCTCCATCACCGGACGACCTCTGGATGACCGCCGTTGGTGGTCTTCAGAAGGGTACGTACTACGGTAAGGGATCCTACGGCGCGTATTTGGCTTCGGAGTCATCCCGGGCCCCCTCTGTCAGTGCGCAGTCTCCGGCTTCGCAGGCATCGTCACGAGCTCAGGATATTCGTCGTCAGATCGGCGAGCTGCGTCACGAGTTGCAGCAGCAGATTTATGATCACCTTACCGCAGAGCGACGATCCGACCCTCCGATGATCACCGGTCGGTTTGATGCGGTCGAGCGCTGTATACAGGAGCTGATGAGTCTGCAGTAGGCTACAGCTGCCAGCTTGCACATGCTCACCGAGTCTACGCAGCGCACAAAGAGTAGATAGGTTGAGCTGGAGGGATCGCAGAGGACCATGTCTGCCTCACTCACTCAGGTATCGGCTTCGATTGAGGAGAGTACTCTGAGGATGGTGAGTACCCTTGCTGCGCATGGTGAGCAACTGCGAGAGCTGGAGCAGATACGTCCTTCCGGTCCATCGACGGCGTCGACTCCAGACATTGCACTGCCTCCTACGGCCCCTACGGTGCAGCTCACCCAGGAGTTGTATGAGTACATGCTATCCCAGATGCGCGACAGGGGTCCTCAGTGATCCAGTAGATTTTTTTTATCATCTTTGTATGTATTGACCCTATTGGCCCATTGACCGTTCTGTACACTGATTTTTATTATTTTTTGACTCTGTTGGACATGTATGTTTGTTGGACATGTATGTTTGTGATATTTAATTTGTTGATATTTTCATTGAGTACATGTATAATATTTAGTTGTAGACTGTTATGATGGGAGACTGTTATTCATCTATTAGTTGTAGACTGTTATGATGGGAGACTGTTAATTATGATGATATCTGTGACGGGGATGACAAATATACCTACGCTGGGTTATAAGCGATGATCTGATATACAAAGGAGATGCTGCCCAAATTTTAAAAAAATATAATGTGTATTTTTGTGATGATGTGTGTCTGTGTTTATAGTGTATGTGAAATGTAGTGTTCGGAACCATCGATAGTTTCGATTACTGTTGTATGTTTTATCTTGGACAGAAAGAGCAACTGTTCAGGGTGTACTTCTGAGAGCTTCATTTTCACATCCTTCACCCTCTCGGGACGTCGTACAGGATCCCGAGAAGGTAAAGGACGTGAAGATGAAGCTCTGAGAAGTGCACCCTGAACTGTTGCTCTTTCTATCCAAGATAAAACATAGAACAGTAAGCGAAACTGTCGATGGTTCGAATACTGCACTTCACACACACTGTAAACACAGACACACAACATAACAAAAATACACATTATATTTTTTTAAAAAAATTTCCAGTATTCTGCGACGGATAGCGACGTATAGGTGACGTCGCTATACGTCGCTAATTAGCGGCGGGACGTCGCTGTACGTCGCCACCTTGCTGACGTGGCAGGCATGCCACGTCATCACGTAAATAGAACTAAACGTCGCTAAGTAGTCGCACTACGTCGCTAATTGTGCGACGTAAAGTTTTCGTTGCTCTACGTTGCTAACTTTGAGACGACGCGGCGACACGACAGTGACGTCGTAAACAGCGACGTAGGGCGACGAATTTCCCATCTGCGACTAGCTTAAAAGCGACCTTCATTTTCCGTCGCTAAAGTCGTCGCTAATTACGATTAGTGACGTATTTTTCATTATTAGCGACGTATTATGACGTCGCTAATTTGCCTTATTTTAGTAGTGGTATTGTTAAATGAAACACAATTATAAATTTATAACAAAGTTAAAATCAATTTTATACATGTCAATTTGGTATCTGAGACACATTTTTTAGACAAGTTTGTTAAAATCATGAAGTCGAAAAATTATAAAAAGAGACGAAAAAGTACAAAATATTGTATGAAAGATTATTAGATATGAGTCTAAAAATTGTGTTTCAGGTATCTGAAACAGTACAAAACATTGCAAGAAACTGGTAGATTTTGACTTCAGAAATCAAACATGTCTAAAAATTATACGACAATGCAACACAGGGGGGTAATATTTAGACTAATAATGGTTAATACAACGTGCTTCCCTTTCCATGTATCATACTTCTACTGTAATATGATCTGTTTTATTGACTTTTCCCAGTGCCTCACTGCTACATAATCATTTCAAGCTTTTGAAGAGTTCCTTCCCCTCTAAAAGTCGATTAGAAAGAAATGGCATGTAACCAACACATGTTACTTCCAGTAAACATATTTCTTCTACATGCAGCATGCCAAAAGCTCAATGTAAACTATTCTATGTGCAACAACTCTTGAATCACATACGATTTTACACAATTACATAAAAATGCCAATGCCTAAAATTCATTTAAAGAAGAACAATACCAGACAAAATGCCAACCACATTATCTTCCATGGAAGGTATTCAAATCATATCTCATTAAAATAACAGTAGGCAACAAGCGTATGGTAGATAGTACAAGATACTTCCCAGTTGATCTTTTCATAATTTAATAGATATAATGCATAAAAGATATTAGCATAATTTAAAAAAAACATCAGAAGCACTGTAGGTAGTCACTGAATCTAGGTTAGTGTAAAAATATAACATGCACCACCATTTTTGCTAAGCATAGGTATTTCAACAAAAAACCAGCTGCTTACCTTTAATCTCTGTCAAATTCTACCAGTAAATTTTAAAAAAAAACATCAACAAAAAATCAAGAAAAGAAAAAGAAATCAAACAGAGTACCATGAAAACAGACCACGACATTCCTTAGAAACACTCAATAGATAAAACCTCAGATATGATTATAGTGAGGAAATGAATAATAGAATTTATTGAATTAGAAATTAGCCAATATGGTGTAGTGAATAATAGAATTTATTGATTACAAAAAATTTGTATAACAAACATGTATTCAAACATTGGTGGGCTTTGCATTATACAAAAGTAATTCCAAACCGAGTGACTTGGCTGTCTTCGAGTCATAGACATAAACATCTTCATACGTGGGAGATTTTATTTGAACTCGTCTAAGTTTAGTAAAATTACCAGCATCATCCCCCTCAGCTTGCTGAACCGCTTTGGAGAGGGCTTGCCAGTTATTCTCAAGTGAAATTATCTGAGGATTAAGGAAAAATCATCCCTAACTCCTTGTATGGTTTCGCAAACTTCTTCCTCAATACTTCTGAATCGTGCAGCCTCAGAGATAATCTGAATCAAAGTGATGATATGCTTAGCCGAATTTTTATCAGTGAGAGAACCAGGATTGTAGTAGAGATCATTAATTGCACGATCCAGTTCATGGATCCCCAAAGGTATTTCAGATCTATCGGCTCCATAGTTTTTAAGGTCAAAGTAGCTGCCGCTAAATTTAAATCGAATTGGTTTGGGATACCAAATATCACTATCAGGAGTATCGCGAAACAATAAAGCTTGAATACCAACTTGAAAACCTACCAAGTAGGAATTGGTAATATTCAAAATTACCGTAATTTGTGTATCAGACTGATCAAACATTTTTACGAAGATAACGCCTTCAGCGGAACCGGGCGGAGGGCGCATCAATGGAATATCTCTTACATAGGTTCCACTGCTTAGACGAGCTCGTAGAATTCTCATGAAAGCCTTGTAGCTGTCCACTGTGCAGTCCCTTACACGAAATCCCAATATTTCGTCGCCTCCCATCATAGTCAAATTCTTCGCACCAACAAAGACGGTCCACCAAAGCAACATGGTTGAAAATACTAGAATTAATATAGAATTAATGTTAGAATTAATGTAAGAACTACAATGCTGATGAACAATGACAGGTAAACGACTTTAACATGTTTTTCAATTTAATAGACAATATAGCTACAACATAATATAATATATAAAAGAGACGTGTGTATATATATAAGAGACATGGGCGCTCGTTGTATATATATATATATATATATATATATATATATATATATATATATATATATATATATATATAATATATATATATATATATATATATATATATATATATATATATATATATATTTTATATGTATATATAAGAGACATGTGTATATATATAAGAGACATAGGCGCTCGTTGTATATATATATATATATATATATATATATATATATATATTTAAAACCAAAGCCGGTGGACGACTCCACCCAACCTTGGCCCGGAGGCCGTGGCCACCGCCACCCAGCCACCTCCGTGGGAGGGAGGGCTCGAACTCGGCCCTCACCTCCGGTGCACGGTGGTGTTACCAGTACACCACGACTCGATGTGCATATATTATATATATATATATATATATATATATATATATATATATATATATATATATATTATATATATATATATATATATATATATATATATATATATATATATATATATATTATATATATATATATAAGTCACTAACAGGAAAAGCATAGAGTAGTATGGAAGCATGGAGAAGTGACAGCATGGAGTGTAGAGAGACAGTTAAGCCATTGGTGGTGGCAATCGAATGCTTAGGGTCTGTTGGTGAATGTGTGTATATATTATAAAAGTAAATTACTATTTTCAAAATAGTTTTATATATATATATAGCAATTCTCAAATTTCAGGATATATCTATACATATATATACGTACTGATGATTAGGGTGATTTGGCCGGAAAGTAGGAGAACACAAAGGTATTTGGCAGGCGGGTACTTGGCAGACGTGTGGGTTTTGGTCTTTTATAATGGTAATCGAGAGAGTGGTTGGAGAGCATGGATGGAATGCAAAGGGAGTGGTTGGAGAGCATGTACGGTATGCTTATACAAATGCATGGAATGCTTATGAAATTTTGGGATCACACAAAAAGTACTCTATTACCTCAATATATTGTATCAAATCAGCCAACAAGTCAAGTCACACAAAAAGTACTCCATTGCCAGTTCAATTGGAGACCTTTCTCAGTTTCTAACGGCCGCAACTTGTTACGAATTACCAACAAGGTCAATTTTTATTGCCAGTTCAATTTGTATGAGTAACCCGGTTTCTATCAAATCGGTCGAAAACCAATTGAACTGGCCAATTTTTATACACTCGTACAACAAGTCAGGTCTTGAAAACAGGACCGGGTTACTCATAAAAAAGCCAATAAACTAGTTTTTCTCTGGGCTTTCAAGACTAGCAAAATGACCCAATGATCAATTTTCCACCTGATGTGGGGGACTCGAACAGTCTCATGTATTATGTATTATGTATACTACATGAATGTTATCATGTGAGTAAAGACTATAGAGCTAAAGTTTGGCTTTCATAATTTTTAAATGTTGAATTTATATGGTTTACTAAGGAAGTTTCTTATTATTTATATTTTTCTAATATGGTGTCTAGAATTTAGTTTCAATACTTTAATCCCTTCCTGAAGGTTTTCTTTCCATTTCTTTTTTTTCCCTACATTATATATTTTATTTTTTATTTTTTATTTTTTATTTTTTATTTTTTATTTTTTATTTTTATTTTTTATTTTTTTATTTATTATTATTTATTATTTATTATTTATTATTTATTATTTATTATTTATTATTTATTATTTATTTTTATTTTTATTTTTTATTTTTTATTTTTTATTTTTATTTTTTATTTTTTATTTTTTATTTTTTATTTTTTATTTATTATTTATTATTTATTATTTATTATTTATTATTTATTATTTATTATTTATTATTTATTATTTACTATTTATTATTTACTATTTATTATTTATTATTTATTGTTTATTATTTATTATTTATTTCATTATCATTTATTATTTATTATTTATTATTTATTATTTATTATTTATTATTTTATTTTTTATTTTTTATTTATTTTATTTTTTATTTTTTATTTTTTATTTTTTATTTTTTATATATTATTTATTATATATTATTTATTTTATTTATTATTTATTATTTATTTTATTTATTATTTATTATTATTATTTATTATTCTGAAATAGAAGGCGGGGATGGAAATTTTGGGATCACGGGATTAACATGGTGGGAATCTTTTGGGTAGTTTTAAGGCGTTTGCTGTGTGCCTTATTTCTGTATAAATTAAGGAGGAGAGAGTGAGAGTGAGTGTAAAATCTCAATTTTCTTTTAATGGAGTACGACTCCACGCCGCCGCCGGGAGCTCCTCCTCCCCTTTCCCATTACAACCACCCTTTCTGCTGCTATCACCAGAACCCTAACCCTAACCCTAATCTAGCTTACCATCTCTCCCCAGCCGCCAACGAAGCTGGACCCCTCCGCCCGCTTCATCACCCGCCGCCGCCTACGGCGAACCCCTACACTCCCTACGGAGGATATTGTTTGCCCCACCACCTCCCCGCGGGCCCCACTCCGCCTCCGTACTACCACTACGGCGCGGCCTCCGCAGGAGGAGGAAGAGTAGGAGGGCGGCGGGTTGGTTTCTAGCGGCGGAGTTGACTGGCCAGTACGGATCTCCTCCGACGGTGGGGTACGGTCCTCCGATCCCTCCAAGACCTTCCAGTGGGCTTGGCGCTGTGGTTACTCCCACAGCCTTACCTGCACATTGGAGAACCCTATCTTACTCGGGTGGCACAAAGAAGCGCTCAAAGAAAACCACAAAGGTGGTACAATCAGCATATTGTGAGGTCTGCAAGGTCAATTGCACCTGTGAAGAAGACCTCAACTCCCACAAGCAAGGTAAGAAGTACATAAAGCAGCTTCAGAAACTACTACAGGAGTCTACTACACCAAAATCTGTACAGGAGTCTACTACACCAAAATCTGCTGAGGTGAAGGAACCTGCAGTTGGTAGCTAGGGAAAGGCTGTAGCAACAGGTGAGAAGAAGAGAAAGAAAGCCCTTTCCGCAACAAAGGAGGACCTGGAGACGAAGAAAAAAAATTGCTGGAATGTAGGGCAGCACCAGAAGATGTGAGAGTCTGCACCATCTGTCACGTCGTCGTGAACAGTCAGGCAGTCTATGACACTCATGTTGCTGGACAGAAGCATATAGCAAATGTGAAGCAGCAGCAGCGCAGCAGGAGCAGGAAGCAGTTGCAGCTAGTTAGGATAGCAAATGATTGCAAGTCTTGTTGTATGTCGACCTTGAGCTATAGTTTAGGGCCCGTTTGGATATGCTTTCTGAAATTTTTTCTGAAAACAGTTTTCTGAAAGTAAGTTATAAAGTTGTTTTCTGAGTATAAATTTTTGAGTTTGTGTTTGGTTACTTTCATCTGAAAAATAATTTTAAAATATAAAAGTTGAAAAATGTGTTTGGTAAATTTTTTATAGAAATTACAGCTGTATCTACTGTTCGTGTCCAACTAAAGGACCTCTTCATCGTGTCTACCACTTGTGTCCAGCTGTGTCTACTGCACATGCAGAGTTCGTGTCCCTGAGTCCATCGTTGTGTCTACTGCTCTTGAACATCACACGGATACGGGGTCGTGGAGGCAAATCAAAATCACAAAAAGTACTCCATTAATGTTAAAAACAAATAATTCTACAATGGAAGGGCAGGAGCGAGAATGCCACAAAAAAATTAAAAAAATAATACCATCACGGGGCTGTGATTAAACAGGGCTCTGAAAGCATAATGCCCGATCAAATAGCCCGTAAACATGATTGCCACGACATGTACACATGCAAAAAGAAGAACGAGCTGTCCATTAAGGCCTTCAGTAAATGTCTTCCGAAAAAAAATTATTTCACTTTTTATCTCCCCAGCTTCATGAACAAAAAAACCAAATTAGCATTTAAAAGGACCAAAAGCCGCTTTATGGGATTAACACACATGTGATATATTTTGAATATATCTGAAAGAAATTTCTAAATCCAGAAGGTATGCTTCACAACCCAGTTTGGAGACTCCGGACCTGCAGTCGGACCGGAAAATCGATGGCCCAGTAACTAATTCGATCCGGGTGAACATTTGAAGCATGGTCATTGCCATACTTTCCAATCTGTGATGCGTGATGCATCACAAACTTCTTTCTTTTTGTACACTTCTGATCTTAGTGACATTCTGATCGTATATTCTACTTAGAAAATAATAATAATAATAATAATAATAATATTATTATTATTATTATTATTATATGTTAATTTTTATATTCCTTTGACCCACTGGTCGGACCAGTAACCTAATGACTTGGAGCCTTGATTATAGGGGTGAGCATTCAGTTTATTCGGTTTAAACCGAACCACAATAGTCAAAACTAAATAAATCAAAATTCTAAAAATTCAATACCAAAACCGAACCAAATAATCGATTTGGTTTGACTATTTCTTATGTTTAATGGGTTCGGTCCAAATTTAGGATTGTGGTTAAATTATATTAAAATTATAAATTTTATAGACATATTTGTTATATTTCAAATTGAATCCAAAGTTTGACTAGTTATTAAATTATCAAATTTGGACTTCAAACACATACATAGAATTGTTGTATTCAAAGCATATACATTTTTAATCAAAAATATGCATAGAATTGAGAAAATTTATATAATTTTATAAGTCTTATTCGGTTTTAGACCCAAACCGAAGTCGAAACCGAAAATCGAAACCGAATAAGGAATTTTAGTATTTTTAAAACGGAAACCGAATCGAAATTGTTTCAAACCGAACCAAATCTATTGTTCGGTTTAGTTCGGTTCGATTTTCGGTCCATGACCGAATAATGCTGACCCCTACAAGTTGACCGGGTCGATGTCCCACCTGATAACTAAGGTTACATGATGTCAATTTTAGGAGAGCACTGACTGATGAAGTTCCTAGCATGAAAGAAAAAAAAATAGAATTCTGCAATATCATTTTATCATACAGAAAGCTCCAAGCCGAATGCCATCAATATATAACCAGTGTGAACAGACAAATCGAAAGTTGGACAAACTCCAGAAACTATTATCCACACTCTCAGCAACAAACAAACACTACAACAAAAAACCCTTTTAATGACGGCTAAAAAGCGTCATTAATGACGAACCATGACGCTTTTTTTTTCACAGCAACCGTTATGAAAACGGGTGTTATAAATATTTTTTAAAAGCGTCATAAAATAACCGTCATGAATAGTTTCTATAAAAACGTTATGAATAGTTAATATATAGTGCACAATTCAGAACAATTTTAAAACGTCATGAATAGATAATATGTATAAGCTCAATACAGCACATTTATAACACTTTATACTATTCAAATTAGCAAATTTATAATGCTCTATACTGCACAGTATATATTACATTACAAAAAGTTAACATTATATATCACCATGTTTATTATATTTCTCAAAATAGAGTACATATCAACATCTTCATTACATTATCAAAATAGAATATCCAAATACATATAGATATTTACAACTACCAAAATTGTCACATCAAAACTTGGCCACATAACCAATAATCATAAAAGATCAACGACAGCCGGAACACCAGTGAAATCCTGAGAAAAAGAGAAAACCAAATCAGTCCATATAATTGTCAGGCCTAAAAATCAAATCTAATCATGAAATATCAAGAGAAATAAGTAAAACAAACTAGGTCATGATAGGGATCAGGTATTTGTCCCATATCCACTACAACAAAATAATACACATTTTCACCTTCTTGAGCTTTGTCTCAGGTTAATCAAATATGCCCCAGGCAACCATATTAATGAAGTCTTTTCAAATGATCAAGAAAGATCATAAAAATTATGTACACAATAATGGAAATCGTCCACAATAATAATAAAGTAATAGAAATCACTAAAGAAAGTAAAATAAATAATAGGAGAAACATATAGTAGATAGAAGGAAACCCGGAACTCAGGGGAAGCGGCTACTCCCCCTGGGTGGGCCTATGGTGGGGGTCCGCCCATTTGGCATCACTTGCGTGGTTGAACTACATCAAACAATCTTAATCTTCAAGCAGATTGTTTGAATAATTGAATTTTCCCTGTTGTCATCAACCATATACTTGGACTCTGCCAAGAACAAACAGAACAAGAAACAATAATGGAGGAAATCAGTAAAAAGAATTATATCAAGAGAGGCTAGCAAAAGTGTATATGGCTTGGTCCAAACCTTCTAAAATCGGCTTATTGCATGCATACTTTTGTTACAAATGAGATAGAGAGGTTCTGATTATGGTTTCTGGTACAAAATTATATTAATGTTTGTAAAGATCATACTGAATATTACTTTTGTGCATGCCATCTCATAGAGTTGACTTCTGTGCATAAGATTTTAGTTTACGGGAGACTAAAAAAAAAACTTGACATCTCATATGATAGAATCTAAAAATGGACTTCTGTATAAAGTTCAGATTTGACTTATATAAAGTTTATAAAGAGTTGACTTACATAAAGTTTATAAAGATCTGCAGTAAAATTAAGGAATGCCATCTCATAAAGATCTGTAGTTTACTGATTCATGTTTGTGCATGCCATCTCATGTATAACTTGTGTACTAAGTCCTCATATAACTACGTAAAAAAAATTGAACAAGAAAGTTTGAAACAAAAACAAAGCTTAGAATATAATAATTACTGAGAATTTTACCCTTAACAAATTTCCACGTGAGAAGTGTTCCGGTCTCCTCATTGGTAGCGTGACAAGCTCGTTCAATGTCTTCTTCACATCCTCAAGAGCACCTATATCATCAAACTTCACTCCTATTTCATCTGGAGTAACCACTGCTGAAACAAAATTGCTCTCATATTCATCCTTAGCAAGGATCTGCAGTAAAATTACATGCATCATAAAATCAAACACAGACGAAAAGTCGAAAACATACCAGAACCAAATTACATTACAACAATCTCAATACAGTAAGATGGGTGGTATTAGCTACACCTTTAGATTTTGTGCAGGTTTTCTTGAAAGAGCCTCCTGCTCCCCTAGCCTTAATATTGCAATGTCCAAGCTTTACACAAACAGAAAACATTTGGTTCTGAAAGAGCCTCCTGCTCCCCTAGCCTTGTTTAGAGTAAAAAGTTTGATAAGCTTCTAATTCGATACTGATACAAGTAATGACGAATATAAGCTTTAACATGTCAGATTGCTCTGCAAATACATTTATCTAAATATGCAATGTAAATTGGTTTCCGTTAAGAAAAGTATGTATCAAAAAAGAAGAAAAAGAAGAAGAGGCAAGAATCTGACAGACATTAGCCTATAGTTTTCTAAAGTAGTGGAAGACTACAATTGCAAGCTCGTTATTTTTTTATTTATAATTTGGTTAGGTTTGAATGCCACAAAACTGTTCATGTTCTGCTTTTGGAACATCCTACCTTTGTCCATAATTAAAAGATATATAAAGAGAGCTGCTCTGCAAATATATTTTTTATATCTAAATATGCAATGTAGATTAGTTTCCGTTAAGAAAGGTATGGTTATCAAAAAATAAAATAAAATATGTAAGAATAGGCTCTCATATATGCTTTTACTCGTCGACAAAGGCAAGAGGTTCCAAAAGCAGAACACGAACAGTTTTGTGGCATTCAAACCTAACCAGATTAAAAAAATTAACGTGCTTGCAATTGTAGTCTTCTTATCAACATACTTAAATAAGGCAGGCATGCTCTAGATCGATACATCTGGATGACATGTAGTTTCAGTTCGTGTGAATGTCTGAATTCTACAAAACATTCTATGGACCTGGCTTGCTACAGATAGTATTTACTTTTGACTGCTGATGGATAGTTGCTAGATTTATTTGGAGTGAGATGTTCAAAATGCTAAGAACTGCAATTGTCCTTAATAAAAACAGAGTTATGCACCAACCTTATTGTACTAAGGTGTTCAAAATTTTCCAGGTGTTGAAACGATTGAAGAAACTTCATTCAGATGGAACCAGGAACAATATTTCTGCTCCTCGCAGCCTCAGTGCAAATGCTCCAATATTATCGATTTTTTGTCAAAATCTATTTCTTCTTTCTTTTTTACGATACTCAGATACTAACTCCAAACACCCTATAAATAAGAGCAAAATGCTGTCGTAGAGAAATTACCTCTTATGTAGAAGAAAAAAAATTCAAATCGAAGTCTGGCCGCAGCAAATTTACAGGTGATCGTTTCGGCTTGAGACACCAAGGGCTCCGCCACCGCCGCCTCCCCTAGCTACAAGAAGAAAATCAACCTAATTTTCCATCAGAATCACAAGAATTACATTTCGATGAAAACAAATACAAACTTTCTAAATTCATAAGAATCCAATAGCTACAAGAAGAAAATTAACCTAATTTTCCATCAGAACGGACCGAAAGAAATAGAGGGAGTAGATACTTAGATGGGGTTTGTGATCCAGCGTCGATGCCGACGTGTCTCCGTGCCGAGGACAACCCCGACCGGATCCCGAGCCCACGCCTTCCCGAGCCCTCCTCCGACTCCACTTCCTGTTCTCGAACGAGCGTCGTCCCGCTCATCATGAGCACCGACCTCCCCGATCTTCTGAACCCGAAGCCATAATGCCTGGACGACCTCGACGACCTCGACCCACCACATCGTTCCCGCCGCCGTCGCTTCCGTCGACGAGCGAGGGGTTGGGAGCTTAGGGCTTAGGGTTCGTGGGAGGAGGGGTTGGGGGCTTAGGGCTTAGAGTGAGACCTAGAGCTAAGGTTTAGAGTGAGACCTAGAGTTAGGGTTTGTGGGAGATTGAAAGGAGGAGATGGAAAATTTTAGGGTTTGGGGAGAGGAGGGAAGAGGGGGCAGAAGGAGAGCAAGGAGAATGCGAGTTCTTCTGAGTAAAATCGGAGGGGAGATGGAATATATTACAGAAAGTTCATTACAAGTTTGCCACCGCTCTAAACTATTAATAACGCTTTGTTTTATAAACGTTATAAAAAGTCCAGAATTAGCCCAAACCGTCATAGAAAAAAGATATTTCTCAACTTGATAACGCTTATGTATCAGCCGTCATTAAAACTCCTTGTCGAGCGTCATTAATAGGACTTTTTGTTGTAGTGAAAATACCCAAGTCCAAATGAACAGAAGATTTGTCATTTTTTTAACCTCATTCATCATTCTAGTTGACATATTATTAGCAATGCAGCTTTGCATTAGACGAATTACATGAGAACCACGTTCTCAAATTAAACACTTGAAATATTCCACAAAAGTTTTGAAACCATAAAGTTTTCTAGCTATAGTTGTCAACAAAAATGAACATTTGTTCACGAATTCTTAAAACTTTACATTCATGTTATATTTTTGACCTCATGTTCTTGCCACTATAGCATATTGCTGCTTGAACAACTTGCAGCAATAGTGTTGGACATACCGAGATTGCCTGATAAGTGTGATCCGGGCTGTGGGGATGACGGAAAATGTGACCAAGATGGCAAGGCAAATAAATTCAAGAACTAAAAATTTCACCTTTTGGGTATCCGAGACCCTACAACATTCTGTTGTTGCAATTTACAGTTTCTTTAATAAGTAATAAGCCTTGTCAATCCTGCTATAAATATGGATAATTCACATAATTAGTTGGCTTACATAACCTATGTCTCTTGGTTATCCATAACCTATGACTTATGGTTATCCATAACCTATGCCTTTTGGCATTTTTCTTTTAATTATCATCATGATGTTAATCTCCATTGTAAGCCTATATAAATAGTTCTTATCAAGTTGATTGGGAGACAAGTGAATGAAGAAACAATTTCCTCCATTTTTCTATCTTTATTTCTTTGCTTTATAATACGTTATCAGCACGATGCTCTAGGAAATAGAAGAAGGAAGAAATATTTCACATAAGGGAGAAAGAGTTCTCTTAAGAAAAGAAAGGTAGAAGTCTTTATATTGAAGCGGTAAGTCCAATCTTGTATACTTAGTTATATGCATATTTTAGTAAAATTAAATACATGTTTGATTTATATGTTTATAGATCGATTTGAATGTAAGTTTTCTTGATCTACTTTCTCTTTTAATTTTGAATCTAAATTTGTATTAAACATGTTCACAATTTCATTCAAAATAGAAAATTTATGATAATCTATTTAAGATTATGTATAAATTGTATTTCTATATGATTTCGTATGAACTATGAAATTAATCTAGAATATCTTAAAAAAATTCACTTTTTTGGAGTTAGTTAATTTCATTAAATTAGTTCATGTGAGTTGGTTATTTCTATTATTTTATTTATTTGAATTCTATAGTGTACTACTTCACATTGTTGTATATGTGAATCAAATTATATTAAAAACAAAGTACCCAAAATATATTATTATATAATGATCACATTGTTGTATATGTGATAAACATAAAATATAATATTCTTTAGTAGCATTTTATCACATTATTGTATATGTGATACACATAAGACATAATATTCTTTGATAGCAATATAACATTTTTTAGTAGCATTTTATCACATTGTTGTATATGTGATACACATAAGACATAATATTCTTTGATAACGTTTTATCACATTGTTGTATATGTGATACTTCTTTGATAGAGTCCTACCACATTGTTGTATATGTGATACACATGAGGTGTGGCACATGGGTGCCATGTGGGTTCATGTGGGAGAATTTTTCATGTGTTTCATCACATTGTGGCATATGTGAAGTTTTGTAACCTTTAAACCGCTTATCAATTTTATTATTAATTAACATCTAATATAATTATTTTATGTCATGTTGATGTCGAATCTTGTAAAGTTTGAATTCAAAGTTCTTCATGTGAGAAGAGATAATTATTTATCATGACAATGGATGCAAAGTTGTAATTGCAGTCCAACAAGCTTGATGGTACTATTAAGAAGAAAAATAAAGAAAGTTCTAAAGTCAAGATCAAGACTTTGATTTGATTTTTCTATGACATCATATCCATGATGATCTAAAGACAGAATATCTATGTGAGGATGATCCATTGAATTTGTGGACATCTCTAAATGATAGATTTGACCACCGAAGGATGGTAATCCTTATGACTGCTCAAAGTGAATGGTTGAATCTAAGATACCATGACTGTAAAAATGTTAAATAATATAATTGTGTTCTGTTTAATATTGTTTCTCGCCTTAGATTGTGTGGAGAAAAAGTAACAGAGGCTCAAATGATTGAGAAAATTCTCTCCATTTTTTATGTAAATAATGT
This sequence comes from Iris pallida, assembly GCA_029216955.1. Classification (NCBI taxonomy): domain Eukaryota; kingdom Viridiplantae; phylum Streptophyta; class Magnoliopsida; order Asparagales; family Iridaceae; genus Iris; species Iris pallida. The sequence goes on from JANAVB010012200.1 coordinate 10,966,554, forward strand.
GCTTTGCAGTAATAATATCGTGAAAAAGATTTCATAAGATACTTTGAACCGGTGACTGTCTCCTTGTAGCAGAGGCAAATAGCAACGTTCTCATGAAAAACCACAACTTTAGACCAATTGGGTCAATGAAAATTCTTGGAACAAATGCCAACAATTTTGAAATTAGCAGAGGTCGTGGTAGAGGACGTGGGAGAGGGAATGAAAAAATTATAAAATATATGGTCATGGTTATCAACCTTGCAAAGGTGGAAGCGGTGTTTCACAAAACAATAAATGGAACAAGTGGACAACACACTCTAAAGGGAATTCAATCCTCAAAATAAACAAATAAGAATTGTTTTGATCCTATTTTTTTAGGGTCAAAACGAAAAAGTTACAAATGAACAGTTTGAGGAGATGCTTGAAAATCCACCTTCCATTGAATGAGCACTCAGTCGGTTTGTGTTTATTTCAACTACTTATAAACTATTTAAATTTGATGTCATGTTCTATTTTTGGTTTCAATCATGGAATGTCTAGGCCATGAGAGTTTTGTTTTATTGAAAAAATTATTATAAATTTGGAGTTACATTTCTATAATATGATATTAACATTTGAAATGCTTAATTTTTTTTTATTATACTTATGTTAGCTAGAATATATAAGTTCATAATATTTTTATTTTGCTTCATGGAGAAGTAATGCTTGTCGTAAATATGACAAAGATTGACATTGATTTAAGCAATATCGAGCTACTCAACAAGAGATTAAGAGATTCAAAGAATCCAAGAAAAATGACTTAGATATGTGTTTGGTAGATAGTGCTACAACACATATGATTTTGAAGAATCAAAGTCTTTGTCAAAGTTGGTATTTGACATGCATAAAGTGCCAACAATAGCTGGACCAGCCCATATAATTAAGGGTTTTGAAAGTGCACACATCATGTTACCTAATGGTACTCAAACCTATTTGCAGAATGTGTTATATTCAAGTAGTTCCGTAAAGAAATTTGTTAAGTTTCAAGGATATACAAAAAATGGGTACCATATTGAAACTCGAAATGATAAGAACAAAGAGTCATTATGTAGCACATCTAATGTTGGGAGCAAAAGGCTCACATTAGAAGAGTTATCTTATTTTTCGGTGGGTTTGTATTTCACCACCATTGACATAATTGAATCTAATATGTATGTGGCAAAATATAAAGCCAATGGTCATGTCTTATATAACATTTGGCATGACCCTTTGGGTCATCCGGGACAAATTATGTTCAATCAGATCATTAATAATCTTTGTGGATATTTATTGAAAAATTACGATATTGGCTTATCGAAGAATCAACTATATGTTCCTTGTTTACAAGGAAAGATTATAACTAGACCATCTTTTCTAAAGTTAAGAATGAATCTTCTATTTTTTTGTAAAGAATATAAAGAGATACTTGTGGTTATATTCATCATGCTAGTGGTCCTTTTAGATATTTTGTGGTACAATAGATGCATCTACTAGATGGTCATATGTTTGTCTATTGTCTACTAGAAATCTTGTATTTTTTTGTCTTTTGGCCCAAATTATTTAACTTAGATTTCAGTTTCCTAATAACTTGATTAAGTCAAGTTTTATTATTCTTATTGTACATTATTAGGGATTGGGTTAGCTGAGTCATGTATTAAATATCTAAAACTTATAGTTGGACCTTACTAATGCAATCGGGTTTGCAAATTGAGGCTTGGGGACATGATATTCAATATGTTGCATCTCTAGTTAAATTTAGACCCATTGCCTACCATATTATTTTATATATACAACTTGTTAGTGGTAAACAACCAAATATTTCATATTTGAGAAAGTTTGGATATACAGTATATGTCCCAGTTCCATCTTCCAAAAGTACTAAGATGGGTCCCCAATGATGTTTGACAAATATACATTAGTTTTGAGTTTTCTTCCATAATAAGGTATTTAAAATCAATGACTGGTGATGTCTTTACTACAAGATTTGATGATAGCCAATTTGATGATAGTCTTCCCGCCGTTAGGGGGAGGTATAAGCAACAAATTGTTCATATAGAACAAACTATTGCTAATTAACGGCGTGAATTGACATGGTATACGCCTACTCTATCGATCTCATTAATTTCCAAGAACTCCAAATGTGATTATGAGATAAGAAGAATGATACATTTGCAAGAAATTGTAAATCAATTACCTGATGCATTTAATGATGCCGTAAAGGTAACTATATCATATGTGCCAGCCATAATCATTGTTCCAATTGGACAAAATTCAAACAAAGCGGCAAATGAATCCACTACTACACTTAAAAGCATGGTAGGCCTACAGGTTCCAAGGATAGTGCTAGGTTCCAAGGATAGTGCTCCTAGAAAGAGGAGAGCTAATGAAACATCTTGTCCTGATAAAAGTCCAATAGTGGCTGGAGCTCCGAAAACAAATATTGAATATGTGCATGTTTCCAAATTCACTGAAATGCCTCTGGATGCCTCTAAAGAGGCACGTGTACCTGAAAATGAAGAGATCTCGATATTCCATGTATGTTCAGGTGGATTATGGAATAGAAAAGCACTTGTCATCGATGACATATTTAACTATGCAGTAGCTACTGAAATATCAAAGGACAATGATGATTGTGAAAATGAACCACGTAGAATAAATAAATGTCGACAAATAAAAGATTGGCCAATCTGGAAAGATGCTATTCAAGCAAAATTAAATCTTTAGAAAAACGTGGTGTATTTGGACATATAGTGGAAACACCAATGGACATAAACCATGTTGGTTTTAAATGAGTGTTTCGTGAGAAAATGAAATGAAAGAAACGAAGTTGAAAGATACAAAGCCCAACTTGTAGCACAGGATTTCTCTCAAAGACCTGGAATTGACTACGTTGAGACATGCTCTCCAGTTACGAATGTCATTTTTAGATATCTAATTAGTCTCGCAGTTTCTAAAAATCTTGATATAAGATTTATGGATGATATAACTGCATATTTATACGGAGACTTATATAATGACATCTATATAAAAATTCCAGAAGGATTTACAATGCCAAAGACTAAGTCTAAGGGCATGTGTTCAAATTAGACAAGCATTATATGAATTAAAATAATCCGGAAGAATGTGGTATAATAATCTTATTATATATTTGACTAAGGAATGATACAAAAATAGTCCAATTTACCCATGTGTCTTCATTAAGAAATTCGAAAATGAATTCTCGATAGCAGCAGTATATATGGATGATGTAAAACCTGATCAGGTCTCCTATAGAATTGGAGAAAACTGCAAACTATATATTTGAAGAATGAATTTGAAATGAAAGACTTGGGAAAGATAAAGGTTGGTCTTGATTTGCATACGCCTATGATTGAACGCAATTTGGATCTGGATAAAGATTTATTCCGACCAAAAGAGAAGATGAAAAGGTTCTTGGTCCAGAAATATCGTATTTAAGTGCTATTGGAGCACTACTATATCTAGCCAATGCACAAGACCAGATATTAATTTATTATCTAGATATAGTTCTGCACCTCTACTTACATATTGAATATAGTTAAACACATATTGAGATATTTTTGTGGAACAACTGGCATAAGATTATTTTATTTATATGATTCTACTAACGATTCTTGTCTAGTTGGTTGTGCAGACTCAAACATATTTATGACCTTCATAAGGGTTTGCTCCAAACGGGTTATGTGTTTATTAATAAACATGAAGCTATATCTTGGCGATCAACAAAACAAGGTTCAGTAGAAATTTTCTCTAACCAAGAAGAATTAATTGCATTACAAGAAGCAAAAAAGAGAAAGTGTGTGGTTGCGATCGATCATTCATCATATACGAGTAATTAATTGTCAACTACTCATAGTTACAGATGAGCCTACAATAAAGACAATGCGACTTGCATTACGCTTGTTCGAGAAGGATTTATCAAAGGAGATCGAATAAACACCTTCCTCCAAAAGTGTTTTATGCATATGCTCAAAAGGACAAAAGTGATTGAAGTCAAGCAAATCCATTATATCGAGGGGGAGTATGATTCATGAAGAATATTTTTGAGTTTTGCGCGTTGTACTCTTTTTCCTTGACTAAGATTTTTTCCCACTGGGTTTTTCTTAGTAAGGTTTTAACGAGGCAACAAATGTGCATACACCACCAACTAATTAATGTTGAATATCCAAGGGGGAGTGTTATAATTATGGATAATTCACATAATTAGTTGGCCTAAATAACCTATGTCTCTTGGTTATCCATAACCTATGACTTATGGTTATCCATAACCTATGCCTTTTGGCATTTTTCTTTTAATTATCATCATGATGTTAATCTCCATTGTAAGCATATATAAATGGCTCTTATCAAGTTGATTGGGAGATAATGAATGAAGAAACAATTTTCTCCATTTTTCTATCTCCATTTCTTTGCTTTACAATAAATCCATCAATAATTGTCACTACTTGGCCAATTATTGAATAACAAAATTAAATTTTGGAATATATAGAGGTTTCGTCTAATGATTGTTAAATGTTAGCATTTTCCATCTATACTTTTTTATTATGAGCCCCTCAAATCTTACTCATTTTGACATAAGACCACAATCTTGTTATTTGGAAGGAGACCCCTCAAATCTTTGTTCATTTCAACATAAGCCCCACCATTAGATTATGTCCAAGTCAAAATGTCCTACCCCTAGGATTAATCTTATCCATATCATGTAAACGACAACTTTGTCTTTAAGGTTTTGTGTGATGGGTTTGTAGGATTTTAGGTTGAAGAAAATGTGGGAGAGGAATGACCAAGAAAGGAGGGGGATTGCCGGAAGGAGAAAGGAGGGGGCGGGGGGGGGGGGGGGAGGGAGGTCAAGGATGGACATGGGTTTGTCGGATTTCAGGGTTGAAGGAGCAGAGGATGGAAGAGGAGGAAGTTTACACAGGTTGTGAACAAGGTTAGGTTAAATAATGGACAATGATGGATTAGGATTTTTATGGGTTTAAGAATGAAGGGGGGAGGGGATTGTAAAATAATATAAAAATAATCAACTTTAACGAATGTTCGTGTATCAGTGCGCCCTTAATTGCATGAGCATATTAGTAATAATCTTAATGATTTAGGGGTCTCCTTCCAAATAACAAGATTCAAAGGGCTTATGTTGAAAATAGGCAAGAATTGAACATCTTATATCTAAAGAAAACCTTTCTATTTTTCACTTTCGTACGGAAATATGGTTTTGTAGGAGATGCAATTTTTTTACTTTATATGGATTTTTCTTAGCGATTATACAATTCTAACGAACAATCAACACGGCTAGAGCTGTCAAAATGGGCTAAGCCCGTTGGGCCGGCCCGCCCCGCCCGCCAAAAAGGTGGGTTGGGCCGAGCATTTAGGAGCCCGCCAAACAGGCAGGCCTAGGTGGGCTGGGCCGCTAGTTGTCCGCCACGCGGTGGGCTAGCCCGCGGGCCAAGTGGGTTGGTCCGCCATCTATTTTTTTATAAAATTTTTAATTTTTTTATTTAGCACATATATGAGATATGTATTATAAATGATAAAAATTCTCATTTAATGCAAGTAATGGCGTATAAAATATTAAATTTGGTCATTTATTTACATGAATGAAGGTGTTTTAAAGAAATATCTACTATTATAATGTTTCTTGTATTTTACTTGTAATTTGATGCATATGAGAGTGAGTAGAAAATATATAATTTTTTTCCTTTTAAGAAACTAAACAATAATTAAAAAATTTAAAAAAATTAAGCGGGCCGGCCCGCCTATCCCGCGGCCCGCCGGTGGGTTGGGCTGGGTTAAAAATTTTCCAGTCCGCCAAAATGGTGGGTCGGCCCGCCCCACCGGCCCGTCTTGACAGCTCTAAACACGGCTTTAGTATATTGATTTTATGATACAAATTTGATCTGAACTGGTCAAATTAAGGTACAATGATTCCCTAACTAAATACTCAAAATGGTGAAGAGTAATTCTGTGGAAGGGATAAAATTGGTAAACATGATGGATATCACTACATAAATAGTTAATTATCTACAAAGAGGACATTATAAACATAAGCGAGAACTTTCTATCCACTAGGATTTGGAAACAATTAAATGCTTTTGAAGAAATCCTAAGAACAGTAAACCATCTATCCAATATTGATGATAAGGGTAAGGGAGAAACATCAGCCACATGATGCCCACTTGAAGGGAGGAAAGGCACTATGAAGAATTTCTTGGCAAACAATAATAAAGAGAAAGAGTTTCAATTCTTTTCCAGTAGAAGGGAGCCAAGTAGAAGCTTGCCAAGAAGACAATGTTAATAATGCCTAATCTTCAGCGCTCGGGAAGGCACCGTTTAGACAATATTGTTCTAAAAGGCGGTCTAGGCAGCCGCATAGGCGCTAGACAGCTAGTGTCTATTGGCCCATCGGTCATATGGTCAACCTGATTTTAATAATTGATTAAACTCTGTCTGGATATACAAAGCTAGTCGGGACATCTCGGACTCTTGGACATGATCAAGAATGGCTATCCACTGAATTCAAGACCGAAGATCTGTTTGCCTACTCGAGTCTGTAATTCTTTATGCAATGTATTTTTATTTTATTTGAGTCTAGGAATATGTTGTACACCGAGTCGTACTGGCAAATAGGCTACCCTTAAATGAGTTCAAAATGTTTTTAAAATGTCCTTTCAAAAAGGTTTACAAAAAGGTTTTCAAAAAGGTTTTCAAAAATCACCAAAAAGCTTTTTAAAACCCTAACTAAACCCTGACTAAACCCTGACAGAACTCGGACCGAGTTCGGCCAGAGTTCGGTTGATGGCCGTTGTGATTTTGAATTCTTGTTACTTGGTCCTCCTGCAGGTGCAGATTTGACTGAGATTTGCTCATAGAGTTCTGCCCGAATTCTGCCAGAATTCTGTCAGAAGTCTGCCTTTGGAATTCCTATAAATAGTGAAGGATTTCGATCATTTCAACACACTCATTCACTTTCAATCTTCTCTCTATCTAAAGCTTTAAGTCTTCCAAAGAGTTTTTCTAGAGCTTTCAATTTCAGATCTCAAGCCAGTTACAATCCTCTAGTCAATTTGCCAGTGCGGTACGGTCTAGAAGTTTCTGAGAGATTGTAATCAGAAGGCTTGATTGAAGAATACCTCTTCACATTTGAAGTTGGACGAGTTCTTCGTATCAAAGCTCGCGTTGTAGAAGTTGCAAGGACTTCGTAAGAAAACTTGCGGTTTTTCCAATAGTGGATTCAACTGGTAGCAAGAGTTCTACCGACTGGATTAGTCCTCAACAGAGGAAAACCAGTATACATCGCTGTCTTTGCGTTTGCTCTCTTAACTCTGTCTTTACTTTATTTTAGTTGTGATTAATATTCTGTGATTGTGCTGCTAATATTTTTTAATTAGCATTATTCCGCTGCCAACTCTATTCACCCCCCTCTAGAGTATTACGCTTTACTATTTCGTTCCTACAATTGGTATCAGAGCGGGTGTTACAGGTAAAGCAAAGGTAACAGTACAATTATTTATTCATTTTTATTAACTGTTATATAAATTACAGCACAACACATGGTAACTGTGAAATTCACAAGTGAAGGCCAGGCCACAAACAGACCCCCACTGTTTGATGGTACGAACTATACCTATTGGAAAACACGGATGAGTTTCTTCTTAAAATCACTTGACTTTGATTTATGGTCCATTGTTCTTGATGGCTATCAAAAGCCACCTCGTATAAATGTTGATGGAGTTTTAGTTGAAAAACCCCATAGCAGATATACAGAGGAAGAAAAGAAAAGGGCCAGTCTTGACGCACGTGCCATTAATGCTCTTTTTTGTGCTTTAGGCAGAACTGAATTTAACAGGGTGTCTATCTGCACAACGGCTAATAAAGTGTGGAAGCTACTTGAAGTCACACATGAAGGCACGACTCAAGTCAAAGAATCTAAAGTCAATAGACTTACTCAAGAGTACGAGGCGTTCAAGATGAAGCCCAACGAAACAGTTACACAAATGTTCGAGAGATTCTTGGATATTGTAAATCCTTTGTCCTCCTTAGGCAAAGATTACACTAACCATGAAAAGATTCGCAAACTCCTGCGAGCTCTCACCAAGAACTGGATTCCAAAGGCTACTGCTATTATTGAAGGAAACGATCTCACTACGATGACACTCGAAGTACTCATGGGTAAGCTACTCACTCATGAACTGGAGCTACAAGATTTTGAAGAGCTTGCACCAAAGGAGAAGACGATCGCTTTCAAGGCTCAGCACAGAAAAGCTGCTGAAGGTGATTCAGACAGCAGTGGATCTGATGCTGAAGATCAAGCACTCCTAGCAAGGAAGTTCAAAAGATTCATGAGACATGAGAAGAGAGTCAAAGAAAACAACAGCAACAACTGGTATCAAGAAGATGCTGTCTGCTATGGTTGCAAGAAGAAGGGACACATGAAGAAGGATTATCCCACAAACTCATCATCAAGCAAGAAGAGCAACAGGTATGAAAAAGGGAACCTGAAAAAATCAACATCTAGGAGATATGCCAATACCAGCATATGGCATGAAAGTGAAGCCAGCGACTCAGAAGACGAACAATCAGAAGACGCTGCAAACACATGCTTTATGGCATCCGATCAGGTACCTACTGAACCTGTAGTTGATACTTATGATGACTTCACCTTTGAGCAATTAGGAGATGCCTTCAGTGACCTGATGACTGATTACAGGAAACTGCGTAGCAAGTATCAGACCTCTAAGAAGGTACTCAATGAGTACAAAGGTGAAATAGGTAGACTTACCGACCTACTAGCTGAGGTTAGAAATAATGTTAGTGAGTCTGGTGAGCTTTCTTCAATAAAGCTCTTATTACACGAGACTACCAAGTCATCTGAAGAGAAAGACAAAGTTATTGACCAACTCAAGGAAGAACTTTCTAAAGAGAAGAAAAGTCTTCAAAGTGCACAAATCAGAATAGAAACACTCACTTCTGATTATACTAAGTTGTATGACACTTCCAAAAGATTGGAAATTAGGTTAGGAAAACAGCCTGAGCCTGCTGCTTTCTACCCTAACACGTGTCACTTACCGAAAAATCGGAACATTCCCAAGCCAAATACTGTCAGACCTAACCCTATCAAACCTTTACCCCAAAAGGTTAAGCCCAAACAGGATTATAGGTATGCTTTCTTCTATCCTAGAAAACCTAAACCTACCAACCATGCACACCACTCAGCTTTCAACACTCGACATGCACAATGTCATTATTGTGACCTCATTGGTCATATTTCATCTGCATGTAGAATGAGAAAGCTTGTTGATTTAAATGTTTATGCTTGGATACCAAAAGCTAACAATTCAGGACCCTACAAGAAATGGGTACCAAAAGTTTCATCTGCAAACTGTTTTGTAGGTGGAACACCCTTCACATGCTAGAAGCAAATGGATCCTCGACAGCGGTTGCTCACGGCATATGACCGGTGACGCTACCCTATTTGCAACACTGTCGAAGAAAAAGAAAGAAGGCTATGTCTCCTTCGGTAATAACTTGAAAGGGTATATTATTGGTATCGGTGATGTTGGTAAGTCTCCCTATCCTGTGATTAAGGATGTCTGTCTGGTTACCGAGTTGAAACATAATCTACTCAGCATAAGTCATCTAGCTGATCATGGTTATGGCATCAACTTTGGCAAAGACAAATGTACTATAGTTGATAGCTCAACTGGTAGTACTATCTTTGAAGGTATCAGGGAAGACAATATATATATTTTCTATTTGTTAGAAGAAACTAACATTTCAGGTAGATGCTTAATGGCCAAGAGTGATAAGAGTCATCTGTGGCATATGAGACTCGGTCACGCTAATATGGATACGATCTCAAGATTATTCACAAAGAAGCTACCAGATCCACATTCAAGTCAGTAAACGCAGTATGTACTACTAGACCTCTACAATTGCTTCATATGGACTTATTTGGTCCTAGTAGATTTGCTAGCCTCGGAGGTAAGCATTATGCTTTTATAATTGTAGATGATTTCTCTAGATACACGTGGGTATATTTCTTGACACGCAAGAATGATGCATTATCCGAATTTGTCGCCTTTTGTAAGAAAGTACAGAATGAAAAAGGTTACATGATCACTCGAATCAGAAGTGATCATGGAGGCAAATTTGAGAATGCTGATTTTGAGCAATTTTGTGACACACACGATTTTGTACATGAGTTCTCCTGCCCTAGGACTGCACAACAAAATAGAGTTGTGGAATGTAAGAACAGAACTCTAACCGAAATAGCCAGAGTGATGTTAAACTAGTTTAGTCTACCCAAATATTTCTGGGCTAAAGCTGTCAATACAGCTTGCTTTGTTCTCAATAGAGTTCTAATTCGACCCAAATCGAAGAAGACTCCATTTGAGTTATGGTTTGATAGAATTCCATCTATTTCATACTTTAGAATATTTGGTTGTAAATGCTTTATTCTTAATACAAAAGACAACTTGGGAAAATTTGATTAAAAGGCCGATAAAGGTATATTTTTAGGTTATGCGGCCAAGAGCAAAGGATACAGAGTCTTCAACAAACGAACAATGATCATCGAAGAATCAATCAACATCACCTTTATTGAAATGAATCAAATGACTATCGATGACAGTGATGAAGATCTGCCTGCATCAAGCTCAACATCAGCTGATCCTCAACCAAGCTCTGCACTAGCTGAACCTCCTAGAGAAGATCCAGGAACCAGCTACCTTCAGAATCTACCGAAAAGGTTGAAATTTACAGCTGATCATCCAAAAGATTTGGTAATTGGTGATATTACCAAAGGAGTAAGTACTCGTACATCCAGTAGAGATATTGTTTCTAGTGTTACATTTATTTCACAGATAGAACCCAAAACTATTGATGAAGCATGTAGTGATAGTTTTTGGATAGATGCTATGCAAGAGGAATTAAACCAATTTGAACGGAATCAAGTTTGGAAACTTGTTCCCAGGCCTATTGATCATCTGGTCATTGGCACCCGTTGGGTATTCTGAAATAAACTAAATGAGAATGGTTTAGTGACTCGTAATAAGGCTCGACTCGTAGCTCAAGGATACAATCAAGAAGAAGGTATCGACTACGATGAGACTTATACCCCAGTTACGAGATTAGAATCCATTCGCATGTTATGTGCATTTGCATATTTTCATGATTTCAAACTATTTCAAATGGATGTCAAGAGTGCTTTTTTAAATGGTTTTATAAAAGAAGAAGTTTTTGTAGCACAACCTCCAGGTTTTACGGATTTCAAAAACCCTGATCATGTTTTCAAGTTGAAGAAAGCCTTATACGGTTTAAAACAAGCCCCTCGTGCTTGGTATGATCGTCTAAGCTCTTTTCTACTTGACAACGGTTTTTTAAAAGGCAAGGTTGACACTACACTGTTTATTAAGTCTTTTAATGGCAAACTTCTTTTAATTCAAATCTATGTTGATGATATTATATTTGGATCTACTGATAAATCTCTGTGTCAAGAATTTTCTAAGTGTATGCAGAATGAGTTTGAGATGAGCATGATGGGAGAGCTGAAATTCTTTTTCGGATTGCAAATCAAACAAACTGATAATGGGACATTTATAAATCAAGCCAAGTACACAAAAGACCTGCTAAAGAAGTTTGATCTGGACAATGTCAAACCTATTGGCACTCCAATGGCAACTTCAATAAAGCTTGATTCAGATGAACAAGGCAAGCCAGTCGACACACGTAAGTATCGAGGTATGATTGGTAGTTTACTTTATTTAACTGCTAGTCGTCCAGATATAATGTTTAGTGTTTGCCAGTGTGCACGTTTTCAAGCTAACCCAAAGGAATCACATCTGTCCGCAGTTAAGCGTATCTTTCGATACCTTAAGGGCACTTCTTCTGTTGGCTTGTGGTATCCCAAAACTAAGTCCTTTGACCTTATTGGTTATTCGGATGCAGATTTTGCTGGATGCAAAGTTGATAGAAAAAGTACCAGTGGCACATGTCATTTCTTAGGCAAGGCTTTAGTCTCATGGTTTAGTAAAAAGCAAAATTCTGTAGCCCTATCAACAATAGAGGCTGAGTACATCGCCGCAGGACGTTGTTGTGCTCAGATTTTGTGGATGAAACAAACCCTAGAAGACTATGATTTATTTTACACACATATTACCATTTTCTGTGATAACACGAGCACTATTAATTTGACTAAGAATCCAGTATGTCACTCTCGTACTAAACATATCGAGATTCGACATCACTTTCTTAGAGATCATCATCAAAATGGAGATATAAACCTTGTGTACATAGATACTGAAAATCAACTAGCTGACATCTTCACTAAACCTCTAGCGAAAGATCGTTTCAATTATTTACGTCGAGAATTAGGAATTTTGGACGTCAATAATATTAATTAATTTTATTTTATGATTATATATCATTACACAAAAACTGTGTTAGAGACAAGCCAATAAAGAGTCTGTCTGTCACCACAACTACGGTTGAAGCAAAGCGGTACTTAAGAGTTCTCTGGTGAACCTCTGCCAGCTGGGACAGTACTCCTACAGCTAATCTGAAACAGTCACTGTGTAACGACATTTAATCTATAAAATAATATTAATTATGTTAATTGAAGTTGAAATGACTAATCTTTGAATTAAATATTTGAAATGAGACAATGAAAAAGAATGACAAAAATCAACTATAAAGAACCCTAGGCGAATTCGGCCAGAGCTCTGACCGAATTTGGCCCGAGTTCGGTTAAGGGTGTCAGGTTATATAATCAGAACCCAAGAGCCTTTCTTCTTCATTGCTTCCAAACTACATCATAACAGCAGCAGCAGCCGCGAAGGAGCCCCGAACCCTAGCTTTTCACCACCCTCCTTCTTCCAATCCAAGTGGTGAAATCAATCCAAAATTTGGATTCATGCGGAGTTCGTCGTTCTCTTCGACATACTTTGATTTCGGGAGGTATAACTCCATCTTTGTCCACTTTTCAATTAGTGCATTTTTTACTTCAATTTGCACAAATAGCACCCAAATTCAATCCTTCAAAGAGGAAGAAGATGAACCCTAGTGAGGAAGGGTCATATTCACATCCGTATACGGATTCCCTCTTCTCGCCAGTCCAAACGAGCGACGGCGCGTTCGACGGGTTTTTCTTTCAAACCCTAGACCAAGCCCTACTGTGGTATGGAGACTTCTCCATGAGATCCATATGCACAGGCGCTCCAGTCAAATGGACTGTATTTCTTGATCATCATTATTTCTTTGAGGCATTAGGGTTACATCTTTTTGTTAAAATCTGCTTCCCTATAGCAACTAATGCCATTAGATTATTTTATTGCAATCTCATATTAAACACTTTTGATGTGAGCACTCGTGTTGGAGGTATTGATATCAATTTCAATGATGACCTCTTAGCAGAGATCCTTGGTATCCCTAACGAAGGTGAACCGCTAGTTGACATCACTGAATTTGATTTCCCCGAAGGCACGACACTCGCCAGTTTCAAAGCGGAACTCTGTGCACCTGATAGAGTACGCTCTGGAAAGTTCAAGGCTAACAACCTGAACTTGTTTAACTATGAATTGCATCGCATCATCTATTCCACTATCCTTCCAAAATCTACTTCAAAGGATGATGTGACTTCTCTTGAGCTGTCCGCCATGTACCACACTCTTAAGGGGTTCCATTTTTTGCCCCTAAGACCATGATTCAGATGATGGGTCGTTGTCGTGCAAGAGATAGAAATCTCTCTTACGCGATGATTCTTCTACACATATTTCAACGCTTCGATATCGATCTGTCGACTTGTACTCAGGACCCTGAGCCCAAGTTTCTTCAGTTATCTCATCGTAGCATGACTGCTTCAGCTCCACCTTCTGCTCCTCCTTCTGCACCTCCTCCACTACCTTATCTGTATGCCATGACATTTGAGGGCATACATCAGCATTTATCTGCTTTGCAAGTCTCGATGACGGACATGGCTCGCGAGCGTGAGTTTCGCGTCGTCACCCGTTATCAGGCGCTTGCAAATTCCTTAGCTGATCTTCGTTTCGCCCAAACTGGTCATTCAGCCGGTTCCATCCCTAGAGATCCAGCTTTCTCTGGTTACCGCTGTAAGGATGAGGCTGTTCATGCCTACTTCCAGTCCGGTAACGCCTATGATTGGTACCGTCCTGATCGTGCTCTACCTCGTGACTTTGTTGGTGAGTTCTATGCTGGCGCCCCTCCTCATCCTTCTGGCGCTGGTATCTCTGGAGCTGGTACTTCAGGACATGCTGGTCGAGCTGATGATAATGATGAGGATGATGATGAGGAGATGTGACTGTATGATTTTGAGTGATATTTTATTGTGCACTTGGAAATGCTCCGACATTCCAAGTTATTATCAGTACTTTTTTATTATTATTAGCACTTTCTAGTTTGCTTTAGTACTCTTTTATTTTCATGGACATGTTTATTATGCCTCAGTTTATGGCATTCCAGTCTATTTCAGCACTATGTTTCAGTTTCAGTTTATGATAGCACTATTTCTTATATTGTTTTATTCTTTATAACTGCCTGTGAAATTACATGCCTGTGATGATTTTTTTTGCGATAATACATGCCTGTGATATTTTCTCTAGTTTTATGTCTTATTTCTTTTATATGTGTTTTCTCACTATTTGTTACTTATGCATTGATTGCGGGGGAGCTTTATCTTTTGCAATTATTTTGCTAAGTGACAAAGGGGGAGAAAAATTAAAAGATCTAACATTTTTTTTGAGATATTTGAGATACAGGATATGAACAATCTACTTTTTGATATTTTGAACAAGCTTAATGTTATATCATTCATAGTTTGTCAATTATCAAAATGGGGGAGATTGTTGGCCCATCGGTCATATGGTCAACCTGATTTTAATAATTGATTAAACTCTGTCTGGATATACAAAGCTAGTCGGGACATCTCGGACTCTTGGACATGATCAAGAATGGCTATCCATTGAAATCAAGACCGAAGATCTGTTTGCCTACTCGAGTCTGTAATTCCTTATGCAATGTATTTTCATTTTATTTGAGTCTAGGAATATGTTGTACACCGAGTCGTACTGGCAAATAGGCTACCCTTAAATGAGTTCAAAATGTTTTTAAAATGTCCTTTCAAAAAGGTTTACAAAAAGGTTTTCAAAAAGGTTTTCAAAAATCACCAAAAAGCTTTTTAAAACCCTAACTAAACCCTGACAGAACTCGGACCGAGTTCGGCCAGAGTTCGGTTGGTGGCCGTTGTGATTTTGAATCCTTGTTACTTGGTCCTCCTGCAGTTGCGGATTTGACCGAGATTTGCTCATAGAGTTCTGCCCGAATTCTGCCCGAATTCTGTCAGAAGTCTGCCTTTGGAATTCCTATAAATAGAGAAGGATTTTGATCATTTCAACACACTCATTCACTTTCAATCTTCTCTCTATCTAAAGCTTTAAGTCTTCCAAAGACTTTTTCTAGATCTTTCAATTTCAGATCCCAAGCCAGTTACAATCCTCTAGTCAATTTGCCAGTGCGGTACGGTCTAGAAGTTTCTGAGAGATTGTAATCAGAAGCCTTGATTGAAGAATACCTCTTCACATTTGAAGTTGGACGAGTTCTTCGTATCAAAGCTCGCGTTGTAGAAGTTGCAAGAACTTCGTAAGAAAACTTACGATTTTTCCAATAGTGGATTCAACTGGTAGTAAGAGTTCTACCGACTGGATTAGTCCTCAACAGAGGGAAACCAATATACATCGCTGTCTTTGCGTTTGCTCTCTTAACTCTGTCTTTACTTTATTTTAGTTGTGATTAACATTCTGTGATTGTGCTGCTAACATTTTTTAATTAGCATTATTCTGCTGCCAACTCTATTCACCTCCCTCTAGAGTATTACGCTTTACTATTTCGTTCCTACAGTGTCCGCCCGATCGATACCCCCTAGGCGCCCACCTAGCGCCTAGTGCCTAGTGCTTTTCCTAACCTTGAGACACAGGGATCACTTATCCTAGTAATCCCTTCACATCCTACCATCACATATCCTTTGGATCATGAGGCTCACAATCCCTTATCCTAGCTTCTTACGTACATATGCATTCAACCAAGACGGAAAATGAAGTCCCATTTATTCTTCTACTTCTTCATCTGCAATGTATGGTCTACTTGACCTCACATCATCATTAAATTTGCTGAAAACCAATAAATATTGGGATACACTCGTTAAATTATAATAACATAATCAACAAATAGATGACTTTAACGTCAAAGATTTTTACTTACCACTCTAGCTTTTCCACTTCATCCTTCTCGCAGTTGAGTAATATATATAACTGGGCAGCCATTAGTTCCTCATCATTCAAATATCTCTTTTTCAGTTTTCCAGAAGGCTTTCCAAGAGAATTGAAGACTTTCAATAATGCATCATTATATTCTATATCTCCATCGTCATTCCTCGGAGCTCTTGTTCATCCACTGATAACCGACAGGCCCACCAACACGTGTCTCATAGGAAAGATGAATTGGCAAATGCTCCATAGAGTCGAAGAATCCAGGAGGGAACACCCTCTCAAGCTTGCACAATGTTACTGCAATGTCCTTCTCTTGCTTTTCAAGCCGATCGACGAGCAACTTAGTAGAACAAAGATCTCTGAAGAATATGCTAAGCTCTGTCAGTGGATCCCAAACGACCTGGGGTAAGAATTCCTGAAATGCAATCGAGATTAACCTCTCCATAAAAATGTGACAGTCGTGGCTCTTCATACCCTGTAGTTTGTTCTCCTTCAGGTCAACACATCTTCTCAAATTCGATACGTACCCGTCTGGAAATTTTAGGCCCTGGATCCACCTACAAAGTTTACCTTTGTCCTCCTTGTCCAGTGAAAAAATGACCTTGGGCTGCTTATACTTCCCACTGCCTTCCTTTATCAAATGCAACTTTGGACGTCTGCATATTTCTTCTAAGTCCAACCTGGCCTTGGGATTATCTTTCATCTTCTCCTTCACGTCCATCAAAGTATTTGTTATATTGTCAAATACATTCTTCTTGATATGCATAACATCCAGGTTATGTCTGAGCAGATGGTCACTCCAATATGGCAGGTCCTAAAATATACTCCTCTTCGTCCAGTTGTGAGCGCGGCCAAATCTATCACACTTGTACCCCACTGTAGGCTCTTCAATAGCACTTGGTAATTCTTTAACTTCCTCTCATATCGTGTCCCCGGACCATCGTGGAGGTGGATTGGACTCACGCCAGCACAAAAAGCATTCTTGTTCCTCCGGTACGGATGATCCTTTGGCAGGAACTGTCGATGACAATCGAAGAAGCACGATTTTCCTTCGTGTTTTAAACGGAAAGCCTTAGTGCGATCCATGCAATACGGACATGCGAGACGACCATGGATGCTCCAACCCGATAATATTCCATAGGTCGTAAAATCATTGATGGTCCACATTAGTGCGACCCTCATCTGAAAGTTCTGCTTTCTGGAAACATCATATGTGGTTGCACCTACTTCCTACAACTGATTCAGTTCATCTACCAAGGGCTGTAAGTACACATCGATGTTCCTCTTCGAGTTCTTCGGACCTGGAATAATAATAGTTAGGAACATATAAGGAGTCTTCATACACATCCAAGGCGGGAAGTTGTACGGAGTAACAATCACAGGCCAACAAGAATATTGCGAGCTCGAAAGTCCAAATGGGGTAAAACCGTCGGAGGAAAGCCCCAATCTGATATTACGCGGCTCCGAAGCAAAATCGGGATACATTCGATCAAAGTGCTTCCATGCTTCACCGTCGGATGGATGATCCAGTACTCCATCTATTTGTTCCCGCTTGTGCCAACTCATATTATCAGTTGTCTCCTTTGCCATAAACAACCTCTGCAACCGCGACGTAAAAGGCAAATAGTGCATCAAATCTGTTGGTTTGCGTGCACCAGAAGTCCTTGTTGTACTAGTTGTCTTGAAGCGATCGACACCACAAAATCTGCAGGCGTCTTCATCCTTGTCGTCCTTATAGTACAACATGCATCCGTTGCGACATGCATCAATTCTTTCATACCCTATCCAACGCTATCTCACCATTCTCTTGGATCGGTAGAAGTCTTTAGGTAACTTGGCACCCTCCGGCAATATATTTTTAATTAACTCCAGGATTCGGTTGTAGCATTCTTGAGACATGTTGAAATCTGATTTTATGCTCAACAATCTTGTAATCACCTCCAACGGTGAATGGTCATCACAACCAGGATATAAAGGAGTCATTGCATTAATTCTCTAGCAACTCCATGAACTTTGCAGCATCGGCATTCGGTGCCTCCTCAGCTGCATATTGATTGTTTGGATCGAAACTAGGCCCCGCAGCGTCGAAAACCATGTTCGTCCACCCTTGGTCGTAATCAGCATGCTCGTTGACATCTACATAAGGCTCCACATAAGTCTCCTGCTCATATGCTAAAGGCACAAGTTCTCCGTGTGCGGTCCACTGATAATAATTTGGCATGAAATCCCTCGAATACAAATGATATGTCACATCCACTTCCGAATGATATTTCAAGTTGCGACATCTCGTATATGGACACTTAATTTTTGTACGGTCCACGTACTGAGGGAACGCATTGGCAAACTGCAGGAACTGTTGTACACCCTGTATAAATTTATCCCGCATACCGCACATGTCATCAGGATGCCGATTGTACATCCACAAATGGTTCCGTAGATAGTAATTCATATCCATTTTAAGATAATTTTACAAAGATTGACACTCAATGTGTAATTCATATATGTTTTGTAATTCCAGAAAAGAAACAAGTGTGAGAACGGATGGCTCAGAACACAACCCAAATGAAATATATCGTGATGAGAACGGATGGCTCAGAACTGATGCATGAAAATAAGGGACTCAAAGCTGGAACAAGTAAAGTTGTGCTTTGGAAAAAGAACTCTTGTAAACTATTTGTTCACAAAGCAAGCTATAATTAAAGAATACAGAACAAGTATCGAGTTCGTAACTCAAGTATAGAGCTTAGAAGAGCTATAAACTCGATACTTGTTCTGTATTCATTATATCTTGCTTTGTGAACAAAGAGCTTACAAGAGTAGAATATCCGAAATACAACTTTACTTGTTACAGCTTTGATCCCCTCCTTTTCGTGCGTCAGTTCATGTCGGTCTGCACTTTCTGCAGTAACGACCACAAGTTTTATGTTCTTCAACGATATATTTCATATGCTTAATTGCCAAGTGTGGGGACGAATGGCTCAGAACACAACCCAAAATTCATTCTAGCATACATTAGTTTGAATCATCTATGTTCTGTATATATGGTGTAGTATATGTTCTTATCGAATCTAGTATCTAAAGGATGTAATAGAATCAAGATGAATCCACATAATGTAATACTAAGACATCATCTACTACTAAAAGATGTAGTGATAGGTTGTCGTATCATCATTGTCGAGGGATGGGAGTCAGAGGACAGTCAACTTTATCTACGGCTACATGGTTTCTGCCTCGCCAGTCGAATGGCTGCAGGAACTATGTCCTGATCACGATGGCGTACCGTAGATTAATGTAAATTCCTTATAGCAAATGTCGTACATAGATTTTCGCCTCACCAGTCGAATGGCTGCAGGGACAGTGTCTGGCTGGTACCAATCCTGTGTCTATCGAGAGATTGATGGTCATTGCGACATGTATGTATATTAAGTAGTAAATACATACTTGATATTTAATAAATAAAAAACTGTCCAAGAGGATACAAGGTATCTCTGAAGGATGCTTGATCAGTCAGTATATTAGAGGCTTAAACAAGGCGATTATTTATGTAGTTCAGACTTCCAACCCTGATTATAACAAAACATACTTTTATTAATGTGTGAAGTTTGGTCCAATTTTAGTATCTAGATATATCACCCAATACTTTCGGTCAACAACACTTTCACTATGTAAGTTACAAAACATGTCCCAAAATTTTACAAAGACGTCTAGAGTTCACAAAGACCTCCTAATTTTTAACCAAATTTTTACAAAGGTCTCCTAAATTTACAAATGCCCCATAACGTTTATAAATGTCCCAAAAGTTTCATAGAAACCTTCATTTTCAGAATCGTATAGGATTCCATTTTTTACTAGAATCGGCCTGACAAAAACCAATTTGTGATTCTCTAGTCGGCAAATGCAATATGACCCAAGTCCTGATTCTAATCGGCCGAACGCAACCAAATTGGGTTGATGGCTTCATTGGATTGATTCATTCGATTACTACTCAGTCTAGCCAATTTTTTGTAGTGCTCTGTGAAGTCCTCATTGATGATGATAATAAGTCATTTTGTAATCAATTTTTTGTAGTGCTCTGTGAAGTCCTCATTCTATAATATAAAAAAGTTAACAGACTGTCAAATGAAGATGGAATAGGAAAAAAATTAGATAGTTTGGATATGTCGGACGTAGAATCCTGAACTCCAGACTGTAATAAGATCCTAGTCCAGTCTAAACATGACCACATGACCACAAATTTGGAGGGAATTCATATGCCCTATAGAGAGAGAGAGGGAGAGAGAGAGGGGGGCTACCTGAGGAGAAGGCCGGAGGAGGAGGAGGCCGGAGAAGGGTACGAGCGCCGGAGGATGATGATGAGCGATGATCAGAGTTCGACTGGAAAAAAAAACACAGTGAACTACGAACGATCTTTGAGATCTCTGCTGAAAATGAGAGCAATGGAATTCAGATCTCTCGTGAAGAAGACGAAAATCGTAATCCAAATCTGAGTTTGTGCGTAGGGTAGTTATGGTATTATAAAGATGTCAATTTTGTAAATACAGAACATCTAAAGGAAATTTTAGAATTATAATTCTGAGCATTTCATAAAAACCATCCGGGGGATGGATTTTTCATACAAAACAATCCCGAAATTGGATTTCTCAACAATTTCCAGAAAAAATAAATTACTGTGATGAATGTGGATCGAACTCGTGACCTTCTTCCAGTTCTGACTCCTCCACTTCTAAGCCTTGAGAGCTTAGCAATCCTCCTTCCCCTTCAACTTTGTCTTCTTGCCTCTCTGATTCAACAACACTCCTTTCTGGAGCCCCTGGAGCAAAAGTCCCTACTTTGTCAACATTCGGGTCAGCATCTGCAGCTCTATGTGGCAACAGCGACCTTCCCTGGATGATGTTATCACCCTGATCATCCTCCCCCTCCTGCATGGTATCAGTGTCCTGCAGACAAGGATTAACCTCCCCGATGTCTTCCCCTTCTCTGTTAAGAGCTTCCCCTGCCTGCTCTGTAAGGCTCTCGGCCATTATCTCAGGGTTCCCCAGATTTGGGGAGATCCGCAGGTTGGTGGTGGATTCAATCTCCCTTATCTCTGTAGCTTTATTCTTGGCTTGATGCCTAGTTTCAGCCATAGCAGCAATTTGATTCATAGAAGCATTTTTACATGCAGCAGCTTCATGCCCCAAATGCCGACACCTTTTGCAGAATTGGGTAGGGTCTTCGAACACCAATGATTGCCAGTAACTTCGGTTACCAGGGAGGTTTACCCGAACACGTGACGGCAATGGTTTACTGATATCAACTTCGACAAACATTCGAGCTACGCTAGGCCGCGTGAAGTCTGAAGTGGCACTGTCCAAATTGAGAGGAGTACCGAAGGCTTGAGCCAACAGGAAGAGCACCGATTTGTTGAAGAGATGATGGCGGATGGCCAGGAGATTAACCCACACTGCCGCCATAGGAGATTCGATTGCCGGGTCAAAATCGACCAACCATTTGAAGATTCTCATAGGCGATTTAGCCACCATCTACGAGAGCTTCGACCGCAATCGCAAGAAATCATCCTCCAGTTTAGGGATGATGAGAACGTGTTTGTGATCGACCAGCCCGATCCGGCAGTTCCCCGACAGACCAAAGCCGAAGAAAGCATACCGAACCGCGTCAATCGAAGGCCTTTTGTGAGAGAACTTGCCTATAAGCGCTAAGGCCGGGGGGTCGCTAGAGAGCGCTCATCTTCCGCGGAGAAGGAAACCGCAGGTTTACCTTTGAAACATTCGGGAGGCCGAGGAGGGAGGGACGGAGAACAGGGGGGTGGTTTGCCCACCAACGCCCGCAGAAAGGAAGGAGCGGAGGAAGACGACGGAGCTGAAGGCGCCGCCATGTCCTGAACGGTCGGGGCTCGCGCCGTCGCAGGGGAGTGGAAGATCGCCACTCTAGTGCCTGCGCAAAGGGGTATCTAAAGATTTAATGCAAGGAAAATTTAAATAACAACCTTATTTTATAAAAATTAAGAATTCTAATATATGAAATTTATTTAGTTTAATGCATACTCACAATCCTTGTTAATTTAATTTAATTTAAATTAAATTATCTAGTTGGATAAAATTTATTATAGTTTAATTAATCTAATACAAATTAAAAATCTAATTTAAAATTTATTCTACTTAAATATAAATTTAAATTTGCAAAATGGGATATTGCTAATCAATGCAAATACCACAGAATAATGGAGAGATAGAAAGAGAGATGACCTTGTAGCACGTTGTTCGTCGTTAATATTGTATGTTCTTTTTTTGGTTTCCTTCAGAGAATGTTGCAGAACAGAAAGTAGAAGAGGAATTGATAAACTATTTATGGTAATGTGTATATCTATACTAATATCTAATAGAAAGAAGAAGAAAATATTAATATTTAAGAGAACAATCAACAACCTGACAAAATTTTTGATTTTTTTTTCCTTTCTGAAAATACAGAAAGCAAAAAAATGTTCGTAAGAGAGAAGAAGAGGTTACAACCGTTTATAATTATTTAAATTAGTGGGGTTGTAAAATGACCTTATTATCCATACATAAATATATCTTCAGCTTAGAATAATATAATCGAGATACCCCTAGTATTTGGATTTTATATACTAGTGTCATGGCACACGCAATGCGTGTGCAACTCAGCTCGTGTTTAAAGTTTCTGGAAGAAGATACCGGAATCTCATGGTTGAAAGTTTTTTGGTTTGGTTAAATTAAAAAAGAAAAAAAATACGTGCATCCTAAAATATAGAAATATATGTGTGTGTGTGACCCTAGGAAGGACGGATATCCAAATATTGGTGCCGCATTATGACCTGTCCGTGTTAGATATTTAAACGCAGACACTCTCAAAAATGGTTTGAGGGTAAAGGTGTCTAGCTGGAGATATGTTAGGATAAGTTTCTTGATTCCGACAATATGGTTTAAGGCCACATTCCAATATAAGGATTACGATAACTTTTAAATCAGATTATTGATGTTATGAATTATATATAAAAGCCAGCATCTTGTTCTCTTACCTCTCTATAAAATTTTGCTTGTTCTTGGGTGGGTTTCCCCGAAATCTGTTTAAGAGGTTCTATATCGACGTTTGATATCGATATTGCCCTTTTTTTATCCCAAGATCTAATACCATTCAGTGCCCTAACTAGGGATGCATTCCTAACAGGATTATCCAATCCGGATCCGAATCCAATCACAATCAGAAATGGATCTATTGTTTATAGATATGTGGAGCATTTGCAACGCAATACAGTTACGGATTACGCTCCATTTTCCGCATTTGGATATTGGGTGGGTTTCCCAAAATCTGTTTAATAGGTTTTATATCGACGTTTGATATCTTGATATTTCCCTTTCTTTATCCCAATATATAATATCATTCAGTGTCCTAAGTAGGGATGCATTCCGAACCGGATTATCCGGTTCAGATCCGAATCCAATCAGAAATGGATCTAGTGTTTATAGATATGTGGAGCATTTGCAACACGATACAGTTATGGATTACACTCCATTTTTTGCATTTGGATATCCAAATTCTTATCCAAATTCTTATATAATTATGTCAATCATATTAACATCGATAATACTATTCCACATTTATAACACTAGACAACACCTGATTCATGAATAAACATATTATATCGTACATTCATACCAATAACCAAATAAAATAAGTTAAGTTAGTTTATATGCAACTAAGCCTATACGAAATCATCACTTCAATCAACAACCCATATGTAGCTCCACCCTTTTGCATTTGATCCGTATGTATTTGCTTTATCCGTATTCGTTTTTTTAATCCAATCCGGTTCTCCATTTTCTGCCGAATATGGTTATTGATTTTTACTTCCGAAAAATATTTGTGTATGTATACATTATTAGAAACTAGTCTGCATGTACCTGCTTTGCACGTATTTCAATTAAAATATCATATGGTTAGCTAGTGTCGCCACAATATGGAAGAAGGTTAGAGATTTTCCAAGTGCTATCGAAGATCCTACAACTGGGTACAAGTGCGATGGATTTGGTAGAGATCATAACTGGACAAAGAGGAGCATATTCTGAGATCTACCATATTGGAGTACCAATCTGATCAGACATAATCTTGATATCATGTATATTGAGAAGAATGTGTTTGATAACATAATTAATACTGTGATGGACGTAAAGGGAAAAACGAAAGACAATCCCAAGGCCAGGTTGGACTTAGAAGAAATATACAAACGTCCTACGTTGCATTTGATAGAGGAGAATGGAAAACAGTTCCTGCCGAAGTCAATTTTTTTACTGGACAAGGAGGATAAAGTGAGATTTTGTCGGTGGATCCAGGGCTTAAAATTTCCACACAGATATGTGTCAAATCGGAGAAGATGTGTCGGTCCGAAGGAAAACAAATTGACGGGTATGAAGAGCCACGATTGTCACATATTCATGGAGAGGTTAATTCCAATTGTATTTTGGAAATTCTTACCGCAGGCAGTTTGGGATCCATTGACGAAGCTTAGTATATTCTTCAGGGATCTTTGTTCTAAGAAATTGCTCGTTGATCGTCTAGAAAAGCAAGAGAAGGACATTGCGGTAATACTGTGCAAGCTAGAGAGGGTGTTTCCTCCTGGATTCTTCGACTCTATGGAGCATTTGCCGATTCATCTATCCTATGAGGCACATGTTGGTGGACCCGTCGAATATCGATGGATGTACCTGTTCGAGCGACATTTGATTCACCTAAAAAGAAAGGTGAAAAATAAGGCACGGGTCGAGGGTTCTATTTGTGAAGCCTATGTTCTCGAGGAGATCACAAACTTTTGTTCGATGTATTTCAAGCCTCATGTTGCAACTAATAGAACGAGAGCTTCCAGAAACGACGACGGAGATCATGAATGTAATGATACAATACTGAAGGTATTCAATGCCCCAGGAAAGCCATCGGGTAAAATAAAGAAGAGATATCTGAACGATGATGAGCTAAAGGCTGCTCAGGTGTATGTATTACTCAACTGCGACGATGATGAAGTAGAGAAGCTGGAGGGATAAGTAATTAATACGTCTACATTATTTTAATAGTGTTGATTATTAAACTATTATATTAATTGAACGATGTTGTTTTCAGCATATTTAATGATGATGTGAGGTCAGGTAGGCCACACATAACAGAAGAAGAACTAGAACAAGAAATGAGGCACTATTTTCCCTCATGGTTGTGTAAGACTTGAGAACTCTGTAATTACCTTTCTGTATATGTACTTGAGAATGATCTTAATTTAATTTTTTGTGGTATTTAGGTCGATCGTCCATACGTAAGACTTGAGAATGGGTCTATTAGAACGCTAGCCAAGGGACCAATTTATGCTGCAAAAATATAGCCAAGCTACTGTGTTAATGGGTTTAGGTTCAAGTCAACAACTTGCCCGATCAGAGACAACTTTGTGGATCTCGATTCCACCAAAAACAGTTGTTTGTGTATCAGATCTTCGAACTACAAAGATGTTGATGCGGGCAACGATTTCTATGGCATCCTACGGGTGATTGTGGAGCTGACATATAGTTATAGAATAGAGCCTGCTAAGATTGTGTTATTCAGTTGTGATTGGTTCGATCCGATTGAAGGTCAAGGGTGGAAAGTAGATAAGCACGGTCTTGTAGATATAAACTATCGGCGTCGATATCAAGCCTATGAACCATTTGTCCTATCAAGTCAGGCCCAGCTCGTGTACTTCACAAGTTATCCTAAACGGGAAACAACAAGGTCGGACTGGTGGGCAGTATGCAAGACCAAAGCTAGAAATACCTTTGAGGTTGACGATATAGCTTATCAGGAGGATGAACTACCTCTTGTAACAAATATTATAGAAGTGGACACGATGGAAGTTCCTCATTAGACATCTAATTATGTAGAAGAAGTAGAATTATCTGAAGAGAAAGATGCAGATGAAAGTGAAGATGTAGAGAAGGAAGAAGAAGAAGAAGAAGAAGATGATGAGCTAAACGAACTACATGAATTTTCAGAAGAGGATTAAATCTGTAAGTTTGTTTTATTATTATATTTGATACTTTAATGACACTTTTATCATATAAAACTGTGACACTTTAGTGACACTTTTATCTGTGACTATGAGATTTTTGAAAAATCTGTGATGTCTATCATATAAATATGTATATTTGTTTTATTATCATATGTTAATATCAGGTATGACTAGACCCAGACAACGCGGAGGATATTATGTTAGGCAGTCCCGTCTACCTCGGGCTGAGGATGCAGATTCCGTACCCTCATCCTTATCTGATCCGAGTACGCCAGTGTACCATTCTGTTCCCGGTCCATTACCGGGAGAAGGCAGTTCCAGCAGGTTGGCGACTCCTCCCTCGTCGTCCAGCATTCTTGATCCCGCGTCCAGCATTCCTCCTGCGTCCAGCATTCCTCCTGCCGATGGCTCCATGGAGAGAGCCGACGCCGAGCATGTGGAGGATGGCGATCAGACTGATCCTGTCCAGCCAGGAGGTGAGAGCGACCCTCCATGCGCTCCCCCGGACGAGACACGTATGGAGATTTGGACGGACGGGCCTACGAAGTAAGTTAATTTGTTAATATATATTTCTCAAATTATTATATGTACATATATATTCATAAAATTTATTATTGTATAGATATCGGCCTCCCGCAGTACAGAGACAGCTGGGTTATTTCTTAGGCAGAACTATGGTGGGCCTTGGATTAACTAGTCAGATGCTTCCGCAGATAGGAAGGCCTTTTGGTTGGCCCACTTCAAGGTAAAAAATTTATTTATTTTTAAATTTTAATAATCATTTGTGTGTATTATATAACTTTTCTATTTTACTTCTTGTAGAGGACCTATTCCTATCCACCACACCGGACAGCGAAGATCGAGGCCCAATTTTCTGCCGTCGCAGGCAAGCTCATCCGTGATGTGATCTACGACCAGAAGTCTTGTGATCGCTCCGGAAAGCCGATCCATGGTTGGATCACGCCAGAGCAGTGGACTGCGATGAAGGCTAGATTCGCCGAGGCCAGGTGTAAAACCCGTAATTTTAAATTAATTAATTTAGTTTTATTTTTATTTATTAATATTAATATTTCTGGAAATTTTAGTGTTTGGTCAAACCATAAAATTTTATTTCTATTTTATAATTAGTTGCTAAATTAATTATTACCATTTTTATGAAAAACCACATTTTAGAAAAAATATTTTTCCTGGAATTTTGAGTTGGACCAGACCCATCCCGAGTCCATTTCGAACCCAAGATTTTTCCGAAATAAATTTTTTTAAGTATATATATATATATATATATATATATATATATATATATATATATGAATAGCATTTTCTTAATTGAAAACAAAATAACTATTTCCCTTAAAAATAAATATTATTCATAATTGATAGGATTTCTTGTTTTGGCCTGGCTGTCCCGGACCTGTTTCTGAACTCATGTTCGAATCCGAGCCAATCTCGGTTTTCGAAATTATTATTTAAAGTATTATTTTATAATAATATAAGTCTTCATAAAAGAATGAAAAACTTAAAGACTCTTAAAACCTTTTTTTCATTCAGCATAACTTTTCATTTAGCATATTAATTCTCTTTCTCATTTCTCATTAAGAGGAAGAGCTGCTCCTTTTTGTTTTCAACGACCAAATAGTCGAGCCCTTCCTCTTCGAAACTTCCCGAGCTCTCTCGGCTTCCAAACCGCCGGCGACTCCTCGGCTTCCGTAACCCCTGGTGCTCACCCTATATAAACCCTCTTCTCTCCATCACTCTTCATTCACCATACCCCAAAAATCCTCTCTCCCAAACTTCCGTGCCCTAGCCTTACCGAGTCGAGCCGAGCCCTTTTCCGCCAGCGATCCCGCCGCCCGCAGCCGCCCCAGGCCGCGCCCCTGTCCGGCGCCACTCTCCCGAGGCCGACGCTCGACCGGCGACCAGCCCCGGCCGCCTTCTTCCCCGCGGCCGTGTGCGCCAGCCCGACCCGGGCGGCCCCCTGTTCTCGATCTGCTGTCCAGCGTTTCCGCACGTGGTTTTGGCGTTGTCCGATCTATTGTCCAGTGCTTCCTGTTTCGCGATTTACTGTTCGGCTCCCTCGCAGACTACGTTTCCGTTTCCAAGTTATCCCGCGGTTCACCGACCAACGGATTTGGATAATTTCTGTTAATCAGAGTAGTTCGTCCCTCCTGTGTCGCGTCTGTGATGAATTTGGTCCCCAATTCCGTTCCAGGAATTCGGATTCGGTACGTTTCGATTTCGGAATTTTCGGAATCATGTTCTGTGATGTTGTTTTCCTTTGATAATATCTAATTTCGGAAATTTTGAACACTTGTTGGACAAGTTCTGAGATTTTGGTATCTTTAGTAGTAATGTTAGAGCTTCTGTTTTCCGAAGTCCATTTCGGAAGAAGTTCTGGCTTGACGTTTTTAGGCTGTGGTTGGTATATTGGTTTTGAGTGAATAGTTCTTCTGTTGGTTTTGGTTCTAAGAGTTTTCGAAATTTCTGAGTTTACTTTCGGTTTTCCGAATTTCGGAAGCGTGCTGTGGATATTATTTTCGGGTTTCGGATATTATTATTATTTTCTGGTAGGAAATTGGGTTTCCCTGGTTTGGGATTATTTGCAGGAAATTATGGCGCACTTTCCCAGTTTTTGGGTTGTCCCGAAAATAGAGGAGATGCTGTCGAAATTTCTATAAAATTTAATTATATAGTTTTAAAATGATTTTTGGAAAATATAAAATATTTGGATTTATTGGGTGACGACCGTATCGGTCAATGGACCCTTAGCGAAATGCAAACGAAACCGGGATTTCCGGACGTTGAGGCATTAGCTAATTTTGTGACGATTGGACCAAGTCTGAGACTCTTAGTAATATTTATTTTAATTTAATTTATTAATTTTATTTTAGTAATTAAAGTGCAGGATATTATTTAGAGTTAACTAACCTTTTCTCTTATTTTAATTTATGTAAAAAGGTCTGTAAGGGCATAAGCCCAGCTTTTATTTATTATCTGTGGTTTTGTAATATTGTAAATTTTATTTTGGTTGGTTGAATGACGTAAAACGTAAAATGATAATATAACTACTTTATAAAAATTTAAATATCATTTTCTCACAATAAAATAATTAGGAAATTACAAGTTTATTACAAATTCACGTTTTCTCATTTAAAAGAAAACTATTAATTTTATATATAATACAAAACGCAAAGTTTTTACCAAGTAAATCAATAACTACGAGTTTTTCCAAATACAAAGTTAAAATGGCTTTTCTTCGTAAGATAGTAACTCACCTCGATTAGCGCGCTCTAAGTAGAGTTGTAAATAACCTAAAATTTGACTAGGACAAGTTTTAGAGATTGTAACTAGCACACCTAGATATGGTTTGAATATTGGTGCTAAGTCAGGAATTCTCAATTGTAGGGTTTCGAGGACTGTATTAGCATCATCCCGAAGATTTTCCAAATCCAGTCATAATCGAAGGCAAGTACATTTATGTTGATTACAATTATTTAATAATCACTTCACTGCAATTTTAAACCACTGTTCAAACACGAACTCTTTCGGGAGTATTGACTGTACTGTTGGGGACTGGGGGAGTAGAGTAGTAGATATGACCAAATCTAAAATTAGGATAACTGACTGTATTAGCTTTCCCCTCTTCACATGGGGACAAGCCATACCGTATCGCTAGGATACTACTGTAACCCAATCCGGTCATATTCATTACCTATTCATATCACTGTACTGTATTATTTCAAAACTGTTCATCTTCAAACTGTTTAAAAGTGCATGATTTTATTGTTAAATTAATTGTCAAGATTAGCATAAATTGTACTTTGCTCCCTCCTGACTGGAGACCAACATTTTTAGGTGATTGCGTCGTCGAAGATCTGATGCCTGTTCTTGCAGAATCTGAAACCCAAGAACAGTAGAGCTGGATAATAATTTATTAACCAATGTATCAAGTGTAATTGCTGTATTAATGGTTGTTGTATTTCAGAAATTTTAAAGTGAATAAAAGATTTTATAATCGTTAGAATTTTTATCTGCATGAGTTTCACTACTGAATACAGCTTACTGCCGCCGTCTCAACAACGGTGTAGGCTGGGCATGATCCGATTCGACCCAAGTAATTGGGACCGGGTCGTGACACCAGGTACCAGGAGCGGTCTGACAAGGCCAAGGTGGCGCGATCGAGCGTCAGTAAGTGGTGTGGTGGCTCCATTCCGATGACGGAGCATTTTCGTCGTCTGATAGGTTTCCTATGACGGACATCATTTTATATATAGTTGGATAGAATATTTAATACTAGTAATAGATAATATATTTTAACAGGTAAAAAAGGGTGAGGACCCGAACATGGTGACCGTCTTCCTGGTCACCCATCAGAGGACTGGAGAGTTCATTGACGAGAGGGCGACGCAGGCATATGTACGTTCTATTCTTTATATTAATTTACTATAATTTAGAAAACAGAAAAATAGATATCAATATAGACTTTAGCAAATACTTACATGTTAGCAAACATTATTCTAGGCCGAGTTTGTTCGGCTACAAGAGGAGGCGACTGCTGCTGCTGCTGCTAGTGCGCCAGCAGAGGGAGGGGCTGGTACTTCCTTCCAGCCGCTTACAGCTCCATCACCGGACGACCTCTGGATGACCGCCGTTGGCGGTCTTCAGAAGGGTACGTACTACGGTACGGGATCCTACGGCGCGTATTTGGCTTCAGAGTCATCCTGGGCCCCCTCTGTCAGTGCGCAGTCTCCGGCTTCGCAGGCGTCGTCACGAGCTCAGGATATTCGTCGTCAGATCGACGAGCTGCGTCGCGAGTTGCAGCAGCAGATTTATGATCACCTTACCGCAGAGCGACGATCCGACCCTCCGATGATCACCGAACAATTTGATGCGGTCGAGCACAGTATACAGGAGCTGATGAGTTTGCAGCAGGCTACAGCTGCCAGTTTGCACACGCTCACCGAGTCTACGCAGCGCACAAAGCGTAGACAGGTTGAGCGAGAGGGATCGCAGAGGACCATGTCTGCCTCACTCACTCAGGTATCGGCTTCGATTGAGGAGAGTACTCTGAGGATGGTGAGTACCCTTGCTGCGCATGGTGAGCGACAGCGAGAGCTGGAGCAGATACGTCCTCCCGGTCCATCGATGGTGCCGACTCCAGACATTGTACTGCCTCCTACTGCCCCTACGGTGTCACGTCCCGATTCCGTAGAATCGATAGTCATCCTCCGGGCATGATGCCGTGCGAACCTAAGTTGCGATCGCACAAGGCATAGTCATAAGGTTATCCGAAACACAACATCAAGTTAGAGTACGCAGAGAAATTGAATGACACATTTGAAATAGAAATAGACTTTTTCATTGATGATAATAAAAGTTTACATAGACTCCTTTACAATCATTGCTGCGCGGGCTACAACATGACTCGACTTACAAAATGAACGCCGATGAGATAGTCGTTCCATACATTACATCCCTTTTTACAAGCAAAACATAACATCTTTCCACCTGCTATCGAGGCGAGTCGAGCCGCCATCTTCTTTTGGACTGAGTGCGGGGTCTTATTCAAAAGGAAACCAGAAACAAGCCTTCACAACCGGACGAGGCTTCAAAAGTGTCCATGTCGCCTTGAGATTTTTTTAGGTGGCACGCATTTCGTGGTTCGAGGTACCTGCGTGGAGAGCGAGGATCAGTACATTACACTTTGTACTGGTGCATGGCAAGTTAAGTTCCAAGCTCTCATTTGGTTGAATGAGTTTATATGACTTAGTTCATGAATGTTTCTAACCATCCTAATGAATTTCACACGTATAATGACAAGCATAATGTAATTTACTTTGGAACTTACCCCCGGCGGACCGCGCCGCGTCTTATGAAACTTACCATGTTCTTCCCTATCGATTGTTATCATTTCTATACCAAGTGCAATATTACGTGTGATTGGTCACTGGCATCACAAGCCATCCTGGACGTATAGCTTTGTTAATCGGGATCCTTTCAACGCAAGTAGCTAACTCCGTTGCAAGTCCCCGCTTAACCTGTGCTGAAACCTTATGCACGACTATACCCTATTTCCTCCTAGGCCAAAACGGTCCCGTGGCCTCGGGTTGCCGCTCGAGGAAATTATCGCCTTGTCGACAAGTTGTCCATAACCGTATGAAGACATATTTTCCTTTTTAGTTATTAAGACATAGCCTACATTCTCTTTGAAAACTCAATCCTTTTTCTCGTGTTCGTGCCCTTGCATTTATCCTTTCATTCGCAACAACACTATCAATTTTGCCTAAGAAGAGGGTCGAGAAGAGAAGGGTCAGCCACTCACCTTGAGTTTACTTCGGCGAGAGAACTTGTTGGTCGCACTAGACGTCGCCTACGCGATTACCTGAAATTGCACAAGCAATCGATTAGAACACTGCATTATTCAAGGAGTTCGATAGAAAATGTGAGTTCGAAATACAAGCCATGAAAACCATCGAAAATATTCACGAAAGCGCATTCAGAAAACAAAGCCAAAACCAACGCAAGTGGCGTAAAAAGCAGAGCAACGGGAGGTCTCTCCCGACTCAGCCGTAGAGCCAATTCTTGAGATGCAATCCGCTGAATATGGGACTTGGTTCCGAAGAAGACATTCCATAACGAGGAATGGATCTTAATTCAACCGTTCCCGTTCGATCGACTCGGCCGATCCCGACCTATCGGTCCCGACCGAATCGATAGCGACAATGTTCCTTTCTCGCGCACCCCGTGGACAAGTACGGGGCACGATGTAGGGACGGGGCACTACACCATAACCAACTAAGAAAAAGTTTTATCCTCGAAACTTAAAATAGAACCTACCTCTACGAGAACAATGAAGGGAACTTCTCCATCATTTCTGACTCAAGCTCCCACGTCGACTCCTCGACGGAATGGTTTCTCCAGAGGACGCGGACTAGAGGAATAGCACGGTTGCGGAGAAGTTTATCCTTGCGCTCCAAGATTTGCACCGGCTCTTCGACATATGATAAGTCTGCCTTCAGGTCCAGCTTACCCAAATCTGCCACATGCCCCGGATCGTGCACGTACTTCTGCAATTACGAGACATGGAAGACGTCATGTACCTCTGATAATGCAGGCGGCAAGGCAATTTGGTAAGCTACCGGGGCGACTCGCTTCAATATTTTGAACGGGCCAACAAATCTTGGGCTCAACTTTCCTTTCGCACCTAACCGGGATACTCCATGCATAGGCATCACCTTCAGGAATACATGGTCGCCTTCCTAGAACTCGAGGGGGCGTCGGTGCGTATCG
The DNA here is from genome assembly GCA_029216955.1 of Iris pallida. Lineage (NCBI taxonomy): Eukaryota > Viridiplantae > Streptophyta > Magnoliopsida > Asparagales > Iridaceae > Iris > Iris pallida. The sequence goes on from JANAVB010012200.1 coordinate 11,000,175, forward strand.
GCATAGCTTTTCTGTCGGCTTTGTGCTATCTTCAATCTTTCTCGAATTAACTTAACCTTCAGCACGGTCTACTCCACCAGCTCCGGACCAAGTATCTGTCGTTCCCCGACTTCATCCCAGCAAATGGGCGATCTACACCTCCGGCCGTACAAAGCTTCATACGGCGCCATTTGGATGCTGGACTGATAGCTGTTGTTGCATGCAAACTCGACCAACGGTAGATGGACGTCCCAACTTGACTTCAAGTCGATCGCACAGAGTCGTAACATGTCTTCGAGAATTTGGTTCACCCGTTCTGTTTGGCCGTCAGTCTGAGGATGATAAGCTGAGCTGAACTTCAACTTAGTCCCCAATGCTGAATATAGACTACTCCAGAAGCGCGCTACGAAATGTCCATCCCGATCAGAGACGATAGAAACTGGGACCCCGTACAGCCGAACTATTTTATCAAGGTATATCTGAGCAAGGCGATTGACGCTCCAAGTAACTTTAATGGCGATAAAGTACGCTGACTTGGTTAGTCGATCGACGATGAGCCAGACGGCGTCGTTTCCCCGCGGCGTCCTTGGCAAGCCAACAACGAAGTCCATAGTGATGTGATCCCACTTCCACTCTGGAATGGCGAGGTTCTGCATCTCCCCGCCCGGTCGCTGGTGCTCGGCTCTGACTTGCTGACAGGCCATACATTTTGACACAAAGAGCACTACATCCCTCTTCATGCCGTGCCACCAAAAGACAACACGGAAGTCCTTATACATCTTGGTGCTGCCAGGATGCAAGGAATATTTTGCATAGTGCGCCTCCGTCATTATCTTCTTTCTAAGTTCTACGTCGTCCGGTACGCATAGCCGTCCCTTCACGCACAACACTCCCGACTCGTCCTCTACAAAGTCAGACGCTTTCCCTGTCGATATCAGATTCTGCATCTTCTCCAGGTAGGGGTCGTCCTTCTGTGCAGACTTGATCCTCTCCAGTAGGCTCGGTTCCACCCACAGTTGCACTAGTTTCACGTCTCTGAAACGAACTCGAAGTTCAATGCCCATTCCTTCCAAGTCACGCAGCAGTCGATCGTTGATGCATAATGAAGCTAAGTACTTTCGGCTCAGCGCATCTGCTACCACATTTCCCTTGCCCGACGTGTAGTCGATCGATAAGTCATAGTCTTTGATTAGTTCGAGTCATCGTCTCTGCCGCAAATTCAGTTCTTTCTGGGTGAAGAGATACTTGAGGCTTTTGTGGTCCGTATAAATCCTGTACGCCATGCCATAGAGATAGTGACGCCACAGCTTCAACGCAAACACAATCGCCGCCAATTCTAGGTCATGCGTGGGGTAGTTCTTCTCGTGTGGCTTCAACTGCCGGGAAGCAAAAGATATCACCTTATCCCGCTGTATGAGCACATACCCCAAGCCCTGGCCAGAAGCATCGCTGAAGATTTGAAATCCCTCCGTCCTTTCAGGAAGAGCAAGTATCGGGGCCGAAACGAGCCGTTGTTTGAGCTCCTGGAAGGAAGCTTCACAGTCGTCTGACCACTTGAATGCGACTCCTTTCTGGGTAAGGTGAATCAACTGTGATGCGATCTTCACGAAGTCCTTCACGAAGCGTCGGTAGTATCCCGTCAAGCCTAGGAAGCTTCGAATTTTGCTAACTGATACGGGCTGTTTCCAATCAGCAACTGCCTCGACTTTCTTCGGATTGACTGCGATGCCCGCGGCGGAGATGATGTGCCCAAGGAATGAGACGCTGTTCAGCCAGAACTCGTACTTGCTCATCTTCGCGTACAACCGATTCTCTCGAAGGGTTTGGAGTACCGTCCGCAGATACTCTGCATGTTGCGCTCGATCCTTCGAGTAGACGAGGATGTCGTCGATGAAAACTACTACGAACTTGTCAACAAACGGACGGAACACCCGATTCATTAGATCCATGAAGACGACATGGGCGTTTGTTAGACCGAACGGCATTACCAAGAACTCGTAGTGGCCATAACGAGTACGGAAGGCAGACTTCGGTACGTCATCTGGCTTGACTTTGAGTTGGTGGTAACCCGATCGTAGATCAATCTTCGAAAACACCGTTGTACCTTGGAGCTGGTCGAACAAGTCGTCGATGCGGGGCAGGGGGTATTTGTTTCGGATGGTGGCTTTGTTCAATTCCCGATAGTCGATGCAGAGCCGCATCGATCCATCCTTCTTCTTCACGAATAGCACGGGCGTACCCCACGGCGAGATACTCGGACGAATAAACCCTCTATCAAGTAATTCCTAAAGTTGTGCCTTCAATTCCTTCAATTCTGTAGGGGCCATTCTGTACGGGGCTTTCGAGATCGGCCGGGTGTCGGGGAATGTGTCGATGGTAAACTCTATTTCTCGATCGGGTGGCATGCCGGGTAGCTCGTCCGGGAATACGTCTGGGAATTCTGCCACAATGTCGGTCTGACCCGCGCTTGCACCATCCTGTCGCATGTCTCGAACGGAAGCTAGATAGCCTTCGCACCCAGAATGCAGCATCCGTCGAACAGATATTGCGGAGATTACCATGCAGGTCGGCGACGCCTCACCATACGAGTAGCTGAATTCAGGCACTCCAGGTATGCGGAATATGACCTTCTTTTCAGCGCAGTCTATGGTTGCGTTGCACGGACCGAGCCAATCCATGCCCAGTATGATGTCGAAGTCCTTAATGTCTAGAACTATCGTATCAAGACCGATCTTTTGACCGCCGATACAGATAATCCCGCCGGCGCAGGCTAAGTTTGTGAGAATTGGTGCGCCCAAAGGTGTGCTTACGCTAAGGTCGAGATCTAATGATATTACAGAAAATTTGTGCTCGGCGGTGAAGTCCGCCGATATGAAAGTATGCGAGGCGCCTGAATCAAATAACACACGAGCAGGTACATTATTGAAATTTAATATACCTGTCACAATAGTGTCGGAAGTATACGCCTCGTCTCGAGTCAGAGCAAAGACACGCCCCTGTGCATTAGGGCGTCGGTCTTGGTTGTTGGATTGAGTGTGCTGAGGAGGTCGGGGCACCTGTCCTCAATTCTCCTGGCGGTATTATTGTGGTGGTGCATTAAGATTCCCTCTCCGGGGGCAATCTTGTTTATAGTGACCCTTTTGTCCACAAAAGAAGCACCCCCCCTCGGCGACAAAGTACTGGCTCGCCTCATGCCCAATGGAACCGTACTTGGCACATCGCGATAATGAGTTATGTCCCTGGTAACCGCCATGGTTCGGACGCTTTGACGCGTGATTGTTGCCTCCCGTATAGCTAGGACGTTTGTGATTGGAGTGGCGCACAACGTCGTCAGCACCGGAAGGATGTAGTTTCTCAAGGCGGAGGGCGTGATTCAGAGCCTCGCCCACGGTCTTGTACTCCGGGACCCCGACATGCGCACCAATAGAGTGTCGCAGACCTACTTCGAACCGTCGCACACGACACTCTTCAGTAGGCAAAAACTGGCCAGCAAACTTAGATAACTTGTTGAATTCTGCGGCGTACTCGTTCCTGTCCTGACTGGACCTGTTGAAAATATTACAGATGATTGCCCTGAGGACATTTGCCCTACTTGCCTTGGAGCAGGAGATGGCTTAGCTACCTTTGGACCCGACACTCAGGAGTTATCGGGAGACTAGCTAGTAGACTTGGTTTAGTTTTTCATGTTTTAGAACTTGAATTATAATAACTTGAGATTCGAGTTTGTATCTGAGTTTGTTTGAGATATTATTATTTAGTAGTTTATAAATATTGTTATTTAGTTTTTAGTTATAACTTCTGTGTTATCTTCTCGTGCTTAAACTGTGATTGAGATTTCATTATATCCATACTTGTCCTCCGTTCGGAGTTGAGATATTGACAAGTACATTATATAATTGCGTGAGTTGTTGATTAGATTGTAACCTAGGACAGCGTTCTACCGCCGATACTGCGGCGTAGGCTGGACGTACCCACTTCTCGTGCCCTTACTCTAGGGTGCGGGTCGTGACACGTTTTTAGTGGTGGCCCAAGCAGGTCGAGTTTATGTAGAGGTATTCGAACTGGAGTATCACTACAGCCTGCAATAGGAACTAAGGAATAGGCTTTAGTTGAGAGAGTACTCAATCACAGTTAGGACTACTTGAGAAGATTCCTGGATGACCCTTGAGAATCTCATTTAAACTATCTCGAAATTCGATTCTGACAGTATCTGTCTATCTTCCTTGATTCATCGTTGAATTTGATTCTTGGTATTCCTTATTGACTTGATTTTCTACCAAGATAACATTATGGACTAGGTTGCCTCTGTCATGGAATCTAGAGTCTTTTACAGCCATATTAGCTGGTTGGGCGATGAGATAGAGTCTGATTTTGGATATATTTCTCGGGTGTGGGAATTTAAAGTTTTTGCAGCCAAGCTAGCGGCAATGCGAAAATTTTAAAATACCATGATTCTAGAGGTATATACATTAGTTGTGGACTCTATGGATTATCGCAGCCATACTTACTGGTATGACGAGGATTCTGGTGACATGGTTCTGGATAGACGGGTATGATTATCAAATTACAGGATAGATACCATATAGATGGTGCCCTAGTATGATGAAATAGAATATCAGTGTGGATGATACTTGAGTATCATAGATTATATAGAGGGAGCTAGGCCACCTATAGCGCAGTACCGCGCCCCGCACCATCAGAGGGATATACCCAAGAGGGGCAGGGCTTTTGTGCTGACAGTCGAGTAGACCGACGCTATGGGTGACGGGTTAGCAGGTCTGTCTTTCTTGTCCTTCTTTCACCTTCATGTGTGATTTCCATTAGTACCTGTCAGGATATGTTTGTGATATGCTAGATAGCGTAGTTACCCTGTTCGAGACTGTGGAATCACGACCAGTAGGACAGAGTTTTGCATATTATTTTGACCTTGTTTGATTTAGGGGTTTGACCTAGCAGGAGTATGATCATCTTAATTTCGAGGACGAAATTCTTCTAAGGAGGGTAGACTTGTAACACCCAATTTTTCAAATAAGGATAATTTTGAACTTTTGTATTTTAAATCATTTAATAATGATATTTAAGTCATGATATGATTTTTGGTAATTTTTAGTTATTTTAAAACTATTTAATTGAGTGAAATGTGACATTGGTGTTTTGCTAGTGTAACCTTAGTCATGCATGACCTAGAAGACTAATCATGACCAAGAAGACCTAATCATGTGTTTAGGATTTCAAATTTCTACATTTAAGCCTAGGGGTATTTTGGTCATTTTGACAATTTTGTGAATTTGTAATTTATATTAATTAAATATTGTGCTAGTCTTTTAGTGTAGCCTTAACCTAGAAGTTAACCTAACCTAGATTAGTCATGAGGTTAAAATTAGGGTTAGAACATTCCTACTAAGTGCCAAGGTTATTAATATCTAGATATTATTAGGAAGATATTTTCCTTTTAGGATATTTGTAAAAAGAAGCCTTAACCAATAGGAAACCTTAGAAATTGGTGGAGTGATCCTAACCACCCATCTAAAACCCTAACCCTACTGATTTCAACAGCCATACAAGCCCCCTCCCTCCTATAAGTATCCCACTTAGGAAATAATTGCCTCCTTTAGAAAACCTAGAAAAAGCCCTACTTGTTCTTCCCTAAAACTCTCCCCATTAATCTAAATTGAGCCCAAATTAAGTCAAATCAATTGCGTCATCCTCCCCAACAGTAGAGGATACTTGTGGGGGCTTGCTAGCAAGGTTCGAGGACGATTGAACCAGAGAAAATCGAAGGGGACATCGAATCGAGGCTCTTTACATTGAGTTTGAGCACTCAATAGGTAAAACCCTACAAACCCTAGTAAAATTCTGATTTCTTCCCATAAATGCATTCATTTAGGGTTCCCCTAGGTGTAGCCCAAGTTAGGTAGGAATCCGTGTCCATTTCGTGTCCGTATCGGACACGTATCGGTGTTTTTAATAACGTGTTTGTTGAAATGCCTGTGAGAATAAAATGTTTTTAATTTCAAAAACTAATTAAAAGGAAATTTAGGTCTTGTAATATAGATCAGAAATCCAACTGACTGAGTAGGAGTTTTGGTGTCCTCGTGTCCAAAATGGACACGCACATACACGTGCAGACACGGTGGCAGTGCCCTGCTGCCACGCGTGTAGTACTCACTGCACAGGCCATTTTGAACCACCAAAATTGGTGTGGGACTCGGGGCAGTGACTGACAAGTCACTCCCCAAGTTTTAGGACTCATAGTGTCGTGTCAGACACGGATTTTAGCACGCACTGATTTTGTACTGAACTGTACACGAGAATATTTCCCACTGATACGGTCTTCGCGTCGGACACTGACACGCATTGGGCTCGATGCAGAGTGTTCAACCTCTAGCCTGAGACCTCAGCTACCTGTGGACACGTGCACGAGACCCCACGTGCTTCGTGTCGTGACCTAGGTCGATCGACACGGCTGCACGAGCCGGTGCACAAACTGTGCACTGTGAAGTGTACTCGTGTGTGTTCGAGTGTGCTGGACACTTCGTGTCCACTCTTGTGGACACGAATGACACCCTGGACACGTGTTTATGTGGGGGTGGACACACCTACATGCCTGATTGATAATTTCATTGGTTTTATGATTTCGAAATAGGATTATCTGATACTATGTGCTGCTCTGTGAATTCCTGAACTTTGCTATTTTATTTTACTGAATGTTAATGTTAATTTGGCCATGTTTAACTCCTGGGTATGTATATTAATTTATTTTAAATGATGGATTACATGTGGGACTTGATTTGGATTGATTATAGTTAGGATTGGCATTTGGGTTATGTTGAACCTAACCTGAGATTTGATTCACTGTTAATATAGTTGAACCTGAGATTAGAGGGAATTCTACACTGTCAGTAACCTATGGGTTCATAAGTGATTTCCTGAGAATGAGTTCAAAAAACTGAGTTTCTTTACATAGAATTGAATTGGGATTTATGTATATGATTTCCTGAGATTGAAAACCTGAACTCTTCATTCCCTGTTTAATCTGAATTTGATGTTTAATCTACATGTTTAAATTCAGGGGCATGTGTAATAGCTAATGATAGTTTGGTTTTTACATGATAGATTAGGATATGTTATCAAGTGATGGATTTTCATATGTGGTTGGACTATTCAATTGTAAACCTGAGAATATATAGCCTGAATTTTGGGTTTGATTTTACAATAAAAACTGAGATTTTATCAAGTATGTGTGTTTCCTGTTTGAGATGTAATGTATCCAGGGAAGTCTCTGTCTGAAACTGGGTTTGAATAGAGAGAACCTGAGATGTGAATTCAGGGTAGTAAAACCTGAAAATATTGATGTATGTTAAAGACTTAAAATTGTATACATGATAACTGAGAAGGGGTTGGACTGATTGTTAATATGATGGTCATTGTTTTCTGTTTTCCTGAGAATCTGAGACTTACTTGTTGTAATAACCTGAGAAATTTTCCTAACTATTAACACCCACATATATTGTCATGGCACATGTACACACACAGACATCTAATATTTCATCCTAACCTATCATTCTTCCGGTCACATTGTATCACATGTGGACACCCTAAACCTGTGACACTAATAGACACATGTCCCTACACACACCATAGCCAAATGCTTCACACACACACACTGTTTCCTGTTAACACAACCTGAGGACAATGTCCTTCACTTGTTGTTAACACACATGCCCTATTCCCTATCACTCACACTTAGCTATACATGCCCAGTCACTTTGTCCTCTATGTACACACACATGTATACCCTTAACCCTCTTTCTATATTTCTATATTTCTATATTTCTATATCTCTATATCTCTATATCTCTATGAATATATGAATATATGTATATATAATATAATGTGTATGTATATGTAGGATAGATAATAAAAGTATGAATGGAATATATGCACAAATGTCATGAATATAGACTAACTCCATACATGTACACCATGCTATGCACGCACACAAACACCCTATATAAATAGGTACATGGTATGTATATTGAGCCAATGTATGTATATATGCAATGTGTAGATTCTATGTGGACATGTTACTAGTGGGTGGAATTGGTTGATAACTCTAAGGGTGTATAGATAATCCTTTGATATTGTTTTAGACAGACTTGAGTGGTATCACCTTGTTACACCTAGGAAAGGAAAATAGGATTCAATATGGCTTGAAGACCCCTTTTAGTCTAGCTATCATAGTCCAACCCTAGATAGTTGACCCTTGACTATGTTGACTAGATAGAAGCCCAAACCCTAAATGTTGACTTGGGTTGATCCAGAGTTGACCAAGTTTGACTGGGACCTAGTTTGACCTAGACAGTTGACCAAGTTTGACTTAGAGTTGACTTTGACCTAGAATTGACTTAGAATTATGTAGATTGCATCGTAGACTTCATTTACCTTATTTTAAACACATTATAACCTGTACTGCTCTATTTAGAACTTTGTGACTCCGGTGCAGACATCTGATATTCATTACTCTTTTCAGAGTAACAGGCGAGTACATTATCTGATAGTTCTTTCATTTACTTGTCAATTACTGTACTTCAGTTCTAGTTAGCTGTATGTGATTCTCTGTTACAAACATGTATTATTATTTCTGAATCCATGTATGCGACACACATACTTACTTGTCTTACCTCTATTATTCGAATCATCATACGAATCACCATACGAATCACTATTCGAATCACCCTATTCGTATCTTCATATGTTGGTTGGACTTGTATTCGTCTTATGTGTTGGATTGTGGATTCATTTGTATTAGACTGGGTAGGGAAATACTGATTAGACATGTAGACATATCCCCCTATTCGAATCACCCCTCTGTGCATTATATTCGAACGATAGCCATCACACACTTCGCGAGTGTGTGGTGTGCCGTATTACCTACAGCCGTTTACATGTCGATCTCGGTATTTTAAAACATACTTGGAGAATTTATTCGAATCATTGTTTGATTATTATTCGAATCACTATTCGTATCACCTTATTCGAATCACTATTCGCATCATCTTATTTGAATCACCTTATTAGAACAATGATTAGAATCACATTCGACTCATCTTGTATTAGACTCACTTTGGGATTACACTCGACTTATATTGTACCATCTGAACTCATTATGTTACTCTAGTTCAGCTAGTTCTTGTTTTACAGTCTTCATTGCTATGATTCTTCTCTTGTTTAGTTATTTACTTTCCTTGCACTTTATCTGTCTTTCTTACCATCACCTGAACATAAACTGCCATATTCATCAATACAACTGTCTATAACTGCTTTATAGTTCTCTGTCATTTACTTAGAATTTCTTGATGAAATGTACTCGTTCCTGTCCTGACTGGACCTGTTGAAAATATTACAGATGATTGCCCTGAGGACATTTGCCCTACTTGCCTTGGAGCAGGAGATGGCTTAGCTACCTTTGGACCCGACACTCAGGAGTGATCGGGAGACTAGCTAGTAGACTTGGTTTAGTTTTTCATATTTTAGAACTTGAATTGAAATAACTTGAGATTCGAGTTTGTATCTGAGTTTGTTTGAGATATTATTATTTAGTAGTTTATAAATGTTGTTATTTAGTTTTTAGTTATAACTTCTGTGTTATCTTCTCGTGCTTAAACTGTGATTGAGATTTCATTATATCCATACTTGTCCTCCGTTCGGAGTTGAGATATTGACAAGTACATTATATAATTGCGTGAGTTGTTGATTAGATAGTAACCTAGGACAGCGTTCTACCGCCGACACTGCGGCGTAGGCTGGACGTACCCACTTCTCGTGCCCTTACTCTAGGGTGCGGGTCGTGACACGTTTTTAGTGGTGGCCCAAGCAGGTCGAGTTTATGTAGTGGTATTCGAACTGGAGTATCACTACAGCCTGCAATAGGAACTAAGGAATAGGCTTTAGTTGAGAGAGTACTCAATCACAGTTAGGACTACTTGAGAAGATTCCTGGATGATCCTTGAGAATCTCATTTAAACTATCTCGAAATTCGATTCTGACAGTATCTGTCTATCTTCCTTGATTCATCGTTGAATTTGATTCTTGGTATTCCTTATTGACTTGATTTTCTACCAAGATAACATTATGGACTAGGTTGCCTCTGTCATGGAATCTAGAGTCTTTTACAGCCATATCAGCTGGTTGGGCGATGAGATAGAGTCTAATTTTGGATATATTTCTCGGGTGTGGGAATTTAAAGTTTTCGCAGCGAAGCTAGCGGCAATGCAAAAATTTTAAAATACCATGATTCTAGAGGTATATACATTAGTTGTGGACTCTATGGATTATCGCAGCCATACTTACTGGTGTGATGAGGATTCCGGTGACATGGTTCTGGATAGACGGGTATAATTATCAAATTACAGGATAGATACCATATAGATGGTGCCCTAGTATGATGAAATAGAATATCAGTGTGGATGATACTTGAGTATCATGGATTATATAGAGGGAGCTAGGCCACCTATAGCGCAGTACCGCGCCCCGCACCATCAGAGGGATATACCCCAGAGGGGCAGGGCTTTTGTGCTGACAGTCGAGTAGACCGACGCTATGGGTGACGGGTTAGCAGGTCTGTCTTTCTTGTCCTTCTTTCACCTTCATGTGTGATTTCCATTAGTACCTGTCAGGATATGTTTGTGATATGCTAGATAGCGTAGTTACCCTGTTCGAGACTGTGGAATCACGACCAGTAGGACAGAGTTTTGCATATTATCTTGACCTTGTTTGATTTGGGGGTTTGACCTAGCAGGAGTACGATCATCTTAATTTCGAGGACGAAATTCTTCTAAGGAGGGTAGACTTGTAACAGCCAGTTTTTCAAATGAGGGTAATTTTGAACTTTTGTATTTTAAATCATTTAATAATGATATTTAAGTCATGATATGATTTTTGGTGATTTTTAGTTATTTTAAAACTATTTAATTGAGTGAAATGTGACATTGGTGTTTTGCTAGTGTAACCTTAGTCATGCATGACCTAGAAGACTAATCATGACCAAGAAGACCTAATCATGTGTTTAGGATTTCAAATTTCTACATTTAAGCCTAGGGGTATTTTGGTCATTTTGACAATTTTGTGAATTTGTAATTTATATTAATTAAATATTGTGCTAGTCTTTTAGTGGAGCCTTAACCTAGAAGTTAACCTAACCTAGATTAGTCATGAGGTTAAAATTAGGGTTAGAACATTCCTACTAAGTGCCAAGGTTATTAATATCTAGATATTATTAGGAAGATATTTTCCTTTTAGGATATTTGTAAAAAGAAGCCTTAACCAATAGGAAACCTTGGAAATTGGTGGAGTGATCCTAACCACCCATCTAAAACCCTAACCCTACTGATTTCAACAGCCATACAAGCCCCCTCCCTCCTATAAGTATCCCACTTAGGAAATAATTGCCTCCTTTAGAAAACCTAGAAAAAGCCCCACTTGTTCTTCCCTAAAACTCTCTCCATTAATCCAAATTGAGCCCAAATTGAGTCAAATCAAATGCATCATCCTCCCCAACAGTAGAGGATACTTGTGGGGGCTTGCTAGCAAGGTTCGAGGACGATTGAACCGAAGAAAATCGAAGGGGACATCGAATCGAGGCTCTTTACATTGAGTTTGAGCACTCAATAGGTAAAACCCTACAAACCCTAGTAAAATTCTGATTTCTTCCCATAGATGCATTCATTTAGGGTTCCCCTAGGTGTAGCCCAAGTTAGGTAGGAATCCGTGTCCATTTCGTGTTCGTATCGGACACGTATCGGTATTTTTAATAACGTGTTTATTGAAATGCCTGTGAGAATAAAATGTTTTTAATTTCAAAAACTAATTAAAAGGAAATTTAGGTCTTGTAATGTAGATCAGAAATCCAACTGACTGAGTAGGAGTTTTGGTGTCCTCGTGTCCAAAACGGACACGCACATATACGTGCAGACACGGTGGCAGTGCCCTGCTGCCACGCGTGTAGTACTCACTGCACAGGCCATTTTGAACCACCAAAATTGGTGTGGGACTCGGGGCAGTGACTGACAAGTCACTCCCCAAGTTTCAGGACTCATAGTGTCGTGTCAGACATGGATTTTAGCACGCACTGATTTTGTACTGAACTGTACACGAGAATATTTCCCACTGATACGGTCTTCGTGTCGGACACTGACACGCATTGGGCTCGATGCAGAGTGTTCAACCTCTAGCCTGAGACCTCAGCTACCTGTGGACACGTACACGAGACCCCACGTGCTTCGTGTCGTGACCTAGGTCGATCGACACGGCTGCACGAGCCTGTGCACAAACTGTGCACTCTGCAGTGTACTCGTGTGTGTTCGAGTGTGCTGGACACTTCGTGTCCACTCTTGTGGACACGAATGACACCCTGGACACGTGTTTATGTGGGGGTGGACACACCTACATGCCTGATTGATAATTTCATTGGTTTTAGGATTTCAAAATAGGATTCTCTGATACTATGTGCTGCTCTGTGAATTCCTGAACTTTGCTATTTTATTTTACTGAATGTTAATGTTAATTTGGCCATGTTTAACTCATGGGTATGTATATTAATTTATTTCAATGATGGATTACATGTGGGACTTGATTTGGATTGATTATAGTTAGGATTGGCATTTGGGTTATGTTGAACCTAACCTGAGATTTGATTCACTGTTAATATAGTTGAACCTGAGATTAGAGGGAATTCTACACTGTCAGTAACCTATGGGTTCATAAGTGATTTCCTGAGAATGAGTTCAAAAAACTGAGTTTCTTTACATAGAATTGAATTGGGATTTATGTATATGATTTCCTGAGATTGAAAACCTGAACTCTTCATTCCCTGTTTAATCTGAATTTGAAGTTTAATCTACATGTTTAAATTCAGGGGCATGTGTAATAGCTAATGATAGTTTGGTTTTTACATGATAGATTAGGATATGTTATCAAGTGATGGATTTTCATATGTGGTTGGGCTATTCAATTGTAAACCTGAGAATATATAGCCTGAATTTTGGGTTTGATTTTACAATAAAAACTGAGATTTTATCAAGTATGTGTGTTTCCTGTTTGAGATGTAATGTATCCAGGGAAGTCTCTGTCTGAAACTGGGTTTGAATAGAGAGAACCTGAGATGTGAATTCAGGGTAGTAAAACCTGAAAATATTGATGTATGTTAAAGACTTAAAATTGTGTACATGATAACTGAGAAGGGGTTGGACTGATTGTTAATATGATGGTCATTGTTTTCTGTTTTCCTGATAATCTGAGACTTACTTGTTGTAAAAACCTGAGAAATTTTCCTAACTATTAACACCCACATATATTGTCATGGCACATGTACACACACAGACATCTAATATTTCATCCTAACCTATCATTCTTCCTGTCACATTGTATCACATGTGGACACCCTAAACCTGTGACACTAATAGACACATGTCCCTACACACACCATAGCCAAATGCTTCACACACACACTGTTTCCTGTTAACACAACCTGAGGACAATGTCCTTCACTTGTTGTTAACACACATGCCCTATTCCCTATCACTCACACTTAGCTATACATGCCCAGTCACTTTGTCCTCTATGTACACACACATGTATACCCTTAACCCTCTTTCTATATTTCTATATTTCTATATTTCTATATCTCTATATCTCTATATCTCTATGAATATATGAATATATGTATATATAATATAATGTGTATGTATATGTAGGATAGATAATAAAAGTATGAATGGAATATATGCACAAATGTCATGAATATAGACTAACTCCATACATGTACACCATGCTATGCACGCACACAAACACCCTATATAAATAGGTACATGGTATGTATATTGAGCCAATGTATGTATATATGCAATGTGTAGATTCTATGTGGACATGTTACTAGTGGGTGGAATTGGTTGATAACTCTAAGGGTGTATAGATGATCCTTTGATATTGTTTTAGACAGACTTGAGTGGTATCACCTTGTTACACCTAGGAAAGGAAAATAGGATTCAATATGGCTTGAAGACCCCTTTTAGTCTAGCTATCATAGTCCAACCCTAGATAGTTGACCCTTGACTATGTTGACTAGATAGAAGCCCAAACCCTAAATGTTGACTTGGGTTGATCCAGAGTTGACCAAGTTTGACTGGGACCTAGTTTGACCTAGACAGTTGACCAAGTTTGACTTAGAGTTGACTTTGACCTAGAATTGACTTAGAATTATGTAGATTGCATCGTAGACTTCATTTACCTTGTTTTAAACACATTATAACCTGTACTGCTCTATTTAGAACTTTGTGACTCTGGTGCAGACATCTGATATTCATTACTCTTTTCAGAGTAATAGGCGAGTACATTCTCTGATAGTTCTTTCATTTACTTGTCAATTACTGTACTTCAGTTCTAGTTAGCTGTATGTGATTCTCTGTTACAAACACGTATTATTATTTCTGAATCCATGTATGCGACACACATACTTACTTATCTTACCTCTATTATTCGAATCATCATACGAATCACCATACGAATCACTATTCGAATCACCCTATTCGTATCTTCATATGTTGGTTGGACTTGTATTCGTCTTATGTGTTGGATTGTGGATTCATTTGTATTAGACTGGGCGAGGAAATACTGATTAGACATGTAGACATATCCCCCTATTCGAATCACCCCTCTGTGCATTATATTCGAACGATAGCCATCATACACTTCGCGAGTGTGTGGTGTGCCGTATTACCTACAGCCGTTTACATGTCGATCTCGGTATTTTAAAACACACTTGGAGAATTTATTCGAATCATTGTTTGATTATTATTCGAATCACTATTCGTATCACCTTATTCGAATCACTATTCGCATCATCTTATTCGAATCACCTTATTAGAACAATGATTAGAATCACATTCGACTCATCTTGTATTAGACTCACTTTGGGATTACACTCGACTTATATTGTACCATCTGAACTCATTATGTTACTCTAGTTCAGCTAGATCTTGTTTTACAGTCTTCATTGCTATGATTCTTCTCTTGTTTAGTTATTTACTTTCCTTGCACTTTATCTGTCTTACTTACCATCACCTGAACATAAACTGCCATATTCATCAATACAACTGTCTATAACTGCTTTATAGTTCTCTGTCATTTACTTGGAATTTCTTGATGAAATGTACTCATTCCTGTCCTGACTGGACCTGTTGAAAATATTACAGATGATTGCCCTGAGGACATTTGCCCTACTTGCCTTGGAGCAGGAGATGGCTTAGCTACCTTTGGACCCGACACTCAGGAGTGATCGGAAGACTAGCTAGTAGACTTGGTTTAGTTTTTCATGTTTTAGAACTTGAATTGTAATAACTTGAGGTTCGAGTTTGTATCTGAGTTTGTTTGAGATATTATTATTTAGTAGTTTATAAATGTTGTTATTTAGTTTTTAGTTATAACTTCTGTGTTATCTTCTCGTGCTTAAACTGTGATTGAGATTTCATTATATCCATACTTGTCCTCCGTTCGGAGTTGAGATATTGACAAGTACATTATATAATTGCGTGAGTTATTGATTAGATAGTAACCTAGGACAGCGTTCTACCGCTGACACTGCGGCGTAGGCTGGACGTACCCACTTCTCGTGCCCTTACTCTAGGGTGCGGGTCGTGACAGAAAGCTTTGCGGAACGTGGCCCAAGAGATCGGCACGGTAGTGTTGTCCGGTCGGATTGCTCGCTTGCGCACGGCCCACCAGTCGTACGCGTTCAACCGTAGTTGAAGTTGTGCGTAGGCGACTTGCTTGGATTCTTCAATGCCGAGCAGCTCGAAGTGATCTTCCAGCTCTTCCAACCAGTCGATTGCCATGGAGGGACCCTCGGTGCCGCTGAAGGAAGTGCGACACGTATTCTTGAATTCTGACACTTCAAAGTTGTACCTTTTCGGTGCCGCTGCTTGACGCTCGGGATCCTCTGTTTCGACATCAATGGGTTGGATCGCCGGCACTGTGACGGTAGGCGTAGAATTCCCGTTGGCCGCCATTGTCTGGACGATCTGCTGCAGGGTATCTAGCTGCTTTTGCTGAAGTTTGGCATGTGCATCAAAGCGAGCTTCGAACTGGGCCTGTCGTTCCTCTACTTGTTGATGTCGGTTCTCGGACTGGTTTCGCTGTGCTTCCATCATGTGCAGCATCCTTTCGATGGTATCGTTAGAAGGTCCGGCCTGCGGACGATGCGAACTACTAGAGCCGCTTGAAGCGCTCTGTTCTTGCTCAACCGTGGGTTCCGTCACTTCTGCGATACGAAGGCAAACGCATCAGTCACAAAATATACGGACTCATTGTATGGAACAACTTATCTCATCGATGCGAGGTCAAAGGATGTAAAGCCGTGCTCTGATACCATTATGTCACGCCCCGATTCCGTAGAATCGATAGTCGTCCTCCGAGCGTGATGCCGTGCGAACCTAAGTTGCGATCACACAAGGCATAGTCATAAGGTTATCCGAAACACAACATCAAGTTAGAGTACGCAGAGAAATTGAATGACACATTTGAAATAGAAATAGACTTTTTTATTGATGATAATAAAACTTTACATAGACTCCTTTACAATCATTGCCGTGCGGGCTATAACATGACTCGACTTACAAAATGAACGTCGATGAGATAGTCGTTCCATACATTACATCCCTTTTTACAAGCAAAATATAACATCTTTCTACCTGCTATCGAGGCGAGTCGAGCCGCCATCTTCTTTTGGACTGAGTGCGGGGTCTTCTTCAAAAGGAAACCAGAAACAAGCCTTCACAACCGGACGAGGCTTCAAAAGTGTCCACGCCGCCTTGAATTTTTTTTAGGTGGCACGCCCTTCATGGTTCGGGGTACCTGCGTGGAGAGCGAGGATCAGTACATTACACTTTGTACTGGTTCGTGGCAAGTTAAGTTCCAAGCTCTCATTTGGTTGAATGAGTTTATATGACTTAGTTCATGAATGTTTCTAACCATCCTAATGAATTTCACACGTACAATGACAAGCATATTGTAATTTACTTTGGAACTTACCCCCGGTGGACCGCGCCGCGCCTTATGAAACTTACCATGTTCTTCCCTGTCGATTGTTATCATTTCCATACCAAGTGCAATATTACGTGTGATTGGTCACTGGCATCACAAGCCATCCTGGACGTATAGCTTTGTTAATCGGGATCCTTTCAACACAAGTAGCTAGCTCCGTTGCAAGTCCCCGCTTAACCTGTGTTGAAACCTTATGCACGACTATACCCTGTTTCCTCCTAGGCCAAAACGGTCCCGTGGCCTCGGGTTGCCACTCGAGGAAACTATCGCCTTGTCGACAAGTTGTCCATAACCGTATGAAGACATATTTTCCTTTTTAGTTATTAAGACATAGCCTACATTCTCTTTGAAAACTTAATCCTTTTTTCCGTGTTTGTGCCCTTGCATTTATCCTTTCATTCGCAACAACACTATCGATTTTGCCTAAGAAGAGGGTCGAGAAGAGAAGAGTCAGCCACTCACCTTGAGTTTACTTCGGCGAGAGAACTTGTTGGTCGCGCTAGACATCGCCTACGCGATTACCTGAAATCGTACAAGCAACCGATTAGAACACTGCATTATTCAAGGAGTTCGATAGAAAATGCGAGTTCGAAATGCAAGCCATGAAAACCATCGAAAACATTCACGAAAGCGCATTCAAAAAACAAAGCCAAAACCAACGCAAGCGGCGTGAAAAGCAGAGCAACGGGAGGTCTCTCCCGACTCAGCCGCAGAGCCAATCCTCGAGGCGCAACCCGCTGAATATGGGACTTAGTTCCGAAGAAGACATTCCATAACGAGGAATGGATCTTAATTCAACCGTTCCCGTTCGATCGACTCGGCCGATCCCGACCTATCGGTCCCGACCGAATCGATAGCGACAGTGTTCCTTTCTCGCGCACCCTATGGACAAGTACGGGGCACGATGTAGGGACGGGGCTCTACACCATAACCAACTAAGAAAAAGTTTCGTCCTTGAAACTTAAAATAGAACCTACCTCTACGAGAACAATGAAGGGAACTTCTCCTTCATTTCTGACTCAAGCTCCCACGTCGACTCCTCGACGGAATGGTTTCTCCAGAGGACGCGGACTAGAGGAATAGCATGGTTGCGGAGAAGTTTATCCTTGCGCTCCAAGATTTGCACCGGCTCTTCGACATATGATAAGTCCGCCTTCAGGTCCAGCTTACCCAAATCTACCATATGCCCCGGATCGTGCATGTGCTTCCGCAATAACGAGACGTGGAAGACGTCATGTACCTCTGACAATGCAGGTGGCAAGGCGATTTGGTAAGCTACCGGGGCGACTTGCTTCAATATTTCGAATGGGCCAACAAATCTTGGGCTCAACTTTCCTTTCGCACCGAACCGGGATACTCCACGCATAGGCATCACCTTCAGGAATACATGGTCGCCTTCCGAGAACTCGAGGGGACGTCGGTGCGTGTCGACATAGCTTTTCTGCCGGCTTTGTGCTATCTTCAATCTTTCTCGAATTAACTTGACCTTCAGCACGGTCTGCTCCACCAGCTCCGGACCAAGTATCTGCCGTTCCCCGACTTCATCCCAGCAAATGAGCGATCTACACTTCCGGCCGTACAAAGCTTCATACGGCGCCATTTGGATGCTGGACTGATAGCTGTTGTTGTATACAAACTTGGCCAGCGGTAGATGGACGTCCCAACTTGACTTCAAGTCGATCGTACAGAGTCGTAACATGTCTTCGAGAATTTGGTTCACCCGCTCTGTTTGGCCGTCAGTCTGAGGATGATAAGCTGAGCTGAACTTCAACTTAGTTCCCAATGCTGAATGTAGACTACTCCAGAAGCGCGCTACGAACCGTCCATCCCGATCAGAGATGATAGAAACTGGGACCCCGTGCAGCCGAACTATTTCATCAAGGTATATCTGAGCAAGACGGTCGACGCTCCAAGTAACTTTGATGGTGATAAAGTGCGCTGACTTGGTTAGTCGATCGACGATGACCCAGACGGCATCATTTCCCCGCGGCGTCCTCGGCAAGCCAACAACGAAGTCCATAGTGATGTGATCCCACTTCCACTCTGGAATGGCGAGGTTCTGCATCTCCCCGCCCGGTCGCTGGTGCTCAGCTTTGACTTGCTGACAGGCCATACATTTTGACACAAAGAGCGCTACGTCCCTCTTCATGCCGTGCCACCAAAAGACAATGCGGAGGTCCTTATACATCTTGGTGCTGCCAGGATGCAAGAAATATTTTGCATAGTGCGCCTCCGTCATTATCTCCTTTCTAAGTTCTACGTCGTCCGGTACGCATAGCCGTCCCTTCACGCGCAACACTCCCGACTCGTCCTCTGTAAAGTCAGACGCTTTTCCTGTCGATATCAGCTTCTGCATCTTCTCCAGGTAGGGGTCGTCCTTCTGTGCAGACTTGATCCTCTCCAGTAGGCTCGGTTCCACCCGCAGTTGTGCTAGTTTTACGTCTCTGAAACGAACTCGAAGTTCAAGGCCCATTCCTTCCAAGTCACGCAGCAGTCGATCGTTGATGCATAATGAAGCTAAGTACTTTCGGCTCAGCACATCCGCTACCGCATTTCCCTTGCCCGGCGTGTAGTCGATCGATAAGTCATAGTCTTTGATTAGTTCGAGCCATCGCCTCTGCCGCAAATTCAGTTCTTTCTGGGTGAAGAGATACTTGAGGCTTTTGTGGTCCATATAAATCCTGCACACCACGCCATAGAGATAGTGACGCCACAGCTTCAACGCAAACACAATCGCCGCCAATTCTAGGTCATACGTGGGGTAGTTCTTCTCGTGCGGCTTCAACTGCCGGGAAGTAAAAGATATCACCTTATCCCGCTGCATGAGCTCACACCCCAAGACCTGGCCAGAAGCATCGCTGAAGATTTGAAATCCCTCCGTCCCTTCAGGAAGAGCAAGTATCGGGGCCAAAATGAGCCGTTGTTTGAGCTCCTGGAAGGAAGCTTCACAGTCGTCTGACCACTTGAATGCGACTCCTTTCTGGGTGAGGCGAGTCAACGGCGATGCGATCTTCGCGAAGTCCTTCACGAAGTGTCGGTAGTATCCCGCCAAGCCTAGGAAGCTTCGAATTTTCTAACTGATGTGGGCCGTTTCCAATCAGTAACTGCCTCGACTTTCTTCAGATCGACTGCGATGCCCGCGGCGGAGATGATGTGCCCAAGGAATGAGATGCTGTTCAGCCAGAACTCACACTTGCTCATCTTCGCGTACAACTGATTCTCTCGAAGGGTTTGGAGTACCGTCCGCAGATGCTCTGCATGTTGCGCTCGATCCTTCGAGTAGACGAGGATGTCGTCGATGAAAACTACTACGAACTTGTCAATGAACGGACGGAACACCCGATTCATTAGATCCATGAAGACGGCAGGGGCATTTATTAGACCGAACGGTATTACCAAGAACTCGTAGTGGCCATAATGAGTGCGGAAGGCAGACTTCGGCACGTCATCTGGCTTGACTTTGAGTTGGTGGTAACCCGATCGTAGTTCAATCTTCGAAAACACCGTTGCACCTTGGAGCTGGTCGAACAAGTCGTCGATGCGGGGCAGGGGGTATTTGTTTCGGACGGTGGCTTTGTTCAATTCCCGATAGTCGATGCAGAGCCGTATCGATCCATCCTTCTTCTTCACGAATAGCACAGGCGCACCCCACGGCGAGATACTCAGACGGATAAACCCTCTATCAAGTAATTCCTGAAGTTATGCCTTCAATTCCTTCAATTCTGCAGGGGCCATTCTGTACAGGGCTTTCGAGATCGGCCGGGTGTCGGGGAATGTGTCGATGGTGAACTCTATTTCTCGATCGGGTGGCATGCCGGGTAGCTCGTCCGGGAATACGTCTGGGAATTCTGCCACAACGTCGGTCTAACCCGCACTTGCACCATCCTGTCGCATGTCTCGAACGGAAGCTAGATAGCCTTCGCACCCGGAATGCAGCATCCGTCGAGCAGATATTGCGGAGATCACCATGCAAGTCGGCGATGCCTCACCACACGAGTAGCTGAATTCAGGCACTCCAGGTATGCGGAATTCAGGCACTCCAGCTCACCCAGGAGCAGTATGAGTACATGCTATCCCAGATGCACGATAGGGGTCCTCAGTGATCCAGTAGAATTTTTTATCATCTTTGTATGTATTGGCCCTATTGGCCCATTGACCGTTCTGTACACTGATTTTTATTATTTTTTGACTCTGTTGGACATGTATGTTTGTTGGACATGTATATTTGTGATATTTAATTTGTTGCTATTTTCATTGATTACATGTATGATATTTAGTTGTAGACTATTATGATGGAAGACTGTTATTCATCTATTAGTTGTAGACTGTTATGATGGAAGACTGTTAATTATGATGATATCTGTGACGGGGATGACAAATATACCTACGCTGAGTTATAAGCGATGATCTGATATACAAAGGAGGTGTTGCCCAAATTTTAAAAAAATATAATGTGTATTTTTGTGATGATGTGTGTCTGTGTTTATAGTGTATGTGAAATATAGTGTTCGTAACCATCGATAGTTTCGATTACTGTTGTATATTTTATCTTGGACAGAAAGAGCAACTGTTCAGGGTGTACTTCTGAGAGCTTCATTTTCACATCCTTCACTCTCTCGGGACGTCATACATGATCCCGAGAAGGTAAAGGATGTGAAGATGAAGCTCTGAAAAGTGCACCCTGAACTGTTGCTCTTTCTATCCAAGATAAAATATAGAACAGTAAGCGAAACTGTCGATGGTTCGAACACTGTACTTCACACACATTGTAAACACAGACACACAGCATAACAAAAATACATATTATATTTTTTTAAAATTTTTTTCAGTATTCTGCGACGGATAGCGACGGATAGCGAAGTATAGGTGACGTCGCTAATTAGCGACGTGACGTCGCTGTACGTCGCCACCTTGCAGACGTGGCAGGCATGCCACGTCATCACGTAAATAGAACTAAACGTCGCTAAGTAGTCGCACTACGTCGCTAATTGTGCGACGTAAAGTTTTCGTCGCTCTACGTTGCTAACTTTGCGATGACGCGACGACACGGCAGTGACGTCGCAAACAGCGACGTAGGGCGACGAATTTCCCATCTACGACTAGCTTAAAAGCGACCTTCATTTTCCGTCGCTAAAGTCGTCGCTAATTACAATTAGCGACGTATTTTTCATTATTAGCGACGTATTATGACGTCGCTAATTTGCCTTATTTTAGTAGTGGTATTGTTAAATGAAACACAATTATAAATTTATAACAAAGTTAAAATCAATTTTATACATGTTAATTTGGTATCTGAAACACATTTTTTAGACATGTTTGTTAAAATCATAAAGTCAAAAAATTATAAGAAGAGAAAAAAAAAGTACAAAACATTGTATGAAACATTTTTAGATATGAGTCTAAAAATTGTGTTTCAGGTATCTGAAACAGTACAAAACATTGCAAGAAATTGGTAGATTTCGACTTCAGAAATCAAACATGTATAAAAATTATACGACAATGCAACACAGGGGGGTAATATTTGGACTAATAATGGTTAATACAACGTGCTTCCCTTTCCATGTATCATACTTCTACTTTAATATGATCTGTTTTATTGACTTTTCCCAGTGCCTCACTGCTACATAATCATTTCAAGCTTTTGAAGAGTTCCTTCCCCTCTAAAAGTCGATTAGAAAGAAATGGCATGTAACCAACACATGTTACTTCCAGTAACCATATTTCTTCTACATGCAGCATGCCAAAAGCTCAATGTAAACTATTCTATGTGCAACAACTCTTGAATCACATACGATTTTACACAATTACATAAAAATGCCAATGCCTAAAATTCATTTAAAGAAGAACAATACCAGAGAAAATACCAACCACATTATCTTCCATGGAAGGTATTCAAATCATATCTCATTAAAATAACAGTAGGCAACAAGCGTATGGTAGATAGTACAAGATACTTCCCAGTTGATCTTTTCATAATTTAATAGATAAAATGCATAAAAAAATATTAGCATAATTTAAAAAAAAACATCTGAAGCACTGTAGGTAGTCACTGAATGTAGGTTAGTGTAAAAATATAACATGCACCACCATTTTTGCTAAGCATAGGTATTTCAACAAAAAACCAGCTGCTTACCTTTAATCTCTGTCAAACTCTACCAGTAAATTTTTAAAAAAAATCAACAGAAAATCAAGAAAAGAAAAAGAAATCAAACAGAGTACCATGAAAACAGACCACGACATTCCTTAGAAACACTCAATAGATAAAACCTCAGATATGATTATAGTGAGGAAATGAATAATAGAATTTATTGAATTAGAAATTAGCCAATATGGTGTAGTGAATAATAGAATTTATTGATTACAAAAAATTTGTATAACAAACATGTATTCAAACATTGGTGGGCTTTGCATTATACAAAAGTAATTCCAAACCGAGTGACTTGGCTGTCTTCGAGTCATACACATAAACATCTTCAAACGTGGGAGATTTTATTTGAACTCGTCTAGGTTTAGTAAAATTACCATCATCATCCCCCTCAGCTTGCTGAACCGCTTTGGAGAGGGCTTGCCAGTTATTCTCAAGTGAAATTATCTGAGGATTAAGGAAAAATTCATCCCTAACTCCTTGTATGGTTTCGCAAACTTCTTCCTCAATACTTCTGAATCGTGCAGCCTCAGAGATCATCTGAATTAAAGTGGTGAGATGCTTAGCCGAATTTTTATCAGTGAGAGAACCAGGATTGTAGTAGAGATCATTAATTGCACGATCCAGTTCATGGATCCCCAAAGGTATTTCAGATCTATCGGCTCCATAGTTTTTAAGGTCAAAGTAGTTGCCGCTAAATTTAAATCGAATTGGTTTGGGATACCAAATATCACTGTCAGGAATATCGCAAAATAATAAAGCTTGAATACCAACTTGAAAACCTACCAAGTAGGAATTGGTGATATTCAAAATTACCGTAATATATGTATCAGACTGATCAAACATTTTTACGAAGATAACGCCTTCAGCGGAACCGGGCGGAGGGCGCATCAATGGAATATCTCTTACATAGGTTCCTCTGCTTAGACGAGCTCGTAGAATTCTCATGAAAGCCTTGTAGCTGTCCACTGTGCAGTCCCTTACACGAAATCCCAATATTTTGTCGCCTCCCATCATAGTCAAATTCTTCGCACCAACAAAGACGGTCTACCAAAGCAACATGGTTGAAAATACTAGCCACATATTCATATTTTCTCTGCACAATGTTAACGAATATAATTAATATAGAATTAATGTTAGAATTAATGTAAGAACTACAATGCTGATGAACAATGACAGGTAAACGACTTTAACATGTTTTTCAATTTAATAGACAATATAGCTACAACATAATATAATATATAAAAGAGACATGTGTATATATATAAGAGACATGGGCGCTCGTTGTATATATATATATATATATATATATATATATATATATATATATATATATATATATATATATATATATATATATATATATATTTTTTTTTTTTATGGGCGCTCGTTGTATATATATATATATATATATATATATATATATATATATATATATATATATATATATATATATATATATATATATATATATATATATATTTATATTTATATTTATGGGCGCTCGTTGTATATATATATATATATATATATATATATATATATATATATATATATATATATATATATATATATATATATATATATATATTTTATATATATATATATATATAAAATATATATATATATATATAAAAAAATATATATATATATTATATATATATATATATATATATATATATATATATATATATATATATATATATATATATATATATTTTATATATATATATATATATATATATATAAGTCACTAACAGGAAAAGCATGAGTAGTATAGAAGCATACAGGAAAAGCATGAGTAGTATAGAAGCATAGAGAAGTAAAAAAAAAAATATATATATATATATATAAGTCACTAACAGGAAAAGCATGAGTAGTATAGAAGCATAGAGAAGTGACAGCATGGAGTGTAGAGAGACAGTTAAGCCATTGGTGGTGGCAATCGAATGCTTAGGGTCTGTTGGTGAATGTGTGTATATATAATAAAAGTAAATTACTATTTTCAAAATAGTTTTATATATATATAGCAAGTCTCAAATTTCAAGATATATCTATACATATATATACGTACGGATGATTAGGGTGATTTGGCCGGAAAGTAGGAGAACACAAAGGTATTTGACAGGTGGGTACTTGGCAGACGTGTGGGTTTTGGTCTTTATAATGGTAATCGAGGGAGTGGTTGGAGAGCATGGATGGAATGCAAAGGGAGTGGTTGGAGAGCATGTACGGTATGCTTATACAAATGCATGGAATGCTTATGAAATTTTGGGATCACACAAAAAGTACTACATTGCCTCAATATATTGTATCAAATCAGCCAACAAGTCAGGTCACACAAAAAGTACTCCATTGCCAGTTCAATTGGAGACCTTTCTCGGTTTCTAATGGCCGCAACTTGTTACAAATTACCAACAAGGTCAATTTTTATTGTCAGTTCAATTTGTATGAGTAACCCGGTTTCTATCATATCGGTCGAAAACCAATTGAACTGGCCAATTTTTATACACTCGTACTACAAGTCAGGTCTTGAAAACAGGACTGGGTTACTCATAAAAAAGCCAATAAAATGGTTTTTGTCTGGGCTTTCAAGACTAGCAAAATGACCCAATGATCAATTTTCCACCTGATGTGGGAGACTCGAACAGTCTCATGTATTATGTATTATGTATTATGTATACTACAGGAATGTTATCATGTGAGTAAAGACTATATAGCTAAAGTTTGGCTTTCATAATTTTTAAATGTTGAATTTATATGGTTTACTAAGGAAGTTTCTTATTATTTATATTTTTCTAATATGGTGTCTAGAATTTAGTTTCAATACTTTAATCCCTTCCTGAAGGTTTTCTTTCCATTTCTTTTTTTTTTCCTACATTATTTATTTATTTATTTATTATTATTTATTATTTATTATTTATTATTTATTATTTATTATTTATTATTTATTATTTATTATTTATTATTTTTAATTTTTAATTTTAATTTTTAATTTTTAATTTTTAATTTTTAATTTTTAATTTTTAATTTTTAATTTTATATTTTTAATTTTAATTTTTAATTTTTAATTTATAATTTTTAATTTATAATTTATAATTTATAATTTATAATTTATAATTTTTAATTTTTATTTTAATTTTAATTTTTAATTTTTAATTTTTAATTTTTATTTATTTTATTATTTTATTTATTTTATTTATTTTATTATTTTATTTATTTTATTTATTATTTATTATTTATTATTTATTATTTATTATTTATTATTTATTATTTATTATTTACTATTTATTATTTATTATTATTATTTATTATTTATTATTTATTATTTATTATTTATTATTTATTTCATTTATCATTTATTATTTATTTTATTTATTATTTATTATTTATTATTTATTATTTATTTATTATTTATTATTTTATATTTTTTATATTTTTATTTTTTTATTTTATTTTATTTTTTATTTTTTTATTTTTTATTTTTTATTTTTTATTTTTATTTATTATTTATTATTTATTATTTATTATTTATTATATATTATATATTATATATTATTTATTTATTTTATTCATTATTTATTTGATTTATTATTTATTATTCTGAAATAGAAGGCGGGGATGGAAATTTTGGGATCACGGGATTAACATGGTGGGAATCTTTTGGGTAGTTTTAAGGCGTTTGTTTTGGGCCTTATTTCTGTATAATAAATTAAGGAGGAGAGAGTGAGAGTGAGTGTAAAATCTGAATTTTCTTTTAATGGAGTACGACTCCACGTCGCCGCCGGGAGCGCCTCCTCCTCCCCTTCCCCATTACAACCACCCTTTCTGCTGCTATCACCAGAACGCTAACCCTAACCCTAATCTAGCTTACCATCTCTCCTCAGCCGCCAACGAAGCTGGACCCCTCCGCCCGCTTCATCACCCGTCGCCGCCTACGGCGAACCCCTACACTCCCTACGGAGGATGTTGTTTCCCCCACCACCTCCCTGGGGGGCCCACTCCGCCTCCGTACTACCACTGCGGCGCGGCCTCCGCAGGAGGAGGAAGAGTAGGAGGGCGGCGGGTTGGTTTCTAGCGGCGGAGTTGACTGGCCAGTACGGATCTCCTCCGGCGGTGGGGTACGGTCCTCCGATCCCTCCAAGACCTTCCAATGGGCTTGGCGCTGTGGTTACTCCCCCAGCCTTACCTGCACATTGGAGAACCCTATCTTACTCGGGTGGCACAAAAAAGCGCTCAAAGAAAACCACAAAGGTGGTACAATCAGCATATTGTGAGGTCAGCAAGGTCAATTGCACCTGTGAAAAAGAGCTCGACTCCCACAAGCAAGGTAAGAAGCACATAAAGCAGCTTCAGAAACTACTACAGGAGTCTACTACACCAAAATCTGTACATGAGTCTACTACACAAAAATCTGCTGAGGTGAAGGAACCTGCAGTTGGTAGCAAGGGAAAGGTTGTAGCAACAGGTGAGAAGAAGAGAAAGAAAGCCCTGCTCGCAACAGAGGAGGACCTGGAGACGAAGAAAAAGAAATTGCTGGAATGTGGGGCAGCACCAGAAGATGTGAGAGTCTGCACCATCTGTCACGTCGTCGTGAACAGTCAGGCAGTATATGACACTCATGTTGCTGGACAGAAGCACATAGCAAATGTGAAGCAGCAGCAGCAGGAGCAGGAAGCAGTAGCAGCTAGTTAGGATAGCAAATGATTGCAAGTCTTGTTGTATGTCGACCTTGAGCTATAGTTTAGTGTCCGTTTGGATATGCTTTCTGAAATCTCTTTCTGAAAACAGTTTTCTGAAAGTAAGTTATAAAGTTGTTTTCTGAGTATAAATTTTTTGAGTTTGTGTTTGGTTACTTTCATCTGAAAAATAATTTTAAAATATAAAAGTTGAAAAATGTGTTTGGTAAAATTTTTATAGAAATTACAGCTGCATCTACTGTTCGTGTCCAGCTGAAGGACCTCTTCATCGTGTCTACCACTTTTGTCCAGCTGTGTCTACTGCACATGCAGAGTTCGTGTCCCTGAGTCCATCATTGTGTCTACTGCTCTTGAACATCACACGGACACGGGGTCGTGGAGGCAAATCAAAATCACAAAAAGTACTCCATTAATGTTAAAAACAAATAATTCTGCAATGGAAGGACATGAGCGAGAATGCCTCAAAAAAATTAAAATAATAATACCATCACGGGGCTGTGATTAAACAGGGCTCTGAAAGCATAATGCCCGACCAAATAGCCCGTAAACATGATTGCCACGACATGTACACCTACAAAAAGAAGAACGAGCTGTCCATTAAGGCCTTCAGTAAATGTCTTCCGAAAAAAAATTATTTCACTTTTTATCTCCCCAGCTTCATGAACAAAAAAACCAAATTAGCATTTAAAAGGACCAAAAGCCGCTTTATGGGATTAACACACATGTGATATATTTTGAATATATCTGAAAGAAATTTCTAAATCCAGAAGGTATGCTTCACAACCCAGTTCGGAGACTCCGGACCTGCAGTCGGACTGGAAAACCGATGACCCAGTAACTAATCCGATCTGGGTGAACATTTGAAGCATGGTCATTGCCATACTTTCCAATCTGTGATGCATCACAAACTTCTTTCTTTTTGTACACTTCCGATCTTAGTGACATTCTGATCGTATATTCTACTTAGAAAATAATAATAATAATAATAATAATAATAATAATAATAATAATATTATTATTATTATTATTATTATTATTATTATTATATGTTAATTTTTATATTCCTTTGACCTACTGGTCGGACCAGTAACCTAATGACTTGGAGCCTTGATCATAGGGGTGAGCATTCAGTTTATTCGGTTTAAACCGAACCACAATAGTCAAAACTGAATAAATCGAAATTCTAAAAATTCAATACCGAAACCGAACAACATAATCGATTTGGTTTGACTATTTCTTATGTTTAATGGGTTCGGTCCAAATTTAGGATTGTGGTTAAATTATATTAAAAATTATAACTTTTATAGACATATTTTTTATATTTCAAAATTGAATCCAAAGTTTGACTAGTTATTAAATTATCAAATTTGGACTTCAAACACATACATAGAATTGTTGTATTCAAAGCATATACATTTTTAATCAAAAAATATGCATAGAATTGAGAAAATTTATATAATTTTATAAGTCTTATTCGGTTTTAGACCCAAACCGAAGCCGAAACCGAAAACCGAAACCGAATAAGGAATTTTAGTATTTTCAAAACGAAAATCGAACGAAATTGTTTCAAACCGAACCAAATCTCTTGTTCGGTTCGGTTCGGTTTTCGGTCCATGACCGAATAATGCTGACCCCTACAAGTTGACCGGGTCGATGTCCCGCCTGATAACTATGGTTACATGCTGTCAATTTTAGGAGAGCACTGACTGATGAAGTTTCTAGCATGAAAGAAAAAAAAAACAGAATTCTGCAATATCATTTTATCATACAGAAAGCTCCAAGCCGAATGCCATCAATATATAACCAGTGTGAACAGACAAATCGAAAGTTGGACAAACTCCAGAAACTATTATCCACACTCTCAGCAACAAACAAAATACCCAAGTCCAAATGAACAGAAGATTTGTCATTTTTTTTAACCTCATTCATCATTCTAGTTGACATATCATTAGCAATGCAGCTTTGCATTAGACGAATTACATGAGAACCACGTTCTCAAATTAAACACTTGAAATTTTCCACAAAAGTTTTGAAACCATAAAGTTTTCTAGCTATAGTTGTCAACAAAAATGAACATTTGTTCACGACTTCTTAAAACTTTACATTCATGTTATATTTTTGACCTCATGTTCTTGCCACTATAGCATATTGCTGCTTGAACAACTTCCAGCAATAGTGTTGGACATACCGAGGTTGCCTGATAAGTGTGATCCGGGCTGTGGGGATGACGAAAAATGTGACCAAGATGGCAAGGCAAATAAATTCAAGAACTAAAAATTTCACCTTTTGGGTATCCGAGACCCTACAACATTCTGTTGTTGCAATTTACAGCTTCT
Source organism: Iris pallida (assembly GCA_029216955.1). Taxonomy (NCBI): domain Eukaryota; kingdom Viridiplantae; phylum Streptophyta; class Magnoliopsida; order Asparagales; family Iridaceae; genus Iris; species Iris pallida. The sequence continues at coordinate 11,030,432 of JANAVB010012200.1, forward strand.
TTAATAAGTAATAAGCCTTGTCAATCCTGTTATAAATATGGATAATTCACATAATTAGTTGGCTTACATAACCTATGTCTCTTGGTTATCCATAACCTATGACTTATGGTTATCCATAACCTATGCCTTTTGGCATTTTTCTTTTAATTATCATCATGATGTTAATCTCCATTGTAAGCCTATATAAATGGTTCTTATCAAGTTAATTGGGAGACAAGTGAATGAAGAAACAATTTCCTCCATTTTTCTATCTCCATTTCTTTGCTTTACAATACGTTATCAGCACGATGCTCTAGGAAATAGAAGAAGGAAGAAATATTTCACATAAGGGAGAAAGAGTTTTCTTAAGAAAAGAGAGGTAGAAGTCTTTATATTGAAGCGGTAAGTCCAATCTTGTATACTTAGTTATATGCATGTTTTAGTAAAATTAAATACATGTTTGATTTATATGTTTATAGATCGATTTGAATGTAAGTTTTCTTGATCTACTTTCTCTTTTAATTTTGAATCTAAATTTCTATTGAACATGTTCACAATTTCATTCAAAATAGAAAATTTATGATAATCTATTTAAGATTATGTATAAATTGTATTTCTATATGATTTCGTATGAACTATGAAATTAATCTAGAATATCTTTAAAAAAAGTTCACTTATTTGGAGTTAGTTAATTTCATTAAATTAGTTCATGTGAGTTGGTTATTTCTATTATTTTATTTATTTGAATTCTATAGTGTACTACTTCACATTGTTGTATATGTGAATCAAATTATATTAAAAAAAAAGTAACCAAAATATATTATTATATAATGATCACATTGTTGTATATGTGATAAACATAAAATATAATATTCTTTAGTAGCATTTTATCACATTATTGTATATGTGATACACATAAGACATAATATTCTTTGATAGCAATATAACATTTTTTAGTAGCATTTTATCACATTGTTGTATATGTGATACACATAAGACATAATATTCTTTGATAACGTTTTATCACATTGTTGTATATGTGATACTTCTTTGATAGAGTTCTACCACATTGTTGTATATGTGATACACATGAGGTGTGGCACATGGGTGCCATGTGGGTTCATGTGGGAGAATTTTTCATGTGTTTCATCACATTGTGGCATATGTGAAGTTTTGTAACCTTTAAAGCGCTTATCAATTTTATTATTAATTAACATCTAATATAATTATTTTATGTCATGTTGATGTCGAATCTTGTAAAGTTTGAATTCAAAGTTCTTCATGTGAGAAGAGATAATTATTTATCATGACAATGGATGCAAAGTTGTAATTACAGTCCAACAAGCTTGATGGTACTATTAAAAAGAAAAATAAAGAAAGTTCTAAAGTCAAGATCAAGACTTTGATTTGATTTTTCTATGACATCATATCCATGATGATCTAAAGACAGAATATCTACGTGAGGATGATCCATTGAATTTGTGGACATCTCTAAATGATAGATTTGACCACCGAAGGATGGTAATCCTTATGACTGCTCAAAGTGAATGGTTGAATCTAAGATACCATGACTGTAAAAATGTTAAATAATATAATTGTGCTCTGTTTAATATTGTTTCTCGTCTTAGATTGTGTGGAGAAAAAGTAACAGAGGCTCAAATGATTGAGAAAATCCTCTCCATTTTTCATGTAAATAATGTGCTTTCCAGTAATAATATCGTGAAAAGATTTCATAAGATACTTTGAACCGGTGACTGTCTCCTTGTAGCAGAGGCAAATAGCAACGTTCTCATGAAAAACCACAACTTTAGACCAATTGGGTCAATGAAAATTCTTGGAACAAATGCCAACAATTTTGAAATTAGCAGAGGTCGCGGTAGAGGACGTGGGAGAGGGAATGAAAAAAATTTATAAAATATATGTTCATGGTTATCAACCTTGCAAAGGTGGAAGCGATGTTTCACAAAATAATAAATGGAACAAGTGGACAACACACTCTAAAGGGAATTCAATCCTCAAAATAAACAAATAAGAATTGTTTTGATCCTATTTTTTAGGATCAAAACGAAAAAGTTACAAATGAACAGTTTGAGGAGATGCTTGAAAATCCACCTTCCATTGAATGAGCACTCAGTCGGTTTGTGTTTATTTCAACTACTTATAAACTATTTAAATTTGATGTCATGTTCTATTTTTGGTTTCAATCATGGAATGTCTAGGCCATGAGAGTTTTGTTTTATTGAAAAAAAATTATTATAAATTTGGAGTTACATTTCTATAATATGATATTATCATTTGAAATGCTTAATTTTTCTTATTATACTTATGTTAGCTAGAATATATAAGTTCATAATATTTTTATTTTGCTTCATGGAGAAGTAATGCTTGTCGTAAATATGACAAAGATAGATATTGATTTAAGCAATATCGAGCTACTCAACAAGAGATTAAGAGATTCAAAGAATCCAAGAAAATTGACTTAGATATGTGTTTGGTAGATAGTGCTTCAACAAATATGATTTTGAAGAATCAAAAGTCTTTGTCAAAGTTGGTATTTGATATGCATAAAGTGCCAACAATAGCTGGACCAGCCCATATAATTAAGGGTTTTGAAAGAGCACACATCATGTTACCCAATGGTACTCAAACCTATTTGCAGAATGTGTTATATTCAAGTAGTTCCGTAATGAAATTGGTTAAGTTTCAAGGATATACAAAAAATGGGTACCATATTGAAACTCGAAATGATAAGAACAAAGAGTCATTATGTAGCACATCTAATGTTGGGAGCAAAAGGCTCACATTAGAAGAGTTATCTTATTTTTCGGTGGGTTTGTATTTCACCACCATTGACATAATTGAATCTAATATGTATGTGGCAAAATATAAAGCCAATGATCATGTCTTGTATAACATTTGGCATGACCCTTTGGGTCATCCGGGACAAATTATGTTCAATCAGATCATTAATAATCTTTGTGGATATTTATTAAAAAATTATGATATTGGCTTATCGAAGAATCAACTATATGTTCCTTGTTTACAAGGAAAAATTATAACTAGACCATCTTTTCTAAAGTTGAGAATGAATCTTCTATTTTTTTTGTAAAGAATATAAGGAGATATTTGAGGTTATATTCATCATGCTAGTGGTCCTTTTTAGATATTTTGTGGTACAATAGATGCATCTACTAGATGGTCATATGTTTGTCTATTGTCTACTAGAAATCTTGTATTTTCTTGTCTTTTGGCCCAAATTATTTAACTTAGATTTCAGTTTCCTGATAACTTGATTAAGTCAAGTTTTATTATTATTATTGTACATTATTAGGGATTGGGTCAGCTGAGTCATGTATTAAATATCTAAAACTTATAGTTGGACCTTACTAATGCAATCGGGTTTGCAAATTGAGGCTTGGGGACATGATATTCAATATGTTGCATCTCTAGTTAAATTTAGACCCATTGCCTACCATATTATTTTATATATACAACTTGTTAGTGGTAAACAACCAAACATTTCATATTTGAGAAAGTTTGGATATACAGTATATGTCCCAGTTCCATCTTCCAAAAGTACTAAGATGGGTCCCCAATGATGTTTGACAAATATACATTAGTTTTGAGTTTTCTTCCATAATAAGGTATTTAAAATCAATGACTGGTGATGTCTTTACTATAAGATTTGATGATAGCCAATTTGATGATAGAGTCTTCCCGCAGTTAGGGGGAGGTATAAGCAACAAATTGTTCATATAGAACAAACTATTGCTAATTAACGGCGTGAATTGACATGGTATACGCCTACTCTATCGATCTTCCAAGAACTCCAAATGTGATTATGAGATAAGAATAATGATACATTTGCAAGAAATTATAAATCAATTACCTGATGCATTTAATGATGTCGTAAAGGTAATTATATCATATGTGCCAGCCATAATCATTGTTCCAATTGGACAAAATTCAAACAAGGCGGCAAATGAATCCACTACTACACTCAAAAGCGTGGTAGGCCTATAGGTTCTAAGGATAGTGCTAGGTTCCAAGGATAGTGCTCCTAGAAAGAGGAGAGCTAATGAAACATCTTGTCCTGATAAAAGCCCAATAGTGGCTGGAGCTCCGAAAACAAATACTGAATATGTACATGTTTCCAAATTCACTGAAATGCCTCTGGATGCCTCTAGAGAGGCACATGTACCTGAAAATGAAGAGATCTCGATATTCCATGTATGTTCAGGTGGATTATGGAATAGAAAAGCACTTGTCATCGATGACATATTTAACTATGCAGTAGCTACTGAAATATCAAAGGACAATGATGATTGTGAAAATGAACCACGTAGAATAAATAAATGTCGACAAATAAAAGATTGGCCAATCTGAAAAGATGCTATTCAAGCAGAATTAAATCTTTAGAAAAACGTGGTGTATTTGGACCTATAGTGGAAACACCAATGGACATAAACCATGTTGGTTTTAAATGGGTGTTTCGTGAGAAAATGAAATGAAAGAAACGAAGTTGAAAGATACAAAGCCCAACTTGTAGCACAGGATTTCTCTCAAAGACCTGGAATTGACTACGTTGAGACATGCTCTCTAATTACGGATGTCATTTTTAGATATCTAATTAGTCTCGCAGTTTCTAAAAATCTTGATATAAGATTTATGGATGTTATAACAGCATATTTATACGGAGACATAGATACTGACATCTATATAAAAATTTCAGAAGGATTTACAATGCCAAAGACTAAGTCTAAGGGCATGTGTTCAAATTAGACAAGCATTATATGAATTAAAATAATCCGAAAGAATATGGTATAATAATCTTATTATATATTTGACTAAGGAATGATACAAAAATAGTCCGATTTACCCATGTGTCTTCATTAAAAAATTCGAAAATGAATTCTCGATAGCAGCAGTATATATGGATGACGTAAAACCTGATCAGGTCTCCTATAGAATTGGAGAAAACTACAAACTATATATTTGAAGAATGAATTTGAAATGAAAGACTTGAGAAAGACAAAGGTTGGTCTTGATTTGCATACGCCTATGGTTGAACGCAATTTGGATCTGGATAAAGATTCATTCCGACCAAAAGAGAAGATAAAAAAGTTCTTGGTCCAGAAATGTCGTATTTAAGTGCTATTGGAGCACTACTATATCTAGCCAATGCACAAGACCAGATATTGTATTTTCTCTTAATTTATTATCTAGATATAGTTCTGCACCTCCACTTACAGATTGAATATAGTTAAACACATATTGAGATATTTTTGTGGAACAACTGGCATAAGATTATTTTATTTATATGATTCCACTAACGATTCTTGTCTAGTTGGTTGTGCAGACTCAAACATATTTATGACCTTCATAAGGGTTGCTCCAAACGGGTTATGTGTTTATTAATAAACATGAAGCTATATCTTGGCGATCAACAAAACAAGGTTCGGTAGAAATTTTCTCTAACCAAGCAGAATTAATTGCATTACAAGAAGCAAAAAGAGAAAGTGTGTGGTTGCGATCGATCATTCATCATATACGAGTAATTAATTGTCAACTACTCATAGTTACAGATGAGCCTACAATAAAGACAATGCGACTTGCATTACGCTTGTTCGAGAAGGATTTATCAAAGGAGATCGAATAAACACCTTCCTCCAAAAGTGTTTTATGCATATGCTCAAAAGGACAAAAGTGATTGAAGTCAAGAAAATCCATTATATCGAGGGGGGAGTATGATTCATGAAGAATATTTTTGAGTTTTGCGCGTTGTACTCTTTTTCCTTGACTATGATTTTTTTCCACTGGGTTTTTCTTAGTAAGGTTTTAACGAGGCAACAAATGTGCATACACCACCAACTAATTAATATTGAATATCCAAGGGGGAGTGTTATAAATATGGATAATTCACATAATTAGTTGGCCTACATAACCTATGTCTCTTGGTTATCCATAACCTATGACTTATGGTTATCCATAACCTATGCCTTTTGGCATTTTTCTTTTAATTATCATCATGATGTTAATCTCCATTGTAAGCCTATATAAATGGCTCTTATCCAGTTGATTGGGAGATAATGAATGAAGAAACAATTTCCTCTATTTTTCTATCTCCATTTCTTTGCTTTACAATAAATCCATCAATAATTGTCACTACTTGGCCAATTATTGAATAACAAAATTAAATTTTGGAATATATAGAGGTTTCGTCTAATGATTGTTAAATGTTAGCATTTTCCATCTAGGCTTTTTCATTATGAGCCCCTCAAATCTTACTCATTTTGACATAAGACCACAATCTTGTTATTTGGAAGGAGACCCCTCAAATCTTTGTTTATTTCAACATAAGCCCCACCATTAGATTATGTCCAAGTCAAAATGTCCTACCCCTAGAATTAATCTTATCCATATCATGTAAACGACAACTTTGTCTTTAAGGTTTTGTGTGATGGGTTTGTAGGATTTTAGGTTGAAGAAAATATGGGAGAGGAATGACCAAGAGAGGAGGGGGATTGCCGGGAGGAGGAAGGAGGGGGCGGGGGGGAGGGGGGGGGAGGTCGAGGATGGACATGGGTTTGTCGGATTTCAGGATTGAAGGAGCAGAGGATGGAAGAGGAGAAAGTTTACACAGGTTGTGAACAAGGTTAGGTTAAATAATGGACAATGATGGATTAGGATTTTTATGGGTTTAAGGATGAAGGGGGGGAGGGGATTGTAAAATAATATAAAATTAATCAACTTTAAAGAATGCTCGTGTATCAGTGCGCCCTTAATTGCATGAGCATATTAGTAATAATCTTAATGATTTAGGGGTCTCCTTCCAAATAACAAGATTCAAAGGGCTTATGTTGAAAATAGGCAAGATTTGAACATCTTATATCTAAAGAAAACCTTTCTATTTTTCACTTTCGTAAGGAAATATGGATTTGTAGGAGATGCAATTTTTTTTTACTTTATATAGATTTTTCTTAGCGATTACACAATTCTAACGAACAATCAACACGGCTAGAGCTGTCAAAATGGGCTAAGCCCGTTGGGCCGGCCCGCCCTGCCCGCCAAAAAGGTGGGTTGGGCCGAGCATTTAGGAGCCCGCCAAACAGGCAGGCCTAGGTGGGCTGGCCCGTTAGTAGCCCGCCCCGCGGTGGGCTAGCCCGCGGGCCAAGTGGGTTGGCCCGCCATCTATTTTTTTTATAAAATTTTTAATTTTTTTATTTAGCACATATATGAGATATGTATTATAAATGATAAAACTTCTCATTTAATGCAAGTAATGACGTATAAAATATTAAATTTGGTCATTTATTTACATGAATGAAGGTGTTTTAAAGAAATATCTACTATTATAATATTTCTTGTATTTTACTTGTAATTTGATGCATATGAGAGTGAGTAGAAAATATTATATATATAATTTTTTTTTCCTTTTAAGAAACTAAACAATAATTAAAAAATTTAAAAAAATTAAGCGGGCCGGCCTGCCGGTGGGTTGGGCTGGGTTAAAATTTTTCCAGTCTGCCACAATGGTGGGTCGGCCCGCCCCGCCAAATAGTGGGTTATGGTGGGTTACGGGCCGGCCCGTCCCGCCGGCCCGTCTTGACAGCTCTAAACACGGCTTTAGTATATTGATTTTATGATACAAATTTGATCTGAACTGGTCAAATTAAGGTACAATGATTCCCTAACTAAATACTCAAAATGGTGTAGAGTAATTCTGTGGAAGGGATAAAATTGGTAAACATGATGGATATCACTACATAAATAGTTAATTATCTACAAAGAGGACAATATAAACATAAGCGAGAACTTTCTATCCACTAGGATTTGGAAACAATTAAATGCTTTTGAAGAAATCCTAAGAACAGTAAACCATCTATCCAATATTGATGATAAGGGAAAGGGAGAAACATCAGCCACATGATGCCCACTTGAAGGGAGGAAAGGCACTATGAAGAATTTCTTGGCAAACAATAATAAAGAGAAAGAGTTTCAATTCTTTTCCAGTAGAAGGGAGCCAAGTAGAAGCTTGCCAAGAAGACAATGTTAATAATGCCTAATCTTCAGCGCTCGGGAAGGCACCGTTTAGACAACATTGTTCTAAAAGGCGGTCTAGGCAGCCGCATAGGCGCTAGGCAGCTAGTGTCCGCCCGATCGATACCCCCTAGGCGCCCACCTAGCGCCTAGTGCCTAGTGCTTTTTACAACCTTGAGACACATGGATCCCTTATCCTAGTAATCCCTTCACATCCTACCATCACATATCCTTTGGATCATGAGGCTCACAATCCTTTATCCTAGCTTCTTACGTACATATGCATTCAACCAAGACGGAAAATGAGGTCTCATTTATTCTTCTACTTCTTCATCTGCAATGTATGGTCTACTTGACCTCACCTCATCATTAAATTTGCTGAAAACCAATAAATATTGGTATACACTCGTTAAATTATAATAACATAATCAACAAATAGATGACTTTAACGTTGAAGATTTTTACTTACCACTCTAGCTTTTCCACTTCATCCTTCTCGCAGTTGAGTAATATATATAACTAGGCAGCCATTAGTTCCTCATCATTCAAATATCTCTTTTTCAGTTTTCCAGAAGGCTTTCCAAGAGAATTGAAGACTTTCAATAATGCATCGTTATATTCTATATCTCCATCGTCGTTCCTCGGAGCTCTTGTTTTATTTGTAGAAATATGAGGCTTGAAATACATTGAACAAAAGTTTGTAATCTCCTCAAGGACATAGGCTTCACAAATAGAACCCTCGACCCGTGCCTTATTTTTCACCTTCCTCTTCAGGTGGTTTAGATGGCGCTCGAACGGGTACATCCACCGATAACCGACAGGCCTACCAACACGTGTCTCATAGGAAAGATGAATTGGCAAATGCTCCATAGAGTCGAAGAATCCAGGAGGGAACACTCTCTCAAGCTTGCGCAATGTTACTGCAATGTCCTTCTCTTGCTTTTTAAGCCGATCGACGAGCAACTTAGTAGAACAAAGATCTCTGAAGAATATGCTAAGCTCTGTCAGTGGATCCCAAACGACCTGGGGTAAGAATTCTCGAAATACAATCGAGACTAACCTTTCCATAAAAATGTGACAGTCGTGGCTCTTCATACCCTGTAGTTTGTTCTCCTTCGGGTCAACACATCTTCTCAAATTCGATACGTACCCGTCTGGAAATTTTAGGCCCTGGATCCACCTACAAAGTTTACCTTTGTCCTCCTTGTCCAGTGAGAAAATGACCTTGGGCTGCTTATACTTCCCACTGCCTTCCTTTATCAAATGCAACTTTGGACGTCTGCATATTTCTTCTAAGTCCAACCTGGCCTTGGGATTATCTTTCGTCTTCTCCTTTACGTCCATCAAAGTATTTATTATATTGTCAAATACATTCTTCTTGATATGCATAACATCCAGGTTATGTCTGAGCAGATGGTCACTCCAATATGGCAGGTCCCAGAATATACTCCTCTTCGTCCAGTTGTGAGCGCGGCCAAATCCATCACATTTGTACCCCACTGTAGGCTCTTCAATAGCACTCGACAATTCTTTAACTTCCTCTCATATCGTGTCCCCAGACAACCGTGGCGGTGGACTGGACTCACGCCAGCACGAAAAGCATTCTTGTTCCTCTGGTACGGATGATCCTTTGGCAGGAACTGTCGATAACAATCGAAGAAGCACGATTTTCCTTCGTGTTTTAAACGGAAAGCCTTAATGCGATCCATGCAATACGGACATGCGAGACGACCATGGGTGCTCCAACCCGATAACATTCCATAGGCCGTAAAATCATTGATGGTCCACATTAGTGCGACCCTCATCTGAAAGTTCTGCTTTCTGGAAACATCATATGTGGTTGCACCTACTTCCCACAACTGATTCAGTTCATCTACCAAGGGCTGTAAGTACACATTGATGTTCCTCTTCGGGTTCTTCGGACCTGGAATAATAACAGTTAGGAACATATAAGGAGTCTTCATACACATCCAAGGCGGCAAGTTGTACGGAGTAACAATCACAGGCCAACAAGAATATTGTGAGCTCGAAAGTCCAAATGGGGTAAAACCGTCGGAGGAAAGCCCCAATCTGACATTACGCGGCTCCGAAGCAAAATCGGGATACATTCGATCAAAGTGCTTCCATGCTTTTCCGTCGGATGGATGATCCAGTACTCCATCTATTTGTTCCCGCTTGTGCCAACTCATATTATCAGCTGTCTCCATTGCCATAAACAACCTCTGCAACCGCGATGTCAAAGGCAAATAGTGCATCAAATCTGTTGGCTTGCGTGCACCAGAAGTCCTTGTTGTACTAGTTGCCTTGAAGCGATTGACACCACAAAATCTGCAGGTGTCTTCATCCTTGTCGTCCTCATAGTACAACATGCATCCGTTGCGACATGCATCAATTCTTTCATACCCCATCCAGAGCTATCTCACCATTCTCTTGGATCGGTAGAAGTCTTTAGGTAACTTGGCACCCTCCGGCAATATATTTTTAATTAACTCCAGGATTCGGTTGTAGCATTCTTGAGACATGTTGAAATCTGATTTTATGCTCAACAATCTTGTAATCACCTCCAACGGTGAATGGTCATCACAACCAGGATATAAAGGAGTCATTGCATTAATTCTCTAGCAACTCCATGAACTTTGCAGCATCGGCATTCGGTGCCTCCTCAGCTGCATATTGATTGTTCGGATCGAAACTAGGCCCCGCAGCGTCGAAAACCATGTTCGTCCACCCTTGGTCGTAATCAGCATGCTCGTGGACATCTACATAAGGCTCCACATAAGGCTCCTGCTCGGATGCTAAAGGCACAAGTTCTCCATGTGTGGTCCACTGATAATAATTTGGCATGAAATCCCTCGACTACAAATGATATGTCACATCCACTTCCGAATGATATTTCAAGTTGCGACATCTCGTACATGGACACTTAATTTTTGTACGGTCCATGTACTGAGGGAATGCATTGGCAAACTGCAGGAACTGTTGCACACCCTGTATAAATTTATCCCGCATACCGCACATGTCATCAGGATGCCGATTGTACATCCACAAATAGTTCCACGGATAGTAATTCATATCCATTTTAAGATAATTTTGCAAAGATTGACACTCAATGTATAATTCATATATGTTTTATAATTCCAGAAAAGAAACAAGTGTGAGAACGGATGGCTCAGAACACAACCCAAATGAAATATATCGTGATGAGAATGGATGGCTCAGAACTGATGCACGAAAATAAGGGGCTCAAAGCTGGAACAAGTAAAGTTGTGCTTTGGAAAAAGAACTCTTGTAAACTATTTGTTCATAAAGCAAGCTATAATTAAAGAATACAGAACAAGTATCGAGTTCGTAACTCAAGTATAGAGCTTAGAAGAGCTATAAACTCGATACTTATTTTGTATTCATTATATCTTGCTTTGTGAACAAAGAGCTTACAAGAGTAGAATATCCAAAATACAACTTTACTTGTTACAACTTTGATCCCCTCCTTTTCGTGCGTCAGTTCATGTCGGTCTGCACTTTCTGCAGTAACGACCACAAGTTCTATGTTCTTCAACGATATATTTCATATGCTTAATTGCCAAGTGTGGGGACGAATGGCTCAGAACACAACCCAAAATTCATTCTAGCATACATTAGTTTGAATCATCTATGTTCTGTATATATGGTGTAGTATATGTTCTTATCGAATCTAGTATCTGAAGGATGTAACAGAATCAAGATGAATCCACATAATGTAATACTAAGACATCATCTACTACTAAAAGATGTAGTGATAGGTTGTCATATCATCATTGCCGAGGGATGGGGGTCGGAGGACAGTCAACTTTATCTACGGCTACATAGTTTCTACCTCGCCAGTCGAATGGCTGCAGGGACTATGTCCTGATCACGATGTCGTACCGTAGATTAATGCAAATTCCTTATAGCAAATGTCGTACATAGATTTCTGCCTTGCCAGTCGAATGGCTGCAGGGACAGTGTCTGGCTGGTACCAATCCAGCGTCTATCGAGAGATTGATGGTCATTGCGACATGTATGTATATTAAGAAGTAAATACATACTTGATATTTAATAAATAAAAAACTGTCCAAGAGGATACAAGGTATCTCTGAAGGATGCTTGATCAGTCAGTATATTAGAGGCTTAAAAAAGGCTATTATTTATGTAGTTCAGGCTTCCAACCCTGATTATAACAAAACATACTTTTATTAATGTGTGAAGTTTGGTCCAATTTTAGTATCTAGATATATCACCAAATACTTTCGGTCAACAGCACTTTCACCATGTAAGTTACAAAACATGTCCCAAAATTTTACAAAGACGTCTAGAGTTCACAAAGACCTCCTAATTTTTATCCAAATTTTTACGAAGGTCTCCAAAATTTACAAATGCCCCATAACGTTTATAAATGTCTCAAAAGTTTCATAGAAACCTTTATTTTCAGAATCGTCTAGGATTCCATTTTTTACTAGAATCGGCCTGACAAAAACCAATTTGTGATTCTCTAGTCGGCAAATGCAATATGACCCAAGTTCTGATTCTAATCGGCCGAACGCAACCAAATTGGGTTGATGGCTTCATTGGATTGATTGATTCGATTACTACTCAGTCTAGCCAATTTTTTGAAGTGCTTTGTGAAGTCCTCATTGATGATGATAATAAGTCATTTTGTAATCAATTTTTTGTAGTGCTCTGTGAAGTCCTCATTCTATAATATAAAAAATTTAACAGACTGTCAAATGAAGATGGGATGGGAAAAAAATTAGATACTTTGGATATGTCTGACGTAGAATCCTGAACTCCAGACTGTAATCAAATCCTAGTCCAGTCCAAACATGACCACATGACCACAAATTTGGGGGGAATTCATGTGCCCTATAGAGAGAGAGAGAGGGAGAGAGAGAGGGGGGGCTACCTGAGGAGAAGGCCGAAGGAGGAGGAGGCCGGAGGAGGGTACGAGCGCCGGAGGATAATGATGAGCGGTGATCGGAGTTCGACTGGAAAAAAAAACACAGTGAACTACGAACGATCTTTGAAATCTCTGCTGAAAATGAGAGCAATGGAATTCAGATCTCTCGTGAAGAAGACGATCTTTGAAATCTCTGCTGAGCATTTCATAAAAACCATCCGGGGGATGGATTTTTCATACAAAACAATTTCGAAATTGGATTTCTCAATAATTTCAAGAAAAAATAAATTACTGTGATGAATGTGGATCGAACTCGTGACCTTCATATCTTCATTCTGACGCTCCCCCAACTGAGCTATCCCCGCTTAGGTGAGAATTATTGCATCAAACTTTTAAATATCCTAAATAAAGCAAGCCCCTTCAACCAATCCCCAACTCCATCCAAGACTCTTTTATGAACGAGAAATGAGATTATTGGAACCAAATAACAAAACTTTTGACTTCATATATTGTTTCGAATTTTGGGTCACTTTCATCCGCAGGACCCACAGTTAATGTTTCATAAAAGTGTGATGGAACATCTACCTGAAAAGATGTAAATATAAATTAAAAATATACTTATATATAAATTATAAAAATATAAAGACTTGTATGGAAAATTTTAAAAAAAATTAATTTCTACCAACATACGCATTTCCGTAAAGTGTTTACTAATTTTTTTTTTAAATTAGTCCCGAAACGCCCAATATAAGAATCTTTGTTGATTAACACTTTTATTTGTTTTAATTTTGTTTAATTTTCTTAATCTCTTCCCTCCTCAGAAGAAACTTCTAACCCAAGAGCTTTAAAGTTTTCATTTTACAATTTTTTTTCAAACTAAATACTTTGACCCCAATTTCTCTAAACTTTAGTTATCTGTATGAAAATTTTCGTTAAATTTGTGTACCCATAAAATCTATCTATTTACTATAATCAAACGTTTAAACTTTGCTAATCATAATTTTCTTTCATTTTGATATATTTTTTTACTGTTGTTGGTCTACATATATGAAGGCCTTCAATTTTTTTTCGATACCCGACGTAACGCACGAGATTTTGTGCATGCTATATGCATATAATTTTCACACAGACACACACACGCCTCTTTTGCGGTTCGATTTCGAGACTGTCCGCCTACCCAAGTAAGTTCTACCTCTCGTCACTGACTACAAGAGTCAGATGACTTCGGTGGCGGTGGTACTCCTTAATTAGTTCAATTATACTAAACCGTAAGGAGTGAAAGATTTGGATTTGAACTTTCAAAGATAGAATTTGTATAAAAGTCTATGAACTTTTTTGTTTTATAGTAGAGGACAAATGTTTGGTTAGAGTAAGAAAGTAAAAAAAAAAATTAATATTAACAGATTATTAATTACTATTTATAATTAGCTAAATGTATATTATATTCATTAATAGGGAAAGAATTAGGTGGCTGACTTCCATTGGATTTATTAAATTGGCTTCACCTTTTTTTTTCCAATTATGCTCTTAAATAATTTTACTAATTAATTTTTTTCATCAAGATTAAATAAAAATAACTAGATAATTTAGGATTATTTAGTAAAAATATTTTGTTATTTGGTTCCACTAATCTCATTTCTCGTTCATAAAAGAGTTAGTTAATGGGGCTTGCTTGATTTATGTTATTTATAACTTTTGATGCAACAATTCTGATGAAAGCGGGGATAGCTCAGTTGGGAGAGCGTCAGACTGAAGATCTGAAGGTCACGTGTTCGATCCACGTTCACCGCAATTCTTTTTTTTTTATTACAAATTTTGACTTAATTCTTAATTTAACTATTAAACATATTTTAGTACGCAACAGGCAATTCTTTCAATAAATGTTTGATTAAGTATTTTAAACATAATTGGAAGGTTATTTCTTCTTAATAAAACAGGAAAAATGCATTTGACAAAGGAATCACAAGATTCATAAATCTCGACCGAGACATGCTGCTTTTATTCATTTCATAAGTGGTGTTGGTTGTTGCCAAAAGGCTCTGTGTTGTTTCGGTTTGGTTTGAAAAAAAAAATGGATTCCGTTTCGGTTGTGAAAAATATTAAGATTTCTTATTTGATTTTGGTCCCAAATCTAAAACTGGATACAATTTACACAATATGTGAATAATCTTAATTTTATACATATTTTGTGATTAAAAAAATGTGTATATTTTTATAGCAACTATTGTAATTTGTAAGTGTGTTTTAAACTACAACTTTGATAAATTAACCATTAGTTTAATTTTGGACCAAACTTTGAAATACAACAATCGTATGTACAAAAAAATTCTTTTGTTAATAATTTAACCAAAATTCTAATTTTTGGTTGGTCTATTAAATGATAAAAAATAGTCCACCTATTTAACCGAATAAACTGAATTGATTAATGGTTCAATTTTGGTTATTGCTAATTTTGATTCGATTTTAGATTTTTAGAAATTCGGTTTATTAGGATATTGACTATTTCGGTTCGGTTGAAACCGAATGAATCAAACACTATCTCTAAAGAAAATGGTTTCGAAGGAAAGGAAAATAGAAAATAAATGGTTTACCCATCCTAGGATTCACTCGCCCTCATTTTTGTGCATTTATTCTGGTTCTGACCTTTCAAAATATCGAGTTTTTTTATTATGAAAATTTCAATTTTGTATATCTATATAAAGAGCAAAAAAATCATTTCCTTTCCACGAACCAAAAGAGATCCATGGGATTTATCTTTCTATGTTCCAGACGCCTCTTCAGTAGAGCCGGTCCTGGTCCAAGACAAGCATGACGACCGTCCAGAATCCACGGACTAGAAGGGCAAAAAAGAAATACATATCCCAACCCATTAGTTAACATAGGTTAAGCTACTATATACATGCTACATTTTTTAAAGTTAGCTTAATATATAAGCAACGTCATGACCTATGTTTTTTGTTTTCCATTAATTCTAATTCTAGGTAGATGAATCCATTATACTTGGTATGTCATTAGCTTCTTTTTTTTTTATTCTGTAATTTTATGTCAAAGCAAAATATATAATACTATATGTATGATTTGAGGGCACATTTTTTTGTCATGACTCTTCAAATGTCTATGATAATACTAATCATAATTTTTTTTGATGGTATATAGTATACAACAAGTTCATAGTAATTAGGGATAATTTAGCAAATACCTCCATTCCAAATGTTGAAACTAGCATATACTAACAATATTTATTTTAACTAGCAAATGTCCCCATTTTTAGTATAGAATAGTAAAAAAAAATTAAGATATACCCTACTTATTAAATCTTTGTTCTTCTGTTTTACATAGGAGTGGGGTATATGCTAAATTCAACATTTGGAATAGGGGGTATTTGCTAAATTATCCCTAGTAATTATTTGAACGTACACCCATTTTTCTAACAATGTTGTTTTGAGAGATTCACGCAAGTAAACAACATGAATTCTTTCCATTCAGTTCCTAGGCACACCTCTATTTGCTGTGCTGAAAATTGTGGCTTTCAAAATTTAATAGGTTCAGCATCAATATTTGATATCTTTACATTTGAAAATGTACATATAATCAATCAATTATTCATCCCTAGGAGTAGTGACAGCATACAAAAAAGAGTTGAGTAACATAACAAATGTCTGCATCTCAAAAATTTACAAGACTTTGATTAAAAAGAATGGGGCTATTGTTGTTTCTTTAGTTTTGCTACGGATTCAGAAGAAGCCATATCATGATTGGAGGCTTTGATCATGAAGAGAAGTGTTTCCAGGGGCATGCCACCCACCAATCCTATAATCCCTCTGCGGCATTATGTACCAAATCAAAATCACAAAAAGTACACCATTAATGTTAAAACAAATGCACACACCGAAATTCTCACTTTACGCAATGGAAGGACCGGAGCGAGAATGCCTCAAAAAAAAAATACCATCACGGGGCTGTGATTAAACAGTGCTCTGAAAACATAATGCCCGACCAAATAGCCCGTAAACATGATTGCCACGACATGTACACCTGCGAAAAGAAGAACCAGCTATCCATTAAGGCTTTCAGTAAAAATATTCCGAAAAAAATTATTTCACTTTTATCTCCCCAGCTTCATGAAAAAAAAAAACAAATTAGCATAAATTAGCATACATTAGAAGGACCAAAAGCCGCTTTATGGGATTAACATACATGTGATATATTTTGAATATATCTGAAAGAAATTTCTAAATCCAGAAGGTATGCTTCATTGGATTCCATGCCGATGATAGTTACAAGCATAGTTATCAAACCTAGACTGGACTGGCAGTCGGACCGGAAAACTGGTGACCCAGTAACTAATCCGATCCGGGTGAACATTTGTACCATTTTTTCTATCAAACCGGTTGAAAACTAATTGAACCAGCCATTTTTTATACGACAAGTCAGGTCTTGAAAACCGGACTGGGTTACTCATAAATAAGCCAATAATTTGGTTTTTTTGTCTGGGCCTTCAAGACTAGCAAAAGGACCATCCTTATTTATAAAGGTTGCACTTCCAATGTTAATTTTCCACCTATACTACAGGAATGTTAACATGCGAGTAAAGTCTATAGAGCTAAAGTTTCTCTTTCATAATTTTTAAATGTTTAATTTATATGGTTTACTAAGGAATTTTATTATTATTTATATTTTCTAATATGATTTCTAAAATTTAGGTTCAATACTTTAATCCCTTCCTAAAGGTTATCCATTTATGTTTTTTCTACATTATTGGTTGAAGCATGGTCATTGCCATACTTTCCAATCTGTGATGCGTGATGCATCACAAACTTCTTTTTGTACACTTCTGATCTTAGTGATATTCTGATTGTATATTCTACTTAGAAAATTATTACTATTATTTTTATATCTTGTTGACCCACTGGTCGGACCAGTGACCTGATGACTTGGAGCCTTGACCGAATCGATGTCCGGTCTGATAACTATGGTTACATGATGTCAATTTTAGGAGAGCATTGATTGATGAAGTTCCTAGCATGAAAGAAAAAAAAAATCCGCAATATCATTTTATCATACAGAAAGCTCCACGCAGGACGCCATCAATATATAACCAGTGTGAACAGACAAATCGAAAACCTTTCTACTTTTTACTTTCTTATGGAAATATGGATTTGTAGGAGATGCATTTTTTTTTACTTTATACGAATTTTCCTAGCGATTACACAATTCTAACTGTCACGACCCGCACCCTGTATAGGGGCACGAGAAGTGGTTACGTCCAGCCTACGCCGCAGTGTCGGCGGTAGTAAGCTGTCCTAGGTTGCTAACTAATCTTATGCAGTGAATATAAAAAGTACTTGTCCAGATATCAGCTCCGAATGGAGGGCAAGTAAAGGGTATGATCTACTCAACACAGTCTAAACACGAAAAGATAACACAGAAGTTATACCTAAGGAATTAAAGACAACAACAACTAACTACTAAAATAATACACCAATATCTCAAACCAACCTTATACAGACTCAAAATCTTAACTTTAATACATCAAGCCAAAACATGAAAGCTAAAGTAGTCTACTAGCTAATCTCCTAAATCACTCCTGAGAGTCGGGACCAAAGGTAGCTAATCCCTCGCCAGGTCCATGGTAAGCAGGGCATGTGTCCTCAGGATTATCATCTGTAATATTTTCAACAGGTCCAATCAGGACGGGAACGAGTACAACTCATCAAGAAAAACCCAAGTAAATGACAAAGAACTATAAAGCAGTTATAGACAGTTTTATTGATGAGCATGGCAGTTCTATGCAGGTAATGATGGCACAGAGACACAGTAAGATACAAGAAAAGAAAGATAACTAAAACAAGAGAAGAATCATGGCAATGAAGACTGTAATAAAAGCTAACTGAACTAGAATATCATGTGTGAGTCCAGACAGTACGATATAAGTCTAATATAATTCCAGTGTGAGTCCAGTCCATATAATCTGATACCAGATAATTTTCAGTACAAGATGAGTCCAACAGTGATCAATGAAACCAGGGTGAGTCCAACTATGATCTAACAGTGTGTTTTAAAATATCGAGGTCGACATGCAAACGACTGTAGGTATCAGGCACATCTCTCACTGATCGGGCAAGAGATGGCTATGCTTCCGGTAGATTCCAGTAGGAGATTCCGGATTTGGGGTATGTCTACATGTCTTACTCAATATTTCCCCGCCCAGCAAGTGAATCCAGTACAAGACACAAAAATCGAGATGAGTCCGGCCAAATGATGATTCCAGAAATGATTTCGGAATGATTCCAGTGATTCCAGTAATAGAGATCAGTAAGTAAGGTATGTGTCGCATACATGAATCCAGAAATATCCATACGTGTTGATACAGAGAATCACATAGAACTAACTAGAACTGAAATACAGTAATCGACAAATAAATGAGAGAATTATCAGAGAATGTACTCGCCTGTTACTCTGGAAAGAGTAGTGTAATATCAGATGTCTGTACCAGGGTCACAATATCCTAAAATAGAGCAATACAGTTATGACATATCCAAAATGAAGGTAAATGAAATCTACAATGCAATCTATATGAATTCTAAGCCAATCTAGGTCAAAGTCAAACTTGGTCAACACTACAGTCAAACTAAGTCAAATCAAGTCATACTAGGTCACAAGAAGTTAAACTAAGTCATACAAGGTCAAACAAGGTCAAACAAGTCTAATCTAGGTTAAAGTCAACTCCTGGTCAACACTCTAATCAAACTAGTCAAATACTAGTCAACATGATCAATCTGGGTCAATTTTAGTCAAGGTTTGACCTATAGTTGACTTTGGTCAACCTTGGTCAACACTAAAAGTCAAACTGGTCAAACTAGTCCAAGTTAGGTCAAACAATGTTAAACTAGTTAGGGTTAGTCAACCTAGTCATTCTAGGTTAGTTTAAGTCAAAACTAGGTTAAGCTAGTTCAAATTTGACCTAAGGTTGACCTTGGTCAACACTTAGTCAAATTGGGGTCAAACTAGCTAAGTCTTGGTTTACTAGTCAATTAGGGTTAAGCCTAATGGCCATAGGCTAGTATCATAGCCCATAGGTTAGTATTCCTAGGTCAAGGCTATAGGGTTCATAGGTTTACACCTATAATAGGGTCTATACATTATACCTATATATAGGGGTCAATATGTATATACCCATACCCAAATATATATAACTTATATTTATACACACATCTATATAACATATAGACATATATATGTATATGTATATATACCTAATACAATATATATACAATATATATATAGAGATATAATGAGAGAGAGAGAATCATATATAGAGAGAGAATAGGGGAGACTGAATAGAGAGAGTGAGAGAGAGTGAGAGTGTGACTGTGACAGTGGGGGGGGGTTAATCTCAGATTTCTGAGATAGGGGGGAACCCAAACTCACATATATATATGCATATATATACCTATATACATACATACCTATATCTATACCTACACACACATATAAACACTCACATACTCACATACACACACACATACATATATACCTATGTATACAATATATATACACCCAAAAATATGTATACATATATATATAAATCGATTTAAAATTTGTTTTAAATACTGAAAAATAATAGGAAAAAAAATAGGACTGAACTTAGGATATCAGAAAATTAGGGAATTGGGAATTGAATAGTAAAATTGAATTAAAACTCAATTACAGAGGTTGGTAAAGCTTAAACATGTTGCACACGTGTTACGTGATGTGTTTGTGTCCACAAAAGTGGACACAAACGTGTCCATTCAACATAAAACCAAAAACAGTAAAACACAGGACACAGCGTGCACAATCCTCGTGCACGTGTTCACGTGTCTCGTGCTCACGACACAGGGCACGCGAGGTGTCGTGCTCGTGTCAGTAGCTAGGTGGGGTGTCAGGGTAGGTGTCTAGGTGCCTGAGTCGTGTCCACGAAGTCGCGTGTCCACGCGCGAAGCGCGTATCAGTAGGGAAAAATTCGTGCTCACAGTACAGTTCAAAATCAGTGCGTGCCAAATTCCGTGTCCGACACGATACTAGGAGACACGAAACTTGGGGGGCATGTTCGCAGACATTGCCCCCTCGTGTCCACCAAGTTTCACCCCTCCACGTGTCGTGTCGTGTCCTACGTGAGTCCCGAACAGCAGGGGACTGAACACGCGCGTGGCGCAGTCTCGTGCAGCGAGAACAGAGCCTCGTGGACACGACACACGCCACGTGGGGCCATGTGGTCATGTCCACATGTAGCCCACGTGTTGGGCTACACACTCGTGTCAACACGAGGTGTCCACAACGTGTCTAGAGTCGACACGACTCACGTGTCAGTGAGGAAAAACATATTTGTGCAGTGCAGTGCATGACCCGTGCGAACGTGTTTTCGTGTCCGACACGACTCGAAAAGTTGTGAGACTCGAGGGGGGGCCTGTCAGAGGTTGCCCCCACCTCTGTGCCAAGTGGCACGTGTCCACGTGTCCAATTCGTAGAGAAAACAGTATCGGGTTTCAGGGACAGTGCACTGTGCATCGTGCAATGAGTTCGTGTCCGTTTTGGACACGGACACGACTCGGAAATGTGCTCAGTCATAGGGTTTCGTGACCTACAAGTCTAGGGCTACCCAAATATGTAATTTGTTTTACAAAATAACAAAGTTTAATCCTAAGTGGCATTTCATCAAACAATGTTTCCTAGCCTAGGATACGTATCCGATACGGACACCAAACCAAGTCTAAATCCTACCAAACTTGACCCACAGTTCCCTAGTACCTAGATGCATGCAACTATGAAGAGAAAACACAATATTAATAGGTTTTAGGGCATGTTACCTATGAGTGCAAAATCCTCAAATATAGGCCTATTTGAATGAAATCCTTCTTCGACTCCCAATGTCCAAAGCTTCACAAATCCTTGCTAGCAAGCCACAATTGGTATCCTCTAGTGTAGGGGAGTCTAATGCAAGAAACTGGGCTCAATTTGGAGCTAAATTGGTTAAGTGGTGAGGGTGTGAAAGTAGAAGGAAAACTAGGTTTTTTGTGAAATGAAAAATAGCATGAATGAAGAGGGGGGGTGTTTATATGGAAGGGGGTAGGGTGTGGCTGCCATGGGGGGGGGGGTAGGGTAGATATTTAGGGTTCCTTCTAGGTGAAGTAACTTAGCTTCTAAGGTAAAGACCAATAGATCTTTCTTTAGGTCTACCTAAATATCTAAGTATACATAGTATCTAGATATTTATCTAACCTTAGATATTTATGACATAAAGCAATATCTTCCACTTAGTCTTCTAGGTTAGTGGCTAACCTCTAGATTAGGGCTAAACTAGGTTAGAAGCTAACATGACACTAATCCACTAATTAAATAATAATAAAAACACATAAATCCAAATAATTCCAAATAAATTCTAATAAATTACCAAAATACCCTTTAGGCTAAAAAGCCCTAATTTGATGTTCTAAACCTATGGCTAGGCTCACATGATCATGGTTAGTTTCTAGGTTATGAAATCTCTAGGGTTTACACTAGGGTTACACTAGTAAAATCACAAAGTCATAAGCCATGACTTAGAAAATAATTTTAAATTAACTAAAATCACCAAAAATCATATCATGACTAAAACACCATTAATAAATAATAAAAATAATAATTTTTCAAAAATATCCCAATTTCAGAAAACTGGGTCTTACAAGTCTACCCTCCTTAGAGAAATTTCGTCCTCGAAATTAAGATAGTCGTACTCCTTCTAGGTCAAACCCCCAGTCAATCAGAGTCAAAAGATAACATGCAATCATAGTCCTACTGGTCGTGATTCCACAGTCTTGAACAGGGTAACTACACTATCTAGCATATCACAAGCATATCCTGACAGGTACTAATGGAATCATACAACAAGATGGGAAAGGAAGGACAGAAAAGACAAACCTGCTAACCCGTCACCTGCAGCGTTGGTCTCCTCGACCGTCATCGCAAAAGCTCCACCCCTCTGGTGCTGAGCTATAGGTGGCCTAGCCCCCATATAAGGAGGTGCAATAGGACAATCCATCTTCTGGTGAGTATCAGACCCACAGGTATAGCAAACCTTCAGCCTCTTCCTACACTGCTCCCTGATGTGTCCCTGCTTCCTGCAGTATGAACAACTGATCGTCTTCGGGTCCTGATCCCGATACTGATGCTGCCGGGGTCCCGGGGCTCTAACTGGCGGGGTCGAATGATGTGGTGTGGGAGGATGATATGTCTGCTGGTGTAGCGTCGGCACTTTCTGCTGGAAAGCCTGACGCTTGGAGGGTCCCTCAATGTGTACAGAAGCCGGCCTCTTGCAAGACAGAAGACGGTCCTCGATACTCCGGGCTAACTCTAAGCTCTGGTAGTAGTCAGTCATACCGTTTGCCACTATAAGAATGCCAATGTCTGGAACTAGACCACGGCAAAACCTACGCGTCATCTCCTCAGGGTCAGCAACTAGGCTAGGAGCGAAACGGCTCAGGCGACTAAACTCTGCCGCATACTCGTCAACAGAACGGGTCCCCTGCTGGATGTTCTGGAATCGTAACCCCATGGCTACTCTAGCAGTGGTCGAGAAGAATTTCTTCTTGAACTGGGTCTTGAACTGATCCCAAGTGGCTGTCCCTCTCGCGAATAACGGCTCATTCCGGAACCAAACTCCTGCCAAGTCTATCAGCAAAAATCCCGCTGCCTCGACCTGGAGGTCATCCGGCATCCTAACTCCAATGAGCTTCCTCTCTATCCAGTCTAACCAGTCATCTGCTACTACTATGCCTTCAGTCCCTAAGAACTCCTTGGGATTCAGACCCATGAAGTCCTTGATCGTCCCTGCTCTCTGTCGCGGCTCTACAGGTGGTGGGACCACGGTACGTCCCTCAGAATGCTCCATGCTCTGGCAGAGTAGGGTGGTCTGCTCCTGATGGGTTGCTAGGAACCCCTGGATCAGAGTGAGCAGCTGGTTCCCGTCGAGTGTGACGGAAGCCTGGGTAGGTATAGTGATAGGGGGTGGTAGAAGTATTGGGTCCTGCTGGGCCTGTGATGTGGAAGGTGGTTGTGGTATCTGGGTTTGTGGATCTGTGGAGTGGAGGAATGTGGTAGGTGGAGGTAGAGGTGTATCAGTCAACTGGTCAGCTGACTGGATGGGGAGCGTGCCATTCTCAGGTGAGACATACCGGGATGAACGAGTAAGCACCATCTAATTACAATAAAAAGACTTATAAGGACTCTTTAAGCAAAACAATTATATACAAGAAAATCAAATTATAATAGCAAGCATGTGATGTATTTCCTATGTTGCAATCCTAGTATTCCTCTAGGTGTTCTAAGCGTCATTCCTAATGTTGTCTAATTACCTTAAGTTCCTAATTGCAGGCATGCTTGGTACAATAACGTAACCAAACAATTTAGTCGACAGACCTGCATGGGCCACCACTAAAAACGTGTCACGACCCGCACCCTGTATAGGGGCACGAGAAGTGGTTACGTCCAGCCTACGCCGCAGTGTCGGCGGTAGTAAGCTGTCCTAGGTTGCTAACTAATCTTATGCAGTGAATATAAAAAGTACTTGTCCAGATATCAGCTCCGAATGGAGGGCAAGTAAAGGGTATGATCTACTCAACACAGTCTAAACACGAAAAGATAACACAGAAGTTATACCTAAGGAATTAAAGACAACAACAACTAACTACTAAAATAATACACCAATATCTCAAACCAACCTTATACAGACTCAAAATCTTAACTTTAATACATCAAGCCAAAACATGAAAGCTAAAGTAGTCTACTAGCTAATCTCCTGAATCACTCCTGAGAGTCGGGACCAAAGGTAGCTAATCCCTCGCCAGGTCTATGGTAAGCAGGGCATGTGTCCTCAGGATTATCATCTGTAATATTTTCAACAGGTCCAATCAGGACGGGAACGAGTACAACTCATCAAAAAAAACCCAAGTAAATGACAAAGAACTATAAAGCAGTTATAGACAGTTTTATTGATGAGCATGGCAGCTCTATGCAGGTAATGATGGCACAGAGACACAGTAAGATACAAGAAAAGAAAGGTAACTAAAATAAGAGAAGAATCATGGCAATGAAGACTGTAATAAAAGCTAACTGAACTAGAATATCATGTGTGAGTCCAGACAGTACGATATAAGTCTAATATAATTCCAGTGTGAGTCCAGTCCATATAATCTGATACCAGATAATTTCCAGTACAAGATGAGTCCAACAGTGATCAATGAAACCAGGGTGAGTCCAACTATGATCTAACAGTGTGTTTTAAAATACCGAGGTCGACATGCAAACGGCTGTAGGTATCAGGCACATCTCTCACTGATCGGGCAAGAGATGGCTATGCTTCCGGTAGATTCCAGTAGGAGATTCCGGATTTGGGGTATGTCTACATGTCTTACTCAATATTTCTCCGCCCAGCAAGTGAATCCAGTACAAGACACAAAAATCGAGATGAGTCCGGCCAAATGATGATTCCAGAAATGATTTCGGAATGATTCCAGTGATTCCAGTAATAGAGATCAGTAAGTAAGGTATGTGTCGCATACATGAATCCAGAAATATCCATACGTGTTGATACAGAGAATCACATAGAACTAACTAGAACTGAAATACAGTAATCGATAAATAAATGAGAGAATTATCAGAGAATGTACTCGCCTGTTACTCTGGAAAGAGTAGTATAATATCAGATGTCTGTACCAGGGTCACAATGTCCTAAAATAGAGCAATACAGTTATGACATGTCCAAAATGAAGGTAAATGAAATCTACAATGCAATCTATATGAATTCTAAGCCAATCTAGGTCAAAGTCAAACTTGGTCAACACTACAGTCAAACTAAGTCAAATCAAGTCATACTAGGTCACAAGAAGTTAAACTAAGTCATACAAGGTCAAACAAGGTCAAACAAGTCTAATCTAGGTTAAAGTCAACTCCTGGTCAACACTCTAATCAAACTAGTCAAATACTAGTCAACATGATCAAT
Organism: Iris pallida; assembly: GCA_029216955.1. NCBI lineage: Eukaryota > Viridiplantae > Streptophyta > Magnoliopsida > Asparagales > Iridaceae > Iris > Iris pallida. The sequence continues at coordinate 11,056,381 of JANAVB010012200.1, forward strand.
CTGGGTCAATTTTAGTCAAGGTTTGACCTATAGTTGACTTTGGTCAACCTTGGTCAACACTAAAAGTCAAACTGGTCAAACTAGTCCAAGTTAGGTCAAACAATGTTAAACTAGTTAGGGTTAGTCAACCTAGTCATTCTAGGTTAGTTTAAGTCAAAACTAGGTTAAGCTAGTTCAAATTTGACCTAAGGTTGACCTTGGTCAACACTTAGTCAAATTGGGGTCAAACTAGCTAAGTCTTGGTTTACTAGTCAATTAGGGTTAGGACTAATGGCCATAGGCTAGTATCATAGCCCATAGGTTAGTATTCCTAGGTCAAGGCTATAGGGTTCATAGGTTTACACCTATAATAGGGTCTATACATTATACCTATATATAGGGGTCAATATGTATATACCCATACCCAAATATATATAACTTATATTTATACACACATCTATATAACATATAGACATATATATGTATATGTATATATATACCTAATACAATATATATACAATATATATATAGAGATATAATGAGAGAGAGAGAGAATCATATAGAGAGAGAGAATAGGGGAGACTGAATAGAGAGAGTGAGAAAGAGTGAGAGTGTGACTGTGACAGTGGGGGGGGGGGGGGGGGGGTTAATCTCAGATTTCTGAGATAGGGGGGAACCCAAACTCACATATATATATGCATATATATACCTATATACATACATACCTATATCTATACCTACACACACATATAAACACTCACATACTCACATACACACACACATACATATATACCTATGTATACAATATATATACACCCAAAAATATGTATACATATATATATAAATCGATTTAAAATTCGTTTTAAATACTGAAAAATAATAGGAAAAAAAATAGGACTGAACTTAGGATATCAGAAAATTAGGGAATTGGGAATTGAATAGTAAAATTGAATTAAAACTCAATTACAGAGGTTGGTAAAGCTTAAACATGTTGCACACGTGTTACGTGATGTGTTTGTGTCCACAAAAGTGGACACAAACGTGTCCATTCAACATAAAACCAAAAACAGTAAAACACAGGACACAGCGTGCACAATCCTCGTGCACGTGTTCACGTGTCTCGTGCTCACGACACAGGGCACGTGAGGTGTCGTGCTCGTGTCAGTAGCTAGGTGGGGTGTCAGGGTAGGTGTCTAGGTGCCTGAGTCATGTCCACGAAGTCGCGTGTCCACGCGCGAAGCGCGTATCAGTAGGGAAAAATTCGTGCGCACAGTACAGTTCAAAATCAGTGCGTGCCAAATTCTGTGTCCGACACGATACTAGGAGACACAAAACTTGGGGGGCATGTTCGCAGACATTTCCCCCTCGTGTCCACCAAGTTTCACCCCTCCACGTGTCGTGTCGTGTCCTACGTGAGTCCCGAACATCAGGGGACTGAACACGCGCGTGGCGCAGTCTCGTGCAGCGAGGACAGAGCCTCGTGGACACGACACACGCCACGTGGGGCCATGTGGTCATGTCCACGTGTAGCCCACGTGTTGGGCTACACACTCGTGTCAACACGAGGTGTCCACAACGTGTCTAGAGTCGACACGACTCGCGTGTCAGTGAGGAAAAACATGTTTGTGCAGTGCAGTGCATGACCCGTGCGAACGCGTTTTCGTGTCCGACACGACTCGAAAAGTTGTAAGACTCGAGGGAGGGCCTGTCAGAGGTTGCCCCCACCTCTGTGCCAAGTGGCACGTGTCCACGTGTCCAATTCGTAGAGAAAACAGTGTCGGGTTTCAGGGACAGTGCACTGTGCATCGTACAATGAGTTCGTGTCCGTTTTGGACACGGACATGACTCGGAAATGTGCTCAGTCATAGGGTTTCGTGACCTACAAGTCTAGGGCTACCCAAATATGTAATTTGTTTTACAAAATAACAAAGTTTAATCCTAAGTGGCATTTCATCAAACAATGTTTCCTAGCCTAGGATACGTGTCCGATACGGACACCAAACCAAGTCTAAATCCTACCAAACTTGACCTACAGTTCCCTAGTACCTAGATGCATGCAACTATGAAGAGAAAACACAATATTAATGGGTTTTAGGGCATGTTACCTATGAGTGCAAAATCCTCAAATATAGGCCTATTTGAATGAAATCCTTCTTCGACTCCCAATGTCCAAAGCTTCACAAATCCTTGCTAGCAAGCCACAATTGGTATCCTCTAGTGTAGGGGAGTCTAATGCAAGAAACTGGGCTCAATTTGGAGCTAAATTGGTTAAGTTGTGAGGGTGTGAAAGTAGAAGGAAAACTAGGTTTTTTGTGAAATGAAAAATAGCATGAATGAAGAGGGGGGGTGTTTATATGGAAGGGGGTAGGGTGTGGCTGCCATGGGGGAGGGGGGGGGGTAGGGTAGATATTTAGGGTTCCTTCTAGGTGAAGTAACTTAGCTTCTAAGGTAAAGACCAATAGATCTTTCTTTAGGTCTACCTAAATATCTAAGTATACATAGTATCTAGATATTTATCTAACCTTAGATATTTATGACATAAAGCAATATCTTCCACTTAGTCTTCTAGGTTAGTGGCTAACCTCTAGATTAGGGCTAAACTAGGTTAGAATCTAACATGACACTAATCCACTAATTAAATAATAATAAAAACACATAAATCCAAATAATTCCAAATAAATTCTAATAAATTACCAAAATACCCTTTAGGCTAAAAAGCCCTAATTTGATGTTCTAAACCTATGGCTAGGCTCACATGATCATGGTTAGTTTCTAGGTTATGAAATCTCTAGGGTTTACACTAGGGTTACACTAGTAAAATCACAAAGTCATAAGCCATGACTTAGAAAATAATTTTAAATTAACTAAAATCACCAAAAATCATATCATGACTAAAACACCATTAATAAATAATAAAAATAATAATTTTTCAAAAATACCCCAATTTCAGAAAACTGGGTCTTACACTAACTAACTATCAACGCGGCTTTAGTATATTGGTGTTATGATACAAATTTGATATGATCTGATCAAATTAGGGTACAATAATTCCTTAACAAAATACTCAAAATGGTGTAGAATAATTTTGTGTAAGGAAAAAAATTGATAATCATGATGGATATCACTACATAAATAGTTAATTATCTACAAAGAGGGCATTATACCGGTAAGTGGGAACATTCTATCTACTAGGATGAGGAAACAATTAAATGCTTTTGAAGAAATCCTAAGAACACTAAACTATCTACTATCTAACTAATATTGATGATTTAGGGTAAGGAAAAACATCAGCCACATGATGCCACCTCAAGGGAGGAAGGCACTATGAAGAATTTCTTGGCAACCAAGAATAAAGAGAGTTTTAATTCCAGTAGAAGCTTGCCAAGAAGACGATGTTAATAATGCCTAATCTTCAGCTCTCGGGAAGGTACCGTTTAGACAACAATGTTCTAAAAGGCGGTCTAGGCAGCCGCCTAGGCACTAGGTAGCTAGCGCCCGCCCGATGCCCCCTAGGCGTCCACCGTCCACACAAACCCCCTCCCCCCCCCGACGCCCGACTATGCATGTTTTTGGGTTCTATGGACTTCTTCCACAATTTTTAATAGGTTTTTTTTTAATTTATTTGATCCGCCTAGATCTAGGCGGACTAGGTGCTAGGCGGCAGACCCGCCCAAATAGCGCCTAGCGCTTTTCACAACCGACACAGGGATCCCTTATCCTAGTAATCCCTCCACATCCCACAATAACATATCCTTCGGATCATGAGGCTCACAATTCCAATGTCTTAATAATTGGATCAGGTGGTGAATATAGGTTTTAAAAAAATCTTATACTTTTATTTTTCAGTACATGTTGGATTGGGCCTGGGTTGTCGTCCTCACTTTTCCAAGTTAGGGGTAAAATGGTAATTTTCCATTTTATAATACTTTTAGGAATTTTATTTCATGAATATTAATATTTAATTATTATAGGAGTCGGGTTCGAATTTTATCGCATTCCGACTTGATTCGGGACTCCGGAGAATTTCGACTTGAGTAGTATTTAGCATGTTAATTAGCCACGGCCCACCATACTTAACTTTTAGGATTAGGAGTTTTGACTAGTCCCCCATGAGTATCTAAGCTTAATTATGATTTTTATTTAATTTTAGCTAATCCCAAAACCCAAAATTGGACTTAACTTAGCTAGTAAGTTAGTGTAGGGGCAAACTTGTAATTACAAGTGACCCTACCATTGCTTCCATGGCTGGCCATGTATAGGCAAACCCCCTCCCTTTACTTCACTCCAAAGTAAACTCTCTCTCTTCATTTCATTCTTTTCTTTTGAAGTTTCTTCTTCCTCAAGGAAACCAATTCTAGGTATGCTCATTAACCCCCCATAAATTTCCTCTCTTGCATTTATTCCTTCACAATAAATGTGGAGGAGACCATTCTCTACTTAATGACCATAGCTTTTATAGGTTTTCCTAAAACCTAGTTTAAGGATTTATTAGGGGTTTTCCTTTTTAGAGAGATATATATAAGTGTATATATATATATATTTCTATATGTGTGTGTGTATGTATTTATATATATAGATATGAGTGTGGTTGTGAGTGTCTATATATGTATGTAGATGGGTATGTGTGTTTGTGAGTTTATATATATATATATATATATATATATATGGATGTATGTGTGTGATTTTAGAGGAAGAGAATGAGAGTTTGGGAGAGAGGAATAGAAGTAGAAGAAGAAGGAATAAGAAATAGCAGCAGTAGCAGTAGGAAGTAGAGCAGCAGCAGCAGTAGAAAGTAGAGCAGCAGCAGCAGTAAGAAGTAGAGCAGCAGCAGTAGAAAATGGCAGCAGCAACATAAGCCCAGTAGCAGCAGCAGCAGTTTAGGCATTAGGAGCAGCAGTGGCAATAAGAATAAGATAGAGAATAAGGAGAAGGAGACGGAGAATAAGGAGAAGGAGACGGAGAATAAGGAGAAGAAGAATAAGGAGAAGACGAAGAATAAGGAGAAGACGGAGAATAAGGAGAAGAAGACGGAGAATAAGGAGAAGATGGAGAATAAGGAGAAGGAGACGGAGAATAAGGAGAAGGAGAAGGGAATGTAGGAAATCAAATTTGAGAGGGTTTGTGAGTGAGTCAACACTTTGTCTAGATTTGACCAAATCCAAACCAGGGTTGAGCAGTTGACCAAAAGTCAATTGTAGGCCAACTCTTGACCTCGTTTGACTTGCTTCGACTTATTTTGACCTAGAGTTGACTTGGTCTGACTTAGAGTTGACTTGATTTGACCCAGATTGACTTGACAGGACTTAGTGTGACTCAGCGAGACCTAGTTTGACCTAGATTTTATATCATTCATTGTGAATCATTCTTAAACTTGTTTAAACCTAAATTAACACAGTATCTCATCTTTAGGTTTCTGATTACCGCTCTGAGCATTGATATACCCTACAGCTCAGGACAGCAGGCGAGTACATTCACTGATAGTTTTCATTGTCTTGATATCTGCTATATCCGATTCAGTCGTAGTGTCTTACTTGATTCCCAGTCACGATAGTTCACGGACTAGTATATGTTGGATCACGGCATAAGATGTTGTTCCTAGATTTCTGGGTATATTGGTACACTTCCTGTCTTGTTCCCTGTACTTGTATAGACACCAATTTCTAAGGGAATTTGCTACCCTCTTATGGAATCACGTGCCATGACGTGTCATGTCCAGATCCATTGTACTATTCAGGGATGGGGAATTATTAGGGGCTATGTGATCCAAGCCACCCTGTCACTATCCTTGTGCTCGTGCCACTCTCCCTCACGTAGGGTATAGCGAGATTCCCTTGCCTTGTGCTCGTTATCCAGGTTGGCCGGCATGACTCTCCGTTGACGTCACCGCGGATTGCCGGGCCAAGTGGATAGCCTGTCATGTCGCTTATCCTAAGCCGATCACATATCGCTCTAATAATTCAAGTCACATTTTATATTTACTTTATCTTATCGTATATCATGCTCTGTTCTACATTCAGTACTTTCTCACCATACTATGATATACAGTTACTCACATGTTTTTACATGCCTCTATGATGTACCTTGATTGGAGACTAAGCTCTGCTCGGGAGAAGAGTTACAACCCCGGTCCTTGTTTGGTTTAAGGGTTGTAACTCAGCTTCAGATCGGTTCCCAAGTCTTCATATATCTTTGTCTTGTATTTCATTATACTGTCTCTTATAGAATTTGTTAATTCACATGGAACTGCTGTTAGCGCTTGTACTTGCTCATTTTCTTGACAGGATACCGTTATGATATTACAGAATATCCTGAGTCGGACTGCTCGACCTATTATGGGCTCGAGTCAGATGGAGTAGCCCAGGACCGTGGCCTTATAGTGGAGCCACTAGACTTTGTATTCCCTGAGTAGTGTAGATTAGCTAGGTTTGGCTGGACTACGATCCAGCTAGTATTATTCAGACTGTAGTTTTCTATGTTATATTTTGAGACCCTGTGATGTTGTATATATCTGGGCTTGTATTGGACACTGGACTTATTCCATTTCATCTATCATATGTTCTCTTTCTGAGCTATCTACTTTAGTTTTATTCTGTGATTGAGAGTGTATTGCTGTGTCACCTCCATTCGGAGTGTATATACTGTACAAGTACCTTTATACTTTTAGTCGTAGTATTTACAGACGTTATATACAGTGTTCTACCGCCGATACTGCGGCATTGGCTGGACGTACCCACGTGCTCGTGCCCCTCATAAGGGTACGGGTCGTGACACATTTTTGTGGTGGCCCATGCAGGTCCTGTGTCACAATTAGTACGATCTCATAATAGTGCTCGACTTAGAGTACTAATTACGAGCCTGCAATTAGGACGTAGGACCTAGGATATGATAGGAGTTTCTCAATCACACCTAGGAAAATTTCCGATCTTTTGATTATCATGATTACTTCCCTTGTATTAAATTAACTGTCATTCTTTGATAAATCTACTCATGTGCCATATTGATCTCTTGTTTCAATTCGTCTCCAGGATGACGAAGATGCACCCACAGGCCACTGGATCGAGTAGCTTGCCCGAAAGATCTGACCAGGCTGAGGAGGAGGTTCACGAGACTGTCCCCAGTGATTCCACTATCCTGGAGACCCTGGCAGTTGCACAGGGAGGTCTACTACCTCCACCGCAGAGGGTTTCGGTCGTCGTTCCGGAGATGCTACCGCCACCACCTCCGATACCGACGGATACACATCACATGTTCCTTCTCCTTCAGTAGATTGTAGAAGCATAGAATTTCAGGCGCATCCACAAGCCAGAATTCCTATGCGCCCAATCTACATGCGCTACAAAGATCATAACACTTAGCTCAGCCCGACAGTTAAGTATGGACATTATAAAAAGGCTTTTTATTCATGTAAAAAGTCTATTACATGTCTAAAGAAAGCTTTACAAAAAGGATAAATTCTACAAAGGAATGATCCTAAAACTACAGTCGGGCACATCACCCGTCAGGCGCATCACCAGCCGGGCGCATCATCCGTCAGGCGCATCATCAGCCGGGCGCATCATCCGTCAGGCGCATCGTCCGTCAGGCGCAGCATCCGTCAGGCGCATTATCCCAGTGTCTCACTTCATTTAGCTCTGTGCGCCCCGCCGATCAAATGCTTCGACTAATGAAGCATTTATTGAGCAGAACTAGAGTGGGCAATCGACCCCACTCTAGCAGGAGGAAGAGCTTACAAGGCCCAAGGAAGATGAGAGCACCGCAAGCAAAAGGAGGCTCTCAACACAACCAGAATGGGCAACACCCATTCTGACAGAGGAAAGAGCCTCCAAAGCCGCGAGCACCGCAATTCCGATCTGCGGCTCTTCCAGCATAACAGAGGAAGGGCCCGAGCATCCCCATCTTTGGATGCAACAGGCACCTTCCGCCTGCCTCAGAAGCCCTCCACTCCGACTTTTGGATGTAACAGTCACCTTCAAGTGCATCAAAGAAGACAATGCATCGCATCTTCACCCTCGGGAGCATCTCATCAACAGAATGCGCTCGAGCAAATAAGTTCATTTCGGGAGAACGTGAGGGAAAGAGAAGCAAACTCTCTCCTTGCCACTATTTATAGGCCGGGCAAATCAAACTCATAGGCCAAGTGGCAGGCTCTTCGAATCCCGTACAATGAATTTGCATTAACGGTGATGAACCTGACGCTTTGAATTCAGCCAAATCAAAAACGGCTATTTAAAGTACTCGAATAACGTAACAGTCGGGCCAATAAAGACGTGTCATGCAAACCGATGTGCCGGCCAAGACTGTGCATCATACTGATGCGTCCATCAGCACCATGCGCCTTATGAGGATGCGCCCATGCATCCCCATGCACCTAGTAGAACGCGGATCGATGCGTCCACTCAACAACCCATCACCTGTCAAAGAACATTAAATGCTAAAAACTGACAGAGTTGGCAGCTCGCCCCCCGAGGACTGCAGTTGACAGCTTTTTCAGAAGACGAAGCATCGCCAACGTCAGCATCATCATTACTCTCCTCCGGCGGTTACAAGCCACGTGGTCGCCCAACCGTCTCGTATGTGCCTCCGCAGCCATGCGCCCAAACCTCTGCATGCGCCTCAAAAGCCGTGTGCCTCAGACTTTTCTCTGATCCCTAAAGACTGAAGTAAAAGTCACTACTGAAGCCCCGCATGCGCCTCAAAAGCCGTGCGCCCCGACTGGTTCGTGATCCCTGAAGGTTAAGTGTGAGCACCTTGAATTTCGGGTTGAATTTTTTTATTTTATCTTATTTTTCTGATTATTTGGTTTTGATAAATATTTTATTTTATTTATTTATCTGTAAGTGTACTCTTTCATGCCATTGATATTTGGAGTATCAGGGATGTTCAACTCTGGAAATCTTCTTCATGAGTTTTGGAGTGACAAGATTACCTTCATGACGGTATATAGTGTCCCATCCAAACTTGTTCCCTTGTGCTCTTTTTGCTTCGCTGAACTTCGGGTCGATTTAGACCATTTGAGTATTATTTATTTTCCCACTCTTTTCCTTGATCATTTTTAGCGCGTTACCATGACTTTTAATTTTGGAGCGCAAGATCAGTCAGTTTCTTGAAACCAACTTCTCATGCTTGATCTACTTGAGACGCTCGTCACCCATAACCTTCGTGTCCCACTCAGACACGTCATTTTGTGCTCCATTTGATTCGCACAACTTTCCCGACACGTGACCCAATTTTATTTCACTCCACGGCGTCACATTCATCTTCCAACTTGATTTGTGGGTCCCCTGTCGACCAAAACCTGTCCGCCCCAATTATGGACATGGCCCACATTGAGCCTACTATCCGTCCGCCACTTGTGTCCCATTTATTGGAATCCCCATGTGCTACTTATTTTTCCATGATCATCGACGCCTATTTTAATTCAATTTTTGCACAATGTCTAGTTTCGATCCAATCCGCCTCCACCAAGTCCAGTCCAGCTTTGTGTTGCCCTCCATCAGGACACCCTCATAATTCTAGCCCAAAAATATCAAGTACTTATTTTATCTATTTTTAATATTTAATGGAAAATCTCCATTGATTTTAATTCCCATTGGAATGATCCAATTCTCTATTTAATCTCCACCCTTGGATCTCTCTACATTAATCTGTACCATTTATTCTCCCCTCACATTCACACAACCTCCCCCTCTCATGTGAGCCGGCCCTAATTCCTAGGAAAAGCATTCACACTTTTTCATCTCTCTCTCTTCCCTCTCTCATTTATTACTATTCTTTCTCTCTCTCCCATTCTAATTTTACTACAACAAAACACCAACTCCAACAATAGAACCTCTCCCATGGCCAGCCCCCGACCTCCCCTCCTTCTGGCCGTCGACCACCCTGGCCGTCGGGCACAACCACCATCCTCCTCCTCACCACTTCTTCTCCTCCCATGAGCCATTCCCACCACCATCAATACCATCATCACCACCATCTCCACATCATTTCATCTCCACCACCACCACCTTGCACTCACTCGGCCACCACCAGCCTTCCTAGGTCGAGCCCCTGGCCAGCTCGCCGCCGGCCACCCTGGTCGGCTGGCCACCACCGCACCACCCTACCTCTCCTCTCCTTCTTTCCTCCCATCCATCCATCAGTTCAACCACCCGCGACCACCACCACGTCGCAGCCCCCACATCCGCCACCACCTCCACCACTCGAGCCGTGGCCACCACCGCACGCCGCCGCCCCGTGCGCTGCCCCGCACGTCGTAGCGCTGCTGCGCATGCAACAGCAGCTGCGGCAGCAGCAAGACTTTGTACGCGCGTGCGTTCAGGCGGCCGCCGTGGTCAGCCAAGCCGACCCCCACGTGTCCGGGCGTACCTCTGGGGTAGGCCCCATGGCGGCCAACGTCCTCCGGGACGCCCCGTCGCAGCAACTTCGCGCCCATTTTTTCGGAGATCCGACCGTTGGATCGGTGATTTCTTCGCTCCGTCACAATCTCGGTATATCCACCTTCACTCCTGTCAATTTTTGTCCGTTAATTTTATCGTTTGATACATCAAAACCGGCCACCAAGTTGACCGTTTAAATTGTATTAAATTTGGACAGTTTCGCGGGGCCAACTTCGTCAGCTTGTATCTCCACCACCTCAGCTCCATTTGGCATGGTACCAGTTCCGGTGCGAAGCTGGTATAACCCTCTTACTACCCCTCCAGTTTCGTTTCATTATGAGCTTGTTTGATTGGTTGAATTCGACGCCAAAGTTGGCCGTCCGAATTCGTAATTTCCAACTTGTAAAATTCCATTTTTGAACACGGGACTCCAGATTTCATTTCTGACACCACCATTAGACTTGTGGCGTCGTTCTGGCATGTTATCATATAAAATTTGTTAGATTTGGAGAACGTGGGCCCGGGCACATTTTTCGGTACAAAGCGGGTCCCACTTTCTGGGTCAACGGGACTTTTTGACGTCGGCTCATCGGAATCCAATTTTGGATATACCGTTGAGTTCATATCGTCATTCTGGACTCGTTGACATATAATTTGCTAGGTTTTGGTGGACATTAGATCTGGCACGCATTTCGGTACAAGTCGGATACCAATATCCGGGCCAACGGGTCATTTTGAGATCGGCTCATCGGAATCCAATTCCGGAGATACCGTTGAGTTCGTATCATCATTCTGGACTAGTTGACAGGTAGTTTGCTGAGTTTTGAGAACTTTGGCTCTGGCACGCATTTCCGTGCAAACTGAAATTCCAAGTTCTGGTCAACGGGCCAAATTGAGATCGGGTCAACGGAATCCAATTCTGGAGATACCATTGGGTTCGTATCGACATTCTGGTTTCGTGGACATATAATTTATTATATTTTATAGACTTATTTTCTTGCACATATTTTGGTGCAAAACGGCTCCGACACGGACACCGTTTTGACCCGAAATTATCTTTTTGCCCTTATCCAAATTGGACCGTTGGGTAGGCTATCCTAGCTAATTTGACCATTCTGGACACGTTGGCGATATTCATTTCATCGTCCGACAATGTTTGTTGATAATTTCTCTGAGTTTAACCTTTTTATAATTAAATTAATAATTAATTCATATAATGTTCGTATTTCGGGATTAGTACAACGAAACTGAGATCAGCCAATTCCAGTGATCTCACATCGCTGAAATTGACAAGTTGAACACGTGGATCACTATAATAAGATTATCAACCTTACCGATAATCGTCTTATCTCGATTTGCGTGTCGTAAGTTTCGACGTACAAATAACGAAGTATACTTTATATTAGACTAGAATTGACCCTGTTTGACCAGAGTTGACCAGTTGACCCAAAGTCAACTGTAAGTCAACACTTGACCTAGTTTGACTAGATTATTGACCGGAGTCGACCTAGAGTTGTTTTGACTTAGAAGAACCTAGAATAATGTAGATTGATTATAGAGATTCATTTATTACAACTTGAACACCTTGTAACCTGTGTTGCTTTAAATAGGACTCTGTGGCTTCAGTGGGACCCCCCTATACTTATCAGCTGTTCAGGTTATCGAGACGAGTACATTCTCTGATCATTTCATATCCTGCTTAGAATTATTTTCTGCAGTAGATTACTTTACTTGTACTGTCACGTTGGTCACACGGATTGGTACTATATGGATCCTTTCTTGAGATGTTATCCTTAGGGAGCATCGGGTACTCTATGTTCTGTGCGTTTCACTTTCATAGCGTATCATATGCTTCTTGGTTCTTTGATCACTTACGACATGTACCCTCATGATCGTAGAGTCTTCCTGGAATCTTACACTGTTGGGTTATCCCCAGAATTTCCATTTTTATGGGACTTACACTGTTGGGTTATCCCCAGAATCTCCATTTTTATGGGACTTACATTTTTGGGTTATCCCCAGAATCCCCATTTTTATGGGACTTACACTGTTGGGTTACCTCCAGAATCCCCATTTTTATGGGACTACTATGTATCACCTTCGGGGTCTACCACCCTTCGGGGGCTTACCACCTTCGGGGTCTATCACCTTCGGGGTCTGCTACATAGCATCATATAACATAACCTGGCTGGATCCTTGTGTATTGATCGAGGGTACGGGGGAGTATTTGTCACGACCCGCTACCCAAATTGTTGGGCCAGGCCGAGTCATGTCCAGCCTACGTTGAGATAAAACGTAGTAAGCTGTTCTAAAGACAACAGGATAAGACTAAATGTACTAACAGTTCTATAAGTGAAGAAGAATCATAAATGCTCCAAACACAAAAGTCGTCGTATATAGTAAAATATCCAAGTACAAGTAAACTGAAGTATAAAACTGGATACATGTCCAGTTACAAAATGATGTAGTCTAATACATGTCTACTCTCAAAAGTCTAAGTAAACAAAAAGACAACTAGGCGAGGTTCCCTGCAGGAACATCCTCGTAAAGCAGAGCCGGGTCCTCGGTAGTAACTCTATAGTATGAGTCGCAGAGTAACTCCTCCTCAGTAAGGACACCTACAACGTTATCCTGTCAGGACGGGAGCAAGTACTAAATCTAGCAAACTAGCATATGAAACATGGAAATGAACATGAGAATGAACATGTGAGAAATAATTGGAAAGCATGGCATCACATAGTCTATCATGGCAAGGACACATATGTCATAAAGACAGATGTATATGTAATGTTTAAAACTGTAGCAAGTACGTGATCGGTCAATAGATGTACAATGTACCGAGGTACAATGTAAATAAAATGTACATACGTACAAGTAAAACAAACGATAGATGTACATACGTACAAATACAGCTGGTGCGCCTACGACAAGGTATACATAAAATGTCAACCTTGCTCGGTACGTACGTACGAGTAGGGGGGCATGATCACGTACGCTACTAACAGTTTCCCCATGACCCATATCCTAATCATGTGAGAGATACATCAAGACTGTTCTAAGCATGGTAGTAACTGAAAGTACAACATGTGGAGATCCAACTTGCTACCCCAAGGATCAGCATATAACATGGTGGGGTTTGCAGTTCATTTATGTAACAATATGTAAAGTTCGTAGAAAGTACTTGCCTCTAGCAAAGCAAAACAAAACAAGCTGCGATAACAGTGCTATGGATGTCCAGTAACTCGTCACTGTAAAAATAAATGCAATAACTTAGCTTTTATACTAAGCTAAAATACTAGAACACTAACTGGTGCGACACGACTTGTGACTGGCACCTAGCCAAAATGATGACTTGGCATAGGAGACCAAGGTGGGATGACACACTATGTTAACTAACTTTCTAGGGTCTTTACACTAGTGAGGGATGGGGTTCAATACGACTAAAACTCCAAATAACACAAAAAGCTACAAGTCGTAATTAATCAATAAATAAATCAAAAGATCATTGTGTTCTAACAATTTTAGAGATAGGCAAAAAGCCTAGTTTTGCATAAAACAAAGTACCAAAACGATCCTTGCTAACTATAGAAATTTATTATAATTTTTCTGGAATTTATTAACCAGTACAAATATTTTATAAAAATCTGTTTTCCTAAGTATACAGAAAGTGAGTTTTGGTTTCATATGCCAAACTAGTGGCAAAACAGTAAATTAAATACTACAAAAATTATACTAAATTAGCCAACTTAACAAAGTATCTAAAAACTATTTTTCCATAATTTTAGCAATACTTTAAGTATTTTTAGAAAATCAAAAACAGCATTGTACATAATAATTAATTATCTGCGTATTTTGTCCATGTATATAATTTGAACCAAAGTTCAAATACAGGACCCAAGGCCATGAATCAAGTCCAATATGACTTGTACAGGTCTTGAATGTGTGAAAACACATTTGAGCCCAAATACCCATGCTAGGCTTGGACATCAAATGGTTGCAGTAATTTAAATACAATAAAAAATACAATTTGAAAATAGTCAAAATAATATTATCATTTTAATAAGGTAAATTTTATACAAAATGAATATATACATACCTATGCCAAAAGTACATATATATATACACAAGAAAATACTTAATTTATAAAGTATATATATATATATAATAATATATATACATACACAAGAAAATATATACATATATACATATGTGTATATATATATATAAATACTAACATATATACAAATAATTTACTAACTATAAAACATATACAACATATACATATATACATATATACTGTTAAAACAGTATATATACATATATACTAATATATATATATATATATACATATATATATATATATATATATATATATATATATATATATATATATATATATATATATAAACAGTAAAAGAAAAGAAAAGAAAAAGAAAAGAAAAAAAGAAAACAGAAAAGAAAAACAGAAAGGAAAGGGGGGCTCGATCCTGAGCCAGCGGGGGGGGGGGGGGGGTTTCTAAACTGTGCGGGCTGGCCAGTAGGCCAGTCCGGCCCGATTGTTAGGATAGGGTTTTTGTTTCATTTATTTAGTACAGAAATTAAATGGGTTTTTACCCGTTAAGCAAAGTCCAACCCGTTAGTCTAGTTCACAGTTCGTCTCGTGTCCATACAGTCCAGGACACGAGAAGTTGGAATCTGACACAGAGTCGACGTGTCCGTGCCCAGCACGACACGTACGACTCGGCTAACACGTGTCCAGCACCACAGTCGAGTCCCCTGAGTCTAGGCGAGTCTCGTGTCTCAGTTTGAGACACGCACGACACAGAGGAAGGAATGTTACCTACGTGTCCGGCTGAGGGGTGGAAGTCGAGGGGGCGAACGGCGGCTGGGGGTGTCGTGGTCAAGGCGCTTGGGCGGCGCTGGGCGCGGCTCGATGAGGCGGTCCTGATGGTGGTGGTTGGGGACGACGACGTCAAGCGGTGGTGGCCGAACGGGGGTCGCCGGAGTAGAGCTAGGGTTAGGGTTTCGTCGGAGAAGAAAGGGGGTTCGGGGTGGTCGTGGCGGTCGGTTAGGGTTAGGGTTTGATTCAGGGGGAGAGGGGGAGTTTATATAGGGTCTTTAGGGCAGTGGATTGGCCGGGGAAGGCGGAAAAGTAGGTCGGTCGGTCGGTCGCCGGCGACGTGGCCAGTCGTCGGGGGCAGTTAGGTTAGAAATTTCATTTAGGTCCCTGTAGTTTAGGATTTTACAAATAGGTCCCCGCTGTGTCAAATGTAAATTTCAATTTGCAATTTGACTCCCGCGAGTAATATTTGCAAAATATAATTACAAAAGACAATTGGGTTATTGCAAAAAGTATTTAAAACAATTTTAAATATTGCAAACCTAATTTAAAACAATTTATAAAATTGCAAAATGGTATTTCTGGTATTTAAAAGCTATTTAAAAATTCTAGAAAATTTCCTAAAAATCCTAATAAATATTTTAAGGCTATAAATGACATTAAAAATTAATTAGCACTAATAAAACTAAAATTGAAAAACAGGGGCTTACAAGTCTTCCCTCCTTGAAAAATTTCGTCCTCGAAATTCACAAGGATTGAAGACCCTACAATATTCTAACATAGCAAGCAATGCAACAAAATAGCTAAGGCTGCGATCGAAACTAACCTCTAAGGTATCAAGCGGGAACGGGTGGTTCCCCCGCAGCGGTTGGATCGAACAAGTAAGGGAATCTCTCCCTCATGTCCGACTCCCTCTCCCAAGTAGATTCACCTGGGGAGTGACGGCTCCAAGCTACTCGTACTAGGGGTATAACCTTGTTCCTCAGCCTCTTCTCTCTCCGATCTAATATCCCCACTGGCTGCTCAGAAACTGTAAGGCTCGGTCCGACCTCCAACTCTGAATGATCTAGCACATGACTGGGGTCTGGAACATATCTCCTCAGCTGAGATACGTGAAAGATGTCGTGAACTCCTGCTAGGTTGGGTGGAAGTGCAACCCTGTAAGCTACCTCTCCGATCCTGCCAAGCACCTCGAACGGCCCGATGTATCTGGGGCTCAGCTTCCCTCCTCGTCCGAACCGGATCGTCCCTCGAGTAGGTGATATCTTCACTAGCACCATATCACCGTCTGCGAACTCCATCGGCCTGCGACTAGCATCAGCCCAGTGTTTCTGCCTGTCCTGAGCTACTCTGAGCCTGTCCCTGATCATCCCGACTTTCTCTGCTGCATCCGTGATCATCTCTGGTCCAAGCATAACTCTGTCTCCGATATTATCCCAAAAGAGCGGTGTCCGGCATCGTCGTCCATATAGCGCCTCGAAAGGAGACATACCAATACTGGCCTGGTAGCTGTTGTTGTATGAAAACTCTACCAAGTGCAGATGGCTTTCCCATGATCCTCCGAAGTCCAGCACGCAAGTCCTCAGCATATCCTCCAGCGTCTGTATCGTCCTCTCGGACTGCCCATCTGTCTGTGGGTGGTACGCCGTACTGAACTTGAGCCTACTGCCCAACTCCTCCTGCAAGCTCCTCCAGTAGTGGGATGTGAATCTGCTGTCTCTGCCTGACACGATGCTCACCGGCACTCCGTGTAGGCGAACTATCTGCTGTATGTATAGCTCCGCCAACTTCTCGGTGGAAAGCCCCACCTTGAAGGGTATGAAGTGCGCACACTTCGTCAGCCTGTCTACAATGACCCAGATGGCATCCTTCCCTTCTTGGGAACGAGGAAGCCCTGAAACGAAGTCCATCGTAATATGTTCCCACTTCCACTCGGGAATGGGTAACGGCTGCAACAAACCAGCTGGCCTCTGGCGCTCTGCCTTGACCTGCTGGCAAACTAGACATCTCGAGATAAAATGCGATACATCCCTCTTCATCCCGTGCCACCAAAGATGTTCCCGCAAGTCACGGTACATCTTGTTAGCACCAGGGTGAATAGAATATCTCGATCGGTGCGTCTCCTGCAAAACTGCCTCTACTAGCTCTCCTCTCGGTACGCACAATCGGCTGCCACGCCTCAAGGATCCATCCTCTGCTATAGTGAAGTCATCCAGCAATCCAGCTAATGCCTGGGGTCGAAGTCTGCGAAGGCTCTCATCTGTAGACTGTGCCTCCCTGATCTGCTCCATCAAACCTGACTGAATGTCAAGTGCCATCATCCGTACCACTGATCCTGGTCGAACTAGTTCGATACCGAGCTTCTCCAGATCCTCCCGCAAATGCCGATCAATCATCAGGTACCATGCCATCGAATGCCTGCTCAGCGCATCCGCCACCACGTTTGCCTTCCCGGGGTGATACTGTAAATCGATGTCGAAGTCCTTCATCAACTCCAACCATCGTCTTTGCCTCATGTTCAGCTCTTTCTGCGTGAACACATACTTCAAGCTTTTGTGGTCAGTAAAGATTTCCACACGCTCTCCGTATAAGTAATGTTTCCATAACTTGAGTGCAAAGATCACCGCAGCTAACTCGAGGTCATGGGTAGGATAATTTCTCTCATGAGTCCGCAACTGCCTAGATGCATAAGCAATTACTTTCCCATGCTGCTGTAGAACACATCCTAGCCCCTTCCCAGAAGCATCGCTGTATATGGTGAAACCTCCAGAACCTGAAGGTAAAGTCAGAACTGGAGCGGTCGTCAGCCTCCTCTTCAGCTCCTCAAATGCCGCCTGGCAGTCCTCTGACCAGATGTACTCTGCGTCCTTCCGCGTCAGCTTCGTCATGGGTTCAGCTATCCTAGCAAAGTCCTGGACGAACTTTCTGTAATAGCCTGCTAAACCCAGAAAGCTCCTAATCTCTGAAACTGACGTCGGAGCCTTCCACGTCTCAACTGCAGCAATCTTCCTGGGATCCACCGAGATTCCATCTCCAGTGACTACATGGCCGAGAAACTCCACTCGGTCTAAAAAGAACTCGCACTTCGACAATTTGGCAAACAATCTCTCCTGCCTCAGAATCCCCAAAACTATCCGTAAGTGCTCTGCATGCTCCTCCGGCGTCTTCGAGTATATCAGGATGTCGTCTATAAACACTACGACGAACTTATCCAGATACTGGTGAAATGTCTTATTTATCAAGTTCATAAAGACAGCTGGCGCATTTGTGAGACCAAATGGCATCACCAGAAACTCGTACTGCCCGTACTTCGTGTTGAACGCCGTCTTCTGGATGTCTGCTGGCCTAACCTTCACCTGGTGGTACCCGGATCTCAAATCTATCCTGGAAAACACCTTCGCCCCGCTCAATTGGTCGAACAAATCATCTATCCTGGGCAGAGGATATTTGTTCTTGATAGTGATGGCATTCAAAGCCCGGTAATCAATACACAACCGGACTGTACCATCCTTCTTAGGCACAAAGAGCACTGGTGCTCCCCATGGAGAAGCACTGGATCGAATGAAACCCTTTTTCAACAGGTCATCAATCTGCTCTTTCATCTCTATGGCCTCCTTGGGATTCACTCTATAGCAAGCCCGGGATACTGGTGATGAACCCGGCACTAGATCTATAGTGAACTCCACATCTCTGTCAGGCGGAAGTCCTAGAAGATCCTCTGGGAATACATCCATAAACTCCCTAATGATAGGGTGTGGCGGTGCTGCATCCCCGACTGTAGCACAACAGTTCGGCTCTAGGCTGATCTCCGGCCCTGTCCTCCTGACACTGAATGGTGCTGTGCCTGGGGGACTGAACACAATACTACCCTCATGGCAATCTATAGATGCATGGGCATAGCTAAGCCAGTCCATCCCTAATATGATATCATAACCGGGGAGCGGCATCACAAAGAATCGCCCTCTGAACTCTCTCCCGGCTATAAAAATAGAACACCTATAGATAGATCTAATAGGCACTGGTCCTCCTCCCGTCATCACTCTACTAATCTCTGCAGTAGGTGTAGCTACTAGATGATGTTTATGCATAAACTCTAATGATAGGAAGCTATGAGATGTACCAGAATCAAACAAACATACAGCTAGAAAAGTATGCAAATAAACATGACCTGTGATGACGTCAGCTAAGTAATCCGGCTCCGAAACCTGCTCCGGCTGTCACGACCCGCACCTTAGAGTAAGGGCACGAGAAGTGGGTACGTCCAGCCTACGCCGCAGTGTCGGCGGTAGAACGCTGTCCTAGGTAAATCATCTAACAATATCAAGTACCTGTACTGTTTATACTCTCCGAGTGGAGGTGACAAACAGAAATAATCTCAATCACATCTAGGTAGAGAATGAAGAACAGAAAGATAGTAACTCAAAGAGAACCATAGCATAGATGAAATAAGACTAAGTGTCTAAGATACATAACATCCAGAATGTCAACTCATAATACAAGACTAAGAGTCTATACATAACTCAACATCTCAAAATACAACTCAGATGTGAGACAAAAGTAAATATAGAAAAGACTGCCTAGGCTAAACTGGTCTAGACTACTGGAACAACATCCTCTGCTGCAGGTGGATCCTGCTGAGGGTCCACAACATAAGTATCATCTAGTCCTGCTCCATAATAGGTAGACACCAGGGCCTCCTCCTCATCCTCTGTAATATTTTCAACAGGTCCAATCAGGACGGAAACGAGCACAATACATCTCACGCAGTGCATAGAATGATAGGAGATATAAAGCATGCAATAGAGTAAAATACAGGAACTGCTGAAGGAAGATACATGTAGCAAAAGAGATAGTTGTAAAGGAAATATCTACTGTATATAGAGAACTAGCAGTGTCTAGTGAGTCAGAGTAAAATATAGACATGTGAAATGGCATAGGAGATTCATGACTACAGCTAGAAGTGATTCATGACTACAGCTACTGGGGTAATATCCACATGACTATTTCCACTCCCCCATCCCCAATCAATACACAAGGATCCATTCAGGTTATGTTAAGATTCGTGATAAGCCCATAATTGGGTGATACGTGAGTGATTCATGAAGATTCATGGAGGCTCGGTGATCATGAGAGTACATGAGTCACTAGCTGATACATGAAGATACATGAAAATAGAAGCATGAGATACATGATGTAAGTGAAACACACATGACAAAAGTACCTGATGCTCCCGAGGGGGATAACATCTCATGAAAAGATCCATATAGTACCAATCCGTGATAACAATCGTGTCAGCATCAAGTAAAGTAAGCTAGAGCAAGAATATAAATCCTGGCAAATATGAAACAGTCAGAGAATGTACTCGCCTGATAACTGAATGTCTGAAGAAGGTATACTGCCTGAGGAGAGGTGTGTGGCTCCTAGTCAGGGCAATACAAGTCACAATGTATCCACAATAGTAAAAATAAAATATACAATGCATACTACATGATTCTAGGTCAAACTGGTCAAAAGTCAACTCTTGGTCAACTCTAATAGTCAAACTAAGTCACAGGAAGTCATACTAAGTCAAATAAGGTCAAACAAGATCAAACAAGGTCAAACAAGTTTAATCTAGGTTTAAGTCAACTCCTGGTCAACACTCTAATCAAACTAGTCAATACTAGCCAACATGATCAATCTGGATCAAGTCTAGATCAAACTTAGACCAACTAAGTCATTGGTCAAACAAAGACTAGTCAGTTAGGATAAATAGGTCAAATAGGGTCAGACTAGTTGAACTAGTCATTTATTAGGTCAATTAGGTCATGGTTTGACCAATAGTTGACTTTAGTCAACCATGGTCAACAATGGTCAACTCTAAGTCAAAGCTAGGTCAACACTAGTTAAACTAGTTAGGGTTTTAGTCAAACTAGTCAAACTAGTTGATTTAGGTCATTCCTAGTCATTCTAGGTTAGTTTAAGTCAAACTAGGTTAAGCTAGGTAAACCTTGACCTAATGTTGACTTTGGTCAACTTTCAGTCAACAAGGGTCAACACAAAGGGTTTTGGGCCATTAGGGTTAGCCCCAACCATAGGCCAATAACCCTGGCCATAGGCTAGTATGGGGTTTCATAAAAACTATAACTAGAAGTTATATATATATATATATATTTACATCTATATACTACCTATATACCCATATATAAATACTAAATATAAATCAAACCACACTCACATATTTATATATAAAGACCTAAGTAAACTAGTACAACATATGCATATATATCATACATATATATATACAAATATATATATATAAACTAGATATATTACATATGTATACATATAACTCATATATATACATTTATATATAAAGAGAGGGATATAGAGAGAGAGTGAGTGAAGGAGAGAGAGACAAAGGTAGTGAGAGAGAGGGACAGTAGACAGGTCAGGACAGGGGGGGATTGGTTTCCAGGTTCTGGAACCAATTCCAGAACCATATACACACACACACCTAACACATATACATACATATGTATATACATATATATCTACACACACACACTACCAATTTCACTCAAACCTCACCTACACACACTCATACTTATACACTACACATATACATACTAAAATACACCTATACAATGTATAAATCACATTAAAATAGGTTTTGAAATTGGAATTCAAAAACTGGAAAATACCCAAATTCTGGAAACAGTGCACTGTGTAGGAAAACATAGGTAAACTCGAATTCACATACGAAACCGAGCTAGGACACGAATCTCTAGGTTGGTAATCGTGTCCCACAACATACCCTAGTGTCCTAGGACACTGATACGACACCACGACACGTTTTCACGTGTCCAAACACTCAAAAACACGACTCGGGTAAATTCCTGATACACACGCACACACACAGTATCGTGCACGCGTGCACTTAGCTCTAGGACACGACACACGTGTCTAGAAGTCTCGTGCACGTGTGGGTAGGTTCGCCTAGGGTTGGTCTAGGGTTTAGGTAGCCTGTCTCGTGTCCACGTGTCCTCAGGACACGGCACGAACTCCGTATCAGTCGAAGGAAATCGACTGATACTCAGTGTTCTGCACCGCATCGTGCAGCGATGCACTCATCTCGTGCTCGCGACACAGGACACGACGCACCTCGTGCTCGTGTCCTCGTGTACGCCAACTATAGGGCTACACTCTCGTGTCACTACGAGGTGTCATCGTGTCGTGTCCGTGCGACACGAGACACTCGAAGTTGGTGTCTGTGCGTGTGTGCGCTGACAGCCCGTGTCCAGTGCGAGTGAGATTTCTCACTCGACACGACACGAGGCGACACCAAATTTTGGGGGCATGTGCGCAGACATTGCCCCCTCGTGTCCACAAAATTTCTCGTGTCCTAGTGTCGTGTGTAGGGAGAACTAAGGGGGTGGTAGCAGGGGATTTTACAGTGTAAAAACAGTGTCTAACAGTATTGTGTCCAGTGAGCTTTGTGTCCAGTTTTGGACACGACACAAGCTAAAATCGTGCACAGTGACACAGGGTTAGGTTTAGGTTAGCTAGGCTAAGTTTAGGCTAGAATTTAGTTCAAAAATATTTACAAACAGTAAGTGAATACCCATGTGACAGTGTGCTAAACACATTAAAACACAATGTAAATAAATTAGGACACGTGTCCGATACACACCAAACAAAACCCTAAACTCACCAAACCTTACCCACAGCTAGATTACAACTATATGCATGCAATAATGAAGAAAAACCAGTAAAATAACTAGGTTAAATATATTTACCTCTATGTGCAAAATCCTTGAAAATTCAAATAATGAGGGGGTGTGTCCAAGTCCACTTGTGGGTGTGTCCAAGTCTTGTGTCCAACTTGCTAGCCTCCCTTAGCACCCTCTAGGTTGTAGGAACCCAATGCAAGAGGTTTGAAGTGATTTGGATCACTAGGTTGAGAGTTATGGATTTTTGAAGTAAAGGGGTATTTTTCATGAATTTAATTCAATGCAAATGCAATGAATTAATCAAAATATATAGGAAGGGGGTCATGCCAAGGGGGGGGGGGGTTCTTGGCTGGTCATAGCAATGGGGGGGTGTCCTTGGGTTGCTTGCAAGCTAAGGGAAGGACTTTGTAAAAAGGGTTTAAGATATTTTGCATAATTTAAGCAAAATATCAATAAATAATATCTAGATATTTATATAGCTTAACTACCATGAATATCTAATCCCCTTAGTCATTCTAGGTTAGGGTTTAACCTATAGATTAGGGTAATTAGGTTAGGGATTAGCAAGTCACTAATCTAAAAGTCCATGAATAGTAATATCTCACTAATCCCACTAAATTCCTAGAAAATTACCAAAATACCCCTTAGGCTAAAAATCACTAAAATGATATTCTAAGCCTATGGTCAAGTTCTCATGGTCATGGCAACTTCTAGGTTAGAGAAACTAGGGTTTACACTAAGGTTTACTAACAAAGTCATAAGTCATGACTTAGCATGACTTTAGAATTGGTTTAACTTAACTAAAATCACCAGAAAATCATACCATGACTAAAATACCACTAATAAATAATAAAAATAATAATTTTTTAAAAATCCCCAATTTTCAGAAATAGGGTGTTACAAGTCTACCAACCTTAAAATAATTTCGTCCTCGAAATTTAGATGGTCGTACTCCTTCTAGGTCAACCTCCAATAATCAAGGACGAAGCCACTACCTAGGCAACATACAAGGTCAACAAGCAAAATATGGGTAGTAGACCTATATTGGGTCATGTCCAAAAATTGGCTGGCAGTTTCAGGTCATAAGGTGTCCTGAATTCAAATCGAAGCCAAAAGTAACTCCATGGGGTAAATCAGGATGGAGTCTCGGGTCAGAAAATCGTACTAAGCAAATGAAGCACACGATGGTATGCCTGAGTGGGACACTAAGGTCATGGGTGTAGTATGTCATGTCTAGGTCAGGTATGTGAAGTCAGTTTCGAGGAAACAACTAGTCTTGTGCTCCAAATTTAAAAGTCACGGTAATGTACCTACGGTGATCATAAATTAAAGTGGGAAAGGTCTATAGCCTAAAGTGAACCAAAATCATGATGAATAGTGGTACCAGGGGGACAGGTTAAATGGAACAGTCTGTGGTCTCTTCTAGGTGCACTAGTCATTCTAGATCAATACTGTTCTATGGTATCAAAACGTACAGGCAATCTAAGGTGTCCTAATTGGAAAGGTAAGGGAACAACAATCAGCAAGGCTATAGGGTCGTCTACCATCCTATATGAAAATGGGTCATTAACAAGTAAGTGAGAATCATTAAAAGTTACCATTCCATAAAATGGTAAAAGAAAATTGAAAAATTAGGCACAACAATCACAAATAGATTTTTGTCTTGACACGATCTAAGTTGATCAATTTCAGGATAAATCGAGATTTGGGCAAGATGAAAAATTAATGAAATCGAGTATGAGCATGAGCATCCAATGATGAAGATCCAGGTCATGATAAATTTAATTCAACTGGATACGAATACGAGGTTCATAGGCGATAAAATAATTCCAAGGAGAATTGTCAAGGCGGTTGTGGATAAGATTCTAGGATAAGTTTAACTGTCTCCATCCACGTAGATTAATATATGAAAAAGCGAACCAAAACGCAATAGGTTGATCAGACCATCATGCGCCGGTTCTGATTAGACAATATGTTAGTGGGTGGCCACCCAATAAAATATGTCATGACCAAGCTCGAAAATAGATAAGCTTGCAAAACTAAGGCTAATTTAGCTGCACAAGATATAAGGATGGTAATGATGAAAGGAATTACATAGTCCAAGTTTCTTAGCCAACGGGTCAAGTAATCAGATAAGGTACAAGGTTAAGTATTCAAGGATTCAAGTAGAACACCATCACATGCCAGTTCGAAAGAATTGAACCAAGGTGGATTTCTAATTGAAATAAGAATAAATTTAGTATCATGGTAGAGGTTATGGTTTAGCCATTTGACCAGAAAATTATGTCAAGAAAATAGTGTACAAGGAGACGGGTTTTAGTGGGACATGGAATACCTACATAAAGGTAGGCTAGTCTAGGTCTTACATGTGAAGTTTGTTGGAAGGTAACAGCTAGTATTATACTCTGAATACCTAAGTCACGGTAAAGGACGTCCAATGATCTAGAATAGAAAGTGGGAGTTCAAGACGTGATAATTGATGCAAAAAATTAAAGAAGATCAAATTAACCAATGAAATAAAATTAATCAGGAATCCAGTAAATAATTTAGGAACACAGTCCTAGGGATGGATAGGCTACTAGATGAATATAGTTAGGGTTCGATCAAATCAAAGGTCAAGGTTAGAAGGTCTCAATAAAGTCTTGATTTGAGGAAATGTCGAGTAAGTCAGGTTTGGGATACAGTCACATAGATTGGTAGAAAGAGTTTAAGCAAGATGCAAATAGATAGGACAGTTCATTTTTTTAATGAAAAGCAATTAGCAAGAGGATTAGATGGCAAGAAACAAATAAGAGTTTTCTCATAATTGTGATTGAGTGCCCCAAAAATAAAAGATATTAATCTAACACTAAGAAATTAAATCAACAACTACAAAAATTTCAAAATTATCAACTAATACCAGGATTCAAAGTTCTACAGTGAATCCTCCAAAATCAAATTCAATCAAGGGAAAAGGAGTTTAAATCGAAATTTCAAATGAGATTCTCAAGGGTCATCCCAGGAATCTCTCAAAGTATCCTAGCAGTGATTGAGTATCCATTCTCTCTAAGTCTATTCCTCTAATCCTATCGCAGGCTGTAGTGATACTCTAGTTTGAATACCACTACATAAACTCGACCTGCATAGGCCACCACTAAAAACGTGTCACGACCCGCACCCTAGAGTAAGGGCACGAGAAGTGGGTACGTCCAGCCTACGCCGCAGTGTCGGCGGTAGAACGCTGTCCTAGGTAAATCATCTAACAATATCAAGTACCTGTACTGTTTATACTCTCCGAGTGGAGGTGACAAACAGAAATAATCTCAATCACATCTAGGTAGAGAATGAAGAACAGAAAGATAGTAACTCAAAGAGAACCATAGCATAGATGAAATAAGACTAAGTGTCTAAGATACATAACATCCAGAATGTCAACTCATAATACAAGACTAAGAGTCTATACATAACTCAACATCTCAAAATACAACTCAGATGTGAGACAAAAGTAAATATAGAAAAGACTGCCTAGGCTAAACTGGTCTAGACTACTGGAACAACATCCTCTGCTGCAGGTGGATCCTGCTGAGGGTCCACAACATAAGTATCATCTAGTCCTGCTCCATAATAGGTAGACACCAGGGCCTCCTCCTCATCCTCTGTAATATTTTCAACAGGTCCAATCAGGACGGGAACGAGCACAATACATCTCACGTAGTGCATAGAATGATAGGAGATATAAAGCATGCAATAGAGTAAAATACAGGAACTGCTGAAGGAAGATACATGTAGCAAAAGAGATAGCTGTAAAGGAAATATCTACTGTATATAGAGAACTAGCAGTGTCTAGTGAGTCAGAGTAAAATATAGACATGTGAAATGGCATAGGAGATTCATGACTACAGCTAGAAGTGATTCATGACTACAGCTACTGGGGTAATATCCACATGACTATTTCCACTCCCCCATCCCCAATCAATACACAAGGATCCATTCAGGTTATGTTAAGATTCGTGATAAGCCCATAATTGGGTGATACGTGAGTGATTCATGAAGATTCATGGAGGCTTGGTGATCATGAGAGTACATGAGTCACTAGCTGATACATGAAGATACATAAAAATAGAAGCATGAGATACATGATGTAAGTGAAACACACATGACAAAAGTACCTGATGCTCCCGAGGAGGATAACATCTCATGAAAAGATCCATATAGTACCAATCCGTGATAACAATCGTGTCAGCATCAAGTAAAGTAAGCTAGAGCAAGAATATAAATCCTGGCAAATATGAAACGGTCAGAGAATGTACTCGCCTGATAACTGAATGTCTGAAGAAGGTATACTGCCTGAGGAGAGGTGTGTGGCTCCTAGTCAGGGCAATACAAGTCACAATGTATCCACAATAGTAAAAATAAAATATACAATGCATACTACATGATTCTTGGTCAAACTGGTCAAAAGTCAACTCTTGGTCAACTCTAATAGTCAAACTAAGTCACAGGAAGTCATACTAAGTCAAATAAGGTCAAACAAGATCAAACAAGGTCAAACAAGTTTAATCTAGGTTTAAGTCAACTCCTGGTCAACACTCTAATCAAACTAGTCAATACTAGCCAACATGATCAATCTGGATCAAGTCTAGATCAAACTTAGACCAACTAAGTCATTGGTCAAACAAAGACTAGTCAGTTAGGATAAATAGGTCAAATAGGGTCAGACTAGTTGAACTAGTCATTTATTAGGTCAATTAGGTCATGGTTTGACCAATAGTTGACTTTAGTCAACCATGGTCAACAATGGTCAACTCTAAGTCAAAGCTAGGTCAACACTAGTTAAACTAGTTAGGGTTTTAGTCAAACTAGTCAAACTAGTTGATTTAGGTCATTCCTAGTCATTCTAGGTTAGTTTAAGTCAAACTAGGTTAAGCTAGGTCAACCTTGACCTAATGTTGACTTTGGTCAACTTTCAGTCAACAAGGGTCAACACAAAGGGTTTTGGGCCATTAGGGTTAGCCCCAACCATAGGCCAATAACCCTGGCCATAGGCTAGTATGGGGTTTCATAAAAACTATAACTAGAAGTTATATATATATATATATATATATATATATATATATATATATATTTACATCTATATACTACCTATATACCCATATATAAATACTAAATATAAATCAAACCACACTCACATATTTATATATAAAGACCTAAGTAAACTAGTACAACATATGCATATATATCATACATATATATATACAAATATATATATATATAAACTAGATATATTACATATGTATACATATAACTCATATATATACATTTATATATAAAGAGAGGGATATAGAGAGAGAGTGAGTGAAGGAGAGAGAGACAAAGGTAGTGAGAGAGAGGGACAGTAGACAGGTCAGGACAGGGGGGGATTGGTTTCCAGGTTCTGGAACCAATTCCAGAACCATATACACACACACACCTAACACATATACATACATATGTATATACATATATATCTACACACACACACTACCAATTTCACTCAAACCTCACCTACACAAACTCATACTTATACACTACACATATACATACTAAAATACACCTATACAATGTATAAATCACATTAAAATAGGTTTTGAAATTGGAATTCAAAAACTGGAAAATACCCAAATTCTGGAAACAGTGCACTGTGTAGGAAAACATAGGTAAACTCGAATTCACATACGAAATCGAGCTAGGACACGAATCTCTAGGTTGGTAATCGTGTCCCACAACATACCCTAGTGTCCTAGGACACTGATACGACACCACGACACGTTTTTACGTGTCCAAACACTCAAAAACACGACTCGGGTAAATTCCTGATACACACGCACACACACAGTATCGTGCACGCGTGCACTTAGCTCTAGGACACGACACACGTGTCTAGAAGTCTCGTGCACGTGTGGGTAGGTTCGCCTAGGGTTGGTCTAGGGTTTAGGTAGCCTGTCTCGTGTCCACGTGTCCTCAGGACACGGCACGAACTCCGTATCAGTCGAAGGAAATCGACTGATACTCAGTATTCTGCACCGCGTCGTGCAGCGATGCACTCATCTCGTGCTCGCGACACAGGACACGACGCACCTCGTGCTCCTGTCCTCGTGTACGCCAACTATAGGGCTACACTCTCGTGTCACTACGAGGTGTCATCGTGTCGTGTCCGTGCGACACGAGACACTCGAAGTTGGTGTCTGTGCGTGTGTGAGCTGACAGCCCGTGTCCAGGCGAGTGAGATTTCTCACTCGACACGACACGAGGCGACACCAAATTTTGGGGGCATGTGCGCAGACATTGCCCCCTCGTGTCCACAAAATTTCTTGTGTCCTAGTGTCGTGTGTAGGGAGAACTAAGGGGGTGGTAGCAGGGGATTTTACAGTGTAAAAACAGTGTCTAACAGTGTTGTGTCCAGTGAGCTTTGTGTCCAGTTTTGGACACGACACAAGCTAAAATCGTGCACAGTGACACAGGGTTAGGTTTAGGTTAGCTAGGCTAAGTTTAGGCTAGAATTTAGTTCAAAAATATTTACAAACAGTGAGTGAATACCCATGTGACAGTGTGCTAAACACATTAAAACACAATGTAAATAAATTAGGACACGTGTCCGATACACACCAAACAAAACCCTAAACTCACCAAACCTTACCCACAGCTAGATTACAACTATATGCATGCAATAATGAAGAAAAACCAGTAAAATAACTAGGTTAAATATATTTACCTCTATGTGCAAAATCCTTGAAAATTCAAATAATGAGGGGGTGTGTCCAAGTCCACTTGTGGGTGTGTCCAAGTCTTGTGTCCAACTTGCTAGCCTCCCTTAGCACCCTCTAGGTTGTAGGAACCCAATGCAAGAGGTTTGAAGTGATTTGGATCACTAGGTTGAGAGTTATGGATTTTTGAAGTAAAGGGGTATTTTTCATGAATTTAATTCAATGCAAATGCAATGAATTAATCAAAATATATAGGAAGGGGGTCATGCCAAGGGGGGGGGGGGTTCTTGGCTGGTCATAGCAATGGGGGGGTGTCCTTGGGTTGCTTGCAAGCTAAGGGAAGGACTTTATAAAAAGGGTTTAAGATATTTTGCATAATTTAAGCAAAATATCAATAAATAATATCTAGATATTTATATAGCTTAACTACCATGAATATCTAATCCCCTTAGTCATTCTAGGTTAGGGTTTAACCTATAGATTAGGGTAATTAGGTTAGGGATTAGCAAGTCACTAATCTAAAAGTCCATGAATAGTAATATCTCACTAATCCCACTAAATTCCTAGAAAATTACCAAAATACCCCTTAGGCTAAAAATCACTAAAATGATATTCTAAGCCTATGGTCAAGTTCTCATGGTCATGGCAACTTCTAGGTTAGAGAAACTAGGGTTTACACTAAGGTTTACTAACAAAGTCACAAAGTCATAAGTCATGACTTAGCATGACTTTAGAATTGGTTTAACTTAACTAAAATCACCAGAAAATCATACCATGACTAAAATACCACTAATAAATAATAAAAATAATAATTTTTTAAAAATCCCCAATTTTCAGAAACAGGGTGTTACACCGGCTCCGGCTCAATGGCTAGACTATAAACCCTCCCCTGAGGTCCCTTCTGCTGCTGCAGATGTTGTCCGAACCTCTGCTGCTGAGTCGGGAACGGTCCTCTAGTCTTCGCCACTGGGCATTTCCGTATCATGTGGGTGGCAGACCCACAAACTAAGCACTGCTTCAACCTCTTCATGCAGATGGAGTAATCGTGCCCTGGTCTTCCGCAGAAAGAACATATAACTCCCTTCTGCTGCTGCTGACGGGGTCCCGGGGCTCGAACTGGCGGGGTCTGATGGTGTGGTGTAGAGGGATGGTAAGTCTGCTGGGGTAGCGCCGGTGCTTTCTGCTGGAAAGCCTGACGCTTGGACGGTCCCTCATGATGTACAGGAGCCGGCCTCTTGCATGACAGAAGACGCTCCTCGATGCTCCGGGCTAACTCTAGGCTCTGGTAATAGTCAGTCGTACCGTTTGCCACTATAAGAATGCCAATGTCTGGAACTAGACCATGGCAAAACCTACGGGTCATCTCCTCTGGATCAGCAACCAGACTAGGAGCAAAACGGCTCAAGCGACTGAACTCTCCCGCATAGTCGTCAACAGAACGGTTCCCCTGCTGGATGTTCTGGAATCGTAGCCCCATGGCTACTCTAGCAGTGGTCGAAAAGAATTTCTTCTTGAACTGGGTCTTGAACTGGTCCCAGGTGGCTCTACCTCTCGCGAACAACGGCTCATTCCTGAACCAGACTCGAGCTAAGTCTATCAGCAGAAATCCTGCTGCCTCGACCTGAAGGTCATCCGGCATCCTAACTCCCAGAAGCTTCCTCTCTACAGAATCTAGCCAGTCATCAGCTACTACTATGCCCTCGGTCCCTGAGAACTCCTTGGGATTCAAACCCATGAAGTCCTTGACTGTCCCCGCTCTCTGCCGTGGCTCTACATGTGGTGGGGCCACGGGACGTCCCTCAGAACGCTCCATGCTCTGGCGGAGTAGGGTAGTCTGCTCCTGATGGGTTGTTAGGAACCCCTGGATCAGTGTGAGCAGCTGGTTCCCGTCGAGTGTGACGGAAGCCTGGGTGGGTATGGTGATAGGGGGTGGTGGAAGTATCGGGTCCTGCTGGGACTGGGATGTGGAAGGTGGTATCTGGGTCTGTGGATCTGTGGAGTAGGGGAATGTGGTAGGTGGAGGTGTATCAGTCAACTGGTCAGCTGACTGGATATGGAGGGCCCCATTCTCGGGGGTAATATGCTGGGACGAACGAGTAAGCACCATCTAAATTACACATAAAAGACTTATAAGGACTTGTTTAAAGTAAGCAATCATATGCAAGAAAATCTAATTATAATAGCAATCATGTGATGTATTTCCTATGTTGCAATCCTAGCATTCCTCTAAGTGTTTCTAAGCGTCTTTCCTAATGTTGTCTAGTTACCTTAAGTTCCTAATTGCAGGCATGCTTGGTACAATAACGTAACCAAACAGTTTAGTCGGGACCTGCATGGGCCACCACTAAAAACATGTCACGACCCGCTACCCAAATTGTTGGGCCAGGCCGAGTCATGTCCAGCCTACGTTGAGATAAAACGTAGTAAGCTGTTCTAAAGACAACAGGATAAGACTAAATGTACTAACAGTTCTATAAGTGAAGAAGAATCATAAATGCTCCAAACACAAAAGTCGTCGTATATAGTAAAATATCCAAGTACAAGTAAACTGAAGTATAAAACTGGATACATGTCCAGTTACAAAATGATGTAGTCTAATACATGTCTACTCTCAAAAGTCTAAGTAAACAAAAAGACAACTAGGCGAGGTTCCCCGCAGGAACATCCTCGTAAAGCAGAGCCGGGTCCTCGGTAGTAACTCTATAGTATGAGTCGCAGAGTAACTCCTCCTCAGTAAGGACACCTACAACGTTATCCTGTCAGGACGGGAGCAAGTACTAAATCTAGCAAACTAGCATATGAAACATGGAAATGAACATGAGAATGAACATGTGAGAAATAACTGGCAAGCATGGCATCACATAGTCTATCATGGCAAGGACACATATGTCATAAAGACAGATGTATATGTAATGTTTAAAACTGTAGCAAGTACGTGATCGGTCAATAGATGTACAATGTACCGAGGTACAATGTAAATAAAATGTACATACGTACAAGTAAAACAAACGATAGATGTACATACGTACAAATACAGCTGGTGCGCCTACGACAAGGTATACATAAAATGTCAACCTTGTTCGGTACGTACGTACGAGTAGGGGGACATGATCACGTACGCTACTAACAGTTTCCCCATAACCCATATCCTAATCATGTGAGAGATACATCAAGACTGTTCTAAGCATGGTAGTAACTGAAAGTACAACATGTGGAGATCCAACTTGCTACCCCAAGGATCAGCATATAACATGGTGGGGTTTGCAGTTCATTTATGTGACAATATGTAAAGTTCGTAGAAAGTACTTGCCTCTAGCAAAGCAAAACAAAACAAGCTGCGATAACAGTGCTATGGATGTCCAGTAACTCGTCACTGTAGAAATAAATGCAATAACTTAGCTTTTATACTAAGCTAAAATACTAGAACACTAACTGGTGCGACACGACTTGTGACTGGGCACCTAGCCAAAATGATGACTTGGCATAGGAGACCAAGGTGGGGTGACACACTATGTTAACTAACTTTCTAGGGTCTTTACACTAGTGAGGGATGGGGTTCAATACGACTAAAACTCCAAATAACACAAAAAG
This sequence comes from Iris pallida, assembly GCA_029216955.1. Classification (NCBI taxonomy): domain Eukaryota; kingdom Viridiplantae; phylum Streptophyta; class Magnoliopsida; order Asparagales; family Iridaceae; genus Iris; species Iris pallida. The sequence continues at coordinate 11,089,601 of JANAVB010012200.1, forward strand.
CTACAAGTCGTAATTAATCAATAAATAAATCAAAAGATCATTGTGTTTTAACAATTTTAGAGATAGGCAAAAAGCCTAGTTTTGCATAAAACAAAGTACCAAAACGATCCTTGCTAACTATAGAAATTTATTATAATTTTTCTGGAATTTATTAACCAGTACAAATATTTTATAAAAATCCGTTTTCCTAAGTATACAGAAAGTGAGTTTTGGTTTCATATGCCAAACTAGTGGCAAAACAGTAAATTAAATACTACAAAAATTATATTAAATTAGCCAACTTAACAAAGTATCTAAAAACTATTTTTCCATAATTTTAGCAATACTTTAAGTATTTTTAGAAAATCAAAAACAGCATTGTACATAATAATTAATTATCTGCGTATTTTGTCCATGTATATAATTTGAACCAAAGTTCAAATACAGGACCCAAGGCCATGAATCAAGTCCAATATGACTTGTACAGGTCTTGAATGTGTGAAAACATATTTGAGCCCAAATACCCATGCTAGGCTTGGACATCAAATGGTTGCAGTAATTTAAATACAATAAAAAATACAATTTGAAAATAGTCAAAATAATATTATCATTTTAATAAGGTAAATTTTATACAAAATGAATATATACATACCTATGCCAAAAGTACATATATATATACACAAGAAAATACTTAATTTATAAAGTATATATATATATAATAATATATATACATACACAAGAAAATATATACATATATACATATGTGTATATATATATAAATACTAACATATATACAACATATACATATATACATATATACTGTTAAAACAGTATATATACATATATACTAATATATATATATATATATACATATATATATATATATATATATATATATATATATATATATATATATATATATATATATATATATATAAAAACAGTAAAAGAAAAGAAAAGAAAAAGAAAAGAAAAAAAGAAAACAGAAAAGAAAAACAGAAAGGAAAGGGGGGCTCGATCCTGAGCCAGCGGGGGGGGGGGGGGGGGAGGGGGGGTTTCTAAACTGTGCGGGCTGGCCAGTAGGCCAGTCCGGCCCGATTGTTAGGATAGGGTTTTTGTTTCATTTATTTAGTACAGAAATTAAATGGGTTTTTACCCGTTAAGCAAAGTCCAACCCGTTAGTCTAGTTCACAGTTCGTCTCGTGTCCATACAGTCCAGGACACGAGAAGTTGGAATCTGACACAGAGTCGACGTGTCCGTGCCCAGCACGACACGTACGACTCGGCTAACACGTGTCCAGCACCACAGTCGAGTCCCCTGAGTCTAGGCGAGTCTCGTGTCTCAGTTTGAGACACGCACGACACAGAGGAAGGAATGTTACCTACGTGTCCGGCTGAGGGGTGGAAGTCGAGGGGGCGAACGGCGGCTGGGGGCGTCGTGGTCAAGGCGCTTGGGCGGCGCTAGGCGCGGCTCGATGAGACGGTCCTGATGGTGGTGGTTGGGGACGACGACGTCAAGCGGTGGTGGCCGAACGGGGGTCGCCGGAGTAGAGCTAGGGTTAGGGTTTCGTCGGAGAAGAAAGGGGGTTCGGGGTGGTCGTGGCGGTCGGTTAGGGTTAGGGTTTGATTCAGGGGGAGAGGGGGAGTTTATATAGGGTCTTTAGGGCGGTGGATTGGCCGGGGAAGGCAGAAAAGTAGGTCGGTCGGTCGGTCGCCGGCGACGTGGCCAGTCGTCGGGGGCAGTTAGGTTAGAAATTTCATTTAGGTCCCTGTAGTTTAGGATTTTACAAATAGGTCCCCGCTGTGTCAAATGTAAATTTTAATTTGCAATTTGACTCCCGCGAGTAATATTTGCAAAATATAATTGCAAAAGACAATTGGGTTATTGCAAAAAGTATTTAAAACAGTTTTAAATATTGCAAACCTAATTTAAAACAATTTATAAAATTGTAAAATGGTATTTCTGGTATTTAAAAGCTATTTAAAAACATTTAAAAATTCTAAAAAATTTTCTAAAAATCCTAATAAATATTTTAAGGCTATAAATGACATTAAAAATTAATTAGCACTAATAAAACTAAAATTGAAAAATAGGGGCTTACAGTATTACATGTTCATTTGTACTCTGACTCACTAGCCACTGTTAGTCTCTATTATTAGTAGATATTTCTATTACAGCTCTCTGTTTACATACTGCATTCTTCAGTACCTGTATCTTACTTTACTGCATGATTATATTTTCTAACCTGCTATGAACTGTTGAGATGTACTGTACTCGCTCCAGTCCTGACTGGACCTGTTGATAAATTTTACAGATAACTTGGGGATTGCCTGCTAGCCTAGAGGAGACACAGTAGAGGTTGTTTAGGTAGTTATTTTATTTTGTCTGGAGCTGTATTTACTTTATGGATTACTGTATCTGAGTTTTGAGATGTATTTCTGGGTTTATGTATCTTAGACACTTAGACTTCTATCTCATGTATTTATTTTGGATTTCATGTTTTATCTATCTTTATCATGCTCTACCTTAGAAGTGATTGAGATTGTATCTGCTCCGTCACCCCCATTCGGGGAGTATAAACTGTTTAGTCTTATACTGTTAGATGCATTGAGACCTAGGACAGCGTTCTACCGCCGACACTGTGGCGTAGGCTGGGCGTTGTTACGTTCTCGTGTCCTAACTCTAGGGCGCGGGTCGTGACACGTTTTTAGTGGTGGCCCATGCAGGTCGAGACTAAAGTGTAGTGGTATTCGAACTAGAGTACCACTACAGCCTGCAGTAGGATTAGGATATATTTTGAAGGTACTCAATCACAGATAGAAACCCTTGAGAGATTTCCGGGACGATCCTGGAGAATCTTATTTAACTTCGATTTGAAAACTCTCTTTTTTCCTTGATTTAATTTATTTTACTTTTGTTGTTAAATTGATTTTTATGGATTATTGTTGAATTTGAGTTTGTATTTATTTGATGGAAGATTTTTGAATTTTGAATTTTGATGATAGCTGTTGCATTCGAGTTTATATTTTGATGGATTTTGTTCATTTTGAATTTTGATGTTCGTTAATAAATTTGATTTGATTTTGAGTATTCATTATTGATTAATTTAATTTTTGGCAAGATGAAATTATATGGGCTAGGTCATCTATGTTATGGAATCTAGTCTTTTATAGTCACATTAGCCAACATGTGAGGACATATAGTCTGACTCTGGATATATTTCTCGGGTGTGGGAATTTAAGGTTTTCGCAGCCAAGCATGCGGCACCGCGAAAATGTTAAATACCATGATTTTAGAGATATGTGCATAAGTCAAGGGCTCTGTGATTATCGTAGCCTTGCTTACTAGTATGACGAGGATTTAGAGTACCATGATTTGGGATAGACGCATATGATTATCAGATTGCACCTTAAATATTTTTGAACATGTTTTCTCTACTTTTGTTCAGTCTTTCAAAAAAAAATTTATTATTTATTTGTTTGGTCTAGTTTCCTATTATTTAACTTAAGAGTATGTTTAGTTGTTTTATAAACCTTGTGTAAATTCTTGCTATGAGTTCTTCTTAATACAATAAATCGATGAATTTGCTAGACTTTATCTTGGATTTGATAATTTAACTCTGGATTTCAGAACGGTTCCTTCTTTAAACAGATAAGCAAAACAGATCTTATCGTTATTCTTTCTTGCTATTTTTCTTGTATTAGATAATAATAAAACTGTCTTGATTTGTCAATCACCTACTCTGTAATTTTGGTAGGAATTTAAATGTTGGTCCTAATGTAGAAATTAATTTTATTGGAACATGAGAATATGTATACGAATATATATAGCAGATACTTTGCCTAACACGTATGCATGCTATACTTGATTTTTCCACATATCTAGATACATATTGATATGTTGATTGATGTCCAAATTTTCATAACCGATATTTCTGGTCCTCTGCTTTTCCATGTTTAAATTCGTAATTTAAATATAAATTTCATGTTATTATCTAAGTTTACATCACTGCACATGTATGTTATACGTAGGGTTTCAGTTCAAAAGAATTTTGGTTGAAGATTTGTGTTTAAATTTGTCAATTTAAGACTGTGTACATATTAACCCTTAATACTGAATTCCAAATGTTTAGTTTAAATTACTGTTTTATTTTCTTAATATAATATTGTCACGACCCGCTCCCGAATAATCGGACACGAGTCGGACACGCCCAGCCTTCATTGTTAGACACAATGAAGTAAGCTGTACCAATCTAGGGAAACTAACCAGATAAACATGAAAGTATAGAATCACAGCATCTATATAATGTGTCCCAACCAGAAAAGAGATACAATATCTGAAATTATTACAATTCAACTATAAAAGTCTGCTAGTCTCAATACATGGAAAGTAAACGGAAAGTACTAATGAAGCACTAGGCTTCTGCAGCCTCTAGGTCAGAAGCAGCTCCAGCTGGCTCAACAGGGAAAGCAGTGTCCTGTCCATAGTATGTGTCACACAAAGCCTCCATCTCACCTATCATAACATATCCAGTCAGGAGCGGAGCAAAGTACAGTTCTAGGTAATGAACAATAACATCATGATATGGAAAGTAAATGCTGAAGAACAAGAAGAACATGATATGTAAAGAACATGAAGAACATGAACTACTGCTATAAAGATACAGGAAAGATCATGACAATGTAAGATGCAGTAAAGATCACGACTATGACTAATATCAAGATCAGGATCAAGGGAAACTAATGTAAGAACAAATCCTGAACATGTGTGTTATATGTTTGAAATACTTCTATAATATGTGACCGGCTTAGGTAAGATCATGAAAGAGCATGAAAAGATCCTGAAAGATCATATAAGGTACGGCTTAGGACCCGCGTGCACTGTGCGAGGCCTAAGCTAAAGATCATGAATAAGTATCCGGGTTTAGTCACATATCTAGAGTATTTCCCCACCCCAAGATTCAAGTAAGAACATGAAAGAACAAGACAGGTAAGATCATGAACGTGTCGCAGTATGTCAGCAATAAAGAACAAGAAATGCACTGATCAAAACCATAGAATGTACTTGCCTGTCCCCGGGAAGGTACAAGTAGGCAATAGGGCTAAGTATCCTCCTGTAGGAAATAATGATGGGTACAAAATTGATTAATAAACAGCTAATTCTAATTGGTTTAATCAAAGATTCATTTACAAATTATTCCTAACTATAAACCTTAGTTTCTATGGTATCAACATACTCACTATATCCTAATCTAGTAAGAACTCAAAATAGAGCAAGTATTTAATATAGATATTACAAACTTAGTTTTTGGCTAAAACAACTGTTTAGAGGGTTGTATCCTACTATTTCCATTAACTTCAATTAATTGAACTGGTTGAACCCAACAAGATCTTGTTATAGACAGGATCCTCATCAAAACAGTGTATAGAAAATTCTAGGAATCTAAGTTATATATAAAAAAATTTGCATTGATTATAGGTTCGACTGAGATTCCATTCTCAGGATGTACAATCCTGGTTACACAGGATATAACATTCCTGGACTTCACAAGAGTCCCTCCTGGAAACACAGGAATTTATTCCTGTTTCAACAGGAATTACCTTCCTGGAACAAACAGGAATTTACATGTTCTCAAAACACATGTTTACAATTCCTGGGAACACAGGGAACATGTTCTCAATTTCTGGAACACATATGTTCTCAAAACATATGTTCACAATTCCTGGAAACACAGGGAACCTTCTAAACTGAGCTAAATCATTTGTTAACCTACCACTTAACTCCTTAACTTAATTAGACCTCCTATGTAAAAGAAAAACATAATCTTAAAAGAATTGTACACAAGGCTCTATAGGAATTGAATGTTTTAAACAAACATATAACAATACTGTCTTAGAGCCAACCAAAATCATATTCAAAAGTGGGTTCTACACAGGATTTTCATTCCTGAGATTACACAGGAATCTCCCTGTGTCTCAGACTACACTAGGTTGTAACAAATGTCCCAGATTTTGAGACATCCATCTTATGAGAAAGAACTCCCATAAATCCCTGCCTTACTCTAAGCTGGAATCCCATCCCCTCTTAATTGATCTGAAAGCTAAAGCAGATAGGGAAAGCCTAACCTTAATCATCATAAAGAAGAAATTCAAGGATGACTCTAAGTTACCAAATATTGCACCCTACAGTTCATTCCAAGGTTGATGATCACCCAATGATATGTGAAACCAATTCCCACAATTTCCTTAGTTAAATTAAAACATTCAGGTATCAAGACTTTCTGATATCATAGTTAAGACATAACCTGTTCTGGAAGAGTCAGTCCTGGACAAGACTGGTACAACTCAGTTAAGTAAAACCCAATACAGTTCACACTCAGTTAAGCCACTGCCTGTGAAGCAGTCTTAAAATTAACTGACACCATCTCAGGCTCAATTCGACTGTATTAGTCCTTACTTAGCTGTGCCAAATCAGTCTAGAACAGGACTGCTACTAGTAGGTCAACTATACTCCAGAATATGTCGAGATGTATTATCATCTCAGCTGACAGATCAAAGTTCAGTCCAAAATGGTTTGATACCATTTAACCTTAAACAGAGCAGTGAGTAAATCAGCCTATATGAAAGAAGGCTTAACTTCATCAAACAACCATGCATTAAGAATTTAGGAACTTGGCAATTAAGTTAACACATGATATGAAAGCCTCAATACTAGGCAAAACTACACATTCAGTTCCTAGGTAGAGCTTGAACCTTCATCAAAAACCAAATGTTATCAGTGAGTAGTTAACTCTACTGAAATACCATTCTTCAATATCAATTCCCTTCAAACAAAATATTGACAAACCCTATACAGTAAAAGGAACTACCAATCACACCTACTGACAGATCAGATGTCATCTCCTGTCCAAATCAAAGCCTAACTTAATTCATCCACCTTCTAAACTAAAATTTATGATTGATTCTCCAAGTATGGAATCATGAATACGTATGCAAGTCCTCACCACATACTGTTTCATGAATCGATCAATGGAAATCGACAATTAAGATTAAGTGCAGACAATCTCAGAACTTAACTTAGCTACCAACACACAACCAACTCTTGAATCTATCATATTATTCATCACACAAATCTCTACAATACATATGCACCCAACCAGTATGTCGTTTAGATTGGAAAATTACCTTAGTGAGATTGTCCTGTTGCAAACTCTGTTCTCCCACTGTCCTGTCTTAGACCTCCTCTTAATCAAAAAAAATCCTAAGAACCTAAGACAAAACATCACCATGAATTTCTCAATCCTGAATTGAAAAGAAATTCAGTAATTCACATTGGATGTCTTACCAGAGTTTTAGATTATGAACTAGGACGATCCACCAATTGAAGATCCACCTCGAATCTAGATCTCGATCTAGCTCCCTAACCAATAAAAACCAAATCAAAAGAAGATCACAACAGGATGATCAGATCAAACCAAAATCTATACCTCTACGATGGATCACAGAGGCAAATTCCTGAATTGATCGAAAGCTTGAGGAAGGATTCCCAAGGATCGTAGTCCAACTACAAATTTATAGATGAATTAGATCAAGAAAAAGTCAAGGACTAAATTAGATCGATAAAATCTACTCACTCGATTTGGATCCAGTCGATCTCCTTCTTGCTTCCTACTGCTGTGTCCAACCTTCGCATCACTCTTCAGTTGAGGAAAAAGCTCGCCGAGACATGATGGTTTGCCATGGCTGATCTAGAATCAGAAATTTGGGGAAAAGAAGAGGAAGTTGCAGGGATGAAGGGATCGTTGCTCGTGGAGAAGGATTAAATAAACGTTGGAGTAGCGTGAGGAGGAGGCAACCAATTGGCGGGAATTCGAATTTCCCCCACTACTCCTGTCAGAAGCAGTTAGGATTTGAATTCACAGGGAATCAATTTGTTGGAGAAGAAATTCCCACGAACAGAGAGGGAAAAATATTGAACAGAGATTTTATGAGATCTCTAAATACTTAAAAGCAAAATGGTTGTCCTTTAAAAATGGGCTTTAGTGGAAATGGGCTTTAGTGGAAATGCCCATGGGTTCAAGTGTTTGTAAGGAAACAATTAGAAGTTTTTAAGAAGAGAAAATTTTAATTAGTCATTAAGGGAAAATTATACAATATGAATTATTTTTATATTATTGGAAAAGTGAGGTTACAAATCTCTCCCCCTTGAAAAATTTTGCCCTCGAAATTGGAAAGTAGACAAAGATAATCCAGAATAGTGAATCCAAAGAGTTGTTTATTGAATTCAAAAAATATGAAATACAAAGCACTCAAGTGAACAAACTAGGATATCGCTCACGCATCTCATCCTCACGCTCCCATGTGGACTCTCCCGGAGAGTGATGCCTCCACATGACGCGGACGAGAGGAATGGTCTGGTTCCGCAGACGCTTCTCTCTTCGGTCCAAGATCTCTACTGGCTGCTCCTCGTAAGTCAATCTCGGGCCCACCTCCAACTCGGAATAGTCCACCACGTGGCTGGGGTCTGGAATGTATCGTCGAAGCTGAGATACGTGGAAAACATCGTGCACTCCCTCCAATCTAGCTGGAAGCGCTAGTCGGTACGCTACCTCGCCAATCCGTGCTGTCACGTCGAATGGTCCAATGAATCTCGGACTGAGCTTCCCGCCTCTGCCGAACCGAATGACGCCTCTGGTCGGTGAGATCTTCAGGAACACTCTGTCTCCCACCTCGAACTCAAGTGGCCGTCTGGTGCTGTCCGCCCAATGCTTCTGCCGATCCTGTGCAACTCTAATACGCTCCCGGATCAGTCTGACTTTCTCTGCTGAGTCCACCACCATCTCTGGCCCAAGTAAAGCTCTCTCGCCAACGTCATCCCATGATAACGGCGTGCGGCACCTCCGTCCATACAGTGCCTCGAACGGGGTCATCTCGATGCTAGCCTGATAACTGTTGTTATAGGCAAACTCCACGAGGTGTAAATGGTCCTCCCAACCGAACCGAAATCGAGTGCGCAAACCCGCAGCATGTCCTCCAAGGTCTGAATGGTCCTCTCGGACTGCCCGTCCGTCTGTGGATGATAGGCTGTGCTGAACTTCAGCTGTGATCCCAAGCTCTGCTGTAGACTCCTCCAGAAGTATGATGTGAAGCGGCTGTCTCGATCTGAAACAATGCTAACTGGCACCCCGTGAATCCTCACGATCTGACATGTAGAGGTCTGCAAGCTTCTCGGTCGACAGTCCAACCTTGAACGGAATGAAATGAGCAGACTTTGTCAATCTGTCCACGATCACCCAAATAGCTTGCCTTACCACTGGGGGTACGCGGCAATCCAGAAACAAAGTCCATGGTAATGTGCTCCCACTTCCATTCCGGAATAGGTAAAGGCTGGAGTAGTCCCGCTGGTCTCTGGCGCTCCCTTGACTTGCTGGCACACAAGGCATCTGGAAACAAATCTGGCGACCTCTCTCTTCATTCCATACCACCAAACATACTCACGCAAATCCTTGTACATCTTGGTAGATCCAGGATGTATAGAATACCGTGACTGGTGGGCCTCCTGCATCACCTCCTCCCGCAAGTCCTTGGGCACACACAGCTGGCTCCCGTGCCTCAAGGATCCATCCTCTGCAATGGTGAAATCGTCGAGCAGACCTAACTCTGCCTGAGCTCTAAGACCCTGGATTCCCTCATCAAGCAACTGGGCCTCCTTGATCTTCTCTAGCAACCCCGACTGTATCTGCATATACATCATCTGACCTCCATGCCCTGGGAGAACAATCTCAATCCCAAGACTCTCCAGATCCTCCAATAGATGCCGGTCCATGGTGAGATACATAGCAATAGGATATCGACTGAGAGCATCTGCAACCACATTCGCCTTCCCAGGGTGGTACTGCAGACTAATGTCGAAGTCCTTCATGAGTTCCAGCCATCTGCGCTGCCTCATATTCAGCTCCTTCTGAGTAAAGACATACTTCAGGCTTTTGTGGTCCGTGAAGATGTCTACTCGCTCTCCATATAGATAATGCTTCCACAGTTTCAAGGCAAATATGACTGCTGCAAGCTCCAAGTCATGTGTAGGATAATTCTTCTCATGAGGCCTCAACTGTCTAGAAGCATACGCTATAACCTTCTTGTTCTGCTCCAGCACACATCCCAAGCCTTTCCCTGAAGCATCGCTGTAGATGACGAATCCTCCTGATCCTGATGGCAAAGCTAGAACTGGGGCCGTCGTGAGTCTTCTCTTCAATTCTTCAAATGCTGTCTGGCAGGCGTCGCTCCATATGAACTCCTCGTCCTTCCGCGTAAGCTTCGTCATAGGCTCTGCTATCCTGGCGAAGTCCTTCACGAACTTCCTGTAGTATCCTGCTAGACCCAGGAACTACGAATCTCTGCTACTGACTTGGGAGGTGCCCAGGCTTCTACTGCTTCAATCTTCTTGGGATCCACAGAAATCCCCTCCAGTCACCACATGCCCTAGAAACTCCACTCTGTCCAAGAAAAACTCACATTTCGAGAGTTTCCCGTACAGCTTCTCCTTCCGCAGAATCTCCAAAACAATCCGCAGGTGCTCAACATGCTCCTCCTCCGTCTTGGAATAGATCAGAATATCGTCAATGAAGACTACGACAAACTTATCCAAATACTTGTGGAAAACCTTATTCATCAGGTTCATAAACACAGCTGGGGCATTGGTGAGTCCGAACGGCATCACCAGGAACTCATACTGGCCGTATCGGGTGTTGAAGGTTGTCTTCGGAATATCCTGCTCCCGAACCTTCATCTGGTGATACCCCGATCGAAGATCAATCTTAGAAAAGACCTTCGCTCCACTAAGCTGATCAAACAGCTCATCAATCCGCGGCAAAGGATATCTATTCTTAATGGTGATGTTGTTGAGTGCACGGTAGTCAATGCACATCCTCACCGTCCCATCCTTCTTGGGCACAAAAAGCACCGGTGCTCCCCAGGGTGAAGTACTAGAGCGAATAAATCCTTTGCCCTCAAGCTCATCAATCTGCGCCTTCAACTCCGCAGCTTCCTTCGGGTTGATCTTGTAACAGTGCTGGGACTTCGGTGCTGATCCGGGCAATAGGTCGATGCCGAACTCCACATCTCGATCTGGCGGCAATCCTGGAAGCTCCTCGGGGAAGACGTCGAGATACTCTGCAATCAGCGGATGCGGCAACTCCTGGTCTTCTGCAACTGCTCCGAAGTAGACTCCCTCTGGCCTCTCTGTAACTCGTCTGCTGATCTCGAACGGTGGAACTCCTGGCGGGCTGAAGATCACCTTCCCCTCATGGCAGTCAATTACGGCAAACTGCTCGCTCATCCAGTCGATGCCGAGGACTACGTCGAATCCGGGCAATGGCATCACTAGAAGTCGAGCTCGGATCTCTCTCCCAGCAATAGTGATAGGGCATTCCACCATCTCACTTACTGGAACTGATCCGCCTCCTGTCATGATCTGACAGTTCCGCCTAGTGGGCTTGGGTGTGAAGCCGTGTCTATGCAGAAACTCATACGATACAAAGCTATGTGTGGCTCCAGAATCAAACAATGCAATGGCAGGGAAAGAATGCAAGAATATAGAACCTGTGATCACATCTGGCACTGCCTCGTCCTCCTCAACTGCAGCCATGACGTAAGCGTCCCTGCTGTGCTCCTCCTCTCTGCTGCTGCTGCTGTGCAAACCTCTGATGCTGGGGTGGTAAAGCTCCTCCTCTCTGGGGTGCAGCAGGCAATGCTCTGGGTAGTGCAGCCGGTGGTCCTCCTCCTCGTCCTCCTGCTAGTCTGGCTGTAGCCTGAGCGTAGTCCCTCATCTGGTGTGCATCAGATCCGCAGAAAAGGCAAAGTCCCAACCTCTTGCGGCACTCGTCGATATGATGTCCAGGACGATGACAATAGGCACAAGGAGTCGCTAGCTGCTGTCTCTGATGCTGATGTGCTGGAGCTCTGGCCTGTCGGTGATGCTGCTGCTGATGCGGCCTCGTCTGGGTCTGAGTCTGAACCCTCTTCGCTGGTGCCTGGAAACTGCTGCTGGCCACATCCCGGTCCCTCTTCAGCTTGGGATCCGCCTCCTTCTCAACTGCCTGGGCGATCTTGAGGATGCTAGAATAGGTAGTCGCCTGGCTAATCGCCACCGCATGTCGCAGCTCCCTGTTGAGACCCTTCTTGAATCTCCATGCTCTGTCCTCTGGCTCTCTAACCAAGCTCTCAGCAAACCTGCTGAGTCTGGTGAACTCCGAAGTGTACTGCGCGACCGTCATCGTCCCCTGCTGCAGCGCCTCGAACTGCATCCTCAACTCATCACGTTCCACCTCTGGGAAGAATTTCTCCTTGAACAGTTTTTTGAAAACTGTCCAAGACACCCGGGGCTCCGCCAACTGGGGGTCCTCCCGATACCAAGATCTGGCCAAGTCAAAAAGTCGCATGCTAGCCACTGACACCTTCTGGTCCTCTGGAATGTTCGCCATGGTCAAGGTCCTCTCTGCATTCTCCAGCCATTCATCTGCATAGATGATCCCCTCGTCGCCCCAGAAGTCCAACGGGGAAAAGTGCTGGTACTCCTTGGCTGTCCCCGGTCTCGGTCCTCGTGGCTCTGGAACTGCTGCTGGAGCTGGTGCTGCCGGCTCTCTGATCCTCAGTGCGTCAACGACAGTCGCTCTGAACTGCGTGGCCTGCTGGCTCTGGGCCTCCCTGAACTGTGCAGCCTGGTGGTTCTGGGCCTCCATGAACTGCTGAAACATCGCCATCACCTGGGAGCCGTCGAACATCATCGTCGGTGGCAGTGATGGGAAGATAGGAGGCGCTGTCGGAAGCTGATCTGCCGAAGCGTCGAGTGCGGGCTGCTCCGTGCTGCCTGCAACTCCTGAACCTCCAGGCTGATCTGCAGTCTTCCTCGTAGTGACCATCTGCATAAAAAGAAAACTTCGTTGAACGACAAACCCTAAAACCTAACAAACAATGTTTTTATAATAATAAAGCACCTGAAGAACAATAACCTGATATACCCTTATTTCCCGATTTTCCTATACTGTGATCAAGTTTCCCTAGTGTAATCAAGTCCCCCAATAGTACGCTAAGTCCTAGGTACCATTAGGATGGACCTGCATGGGCCACCACTAAAAATGTCACGACCCGCTCCCGAATAATCGGACACGAGTCGGACACGCCCAGCCTTCATTGTTAGACACAATGAAGTAAGCTGTACCAATCTAGGGAAACTAACCAGATAAACATGAAAGTATAGAATCACAGCATCTATATAATGTGTCCCAACCAGAAAAGAGATACAATATCTGAAATTATTACAATTCAACTATAAAAGTCTGCTAGTCTCAATATGGAAAGTAAATGGAAAGTACTAATGAAGCACTAGGCTTCTGCAGCCTCTAGGTCAGAAGCAGCTCCAGCTGGTTCAACAGGGAAAGCAGTGTCCTGTCCATAGTATGTGTCACACAAAGCCTCCATCTCACCTATCATAACATATCCAGTCAGGAGCGGAGCAAAGTACAGTTCTAGGTAATGAACAATAACATCATGATATGGAAAGTAAATGCTGAAGAACAAGAAGAACATGATATGTAAAGAACATGAAGAACATGAACTACTGCTATAAAGATACAGGAAAGATCATGACAATGTAAGATACAGTAAAGATCACGACTATGACTAATATCAAGATCAGGATCAAGGGAAACTAATGTAAGAACAAATCCTGAACATGTGTGTTATATGTTTGAAATACTTCTATAATATGTGACCGGCTTAGGTAAGATCATGAAAGAGCATGAAAAGATCCTGAAAGATCATATAAGGTACGGCTTAGGACCCGCGTGCACTGTGCGAGGCCTAAGCTAAAGATCATGAATAAGTATCCGGGTTTAGTCACATATCTAGAGTATTTCCCCACCCCAAGATTCAAGTAAGAACATGAAAGAACAAGACAGGTAAGATCATGAACGTGTCGCAGTGTGTCAGCAATAAAGAACAAGAAATGCACTGATCAAAACCATAGAATGTACTTGCCTGTCCCCGGGAAGGTACAAGTAGGCAATAGGGCTAAGTATCCTCCTGTAGGAAATAATGGGTACAAATTGATTAATAAACAGCTAATTCTAATTGGTTTAATCAAAGATTCATTTACAAATTATTCCTAACTATAAACCTTAGTTTCTATGGTATCAACATACTCACTATATCCTAATCTAGCAAGAACTCAAAATAGAGCAAGTATTTAATATAGATATTACAAACTTAGTTTTTGGCTAAAACAACTGTTTAGAGGGTTGTATCCTACTATTTCCATTAACTTCAATTAATTGAACTGGTTGAACCCAACAAGATCTTGTTATAGACAGGATCCTCATCAAAACAGTGTATGGAAAATTCTAGGAATCTAAGTTATATATAAAAAAATTTGCATTGATTATAGGTTCGACTGAGATTCCATTCTCAGGATGTACAATCCTGGTTACACAGGATATAACATTCCTGGACTTCACAAGAGTCCCTCCTGGAAACACAGGAATTTATTCCTGTTTCAACAGGAATTACCTTCCTGGAACAAACAGGAATTTACATGTTCTCAAAACACATGTTTACAATTCCTGGGAACACAGGGAACATGTTCTCAATTTCTGGAACACATATGTTCTCAAAACATATGTTCACAATTCCTGGAAACACAGGGAACCTTCTAAACTGAGCTAAATCATTTGTTAACCTACCACTTAACTCCTTAACTTAATTAGACCTCCTATGTAAAAGAAAAACATAATCTTAAAAGAATTGTACACAAGGCTCTATAGGAATTGAATGTTTTTAACAAACATATAACAATACTGTCTTAGAGTCAACCAAAATCCTATTCAAAAGTGGGTTCTACACAGGATTTTCATTCCTGAGATTACACAGGAATCTCCCTGTGTCTCAGACTACACTAGGTTGTAACAAATGTCCCAGATTTTGAGACATCCATCTTATGAGAAAGAACTCCCATATATCCCTGCCTTACTCTAAGCTGGAATCCCATCCCCTCTCAATTGATCTGAAAGCTAAAGCAGATAGGGAAAGCCTAACCTTAAATCATCATAAAGAAGAAATTCAAGGATGACTCTAAGTTACCAAATATTACACCCTACAGTTCATTCCAAGGTTGATGATCACCCAATGATATGTGAAACCAATTCCCACAATTTCCTTAGTTAAATTAAAACATTCAGGTATCAAGACTTTCTGATATCATAGTTAAGACATAACCTGTTCTGGAAGAGTCAGTCCTGGACAAGACTGGTACAACTCAGTTAAGTAAAACCCAATACAGTTCACACTCAGTTAAGCCACTGCCTGTGAAGCAGTCTTAAAATTAACTGACACCATCTCAGGCTCAATTCGACTGTATTAGTCCTTACTTAGCTGTGCCAAATCAGTCTAGAACAGGACTGCTACTAGTAGGTCAACTATACTCCAGAATATGTCGAGATGTATATCATCTCAGCTGACAGATCAAAGTTCAGTCCAAAATGGTTTGATACCATTTAACCTTAAACAGAGCAGTGAGTAAATCAGCCTATATGAAAGAAGGCTTAACTTCATCAAACAACCATGCATTAAGAATTTAGGAACTTGGCAATTAAGTTAACACATGATATGAAAGCCTCAATACTAGGCAAAACTACACCAGTTCCTAGGTAGAGCTTGAACCTTCATCAAAAACCAAATGTTATCAGTGAGTAGTTAACTCTACTGAAATACCATTCTTCAATATCAATTCCCTTCAAACAAAATATTGACAAACCCTATACAGTAAAAGGAACTACCAATCACACCTACTGACAGATCAGATGTCATCTCCTGTCCAAATCAAAGCCTAACTTAATTCATCCACCTTCTAAACTAAAATTTATGATTGATTCTCCAAGTATGGAATCATGAATACGTATGCAAGTCCTCACCACATACTGTTTCATGAATCGATCAATGGAAATCGACAATTAAGATTAAGTGCAGACAATCTCAGAACTTAACTTAGCTACCAACACACAACCAACTCTTGAATCTATCATATTATTCATCACACAAATCTCTACAATACATATGCACCCAACCAGTATGTCGTTTAGATTGGAAAATTACCTTAGTGAGATTGTCCTGTTGCAAACTCTGTTCTCCCACTGTCCTGTCTTAGACCTCCTCTTAATCAAAAAAATCCTAAGAACCTAAGACAAAACATCACCATGAATTTCTCAATCCTGAATTGAAAAGAAATTCAGTAATTCACATTGGATGTCTTACCAGAGTTTTAGATTATGAACTAGGACGATCCACCAATTGAAGATCCACCTCGAATCTAGATCTCGATCTAGCTCCCTAACCAATAAAAACCAAATCAAAAGAAGATCACAACAGGATGATCAGATCAAACCAAAATCTATACCTCTACGATGGATCACAGAGGCAAATTCCTGAATTGATCGAAAGCTTGAGGAAGGATTCCCAAGGATCGTAGTCCAACTACAAATTTATAGATGAATTAGATCAAGAAGGAAAGAGTCAAGGACTAAATTAGATCGATAAAATCTACTCACTCGATTTGGATCCAGTCGATCTCCTTCTTGCTTCCTACTGCTGTGTCCAACCTTCGCATCACTCTTCAGTTGAGGAAAAAGCTCGCCGAGACATGATGGTTTGCCATGGCTGATCTAGAATCAGAAATTTGGGGAAAAGAAGAGGAAGTTGCAGGGATGAAGGGATCGTTGCTCGTGGAGAAGGATTAAATAAACGTTGGAGTAGCGTGAGGAGGAGGCAACCAATTGGCGGAATTCGAATTTCCCCCACTACTCCTGTCAGAAGCAGTTAGGATTTGAATTCACAGGGAATCAATTTGTTGGAGAAGAAATTCCCACGAACAGAGAGGGAAAAATATTGAACAGAGATTTTATGAGATCTCTAAATACTTAAAAGCAAAAGAATGGCTGTCCTTTAAAAATGGGCTTTAGTGGAAATGGGCTTTAGTGGAAATGCCCATGGGTTCAAGTGTTTGTAAGGAAACAATTAGAAGTTTTTAAGAAGAGAAAATTTTAATTAGTCATTAAGGGAAAATTATACAATATGAATTATTTTATATTATTGGAAAAGTGAGGTTACAAATATTTAGAGCTGCGTACATTGTTTAAGTAGGATATAAATTTAAGTTTCATATTCTTACATGTTAGGTGATGATGAACATTGAGTTGGTTTTGATGTTCAAATTTCTCTAATATCCTAAAAAAAAAACTATATACATGTTAACATTTTCATATTGATTTCTATGTTTAGTTCTGTTTCGGATTTAACATGTAATATTAAACTGTATGCGTAGGTAAATGTATGGATAGTATGTTAGGGTTTCATTTCTATCATGTTAGGATGTACTAGGACCATTGAGATTGGTTGTGATGTTTCTAACCCTAAAATCTGAGACCGCATTATGTTCATATTTTCCATGGTTTAAATGTTAGCTTGTTTTTAGATTTTATATGTAAATGTTGAACTAAAACCTGGTTTTACCTTCAATACTGAGCTATAACCTTGTACAAGGACACACACACACTCTAACATAATATACCCTGTCATGTAACCTAATCTTTTCTCTCTATGTTATGATCATGTATCTGTCACGACCCGCTCCCAATTTTGGGATACGAGTACGTGGCCAAGTCCAGCCTACGCCGCAGCATCGGCGGTAGTACGCTGTCTATGATAACAATGGTCCACAACAAGCACACATGCATATATCATCCACAACTAAGCCAGTAATAATCACCAAAATATTTAATAGTCTCAGTATTATAAATATGAAAGATCCACTACAACTCAGAAAGTCTCGGGAACAAACCCGGATAACAGAAAATAAAATAGACAACTAACTCCATGACTAAAACTACTAACTAATGCGAATCCATAAGGAAGAAAATATGCTAATTTGCATCAGTGCTGGAACCGGGTACGCCAGTGACATCAGTGTCGCCAACATACTCACCGTAGACCTCGGGGCAAATCTCGTCGTCTAAAGCTGAAAAATAGTTATCCAGTCAGGATTGGAGCAAGATCACCATAACACTACATTACACAATATAGTATACAAGCATGAAGGAAAGATAAAAGGAATTTAATTGAAGATAAGTATAGGTATGACATTGATGATAAGAAAGTACCTTTGAGACATGATAACAATATAAAGGTAGACTTTGACATACCACTAAGACATGATGACAACAAGAAGGTAAACTTGACGAAAGAAGGACAATAGACAATAGAGTAACAATAATTAAGTCACGTGTACTGTGTGTTTTAGAATACCAACGTTCAGCATGTAGACGGCTTGGGATATCCGTCAGTCATACGTGTGGTGCATGACTGATATTATGCAATCAATGTATAGGGGGTCTGTATTCAATTCGTTGACCACATGCTTACTTGTTGTATTCCCCCGCCCGACTCACTCACAATACATGTCCACTACGATAAACATTAGCAATACGATAAACTGTAAACAATAGGAAACAATGAGTAAAAGATGAACATGTATATATCCTAACGATTCTAACTCTCGTGCACAATAGTATTCATGAGTAATGACAACCATGAACCAAAAGGAAGCAATAGTGAAAAGACGACACGAAGATACATGCAGCATAAAATAAAGGAAACATAGGTCATAGTGATACTTGCCTGCTCCGATAGATGGTTAAGTCACAAGTCAAGACGTCGTAGTCCGATCTACCCCGTCACATAAAAACCACAAGTTAGATCACGATTCCCACTCTAAAATCCTAGAAAGTGGCTAATTGGTTATATCAATTAATACTATTCTAATTCTGGAATAAATCATCTAAAATCCTATTTTAACCTATTTAATTCTGAAATAACAACTACACACACAAAAATTTGGCCAAGGAAATTCACGGTTCCAAATTCGGGACTCGTGGCACGCAACCGAGACATACTGTTGACTTAATAGTCAAACATTATGAATTCAAAGTTTGAGTGTGCAACATGATAGATTTCAGCGTCATGAGTGCACTGGAATCAACCGCGCCGCAAAATCACGCTTTGGTCAAAAGTTATCGCCATTATGGCTAACTATGACCAAATCGATGAACCGTTGACCAAATCTGACTTCTATAAACAAAATAAAATACTAGATTAAACTCTGAATTTCTGGAAAAATTATATGTTTTAGGGCTCGGTGTTAGCTTTCCAAAACTTCAAACGGATCGCAAAACGGAGTTCGGGATCGCTCGGAATCTCGAAAACAGTGCGACGTGTTGATCTTTGGACAACCGATACTCAAATAATTATTCAGAAATTCGAGATCAAAATACCAGAAAACAAATTATATATTCGGAAACCTAACCTCGATACGCTTCCAATAAAAAAAACGACATGCAAAAAGGACGTCTAGATTGACGGCAATCCTCCCGCGAAGTCGAAGAACCCCTATTGAACTCTCCACAAAAGCTGCTGAAAAATAACTAGGGTTTCGGAAAAACTAAATCATATATTAATATATATAGTCGGCTAAGTCGGTGGCTGAGCGGCTGGCGCTGCCACGTGGCGCAATCACACGCGCCCACCGCTAGATCCAAAGGCCACAGACTAAACAGAGCTCGACTCGGCTTGGGTCGGCTCCGAGTCTAACTCAGACTCGGATTGGCTCAGAGACCGAGTTCCCGCCCGCCCATTTCACTGCCACGTGGGGCCCGCCCACCCCGCGTTAGTGGCTGACGGGTGGGTCCCCCCCTGGCTGACTGTATAATTGTTTGGAAAATAGGGTTTTTTAATTACAGAAAAATAAATAAAAATAAGGAAAAATCCTAAAAATTCCAAATAAATCCCAGAAAATTCTTAAAAAATCCTAGAAAAATATAGAAAATATTTTAGGGATCTAGAGCCCAATTAAATTATATGACCCCAAATATACCCTCGGGTGCACTCACATAAATTTCTAGAAGCTTAAGAAAATAATAAAACAATATATAAATATTCTCTAAAAATCTCCATAAAATCCCAGAAATTCTGAAATAATAAAATAATACTCTAGGGACTATCTAGAGGCTCCAGAGACTATATAAAACCTAATATCCTTATATCTAACTTATAGTCTTAGGCAAAAAAATCTTACGATTACAATTAAACATCCTAGTAAATAATTGATGCTAACAAAAATAAAATAAAATAAAAAACTCCAAAATAGAAAAATAATTTCTAGGAACCCAAATACTACAGTATCTATATAGATATATATAGCGTTTATACCTCCATGTTATAATTTGTATAGATACATAACTAAGTCTCTGCCTTTTATATATATATATATGGTTAGCCGTGCATGTTATGATTAAATAGGTTGTATATTGTAGATTGTTTAACCAAAATGCCATGATTAGTGTAACTTGATAGCTGTTGTTTTGGAACCCAAATCCTCGTACACACTTTTATGTATATTCACGTACACCCACGCCTACTATCTAACCATATGAACCTGTTCACATACACCCATACACACACAAACCACATAATATTACATGATGCTAGTTTTCCCTCTCTAACGCTCTCTCTGTATATATATTGTGATTGGATTTCAATGCAAGTGACTTTCAATTCTTTAACTTGTGATTTTGATTTTCTTGGGATAGTACTTTTTCAGATGATTGGTAGTTACCTTCCTTTATTTTTATGAGTACCAGTTTTCATATGGGGTGGTAGACAACCTTATAGTTTTGATGGTTGTTGTTTCTATATCTTTCTATTTTAACACCCTGGATTGCTTGTGTGTTTGATACCCTATGACCGTTGGTTAGCATGACTAGTAAACCTAGATGAGACTTCACTGTCACCGTATGCCATAACTCTGTATGCCGTTATTTTATTTGATGGTATGATTTGTTTAAGTTCTGGGACTTTGATTGTGGGGGTTTGACCTAGAGGGAGTACGAACATTTTAATTTCGAGGACAAAATTTTTATAAGGTGGGTAGGATGTGAGCACCCTAAATTTCGGGTTGAATTTTTTATTTTATCTTATTTTTCTGATTATTTGGTTTTGATAAATATTTTATTTTATTTATTTATCTGTAAGTGTACTCTTCATGCCATTGATATTTGGAGTATCAGGGATGTTCAACTCTGGAAATTTTCTTCATGAGTTTTGGAGTGGACAAGATTACCTTCATGACGGTATATAGTGTCCCATCCAAACTTGTTCCCTTGTGCTCTTTTTGCTTCGCTGAACTTCGGGTCGATTTAGACCATTTGAGTATTATTTATTTTCCCACTCTTTTCCTTGATCATTTTTAGCGCGTTACCATGACTTTTAATTTTGGAGCGCAAGATCAGTCAGTTTCTTGAAACCAACTTCTCATGCTTGATTTACTTGAGACACTCGTCACCCATGACCTTCGTGTCCCACTCAGACACGTCATTTTGTGCTCCATTTGATTCGCACAACTTTTCCGACACGTGACCCGATTTTATTTCACTCCACGGCGTCACATTCATCTTCCAACTTGATTTGTGGGTCCCCTGTCGACCAAAACCTGTCCGCCCCAATTATGGACATGGCCCACATTGAGCCTACTATCCGTCCGCCACTTGTGTCCCATTTATTGGAATCCCCATGTGCTACTTATTTCTCCATGATCATCGATGCCTATTTTAATTCAATTTTTGCACAATGTCTAGTTTCGATCCAATTCGGCTCCACCAAGTCCAGGCCAGCTTTGTGTTGCCCTCTATCAGGACACCCTCATAATTCTTGCCCAAAAATATCAAGTACTTATTTTATCTATTTTTAATATTTAATGGAAAATCTCCATTGATTTTAATTCCCATTGGAATGATCCAATTCTCCATTTAATCTCCACCCTTGGATCTCCCTACATTAATCCTCACCATTTATTCTCTCCTCACATTCACACAACCTCCCCCTCTCATGTGAGCTGGCCCTAATTCCTAGGAAAAGCATTCACACTTTTTTATCTCTCTCTCTCTTCCCTCTCTCATTTATTACTATTCTTTCTCTCTCTCTCATTCTAATTTTACTACAACAAAACACCAACTCCTACAACAGAACCTCTCCCATGGCCAGCCCCCGACCTCCCCTCCTCCTAGCTGTCGACCACCCTGGCCGTCGGACACAACCACCATCCTCCTCCTCACCACTTCTTCTCCTTCCATGAGCCATTCCCACCACCATCAATACCATCATCACCACCATCTCCACATCATTTCATCTCCACCACCACCACCTTGCACTCACTCAGCCACCACCAGCCTTCCTAGGCCGAGCCCCTGGCCAGCTCGCTGCCGGCCACCCTGGTCGGCTGGCCACCACCGCACCACCCTACCTCTCCTCTCATTCTTCCCTCCCATCCATCCATCCGTTCAACCACCCGCGACCACCACCACGTCGCAGCCCCCACATCCGCCACCACCTCCACCACTCGAGCCGTGGCCACCACCGTACGCCGTCGCCCCGTGTGCTGCCCCGCACATCGCAGCGCTGCTGCGCATACAACAGCAGCTGTGGCAGCAGCAAGACTTCGCGCGCGCGCGCGTTCAGGCGGCCACCGCCGGCGCCTCCGCCACCGTGGTCGGCCAAGCCGACCCCCACGTGTCTGGGCGTACCCCTGGGATAGGCCCCATGGCGGCCAACGTCCTCCGGGACGCACCGTCGAGGCGATTCGTGCGTTTTGAACGAGATCCCGTCGGCGCGCGCGAGTTTGGAACTCAGAATTCGCGTCCCGTCGCAGCAACTTAGCGCCCATTTTTTTGAAGATCCGACCGTTGGATCGGCGATTTCTTTGCTCCGTCACAATCTCGGTATATCCACCTTCACTCCTGTCAATTTTTGTCCGTTAATTTTATCGTTTGATACATCAAAACCGGCCACCAAGTTGACCGTTTAAATTGTATTAAATTTGGACAGTTTCGCGGGGCCAACTTCGTCAGCTTGTATCTCCACCACCGCAGCTTCGTTTGGCATGCTACCAGTTCCGGTGTGAAGCTGGTATAACCCTCTTACTACCCCTCCAGTTTCGTTTCATTGTGAGCTTGTTTGATTGGTTGAATTCGACGCCAAAGTTGGTCGTCCGAATTCGTATTTTCCAAATTGTAAAATTCCATTTTTGAACACGGGACTCCAGATTTCATTTCTGACACCACCATTAGACTTGTGGTGTCGTTCTGGCATGTTTTCATATAAAATTTGTTAGATTTGGAGAACGTGGGCCCGGGCACGTTTTTCGGTGCAAAGCGGGTCCCACTTTCTGGGTCAACAGGACTTTTTGACGCCGGCTCATCGGAATCCAATTCCGGATATACCGTTGAGTTCGTATCGTCATTCTGGACTCGTTGACATATAATTTGCTAGGTTTTGGTGGACATTGGATCTGGCACGCATTTCGGTGCAAGTCGGATACCAATATCTGGGCCAACGGGTCATTTTGAGATCGGCTCATCGGAATCCAATTTCGGAGATATCGTTGAGTTCGTATCATCATTCTGGACTCGTTAACAGGTAGTTTGCTGAGTTTTGAGAACTTTGGCTCCGGCATGCATTTTCGTGCAAACCGGAATTCCAAGTTCTGGTCAACGGGCCAAATTGAGATCGGGTCAACGGAATCCAATTCTGGAGATACCGTTGGGTTCGTATCAACATTCTGGTTTCATGGACATATAATTTGTTATATTTTATATACTTATTTTCTTGCACGTTTTTCGGTGCAAAACGGCTCCGACACGGACACCGTTTTGACCCGAAATTACCTTTTTGCCTTTGTGTCCAAATTGGACCGTTGGGTAGGCTATCCTAGCTAATTTGACCATTCTGGACACGTTGGCGATGTTCATTTCATCGTCCGACAATGTTTGTTGATAATTTCTCTGAGTTTAACCTTTTTATAATTAAATTAATAATTAATTCATATAATGTTCGTATTTCGGGATTAGTACAACGAAACTGAGATCAGCCAATTCCAGTGATCTCACATCGCTGAAATTGACAAGTTGGACACGTGGATCACTATAATAAGATTATCAACCTTACCGATAATCTTCTTATCTCGATTTGCGTGTCGTAAGTTTCGACGTACAAATAACGAAGTATACTTTATATTAGACTAGAATTGACCCTGTTTGACCAGAGTTGACCAGTTGACCCAAAGTCAACTGTAAGTCAACACTTGACCTAGTTTGACTAGATTATTGATCGGAGTCGACCTAGAGTTGTTTTGACTTAGAAGAACCTAGAATAATGTAGATTGATTATAGAGATTCATTTATTACAACTTGAACACCTTGTAACCTGTGTTGCTTTAAATAGGACTCTGTGGCTTCAGTGGGACCCCCCTATACTTATCAGCTGTTCAGGTTATCGAGGCGAGTACATTCTCTGATCATTTCATATCCTGCTTAGAATTATTTCCTGCAGTAGATTACTTTACTTGTACTGTCACGTTGGTCACACGGATTGGTACTATATGGATCCTTTCTTGAGATGTTATCCTTAGGGAGCATCGGGTACTCTATGTTCTGTGCGTTTCACTTTCATAGCGTATCATATGCTTCTTGGTTCTTTGATCACTTACGACATGTACCCTCATGATCGTAGAGTCTTCCTGGAATCTTACACTGTTGGGTTATCCCCAGAATCCCCATTTTTATGGGACTTACACTGTTGGGTTATCCCCAGAATCCCTATTTTTATGGGACTTACACTGTTGAGTTATCCCCAGAATCCCCATTTTTATGGGACTTGCACTGTTGGGTTACCCCCAGAATCCCCATTTTTATGGGACTACTATGTATCACCTTCGGGGTGTACCACCCTTCGGGGGCTTACCACCTACGGGGTCTATCACCTTCGGGGTCTGCTACATAGCATCATATAACATAACCTGGCTGGATCCTTGTGTATTGATCGGGGGTACGGGGGAGTATTACATGTTCATTTGTACTCTGACTCACTAGCCACTGTTAGTCTCTATTATTAGTAGATATTTCTATTACAGCTCTCTGTTTACATACTGCATTTTTCAGTACCTGTATCTTACTTTACTACATGATTATATTTCTAACCTGCTATGAACTGTTGAGATGTACTGTACTCGCTCCAGTCCTGACTGGACCTGTTGATAAATTTTACAGATAGCTTGGGGATTGCCTGCTAGCCTAGAGGAGACATAGTAGAGGTTGTTTTGGTAGTTATTTCATTTTGTCTGGAGCTGTATTTACTTTGTAGATTACTGTATCTGAGTTTTGAGATGTATTTCTGGGTTTATGTATCTTAGACACTTAGACTTCTATCTCCTGTATTTATTTTAGATTTTATATTTTATCTATCTTTATCATGCTCTACCTTAGAAGTGATTGAGATTGTATCTGCTATGTCACCCCCATTCGGGGAGTATAAACTGTTTAGTCTTATACTGTTAGATGCATTGAGACCTAGGACAGCGTTCTACCGCCGACACTACGGCGTAGGCTGGGCGTTGTTACGTTCTCGTGTCCTAACTCTAGGGCACGGGTCGTGACATTAAGAGCCAAAGTCTCCTCATGCGCCCCATCCCAGGCGCATCCTATCCACCAAATCCGAGATCTCTCCCGAGATCTCAGTGTCACGACCCGCACCCAAGAGTTAGGGCACGAGAAGTGGGTACGTCCAGCCTACGCTGCAGTGTCGGCGGTAGAACACTGTCCTAGGTCTCATGCATCTAACAGTATAAGGCTAAACAGTTTATACTTTCCGAATGTGGGTGACATAGCAGATACAGACTCAATCACATCTAAGGTAGAGCATGATAAGGATAGATAAAACATGAAATCCAAAAGAGGTACAACAGAGAGAAATCTAAGTGTCTAAGATACACAAATCCAAAAATACATCTCAAATCTCCAAACTCAGATACAGTAATCCATAAAGTAAATACAACTCCAGACAATTGAAAATAGCTAACTAAACAACCTCTAATGTGTCTCCTCTAGGCTAGCAGGCAATCTCCAAGCTATCTGTAAAATTTATCAACGGGTCCAGTCAGGACAGGAGCGAGTACAGTACATCTCAACAATATCATAACAGGTTAGGAAATATAAACATGCTAGAGAGTAAGATACAGGATCTGAAGAAATAATATGATGAAAAAGAGAGAGACTGTAAGTAAATAGCTACACTATATAGAGAACTATCAGTGACTAGTGATTCAGAGCACAAGATGGTTATGTAAACGGCACGATGTTGTACACGAGTAATCTACAGAGGTTGTACACGAGTAATCTACTGGATTGATTACATAACCACTTCTACTCCTCCGTCCGAATCAATACACAAGGATCTAGATATGATATGTTATTGCACACGAAGTATAGTCGCACACGAGATCATGTGAATACATGAATATACACGATTTCACACGATTTGTACACAAATAGAAGGAGTACACGATGCTCACGATAAAGTACACGAACACGAATATCCGATGTATCCGCTAAGGGGATAACATCGCACAACAAGATCCATATAGTACTAATCCATGTTTCCAACGTGTCAGCATCATGTAAAGTAATCTAAAGCAGAAAATATAATCCTAAACAAGATATGAAATGATCAGAGAATGTACTCGCCTGGTGTCTGAATGTCCAAAGTAAATATACTGTCCGAGGAGAGGTGTCTGGCTCCTAATCAGAACAGCACAAGTCACAACATGTTCAGAAGGGTAATATAAAGCACTATAATGCATTCTACATGAATCTAGGTCAAACTAGGCCAAAGTCAACCCTTGGTCAACTCTGGTCAACTGCACTAGTCAAACTAGGTCATGTCCTAACCCAGCAAGTCTTACTAGGCCTAACCAAGACTATCCTAGCAAGCACATATCAATACAAGGCTATACAAGCCAACATACACCCAACTCTATATAGCATACAATTATTCAATACTCAAATAGGCAAGAATTCACATTAGATATACACTAGGTAGTCTATTACTTTAAGCTATACATGTCTACACATATATACACATGCATATATTGGTATTCAACATTAGGTCTATAATTATGGCATTTCAAATGGCTGTATAAACTTATATATTACAATACAATATGCTAACATATATATAATATACATACATAGCTAAGTTAACTATATTCATAAATACTTATTTAAGAGGATATGTGTGTGTATGTGAACATGGCAAAGGGGCAAGTAAGGGTTAAATGGGCATACATAGTGTATACATATCAAAGAGTGTCAAAGTGTAAGTGAACAAAGTGTCAAGTGTGATAGTGTCAACATAGTGTAAGGGGTACATGAGGTAATATAGGATTTATGTTAACATAGAACATTACATCTCATTAACTTGTATATTGCATACATTACATCTATTATTACATTACATTCATGCTTGCATTCATTCATCATTCATTTATTCTCTTGCACTACTATATGCACCATACATTACATACTATGGAACCTACATATTCATTACAAGCCATACTTATACATGCTTACATTAGATAGGATACTTACACCTCATACATCATTTATTTAACCATTTACTCATGCTTACATTCTCTATTTAGTTACATAATGTATATACATTAACATGGGTTAAAATCAAATAGAACATTATATTACACACAAGGGTGCACAATATGCATATGCCGAATAGTAACTCCTACTAATAATCAATATTATACCAACTCAGCATGAATTAAATTCTAGGATTAAAGTATGTTATAGATCTATGTGTTAGCTTTCCAAAACTTTAAACGGATTGCGTTTTCGTTTCCGGAAACTCCCAGAATCGCGAAAACACCGAGAACGCGTTTATCTTTCGTACAGCTGACACTCAAATAATTCTCCAGAAAGTTACAGAATGAATTAGGCCTATTAATACATGTTTTTGGAAAGCTAACTTCAATACGCTTCTTTTAAAAAAAACGAAAGATTAAACCGAGCTTTGAGCTAGAAGTTATGACATTTCTAAATTATGGCTGAAATTAAAAACGTGGATAAAAATCATGACGGATTTAAATAGTTTGAGCAAAAAGAATACACAATATATATCCTAATTATCCACAACAATAATAGCAATAATAATATGAGGAACCACACTCACAAACTTGATTATATAATCATCATGAACCATTTATTACATATATAAATATAGATACACTCTCATTACAATATATATATATATATATATAATTATATATATATATATATAAAAAAAAAAAAATATATATATATCTATATATATCTATATAATATATATATTATATAATATATATAATATATATATATATACATACCTACACAAATCTATATATGTAAAATAATATATATATATATATATATTATATATATATAATATAATATATATATATATATAATATATATATATATTTATATATATATATATTTTTATATATTTTATTATATATATATATATATATAATATATATATATATATATATATATAATATATATATATATATATATATATATATATAAAAATCTATATATATATTATATAATATATATATATATATATTATATATATATATATATATAATATATATATAATATTTATAATATTATATATATATATTATATAGATATATATATATATACACAAATCTATATATGTAACATGAACACATCTATAAGAGATACTGAATGAATGAAATGTAAAGTACTCAAGAACACATCTCTACATATTCAAATCTGAGATTTAATATGAATTAATTTATTTAATCAATATTTTAAATATAAAGTGTGTCCAAGTTTGGGGGTTTTCTCCATGGACACAAGACACAACAATAATACAATAGAAATTCCTAAAGGACACATAATGGACACAAGAGGACACAAAAATAGGGACACAATAATGGGGGTCATTCCTATGGTTAAAACTTTCCTAAATGCAAAATAGAGAAATAAAAGAGAAGGAAATATTACCTAAAGGTGAAAAAATTCAAGGAGAAATGCTTCTTCCTTGGGAGAGCTTGAGAGCACTTGGGAAAGAAGACTTCTCAAAGAAAGGAAATGAGATGGGAGTCCTATTAGGGCCGGCCACAATGGTTATATCCCCCCTTCATTGAATATTACAAGTTTGCCCCTCCCTTAGTTACAAGTGTTTAAAACAATTTTGGTTAGGGTTTGGGGGTAAAAGGGTCAAATAAAAAAACTCTAAATGGTTAACCTAATAATTAGGATTATGACTAATCTTTCTAACATGACTAATTAAAATGTGGGCCATGGCTAACTAATGCATGGGTTCAAGTAGAGTCTAAGTTACCCCGGGTCCCCGTTACAAGTCGGATTGAGATGAAATTCGAACCCGACTCAAATAACCCCAAAACAATATCATAAATAATAAAATAAATATCAAAATAATTCAAAGAGGTCAAATGCAAAATATCCTTAGGCCAGAAATGACATTAAAATATCATAATCACATGGTTAGGCTCTAGGTCAAACAGTCTCTAGGGTTTCACTAGCAAAACGTCAAAACCACAAGTCATTGATTTAAATAATTTTAAAATGATTTAAAATCACCAAAATCATATCATGAATTAAATATCATTATTAAAATAATTATAAACACGAAATTTCAAAATTACCCTCATTTGGAAAACTGGGTGCTACAACTCTACCCACCTTAGAAAATTTTCGTCCTCGAAATTTAAGATCGATAGTACTCCTTCTAGAGCCTCTAACCTACCCAATATCTAAGGTAACACTTCCTAACACTTGAATAATAAACGGACATCTAGATAGTGTCAATCTAGGAATACCTCCAACACTGCTCTGCTGTACGGCGGTAATGGAACTTCAATAAAATATGGACTGGAACCTATATCCAAGGGACTAGACCTATTTTAAAGTGGTCTTAACTAAGGATGGAAAGGAACTGATCATAGGCTATAGGTATGCTCAAACTGTTATCTTCCTATTAACCATCTATTAATACATTCTATTACCATAGGACGATGCATTACTAAGACATATAGGCCCCTATCTCTCATAACACATTTATACACACCAAAAGACTAGTACATCCTATCAATGCTGATACTATAATCTCTCATAAATCTCATAAGCTACATGTTTATAAACACACATCCCCATATCAAGGACTAACCTATATATATCTACAACAGATACTAATGGGGTGACGTCCCTATTTCCCAACAATCAAGGTCTTAAGAAAATTTATCTAAATCATGCAATTTGAAGGAATAGTATACAAGGTCAGGGCATACCATAGCAGTTGGAAGTCTCACCTAGGTACACTAATCATTCTAGGTCAAAACAGTACTATGGTATCAACACACAAACAATCTAGGGTGTCCTAATTGGAAAGGTAAGGGAACAACAATCATCAAGGTTATAGGGCTGTCTACCATCCTATATAAAAATTGGTCCTTAACAAGCAACTAAGAAATTATTAAAAGGTTACTATTCCATAAAATGGCAAAAATTGAAAATTTAGGCACAACAAATCACAAATAGATTTTTGTCTTGACACGATCTAAGTTGATCAATTTCGGAATAAAACGAGATTTGGGCAAGAAGGGAAATCAATGAAATCAAAGTATGAGCACGAGCATCCAATGATGGAGATTCAGGTCATGATTAAATTTAATTCGACTGAGTACGAATACGAGGTTCATAGGCGATGAAAATATTTCAAGGAAAATTGTCAAGGCTGTCACGAATGAGACTCTAGGGTCAAGTTTAACTATATCTCCATTCTCGTAGATTGATACATGAAAAAGCGAACCAAAGTGCAATAGGTTGATCAGACCATCATGTACCGGTTCTGATTAGACAATATGTTAGTGGGTTGCCACCCAATGAAATATGTCATGACCAAGCTCGAAAATAGATAAGCTTGCAAAACTAAGGCTAATTTAGCAGCACAAGATATAAGGGTGGTAATGATGAAAGGAATTACATAGTCCAAGGTTCTTAACCAAACGGGTCAAGTAATCAGATAAGGTACAAGGTTAAGCATCTAAGGAAACAAGCAGAACACCATCACATGTCGGGTCAAAAGAATTGAGTCAAGGCTGGATTTCTAATTGAAATAAGAAGAAATTTAGTATAATGATAGAGGTTATAGTTTAGCCAGTTGACCAGAAAATCATATCAAGAAAATAGAGTACAAGAAGACGGGTTTTAGTGGGACATGATATACCTACACGAAGGTGAGCTCGTCTAGGTCTTGCATATAAGATTTTTTGGAGGGTAACAGCTAGTATTACATTCCGAATATCAAAGTCACGGTAAGGAACGTCAAAGGATCTCAATTAGAAAGTGGGAGTTCAAGAGGTGGTAATTAATGCACAAAAATAATGAAGATCGAGTTAGTCATCTGCTTCTGATACTCTTAAGTTCATCTGGTCATAACTTGCCAATCATATCTTTACCTCACCAGTCTCCATATAAAATTTAACCTTTACTTAAACCCTTACCTTGACTACCGTAGGTAATTCCTAATTTCCAAACACCACTCGTGAAGCACAGCCCTCACATTTAGGAATCAACATTAACCATTTATTTAAATTTCCAATTTCTTTCACCTTGTCTTAAATTTGACCCAAAACCTCTAAATCCTGTTTACGAATTCCTTGAACTTGTTCAAATTGTTATCCTCGTATTATTTAATTTAAATCTCTAGGCCTTACAAAACTTATCTTCCATCATAAAATCAACTTCCGTATTTTCTTCGACATACACCCTTGAATATTATTCTCCTAAAATATTTCACAACAATCTCTAAACTTCCATAACTTTGTGTTCTCTCTATCCCTAGTCATTTCCTCGCAACATCTTGTTTACTATCCTTATTAAACACAATTAACTTCTCTTTTCCATTACTAACCTTCTACATAGCCTCAGAGTAAAAGTTTTCTCCAGAATCAATAACCAAGATTTTCTAAGTTCTCAAAACTAGGTTGACCTCTGATATCCTCATTAGTTTTGAATACACCTATAAACTATCTCATAACCCCAAAAATTTTCTAAATGTAATTGTTTCCAGATTGGCAGTATACATCTCTTTATTCTATTCGAGACCTTTACCACATTTCTATCTCAAGTTTCCATATGGAACACTCCACACTTGATTTCCTTTAGATAATCATAAAATAACCAGTTACGTCTTCTCTGAGCTACATAATTTACGTCACTTCCTTAGCCTTCCCCATGCAAAAGATACGAAGATTCAAGGGTTTCGAAGTACATCTGGTAGGGACGACAAGATATGGATAATTAATGTAATGAGACAGAGTTTAAGATAAGAGGTAAATAAGAATGCAAGGGAATAATGGCGAGAAAGAATAATGAAGATATGTTCCTTCTCATCGGTTCATACGAGAGGAACCCATCAAGCTTAAATTCAATAGCAAGGAATGAGGGTGAATCCAAACAAGAGGAAAATGAATTCCAATTGAAGTTCAAAATGAGTTTCTCAGGGGTCGTCCCAGAAATCTCTCAAAGAATCCTAAGTGTGATTGAGTACCTTGGATTTGAAAATATTAATCTAAATACAAAATTAAATCAACAACTACAAAATTTTATCAAAATCATCAACTAATACCAGGATTCAAAGTTCTACAATGAATCCACAAAATCAAATTCAAATCAAGGAAAAAGGTGAATCAAAACAAGGAAAAGGAGTTTAAATCGGAATTCAAAATGAGATTCTCAAAGGTCATCCCAGGAATCTCTCAAGGAATCCTAACAGTGATTGAGTATCCTCTCATCCTAACATCTTAATTTATATATCCTATAGCAAGCTCGTAGTAGTACAACTAAGTCGTTGCGCTACTACGAAATTGCACTAATGCGAATATCGACCTGCATGGGCCACCACTAAAAAACGTGTCACGACCCGCACCCTAGAGTTAGGGCACGAGAAGTGGGTACGTCCAGCCTATGCCGCAGTGTCGGCGGTAGAACGCTGTCTTAGGTCTCATGCATCTAACAGTATAAGGCTAAACGGTTTATACTCCCCGAATGGGGGTAACATAGCAGATACAGACTCAATCACATCTAAGGTAGAGTATGATAAGGATAGATAAAACATGAAATCCAAAAGAGGTACAACAGAGAGAAATCTAAGTGTCTAAGATACACAAATCCAAAAATACATCTCAAATCTCCAAACTCAGATACAGTAATCCATAAAGTAAATACAACTCCAGACAATTGAAAATAGCTAACTAAACAACCTCTAATGTGTCTCCTCTAGGCTAGCAGGCAATCTCCAAGCTATCTGTAAAATTTATCAATGGGTCCAGTCAGGACAGGAGCGAGTACAGTACATCTCAACAATATCATAACAGGTTAGGAAATATAAACATGCTAGAGAGTAAGATACAGGATCTGAAGAAATAACATGATGAAAAAGAGAGAGACTGTAAGTAAATAGCTACACTATATAGAGAACTATCAGTGACTAGTGATTCAGAGCACAAGATGGTTATGTAAACGGCACGATGTTGTACACGAGTAATCTACAGAGGTTGTACACGAGTAATCTACTGGATTGATTACATAACCACTTCTACTCTCCCGCCCGAATCAATACACAAGGATCTAGATATGATATGTTATTGCACATGAAGTATAGTCGCACACGAGATCATGTGAATACATGAATATACACGATTTCACACGATTTGTACACGAATGTCACGAATACAAGGAGTACACGAACACGAATACCCGATGTATCCGTTAAGGGGATAACATCGCACAACAAGATCCATATAGTACTAATCCGTATTTCCAACATCTCAGCATCATGTAAAGTAATCTAAAGCAGGAAATATAATCCTAAACAAGATATGAAATGATCAGAGAATGTACTCGCCTGGTGTCTGAATGTCCAAAGTAAATATACTGTCCGAGGAGAGGTGTCTGGCTCCTAATCAGAACAGCACAAGTCACAACATGTTCAGAAGGATAATATAAAGCACTACAATGCATTCTACATGAATCTAGGTCAAACTAGGCCAAAGTCAACCCTTGGTCAACTCTGGTCAACTGCACTAGTCAAACTAGGTCAAACTAGGTCATGTCCTAACCCAGCAAGTCTTACTAGGCCTAACCAAGACTATCCTAGCAAGCACACATCAATACAAGGCTATACAAGCCAACATACACCCAACTCTATATAGCATGCAATTATTCAATACTCAAATAGGCAAGAATTCACATTAGATATACACTAGGTAATCTATTACTTTAAGCTATACATGTCTACACATATATACACATGCATATATTAGTATTCAATATTAGGTCTATAATCATGGCATTTTAAATGGCTGTATAAACTTATATATTACAATACAATATGCTAACATATATATAATATACATACATAGCTAAGTTAACTATATTCATAAATACTTATTTAAGAGGCTATGTGTGTGTATGTGAACATGGCAAAGGGGCAAGTAAGGGTTAAATGGGCATACATAGTGTATACATATCAAAGAGTGTCAAAGTGTAAGTGAAAAAAGTGTCAAGTGTGATAGTGTCAACATAGTGTAAGGGGTACATGAGGTAATATAGGATTTGTGTTAACATAGAACATTACATCTCATTAACTTGTATATTGCATACATTACATCTATTATTACATTACATTTATGCTTGCATTCATTCATCATTCATTTATTCTCTTGCACTACTATATGCGCCATACATTACATACTATGGAACCTACATATTCATTACAAGCCATACTTATACATGCTTACATTAGATAGGATACTTACACCTTATACATCATTTATTTAACCATTTACTCATGCTTGCATTCTTTATTTAGTTACATAATGTATATACATTAACATGGATTAAAATCAAATAGAATATTATATTACACACAAGGGTGCACAAAATGCATATGCCGAATAGTAACTCCTACTAATAATCAATACTGTACCAACTCAGCATGAATTAAATTCTATGATTAAAGTATGTTATAGATCTATGTGTTAGCTTTCCGAAACTTCAAACGGATCGCATTTTCGTTTCCGAAAACTCCCGGAATCGCAAAAACACCGAGAACGCGTTTGTCTTTCGTACAGCTGACACTCAAATAATTCTCCAGAAAGTTATAGAATGAATTAGGCCTATTAATACATGTTTTTGGAAAGCTAACTTCAATACGCTTCTTTTAAAAAAAACGAAAGATTAAAGCAAGCTTTGAGCTAGAAGTTATGATATTTCTAAATTAGGGCTGAAATTAAAAACGTGGATAAAAATCATGACGGATTTAAATAGTTTGAGCCAAAAGAATACACAATATATATCCTAATTATCCACAAAAATAATAGCAATAATAATATGAGGAACCACACTCACAAACTTGATTATATAATCATCATGAACCATTTCTTACATATATAAATATAGATACACTCTCATTACAATATATATATATATATATATATATATATATATATATATATATATATATATATATATATTTTAATATATATATATATATATATATATATATATATATATATATATATATATATATATATATATATATATATATATACATACACAAATCTATATATGTAACATGAACACATCTATAAGAGATACATGAATGAAATGTAAAGTACTCAAGAACACATCTCTACATATTCAAATCTGAGATTTAATATGAATTAATTCATTTAATCAATATTTTAAATATAAAGTGTGTCCAAGTTTGGGGATTTTCTCCATGGACACAAGACACAACAATAATACAATAGAAATCCCTAAAGGACACATAATGGACACAAAAGGACACAAAAATAGGGACACAACAATGGGAGTCATTCCTATGGTTAAAACTTTCCTAAATGCAAAATGGAGAAATAAAAGAGAAGGAAATATTACCTAAAGGAGAGAAAATCCAAGGAGAAATGCTTCTTCCTTGGGAGAACTTGAGAGCACTTGGGGAAGAAGACTTCTCAAAGAAAGGAAATGAGATGGGAGTCCTATTAGGGCCGGCCACAATGGTTATATCCCCCCTTCATTAAATATTACAAGTTTGCCCCTCCCTTAGTTACAAGTGTTTAAAACAATTTTGGTTAGGGTTTGGGGGTAAAAGGGTCAAATAAAAAAAACTCTAAATGGTTAACCTAATAATTAGGATTATGACTAATCTTTCTAACATGACTAATTAAAATGTGGGCCATGGCTAACTAATGCATGGGTCCAACTAGAGTCTAAGTTACCCCGGGTCTCCGTTACAAGTCGGATTGAGATGAAATTCGAACCCGACTCAAATAACCCCAAAACAATATCATAAATAATAAAATAAATATCAAAATAATTCAAAGAGATCAAATACAAAATATCCTTAGGCCAGAAATGACATTAAAATATCATAATCACATGGTTAGGCTCTAGGTCAAACAGTCTCCAGGGTTTTACTAGCAAAACGTCAAAACCACAAGTCATTGATTAAAATAAATTTAAAATGATTTAAAATCACCAAAATCATATCATGAATTAAATATCATTATTAAAATAATTATAAACACGAAATTTTAAAATTACCCTCATTTGGAAAACTGGGTGCTACACTCAGCAACAGAAAGATCCTCTCCTGCTACGTGCCAACCACAGATGCAGCGAGAAGGATTCAACCCAGAAATGATAGCGCGTCATCCACGCTCTGCCTTCCATCTTCAACCACGTGGCGTCCCCATGACCAGGCGCATCCTACATATGTGCGCATGAGCAGCTAGCCTGCAAAACTATAAATAGAGGGATCATTTCCTTTTTTTACACACACACAGACATATACATTCCGGACTACACAGAGGCGAGCAGACACTCAACGCCTTCCTCCTCTCAACAAACTCCAGCACCCGGAGCAACTCAGGCCTTCAGAGAACCGAGAACCATTGTCAGATCGTCAACGGAGTCAACGCATTACCACTCGCTCTATTGGTACAAGGAACCCAGATAAACAAAAGTGTACTCCTAGGACTACATCTAAGTCCTATATTGTAACACTGTTCTCTTTGTATTGAAATTTAATCAAAGAATTTTAATGGCAAACAAGCTGGCGACCCTACTGGGGACCTCTTTCTCCTCCGCCGAGAAAGTTGTGTCGCAGTACGACGACGTGAAGGTTGGCTCCTCCCACAGGACGCTGGTCGTACGCCTCAATCAACAGGCGTATGAGGAGTTCATCTCTGAAGGCAGTGCGAGTCCTTCGAAGCGGTTGCCGAAGCCGAAGAAGACTCGCCGAGTTTGGGTGCGCAAGGTCGAGGCCCCTGGCGCCACCCCCGAAGGGGATATGCCCAAGCAGCCTACCCTTCCTGATGATGTTCTCAGCAGCCAGGATGTGCCCACCGATGCAACACATCTCTCGGAGAAACGTGGTGCTAACAACGTTCCCCAGTCATCTTCTTCTCAAGCGAAGAAGATGCGCCGACGGAGCAGGGGCGCATCTAACGCCCTGCGGGTCGGCCCCGATACGCCACAGAAGGCGTCTGTCTTTGACAGACTGACTCGCTGTCATGGCGAGGATAATTTAGACTCTGAGTACTACGTACCCCAGCGGGCTAGTACGAAGAAGTCCAAGGCAGCACGGGCCATGCGCCACAAACGTGCTATGCCGGCGGCGAACGAGAAGCATGCACTCATAATCATGAGCGCTGCTGATGGTAAGTCGCATAAGGTTAGCTCGGGTACTTCTGCGCCAGGAACGAGCCGGCCTTGAAAGTCCTTGTCTCACTTGGGCGCATCTACTGCGTTTACAACCAAGCCGAGCAAGGCAAACCCAGTAGTCTTGAACTCCCGCGCCTCCTCTGGTTGTGCGTCTGAGGTTCGTTCAAATCACTATAAATGCGGTACCCCACTACTGATCTGAGCGTCTATTTGGCGTTGGATCAGGAGGCGCAACATTCACTTGACCACCCCGACGTTTAGCCTTGCCATGCGCCTGATGGGGGTGTAAAGGTGGCACTCTCCCCCAATGATCTGCACAATGTGATTACTCATAAGCGTCGATCAGAAGAGCTGACTAACGAGCACAATGTGCCCCTTGCGGGACATACATGTGTTGTGGTCAACATCAATTGCTGTTGCAACTCAGCAGTCCCACCAAGGCAGTCCGTGTTCCAACGACTGCAATCATCGACACCCCCTCCGACGTTGCCTCGGCAAGAAGATGTCGGTTGAAGAGGAACCAGAACTGAAGGTTGCTTCTTGCAACGTCATCTCCAACTCCTCGTCAATCAGGAAGGCGACTGGGAATTCCTCGACCTCAGCCTCATCCAAGAGCCAGCCGAGGAAAACCAAGACAATTGTTCCGTCCTCTGGAGTGTTTGAGGGCACTCGGGGGAGAAAAAAGATCTTGGAGGAAACAGGGGGTAGTCAAGCCCTTGTTGATCCTCCCTCCGAAGACGAAGATGTCCCCCAAACACCTGGGGGTAGCCAGATTTCTGCAGATCTTCGGCCTGAAGATGAAGACTTCTCCCAGAACCCAGCTGGGGGTGATCAAGTCTCTGCAAGTCCTCATCCCGATCATGAAGAAACCCCCCAGAGCACGACTGGGGGTAGCCAAGACGAAGCTCCGGGAGAGGCGACTCCTCCACAGGAGAGTGAAGCTGAAAGTGAAGCTTCAACCAACCCATCCACTTCCAGTCATGTCATGACAGTGTACGTGACTGGGGGTGATGTAGACTCTGATGCGCAGCCAGCGGACCTTGTCCAGCGCATAGACACATTGGAGGGAGGACTCAAGACCCTCTCTGCCTCCATACAAACACTGACCCAAGCAGTGTTTGAGATTCGGTCAGCTCTGGCCAGAGCACCTTCTACTGGTCCTGACCTAGGGGCCAATGGGGAATCAAGTGTACCCCCTCAACGGGTATCCTTGGACACAGATCGCCGTAAGATGCCACGTGTGTCAGAACCATCAAATGTTCAAGTTGTACCACCATCTCCGACTCCCAGCTCGCCGGAGGATGTGGTCGAGATGATCAGAGACCTGCGCGAGGGCTTCGAATCCAAGAATAGGCAGGAGGAGCGTCAGAAGATGGGGATTCCACAACCTTACCCCCTCGAATGGAACAAGGTGGTTTATCCTCCCAAGTATAAACCACAAACCTTGACACCATACGACGGGAAGGATTCCCCGTGCCGTTACTTGACGTACTTCTAGTCTCAAACGGGACATCTCCCGAAGGAAGATGCGCTGCTTACCAGCCTCTTTGTCGGGGCACTCAAGGGGGTGGCTTATGACTGGTACTGCAGCCTCCCCGACAATTCCATATCTTCTTTCGACGACTTGACGCGTCTTTTTCTTGACCGTTTTTACGACGGAGGGAAAGACATGACAATGGCGTCCCTCATAGAAGTACGTCAGAAGGAGAATGAGACAGTTCGAGCATTCATTGAACGTTTCCGACAAGCCTGCTTCCGACTGCCCCCGGGTATGCCTGAACATGCGTTCCTCTCCTCCTGCAGCATGAACATGCTGCCCGCGATCAAGCTCTGGCTCAACTTCACTCCTCCTCCCGATTGGAGTTCCTTGATCATCGAAGCCGAAGCAGCAGAAAAGAAGGCGTCCAATGCTCGTCTTCTGGGAGTCAGTTTCCCTGCCTTCGAGGACAAAGGAAAAAGGCCTGCAGCCAACAATCCCGGACACGAAACGAAGGGGAAGCAGGCATTGACAGTCAATGCCTCTAAGGGTGCACCGGCACCCACTCAGAAGCCTCTACTTGCACCAAGGCCAAAGGAGGTTTATTCTTTCAATGACGAAGACACCCTGCAACTCTTTGAGATATTAAAGCAGGGTGACAAGATCAAGCTACCCGACCCGAAGCGTCCCGACGAGGTTGGAAGAACAGACAATCCGAGGTATTGTCACTACCATCGGTTTGTCGGACATCCGACTAAGGACTGTTATGTCCTCAAAAATTACATCCAGTGCATGATCAAAGCGGATGTCATCTCCGTCGACTACGAGGAGAAAACGGTTTCGGCCAACTTGGTGTCACTTCAGTTTGGCACCTTACCGCCGACCACAACACAAGATGGTGTCGTCTCCATCCCAAAGACGACAATGGAGGTGGTTAACTTGCCACCTACCCGTGACAACGTGAGTGGACTCATCCCACTCACCACATCTCGGGGGGAGGTCTTATGGGTTCACCCTGACCTCGTCTCCGAAGTGACTCAATCGGAGGTACGCCCTACCTCCAAAACCAAAGGCAGGAAGATCAAGTCTTGCCGCATGGTCTCTTCCTCCGTGGAAGAGGCACTTCCTGTACAGACGCGTTCCCAGCTGAACGCCCAACCCGACGAAGCCGCCGTCGAGGTGGTGCCTCCCGGCACCGTCCCTGCTGCCCAAGAAGAAGGCCCATTCAGGCCACCAGCGGCTAATAAACAGAAGCATGTTGAGGCCCGTTTCGATAGGCCTTTACGAAGGGAGAATGCTTCGGGGCTAGTCAAGCCCTTCAATTTTGACATACTGGCACAACTTGCCGGTACTCCCGCTCGCCTATCTCTGTACGAGCTTCTCCGTCTTTCCAAAGACACTCGCGAAGTTCTTTGTGAAGCCTTGAAGGATGTTGAGTCCTTCATCAGTCAGGTCAAGCAGCCTGAAGATGCCCCGGCCACGTGTGCGCACTGTCATTGTGCGGATGAGGTTATCCCCAACATAACCTTCACGCAACAGGATATGCTGTTCAAGCACCACCGGCACAACAGGCCGATGTACTATACAGGGTATGTCGGCTCCGTCAAGGTGAAGCAGATTCAGATCGATCCAGGGTCTTCCCTCAGCATTATCCCCAAGACGCTGCTCTCAACATTGGGGATCCCCATGTACCGCTTGGCGCCCTCCAACACAAAAATCAGTGGATTCAACGCCAGCAAAAGTGAACCACTGGACAAGATACGGCTGAAATGTCACATCGGTAACCTTCGAACCGAAGTGACTTGTTATGTCGTAGACGCTGATGTCAACTACAACCTCCTGCTGGGTCGTCCGTGGTTGCACGAATACATGGTGGTGCCATCTACACTCCACCAATGTATGAAGTACGTGTCCACCAATGACATCGTCCGGACGGAGTTTGCAGACATCGACCCTTTCAAGGGGGTTGAAGCCTACTTCACCGACTGTACTCTGTACAAGTCTCCCGACGAAGAGGAGGCCAATGATGCTGACGATGAGGCAGAAACGGCAGCAGAACCAGACATGGAGCCAGAGATGATCCCTGACACTCCTCTGAAGATCCGATTGAAAGGGAAGCCGCCCCAAATGCTGCCCCCCATGGTGATCAAGCTACCTGGAAAAGCACCAGCTTCTCTAGGAAGAGCACCCACTGAAGCCCCCTTGAAGATACGTCTCAAGGGAAAGCCGCCTCAAACGACGGCTCCCCTTAAAGCAAAACTATAGGGGAAGCCCCCAATCACTGAAGGCACAGTTGAGGCACCTCTGAAGGTTCGTCTTAAGGGCAAGCCTCCACAGTCATCCATCTCACCCAAGCTGCAAGAGAAGGCCCACTCACCCCTCTCGGATCCCAAGATCAAGTCCACGATAGGCTCTCCTGGACCAGCCCCAGTGCTCACAGACGAAGAGCTGGAGGAATATATATCTGCTGATATAGATGCACCTTCACTCGATAATGTAATCCCGCGGGATAAAATCTCATGCTTTATCAATAATAGAGTGTCTTTTAATTATTCTAGTCTTCCACATTGGAATGCCATGTATACATTAGATAATCCTCTACGGTCATTACAAACACAAATAACGATCGTCAATCATGTAAATCGAGTGGTCCCGTCCCAAGGAGTCTGTTATATAGTTCTACCGTAGAATCGGGACGAAAAACCCATCATCTTCGGTAAAGTCGAGCGTCATCAAGATCTCGAGCAAGAACCAGATACTGACAGAATACAAGTCTACCGGTACACGGACCAGGCCAAGCACATCATCCAAAAGATGGGCTACGACCTAAAAAGTAACAAAGGCCTGAACTACGGCAAGAGCCGGCGTCTTCCCCTCCGGCTCACAACACCTAAAGGAAAGGCGCAGGACTATTATCATCGCACTCGACGAGGGGTAGGCTATGTAATGCCACCAACAACTCCGGAGAGTTCAGACGCAGAAGAAGAGGAACACTCTCACTCGTCTGAAGCATCAACCTGGGACTCCGATACCAGTATCGGCTCAGTTTTCAAAAAGGTGTTATCTGTCAATATGACGATTGCACAAACCCCAGAGGATGAAGGCAACGATCAAGCGCCGGAGTTCTTTGAGGAAGAACCCTGGGCTTAACGCCTAGGAGCACAGTGGGAGTCCCGTTTTGAATTACGCGAACCCCCAACTGAAGACGAGGTTGAACAAGTGGACCTTGGAGATGGATCTTCCTCCAAACCCATCTTTATCAGCAAAAGTCTGAAGGGAGAAGACCGGGAATCTTTGGTCTAATTGGACAAAGAATATATTGACGTCTTCGTCTGGAGCTACGAAGATATGTCGGGACTGGATCCCCAGATCGTAATGCACAGACTTAACATCTTGCATGATGCTAAGCCTGTAAAGCAGCAACAGCGACGGTTTCATCCCAACATCATGGACGCCATAGAATAAGAGGTGGATAAACTCCTGAGCAGCGGGTTCATCCGCGAGGAGCAACATCCGGACTGGGTGGCCAATCGTCCCAGTCACCAAAAAAAATAGGAAGATACGAGTCTGTATCGACTTCAGAGATCTCAATTCTGCTTGTCCAAAAGACGAATTCTCGCTTCCGATCACCGACGTTATGATCGACAATACATATGGCTTCGAACGCATGTCCATCATGGACGGGTATTCAGGCTACAATCAAATCTAGATGTTCCCTGATGACGCCAAATATACGTCATTTAGGACACCGAAAGGCATCTTCTGCTA
This sequence comes from Iris pallida, assembly GCA_029216955.1. Classification (NCBI taxonomy): domain Eukaryota; kingdom Viridiplantae; phylum Streptophyta; class Magnoliopsida; order Asparagales; family Iridaceae; genus Iris; species Iris pallida. The sequence continues at coordinate 11,132,582 of JANAVB010012200.1, forward strand.
TACAGTAATGCCTTTCGACTTGAAGAATGCCGGTGCTACATACCAACGAGCTATGAGCACCATCTTCCATCAACATCTGCGCAAAATAGTCGAATGCTAAATTGACGACATCGCAGTGAAGAGCCGTCTCAAAGGTGACCACCTAAAGGACCTGAGGACAGTCTTCGATCTCATGCGAGCACATCAACTTAAGATGAACCCCGCTAAATCCTTTCTTGGGATTTCTAGCGAAAAGTTCTTGGGCTTCATTATCACGGCGAAAGACATTCATGTCGATCCCGAGAAGACCAAGTCCATCCTTGACATGGACCCTTCGAAGAATCTCCGAGAACTTCGAGGCCTGCAGGGGCGTATGGCATACATCCGAAGGTTTATAGCAAACCTTTCCAGGAAATGCCAACCCTTCACCCAGCTCATTAAGAAGGGAGTCTCTTACGTCTGGACAGAAGAGTGCCAGAAAGCTTTTGATGACATCAAAGCTTACTTGACAAGCCCGCCAGTCCTGGTGGCTCCCGTCGCAGACAAACTATTTCTCCTCTACGTCCGTGCCATGGATCATTCCCTCGGTGCTTTGTTGGCTCAAAATAACGATGTGGGCTACGAGCAAGCTATCTACTACCTCAGTCGGACGCTGATCGGGGCCGAACACCGGTACAACCCCGTTGAAAAAGAGTGTTTGGCTCTGGTATTTGCCATCCAAAAGACTCGCCATTATGTTTCGGGCCAAACAATTCATGTCATCTCCCGAGTCAACCCACTCAGGGTTTTCATGACGAAGCCGGGATCATTGAACTCCCGACTAGCTACATGGGCAATCCTGTTGACCCCGTACAACATGGTGTTTGTTTCACAAAAAGCCATCAAGGGTCAAGCTCTAGCTGACTTTTTAGCTGCGCACCCCATCCCAGAATCCTCCAGACTCTACGAAGATATCCTGGATGAGGTTCAAGAATCAAACGTCACCGAAGAAAGCCCTGTCTGGCGGGTGTTTTTCGATGGCGCTTCAAGAACAGGCCCCAATGGCCAAATTATCACCGAAGTGGGGGTAGTACTAGTCTCCCCGGACCAGCTGGTCATCCAGCGTGCTTACTCCCTTTCGAAGCCGTGCTCCAACAATGTTGCTGAGTACAACGCTCTCATCATGGGATTCCAGCTGGCATAACAACTGGAGGTAGATCATCTGGAAGCTTACGGCGACTCAAAACTCATCGTTAACCAGATCCGAGGGCAGTACGAAGTTCGCCATAAAGATCTGATCCCCTATCATGAAGTTGCGTTGAAGATCATTTCAACCTGCACCAAGTTATTCATAGAACACGTACCCCGGTTACAGAACCTGGAGGCGAACGCTCTGGCTGGTCTTGCAGCATCACTAGCAGCGCCTCTAGGGACTCAGCACTACGTCACAGTGGTTAGACGAGACTTTGTTTGTCCTAAGAACAACCTATGCTCGCAAATCACCCATGCCATGACAACAAGTACTAGTGTCAATGTTCGGGACTGGAGGTTCCTGTTTATCGACTTCGTCGTCTACGGGATTCTTCCGGAAGATCCGAAAGAAGCCGTCTCAGTCAGGAGACGTTCCCTTCACTTCTATTATGATACAGCTACTAAAACGCTATACCGACGCCCTTTTGATGGACTTTTCCTTCGATGTTTATCCCACGAAGAAGCAACCGAAGCCCTTCGAGAAGCTCATGATGGAACTTGCGGAGCTCATCAACCTGGCCCTAAGTTGCAGGATCGACTGCGACGTATGGGCTACTATTGGCCAACTATGATAGCCGACGCCGTCAACTATGCAAAAAAGTGCCATGCTTGCCAGCTTCATGCCGACTTCATTCACACACCGTCGGAACCACTGCATCTTATGGTTGCCTTCTGGCCCTTTGAAGCCTGGGGCATGGACATTGTTGGACCTATTACCCCCTTTCATCGAGGGGACACCGTTTTATCCTAGCCATCACTGACTACTTCTCCAAATGGACAAAAGCAGTTCCACTGGCAGAAGTGAAAAGCTCCAGGGTGATCAGCTTTATCAAGCATCATGTCATCTACCGTTTTGGGGTACCTCGCAGGATTATCCACGACAACGGGCCTCAGTTCATCAGCCATGTTTTCAGCAGATTCTGTGATAAGAATCGAATTCAGAACGTGGCATCAACCGCCTATAATCCGGCAACAAACGAATTGGCCGAGGCTTTTAACAAAACTATCGTCAGGCTACTCAAAAAGGTCATGTCATCTAATAAACACGACTGGGACGAAAAGCTCGGCAAATGCCTTTGGGCCTACCGTACAACGGTACGGACTCCAACGGGCAATACACCATTCTCCCTAGTCTACGGGAGCGAAGCAGTACTGCCCCTCGAGATCCAGATACCCTCACTTCGGGTAGCGATCACGAACCAATTAACAGAAGAGGACAATCAACGTCGACGTCTGCAAGAATTGGAGGCACTTGATGAAAAGCGTCTCTTAGCTCAGCAGCGCATTGAACTCTATCAAGCCCGTATATCACAGGCCTTCAATAAAAAGGTCAGGCAGAGGACTTTCTAAGTAGGCGAACTGGTCCTAGCCGTCAGAAGGCCGATGGTGTTGACTCACAAAATACCAGGAAAGTTCGAGCCCAAGTGGGAAGGGCCTTTCATCATAGAGACGGTGTACTCAAACGGTGCTTACCGTCTCGCCCGACCAAACGGGAACTTGTTCATGATGCCCATCAACGGAAAGTTCCTAAAGAAGTACTACTTTTGACATCCGTTCAGACATGTACTTCCATCTATACTCAACAAAGGATCCAGTGGACCTGATTATCAGAGCTCACATATAACTCCCTTTCACAAAATCCTATGCTTTCGGAACCCAGTTGTTCCATAGCATTCAATTCCTAGTAGAAGAACAACCACGTCCACATCACCTCTGAGTTGCTCCTCTATGCCTTACAAAGCAGAATCTTACGCTCCGTAAGATTACGCTAACCTCCATGTTTACCACGTCCACATTACCTCTGAGTAAACATCCCGTACAAACAACCCCTGCGTTGCTGTACATCGATCGCAGAACTTCCATGTCCATATTACCTCTGAGTAGTTCCGCACATCTCCTCCAAAATCACTCCTACCACGTCCATAACACCTCTGAGTAGGATGATCCTGTCATTTGAACCCCATAATCTCTCCAAGCGGTCATTTGAACCCCATAAAGACATAATCTCTCCAAGCGGTCACATGAGGCTGTGACCCGCCTTTATCCCCCCTCTGCATATAATAGTGATGACTCACCACCTCGTTGAAGACGGCTATCATCTCTGCTTTGTTATCTTCCAGGGCTTGGAGCTCCTCGTTAGTCGGAAAGTATTCCTCGTAAGGCTCTGATCCCCAGGAAATCTTTGACACTTCATGCATCTCATGGAGAGCTAGTCCTAACTCTTCCGCCGGAGTGAAGAAGGTCCCAGTTTGGGTATTGAACATCTCTAGGAGTGCATAAAACATGTGCCTGTTGATTTCAACGCTCGCCTGGGTAGCACGGATCATGGCGGTAAGCTCAATCTCTCTGAGTTCAGCTTGAAACTCCGTCAAAACCCAGGATGTCAGCTTGTCCAACTTAGAGACATAGTGACACCAACCCTCTACCCGAAATTCATCCCTCGGCTACGACCGCTTCAGCAACAGCATATGATTTGCGAAAGTTAAAGCGCCAAGGGCGAGGGTGTCGGTTGGGACATCACTGTAGATACTCCCAGGACGTAAGGTTCGCCAGGAGAAAGAAGGTCCAGTCCGTGTGGCTGCCAAAGTATCCCTCTGATCTGAGGTGCCATCAATCCTGATGACGCCCGCTACTGCTCCCCCTGAGATGGGGTTAGCTCCCAGTTCATTCACCTCTTGAAGGCAAGGCGACAGAAAGCCGTCAGAGGCCACTGACGCTCAAGCTGTTTAATGGTCATGGGTACCCGCCTCACCAAGAAGAACCAGTCCTCCTTAATCTTCAGAAGCTTTGCCTCAGTGGAGACCAGACGGTCACCAAACAGGAAGGCAGGCTTCAAGAAAGTCTCGTCCTCGAACTCAGCAGACTTTAGTCTACCACTCTCCATCATATTCTGAAGGAAGGCAGGCGACTGGTCCTGGATTTGTGTCATCCTCTCAGACGACTGATTCTGTAGGATGGTAGTCCTCGCGGGGTTTATTATCGCCTCATCAAAATCTACTCCCATTTGACAGAGCGAGGCGTCCAGAAGGACCTCATTCAGTAGTGGGATGGTCATCGACACTGACGTAGCAAAAACAAAAAGTCAGGCAACAAGGAAAAGTTCAGAGGCTTTTTTAAACAAAGAAGCTTCGGCGCATCATCAGGGTCTAAACCCATGCGCGTCAGTATTGAAGCTTCGGCGCATCATCAGGGTCTAAACCCATACGCGTCAGCCGTGAAGCTTCGGCGCATCATCAGGGTCTAAACCCATGCGTGTCAGCAGTGAAGCTTCGATGCATCATCAGGGTCTAAACCCATGCGCGTCAGCAGTGAAGCTTCGGCACATCATCAGGGTCTAGACCCATGCGCGTCAGCAGAGAAGCTTCGGCGCATCATCAGGACCGAAGTCCATGCACGTCAGCAGCGAAGGGTTAGGGCACAGGAGCATGATGTAACTCATCCATATACCCCAAACCCGTCTAAAGATGATGGAAGGTTGCACCGACCCATCACCGCCGGACGAACGTCGGCGGAAGTCTCCACGGCAACAGGAGTGTCTTCCTCAACAGCCTCTACAGGCTCCTTTCCTTTGCCTCGCCCTCGGCTGAAACCACCGTGAGGAGTCTTGGGAGCCATCTCAAAGAAAAGAGTTTAGGGTTTTGGAAAAGAACTCTAAAAGAAAGCAGAAAGCAAAGAGGAGAAGAACCCTTTCTCTTCATCAGACGCCTATTTATAGGCTTGGGCAGACGTGAAAACCGATGAGAGGTGACGTCTGCCACCGCTTAGGATTCTGTGAAAAGGTAACTGCAAATAATCCAAAAAGATCAATCAAATCTTTTTGTTGATTATGAAGCGTTATCATTAGCACGGAGACCCATGCGCCTCATCACCGATGCGCGGTCGACCGAACAGTCATGCGCCCTGATTGAAGACGTCACCATGCTTCTTATTCAAAGTATTCCAAAACTTGACAGAAAGTTTTGAAAACTTTGAAGTGGGTCTTGTTGAAGCATGGAATTTCAGGCGCATCCACAAGCCAGAATTCCTATGCGCCCAAATCTACATGCGCCACAAAGATCACAACACTTAGCTCAGCCAGACAGTTAAGTACGGACATTATAAAAAGGCTTTTTATTAATGTAAAAAGTCTATTACATGTTTAAAGAAATCTTTACAAAAAAGATAAATTCTACAAAGAAATGATCCTAAAACTACAGCCGGGCGCATCATCCGTCAGGCGCATCACCAGTCGGGTGCATCATCCGTCAGGTGCATCATCAGCCGGGCGCATCATCCGTCAGGCACATCGTCCGTCAGGCGCAGCATCCGTCAGGCGCATTATCCCAGTGTCTCACCTCATTTAGCTCTGTGTGCCCCGTCGATCAAATGCTTCGACTAATGAAGTATTTATTGAGCAAAACTAGAGTGGGCAATCGACCCCACGCTAGCAGAAGGAAGAGCTTCCAAGGCCCAAGGAAGATGAGAGCACCGCAAGCAAAAGGAGGCTCTCAACACAACCAGAATGGGCAATACCCATTCTGACAGAGGAAAGAGCCTCCAAAGCCGCGAGCACCGTAATTCCAATCTGCGGCTCTTCCAGCAAACAGAGGAAGGGCCCGAGCATCTTCATATTTGGATACAACAGGCACCTTTCGCCTGCCTCAGAAGCCCTCTACTCTGACTTTTGGATGTAACAGTCACCTTCAGGTGCATCAAAGAAGACAATGCGTCGCATCTTCACCCTCGGGAGCATCTCATCAACAGAATGCGCTCGAGCAAATAAGTTTATTTCAGGAGAACGTAAGGGAACGAGAAGCAAACTCTCTCTTTACAACTATTTATAGGCCGGGAAAATCAAACTCATGCGCCAAGTGGCAGGCTCTCCGAATCACGTACAATGAATTTGCATTAATGGTGATGAACCTGATGCTTTGAATTCAGCCAAGTCAAAAATGGCTATTTAAAGCACTCGAAGAACGTAACAGTCGGGCCAATAAAGACGTGTCATACAAACCGATGCGTCGGCCAAGACTGCGCATCATACTGATGCGCCCATCAGCACCATGCGCTTTATGAGGATGTGCCCATACATCTCCATGTGCCTAGTGGAATGTGGATCGATGCGTCCACTCAACAGCCCATCACCTGTCAAAAAACATTAAATGCTGAAAACTGACAAAGTTGGCAGCTCGCCCCCCAAGGACTGCAGTTGACAGCTTTTTCAGAAGACGAAGCGTCGCCAACGTCAGCATCATCATTACTCTCTTCCGGCGGTTACAAGCTACGTGGTCACCCAACCGTCTCGCATGCACCTCCGCAGCCATACGCCCAAACCTCTGCATGCGTCTCAAAAGCCGTGCGCCTCAGACTTTTCTCTGATCCCTAAACACAGAAGTAAAAGTCACTACTGAAGTCCCGCATGCGCCTCAAAAGCCGTGTGCCCCGACTGGTTCGTGATCCCTGAAGGTTACGAGCCAAAGTCTCCTCATGTGTCCCATTCCAGGTGCATCCTACCCACCAAATCCGAGATCTTTCCCGAGATCTCAGCAACAGAAAGATCCTCCCCTGTTACGTGCCAACCACAGATGCAGCGAGAAGGATTCAACCCAGAAATGATAGTGCGTCATCCACGTGCCGCCTTCCACCTTCAACCACGTGGCGTCCCCACGACCAGGCGCATCCTACATATGCGCGCATGAGCAGCCAGCCTGCAAAACTATAAATAGAGGGATCATTTCCTTTTTCTACACACACACAGACATATACATTCCAGACTACACAGAGGCGAGCAGACACGCAACGTCTTCCTTCTCTCAACAAACTTTATCACCCGGAGCAACTCAGGCCTTCAAAGAACCGAGAACCGTCGTCAGATCGTCAACGGAGTCAACGTATTACCACTCGCTCCATCGGCACAAGGAACCCAGATAATCAAAAGTATACTCCTAGGACTACATCTAAGTCCTATATTATAACACTGTTATATTTGTATTAAAATTTAATCAAAGAATTTTAATGGCAAACACAGATGATGGAGACACAACGGGCCCAGGTAGAGGCATCGCAGCGCCAGTCGGAGGCATCACATCGTTAGATTGAGATGTTGAGGCAGAGCATGGAGAACTTGTATCAGCTTGCACTAGTAGTAGTGGAGAGAGTGGCACCGGGTACGGTATAGGGCCCTACTGGCCAGCAACCGTACCAGCAGCAGTCCAGGCCAGGGACAGTGTTAGACTTTAGGAAGATGAGCTCTAGGGACTTCACGGGCACGGAGGGCATCCTTTATGCAGACGATTGGCTAGAGGATGTGCAGCGGAGCATGGAGCTGGCAGAGCTTCCTAGAGCACTTTGGGTTTCGGCTGCAGCCAGCCGATTCTTTGACATTACGCTGATATGGTACCGTACGGATCCTCGTGGGTCGGTGAGAGGGCTGACATGGGAGGACTTTCGGAGGCTCTTCAAGGAGAAGTTCTTCCGAAACGTGGCACTTACTACATTGGAGGGCCAGTTCGTGGGTCTAGTGCAGGGGAACTCGTCGGTGGACGAGTATGCAGCTGAGTTCTTTCGCCTTAGCAGGTTCACTCCCGATATGATCCAGGATGAGGGGCAGAGGGCTCGTAAGTTCCTCAGGGAACTTATTCATGCAGTGCACACCCGTACCTTGGGTCGCCATGTCGCGACGTTCGATCAGTTTTTGATGGACGCGCAGATTGCAGAGGAGGACTTCGGCCTCAAGCCGAAGAGGAGCGGTGATGCTATGGGGGCGAGTTCCAGTACAAGACCGGCCAAGCGCCCCTACTTTCAGCATCAGCAGAGGCTATTTCAGCAGCAGCAGCCTCTGTTGCAGATTCAGCAGGCACCAATGCGTGCCCAGCAGCACCAGGGACAGGGCCAGAGACCGGCTACTCCGTGCGGCTTCTACGGGAAGCCGGGGTACACCAGGGAGGCTTGCAGGAAGAGGTTGGGCGTCTGTCTCCACTGTGGGGTGCCCAATCACCAGCTGAGGGATTGCTGCTTTTACGGAGTCCGAGGAGGCTAGGACAGAGTGCAGCCGGCTAGAGGACCAGCAGTTCAGCAGAGAGGTCCTCCACTTCAGACCCAGCAGCAGTACTTTGTTCAGCACCAGAAGGGACCACCCGCGGGCAGGGTGTTTGCTTTGGCAACAGAGGAGGAGGTAGAGCCGGTGGAAGATATTGTAGCAGGTCATGTTCTTCTTGATTCTTTTTCTGCTTTCGTCTTATTTGATTCTGGGGATACTCATAGTTTTGTGTTTGTTTCTTTTGCTCTGAGACACAATATTATTACTGAATATATGGGTAGGACTTGCAAGATTATGATCGAGGGAGGCATTATCCTGGTTAATAATATTTGTAAGAGGTGGAGAGTCACTCTGAGAGGCCAGGACTTTAGTGCATGTCTGCTCGTAATGCCCCTACCGAGGTACGATATGGTACTCGATATGGATTGGTTGAGCATGCACCATGCTAGCATTGATTGTAGAGGATGCAGAGTTCTTTTTAGGACGCCGGGAGAGCCAGAGATTAAGTTTGCTCGAGGAGCAGCGGAGCCGGAGGCTAGATTCTGTGGAGCTTTGTTGGCGGGGCAGGATTTGCCACATCCGTTGATAGCTGAGTTCTCGGATGTCTTTTTCGAGGAGCTGCCGGGGATGCCGCCAGACAGGGATATTGAGTTCTCTATAGACTTGGTGCCGGGTGCCGAGCCTATTTTACAGCATGTCTATAGGGTGAACAACAGCGAGTTGATAGAGCTGAAGAAGCAAGTCGACGAGCTGCAGGACAAGGGGTTTATCATATCTAGTTCTTCGTCCTGGGGAGTAGGGCTGTGCACAATTAAGTCAAATCGACCAAATCGAACCAAATCAAATCGAACCGATTGGTTTTAAACCGAATCGATGGTTCAGTTGGTTTGGTTCGACTTCAATTTTTTCAAAATCGACCGATTCGGTTCGGTTCACGATTTGGTTATGCCAAAAACTGTCTAAATCGAACCAAACCGAACCAAATCCTTGTTAAATAATTAGGATTGACCGGTTGGGTATGGGTTCATTGGGTTGTATTATACCGGTTTGATTCATTTATTCACATCATAGCTATTTATCAAGTGGAAGTTGAAAGAGCTCTCTCTCTCTCTCTCTCTAGTCTCAAAGAGGAGTGCTTGCGGCTTATATTCTTTTCTAATTGTTCCTGTGCACATGAAAGGGGCTTTTGATTGAATGTATATATTTTTTTATATGTATAATTGACATTTTTCTCCACCTGCAAAGCACAAGTTGAATTGAAGCTGCTGAATTGTATTTACTGTTGCAAAGTATAAGTTGATTGAGTTTCACCAAAAAAAACATATAGTCCATTTTTTTATGTGATCAAAACTGACAAAGTCGAACCGATCCAAACCGAACCAAGTCGGTCGATTTCAAAACCGAATCGACCATTTGGTTGGTTTGGTTCGGTTTTGTTTATTTTCAAACCGATTAACTTCGGTTCGACTTCGATTGGGACCAAATAGGTCGACCACCGACCGATGCACACCCCTACTGGGGAGTGCCAGTCCTGTTTGTGCCAAAGAAGGATGGTACATCCCGCATGTGCATTGATTACCGGGCGCTCAACAACCTCACTATCAAGAATAGGTACCCTTTGCCGAGGATCGACGACTTATTCGATCGGCTGAGTAGGGCAAAGGTATTTTCGAAGATAGACTTGAGGTTCGGGTATCACCAGCTGAAGGTGAGGTAGGATGACATTCCCAAGACGGCATTTTGGACTCGGTACGGCCAGTACGACTTTACAGTGATGCCATTTGGGATGACCAATGCTTCCGCAGTGTTCATGAACTTGATGAACAAGGTATTCCATCAGTACCTTGACATGTTTGTGGTGGTCTTCATAGACGATATCTTGATCTATTCGAAGATGCAGGAGGAGCATGAGGAGCACTTGAGAGTTGTGTTAGAGACTCTGAGGAGGAAGCAACTCTACGGGAAGCTTTCGAAGTGTGAGTTCTTCTTGGACCAGGTAGAGTTCTTAGGTCATGTTGTGACCGAGCATGGGATCTCAGTGGACCAGAGGAAGATTTCAGCAGTAGAGTCTTGGTCTATACCCTGTTCAGTTGTCGAGGTTCGGAGCTTTCTGGGTTTGGCTGGCTATTACCGGAAGTTCGTCCAAGACTTCTCGCGGATTACAGAGCCGGTGACTAGACTCACCAGAAAGGACGTGGAGTTCGTCTGGACAATTGAGTGTTAGGCTGTATTCGATGAGCTGAAGAGGAGGTTGACTTCAGCTCCGATCTTGACTTTGCCATCTGGGTCAGGTGGGTTCTCGATCTACAGCGATGCTTCAGAGAAAGGCTTGGGTTGTGTTCTTCAGCAGCACGAGAAGGTGATTGCCTATGCATCCAGGCAGTTACGTCCTCATGAGAAGAACTATCCTACTCATGATCTGGAGTTGGCCGCGGTTATATTTGCTTTGAAGTTATGGAATCATTACCTGTACGGAGAGCGAGTTGAGATCTTCACAGATCATAAGAGCTTGAAGTACGTGTTCACTCAGAAGGAGCTGAACATACGACAGAGGCGGTGGTTAGAGCTGATGAAGGACTTCGATATATCACTGCAGTACCATCCGGGGAAGGCCAACGTAGTTGCAGATGCCTTGAGCAGGTATCTAGTAGCTATGTTCTTGACGATAGATCATTATTTGTTGGCCGACCTGGATAGTTTGGGTATCGAGGTCATCATTCCAGGCGTAGAGATCCAGATGTGGGGTTTGCAGATTCAGTCTGAGCTGATGGATAGAGTTAGGTCAGCGCAGTATGATGATGTTGCCCTGAGGAGCATTAGGAAGTAGGTGCGGACGGGCTTGCTTGACGATTTCTCTGTAGCCGAAGATGGATCGTTGTGGCACGGTACTAGGCTGTGCATTTCGCGTAGAGAGCTTCGGGAGGAGGTTTTTCAGGATGCGCATCGTTCTCAGTATTCTATGCATCCTAGAGCCAACAAGATGTATAGGAACCTGAGAGAGCACGTGTGGTGGTATGGCATGAAGTACGAGGTAGCTCAGTTTGTATCTCGTTGCCTTGTGTGTCAGCAGGTGAAGGCCGAGAGACAGAAACCAGGTGGATTGCTACAGCCGCTACCCATTCCGGAGTGGAAGTGGGAGCACATCACCATGGACTTTGTGTCTGGACTTCCACGATCACCAGGAGGGAAAGACGCGGTTTGGGTCATAGTTGATAGATTGACCAAATCGGCCCACTTTTTGTCTTCCAAAGTGGGTTTGTCTACGGAGAGGCTGGCTAAGCTGTATGTTCGTCAGATCGTGAGATTACACGGAGTTCCGATGAGCATAGTTTCAGATCGGGATAGCCGATTCACTTCCCACTTCTGGAGGAGTTTGCAGGCTAGCTTGGGCACCTCGCTCAAGTTTAGTATCGCTTATCATCCACAGACAGACGGGCAGTCGGAGAGGACCATCCAGACTTTGGAGGATATGCTTCGCACATGTGTGCTTGATCTCGGGGGTTCTTGGGAGGACCATCTTCACCTGGTAGAGTTTGCTTACAACAACAGCTACCAGGCCAGTATAGAGATGTCACCATTTGAGGCTCTATATGGACGGAGATGCCGTACTCCTTTGTCTTGGGACGATGTCGACGAGCGGGCGCTTCTTGGGCCGAAGATGGTTATGGATGCGGCCGAGAAGGTCAGGATGATTAGAGACAGACTTCGGGTGGCTCAGGATAGGCAGCGGCATTGGGCCGATAGTCACCAGAGACCGTTAGAGTTCGAGGTTAGTTTTAGTTCTTGTCGTGTTTGTTTGTGATTATTTGTTAGTTATGTGCTGAGTTTTGTCTTATGTCTAGGTTGGTGACATGGTATTTTTGAGGATATCTCCGACACGTGGCACTATTCGCTTTGGCGGCGGTGGGAAGCTCAGTCCGCGCTACATCGGACCTTTCACCATCTTAGAGAGGATCGGTGCAGTAGCCTACCGACTGGACTTGCCTACTAGGCTTGAGGGAGTACACAACGTGTTTCATGTATCTCAACTGAGGCGGTACGTGGCAGATCCTAGCCATGTATTGGACCATTCAGCGATACAGATGGGACCTACTCTCAGCTATCCAGAACAGTCGGTGGAGATTCTGGATCGCAGGAAGAAGGTGCTCCGGAACCAGGTCATACCCTTGGTTCGGGTTGCGTGGAGACATCACTCTCCAGGTGAGTCTACCTGGGAGAGGGAGGACGACATGCGGAAGCATTTTCCTTATCTTTTTGCGCCATGAGGTATAAATCTATTTCCTTTATTTCTGTTTGTGATTTCCTGTGCTTGTTGTCTTCAATTTCGAGGACAAATTTTTTTTTGAGGTGGATAGACTTGTCACCCTCACTTTTCCAAGTTAGGGGTAAAATGGTAATTTTCCATTTTATAATATTTTTTGGAATTTTATTTCATGAATATTAATATTTAATTATTATAGGAGTCGGGTTCGAATTTTATCGCATTCCGACTTGATTCGGGACTCTGGGGAATTTCGACTTGAGTTGTATTTAGCATATTAATTAGCCACGGCCCACCACACTTAACTTTTAGGATTAGGAGTTTGGACTAGTCTCCCATGAGTATCTAAGCTTAATTATGATTTTTATTTAATTTTAGCTAATCCCAAAACCCAAAATTGGACTTAACTTAGCTAGTAAGTTAGTGTAGGGGCAAACTTGTAATTACAAGTGCCCCTATCATTGCTCCCATGGCCGGCCATGGATAGGCAAACCCCCTCCCTTTACTTCACTCCAAAGTAAACTCTCTCTCCCTTCATTTCATTCTTTTCTTTTGAAGCTTCTTTTATTAGGGGTTTTCCTTTTTAGAGATATATATATATATATATATATATAAGTGTATATATATATTTCTATATGTGTGTGTGTGTATATATATATATATATATATATATATATATATATATATATATATATAGTGTGGGTGTGAGTGTCTATATATGTATGTAGATGGGTATGTGTGTTTGTGAGTATATATATATAAAATATATATATATATATATATATATATATATATATATATATATATATATATATATATATATATATATATATATATATATATATATATATATGGATGTATGTGTGTGATTTAGAGGAAGAGAATGAGAGTTTAGGAGAGAGGAATAGAAGTAGAAGAAGAAGGAATAAGAAATAGCAGCAGCAGTAGGAAGTAGAGCAGCAGCAGCAGTAGGAAGTAGAGCAGCAGCAGCAGTAGGAAGTGGCAGCAGCAGCATAAGCCCAGTAGCAGCAGCAGCAGTTTAGGCATTAGGAGCAGCAGTGGCAATAAGAATAAGACGGAGAATAAGGAGAAGAAGACGGAGAATAAGGAGAAAAAGACGGAGAATAAGGAGAAGACGGAGAATAAGGAGAAGACGGAGAATAAGGAGAAGGAGACGGAGAATAAGGAGAAGGAGAAGGGAATGTAGGAAATCAAATTTGAGAGGGTTTGTGAGTGAGTCAACACTTCGTCTATATTTAACCAAATCCAAACCAGGGTTGACCAGTTGACCAAAAGTCAACTGTAGGCCAACTCTTGACCCCGTTTGACTTGCTTCGACTTGTTTTGACCTAGAGTTGACTTGGTCTAACTTAGAGTTGACTTGATATGACTTGATTTGACCCAGATTAACTTGACAGGACTTAGTGTGACTCAGTGAGACCTAGTTTGACCTAGATTTCATATCATTCATTGTGAATCATTCTTAAACTTGTTTAAACCTAAATTAACACAGTATATCATCTTTAGATTTCTGATTACCGCTCTGAGCATTGATATACCCTACAGCTCAGGACAGCAGGCGAGTACATTCATTGATAGTTTTTATTGTCTTGATATCTGCTATATCCGATTCAGTCGTAGTGTCTTACTTGATTCCCAGTCACGATAGTTCACGGACAAGTATATGTTGGATCACGGCATGAGATGTTGTTCCTGGATTTCTGGGTATATTGGTACACTTCCTGTCTTGTTCCCTGTACTTGTATAGACACCGATTTCTAAGAAAATTTGCTACCCTCTTATGGAATCACGTGCCATGACGTGTCATATCCAGATCCATTGTACTATTCGGAGATGGAGAATTATTAGGGGCTATGTGATCCAAGCCACCCTGTCACTATCCTTGTGCTCGCGCCACTCTCCCTCACGTAGGGTGTAGCGAGATTCCCTTGCCTTGTGCTCGTTATCCAGGTTGGCCGGCATGACTCTCCGTTGAGGTCACCGCGGATTTTCGGGCCAAGTGGATAGCCTGTCCTGTCACTTATCCCAAGCCAATCACATATCGCTCTAATAATTCAAGTCACGTTTTATATTTACTTTATCTTATCGTATATCCTGCTCTATTCTACATTCAGTACTTTCTTACCATACTATGATATACAGTTACTCACATGTTTTTACATGCCTCTATGATGTACCTTGATTGGAGACTAAGCTCTGCTCGGGAGAAGAGTTACAACCCCGGTCCTTGTTTGGTTTAAGGGTTGTAACTCAGCTTCCGATCGGTTTCCAAGTCTTCATATATCTTTGTCTTGTATTTCATTATACTGCCTTTTATAGAATTTGTCAATTCACATGGAACTGCTGTTAGCGCTTGTACTTGCTCATTTTCATGACAGGATACCGTTATGATATTACAGATGATTCTGAGTCGGACTCTCGACCTATTATGGGCTCGAGTCAGATGGAGTAGCCCAGGACTGTGGCCTTATAGTGGAGCCACTAGACTTTGTACTTCCTGAGTAGTGTAGATTAGCTAGGTTTGGCTGGACTGCGATCCAGCTAGTATTTTTCAGACTGTAGTTTTCTATGTTATATTTTGAGACCCTGTGATGTTGTATATATCTGGGCTTGTATTGGACACTGGACTTATTCCATTTCACCTATCATATGTTCTCTTTCTGAGCTATCTACTTTAGTTTTATTCTGTGATTGAGACTGTATTGCTATGTCACCTCCATTCAGAGTGTATATACTGTACAAGTACCTTTATACTGTTAGTCGTAGTATTTACAGACGTTATATACAGCGTTCTACCGCCGATACTGCGGCGTAGGCTGGACGTACCCACGTGCTCGTGCCCCTCATAAGGGTGCGGGTCGTGACACGGGTCAACGATGGACCATAATTCGTTCATAATAATATAAGACTGTTTTTATTTTATTTTTAAAGTTTATTCTAATTTATTTTATTTTATGTTAGTATTAGACCATGTTTGACCAAGATAAACGTATAGATGTTCAGAAATTTTTGAGACAAGGATATTCATCCAAATAAGAACATTTTGTAAGTGTATACAACCATGCTTGACCAAGATACACGAATAACTGTTCACAAACGTTTGTGACAATAATATTTATGCAAATAAACATATTTTGTAAGGATACATGCTATTATAATTTTTTAAAAGGATGTAGATACAAAATTGAATATTTAGACGGTCTACATCAAAGACCCCATTAATTTTATTACAATAAGGATTTATCGAGTCTAATTGTTTAATCTCGCTGTCACGACCCGATCCCAAATAATTGGGTCGAACCGGATCATGCCCAGCCTGCACCGTTGTGAGACGGCGGCAGTAAGCGGTTCTATTAGCAGGTATTCACAACAACATCTATACATTTGTCACAACTGAATATACGAAAATTTTAAAACTTTCTTCAACATTTGAAAGTACAACTGGAAAGTAAAAGAACTGAAATAAAATACTTGTTTGCAAAAACAAAAGTATAAAACTTTATTGATACAAACTGTGTAATAAAGATTACAAGAATTCTGGGAAAATTGCAACTATAGGAATCCAATCTAGATGACGATTGCTTTATCCCTTGGACGATGTGAACTTTTGAAGACGAAGCCTCTGAAGTTGAGAACAACTCTGGAAACTGGAGGCAAAAGCCTCGGAAGTTGAAGGCAAAAGCCTCGGAAGAATGCAGCAGCACTTCGGCAAGAACTCCTGAACTCTCTGATTTCTGAACTTTATGTCTGATCTTGATCCCCCTTGAAATGAAGACTTGAAACTCTATTTATAGAGTTCTGAAAAATAACTAACTTTCAGTTATTCTGGACTGCGCAAGATGATTTGCGCAGCAACTGGTTTGCGCAGCATTGGACTGCGCAGGCAGTTACTGGATCGTGGGCCGACTATCTGGGACACATGGCATCATTTGATTGAAATGCGCATGATCGTGCATAGACAGTTGCCACGTAATGAGCAATTGATGGCATGAATGCCACATGTACTTTATCAGTTATGTTGGTGGAATGCGCAACCTGAACTGCGCAGAGTTTGGTTTGCGCAGACTCAGACTGCGCAGGAATGGTTTGCGCAGACTCAGTTTCCGCAGGATTGGTTTGCGCAATCCTGGATTGCGCTGCCATCTGTCAGCCGCCTTCGAGCACTGTGCGGCGCCAAAAATGAACAGTCTCCTCGTTATCCGTGCTGTCAGTTGTCAGAAAGATTTGATTTGATTCAGGTAATGATGATTTTTGCCACGTCAGCCTGCGCAATTGGAAGTGTGCGCAAACCAGTATGCGCAATCGGATTGCTGCGCAATCTGTTGCCTGCGCAATTCATCAAAATGATGTATATATTGATTCTTTGACATTGTTGATTGATGCAACTTGATTTTTTAGGACCTACAAGACCCCCTTCAAAGTTTTCGAAAGTTGATGTTATTCAAAATTTCGAAATACTTTGAATTTTTGAATGTTGAATCACTTTGCGCATGATGCTAAGCTGTTTTACAATCTTTCGAGCTCTTGAGAAAAAAATCTCCCAACCCTTACTGTTCTCCTCCTCCGACGATTGTCATGGCACCACGACGATCCAATGCTGCCGCCACCGCCGTCGCGAAAGGAAAAGCTCCGGCCGAGTCATCTGACAGAGTTGCACGGAGGGCATCTCGACACGAATCCGCGCACCCCGCTCTGAGAGGTAGTTGAATCGATCGAAAACCCCTTTTTAGGGTGATTCGACTTCCTTTGATCTTCGAAACTCATCTCTTTTTAGAGATCAGTTCATATTGCGCCACCCTTTTTAGGGTTTTTGGTTGCATCAATCTGTTAGTCCTCATTTTTATGAAGGCTGCATTCCTGCGCAACTTGTTGAATTGTGCTGACAGGAATTCAGCGCAATCGATTGCTTTGCGCAGGTTGTCAGCGCAAACTATCACTTTGCGCATCCTTCTGTGATGCGCAATCTGTTTGCGCAAGTCATGTCAGCGCAATCTGAGGTTGCACACTCCAATGTTTTATGTTTTAAAATAGAGATTTTGACTTTGTACTAATCTTTATCTGTCTGTTGATGCAGTTGAGGTCAATGAAGACCCAGATTATGAACATTTTGTGGGAACCCTCTCAGAGTCTGAATATAAAGAAGATCTGTCTCACGTTCACTATCCTCAGTACGATCTGCCGGTCTCCCGTCAGGCTATACTGATCTCCCAGGATAATGAGACTTTAATGTGTTTAATGAATGGACAGCCCCTAGAGTCAGCGGATGCTGTAATTCATAAGAAACCCTTGTTCCTGTTCGGTGACGCCTTTGAGAAAGTCTCTCAGCCTAGGCCGAGAATGGAGGATAGAATAGTTCACCAGAAAGATAGAGCATTCTTCATACCAGACATTGCTCGCTGCCTCCCTTTGTCGCGGTACGCTCATACGAGCTACCCAAGGAAGATGGAGTGGAACATCACTCTGTTTCAGGATGCCCGTGCAGGAAAAATCTTCGTAAAGAAAGGGCCAAACAAGAGGGATATGTTTTATAGCTCCTCTGATAGATATAGCTGCTTGTTGAGAGGGTTGAGACCTGGATGCATTCCACCAGAGAACTCTTCTATGCTGATGCCTGTTAGAACACCAATATTCGCAAATGAATTTGCGAAGGCTGAAGGAAAATATCCCGAACAAGACATCAAAATGACTGGATTGGTGAATCCAGACTACAAACGATGGAGCTATATTGCGAATTGGATTCTGACAACTTTCCAAGACAGACTCCAACAGATTGATCTATATCAAGCAGTGCATGCCACTGTATACGGATTTGCTCCCAATCTTTACATGTTTTTAGCCTTAACTGAGAGGTACAACTATAGGACGGGAACCTTCATGACCCCAGGTAGAGAGATGGGCTTTGCACTCCACGAGATGAAGTATATCTCATACTTGCCCATGGCAGATGCTCCGTATGAGGAGTATGTACCGACAAATGATGAGCTGGACAAGCTCCGAAAAGAGAATGCAGAGATGGTGGCAGTGTTCGAAGAACTATTATGCCATTACAAAATCTGTTCTCTATATTACAGGAGTGCTACCGCCAACACTTGTTACTCTTCAAAATGGTTACCATATCTGTTTCTCAACCATATAGAAGAGAAGAAGACCAAGGAGACCGACAAATGCTACCCTACCTTCTTCAAACCTTTGAGCAATGCAGAGGTTATAAAACTGATAGAACAGAGTGGTTACTTTGATAAAGAGGTAAAAGATGATCATGAATATCCTCCTTTGAAGACAGGGGACAATTTGGAGAGTTATTTAAGAATGGGTTATAGACCCATGTCCGAAGAAGCACAACTGGCAGGATTCCTAACATACTGGCTTCGGAGGTTTGTGGTTCCCGGATCCAGTGCCGTGGATCGTTTTCACCGCGGTGTTCTGTTTGCTGCTGTCAAGTTAGTCTTCGGTTATAAGATGGACTTGTTATCAGCAATGACCTGCAAGCTAAACGCCAGTCTTCGTTTATACGTCGATTTGATACTGAAGGCGAAGGGAGAGAAAGAGTTCCCTCGCTTGGAATTGTCATATACATATTTATTGGATGGTTACTTCTTCACTATCCAACCTTAATGGACCCCGGCATGGGACCAGTTGATGGCAGTTTTCTTCGAAGATATTCTGAAGGAAAATGGAAATACACTTCTTTGAGTGAGTGTAGATTTGTTTTGAATCTGAATAAAGGATGGAACTTCTGTTGTGCTCCTTTCCCTGCTGGGTATGATCAAATGCCCACAAATATGGTAGATTCGAAGATGCAACCTCTGACCCGTACTGCCTTTGAATGGTTGAAGACAATTCGACCATCACATCTGGTTTATCGGTTCGAAGAAGAGTGCTATTTAGAACCATATCTTCCCAGCCGATTTGCTCGGCAGTTTGGGTATGATCAGTTCCATGTAGGGAACGCAATTACTTGCCTCCAAGGCAAAGGTTACTTGATAGACGGGGCTAGAGCTTGGGCTTATTACAATGCCCATGATACAAAAGCCACATTTTCAATGCCAGCAAGGAGTACTCCCCAGGGTCCTCGGATGCTCTTTACATATTCTGTATTTTACACATCCGCGAATACTTTTGTCGAGAATTTTAATCTCGCAGATAGTTTCGCTACTGCAACAAGATTGAGGAGAGGGAGGATTGCTCCATCGATCCTTGTAAATGAAGAGGTGCACGAGCCGGTCGATGATCCTTTAGAAGTTTCGAGGGATATGATGTTCCCTCAAGAAGTAAACGCAGCAATGCGTATTTCTCTGAGAGTGGGTAGATCTCCAGCGAAGAAAAGGAGAAAAGAGGAGCCTCCTGCTCCCGCAGCAAAGAAGAAATTGATACTAGATCTTTCTTCCGAAAAGGTCACTACAAGATCCCAATCTCGGCAATTGGCCGAGACACATCAAGAAGCTGCCGCTACACCAACTTCTGTGCAGAAACAAGCAGAGCCAGTAAATGTAGAGAGTCCTGTCAGACCTCTACACAGAAAGAAGAGAGTAGTCACCAGAAGAGTTTTGGAAGAATCTTCTTCTAGACAACTCTTGACTTCAGTAGATGCTGCAGCAGGAATTCTAATGGCATCTCCCACACCTGTTTCTGAATCTGGGAGCAAGACTCTTGAAGAGAATGAACAGAGGGGAGATCTTATCCCAAGAACTGAGGTTGAAAAACCTAGAGAAAACATCTTAGAGGAAGGACAAAATATTGTACAACCTCATTCACCTGTCGTGGAGACAACTCAACCTCCTCTTACTCCCAGGACTCTTCGTGAAGAAGAAGACCGTGAAATGATTACAGCTTTAGAGGATTGCAGTTATAGCCTGCAGGAAGATCAGACCGCCACTAACAGTGGGAATGCAGCAGCAGAAGAAGAAAAAGACGAAGAGAGTTCTTCGACTGAAAATGTTGATGAGTATATACAAGATCCTGAAAAGGATAACGAAGAACATATATCTCTTGATACTGCCGATGATATTTCAGATCCTAAAAAGGATATTGAAGTGGAGGCATCTGCTGAAAATCCTGTTGAAAATGTTGAGATAGAAATATCTCATGAAGAAGTAGCCGATGAAGGCGTGCTGAAAGAAAATCTCGCCACCGACCCTCAAGGTATAAAATGAGATTTAGCAATCTTCTTTAAAAATAGACTGATGATTAACATCTTCATTTGTAATTCTTGCAGATCTTGAGACTCTGCCAACACCTCCAATAGACCTGGCTATGGTGCCCATACCAACTGTGGTGGTCAGTAGTAGTCATCACTTATCTTGCAGTTCGGAAGCGGGCAGTAGCCAGGCTGTTGCAGCTGAGGCTACTTCTGTTCAAAGAGAGTCCATTCCAGCAAGGGATGCACTTGTTGTTAGACCAAACCAAGGTAAGATTTGTTCTTTTTTGATCTTCTTGTTCATCAGCAAACAATTAGCAAAATAACAATTTTACTATTGCAGAGGATCAAACAGGAGGAGCGACCAGTTCTACTCTGGCTCCTTTATTTAAAGAGCCTATTGTCCAACCACAAAGAATCGAGCAACCTGCTACCCCATCCTCAATAGGTGTAGCAGCGACTCCTGGAACTTTGGCCATCAATCAACAAGTTGTCCAATCTTTTACCAGATGCTTCTTCGAGTCGTTGGGATCTCTTGTCCATAAAATGATAGAGAAAGAAGGGGCTGACTTCATTATGGTTAGGAAGCCAACTTCTTTCTTAATAAGAGCCATAAGAGACCAAGGAGACACTACAAAAAAAGATGGCTTTTGGGACGACACTATTAGAAACACTACTCCGAAAAGTCCTAAAAAATTAATATTTGGGACGTTTATATATTTTGTAACAAAAAGTAATATTATTTAGAACAGATTCCTAAATGGATCATAATAATGTATCTTTTTTACGACTATGAATTATTTTTGTCTTAAATAAACTTTCGGACCGTCCCAAAAAACTTCGGCGGAAAGGATAATTAATTGTCCGCCCAAATTTTTGGCCCATCCTATCTGTCTTTTATTTTAGAAATCTATCTTTACATTAATCCTAACCGTTAGATCTGAGCACTTCAATCAAAGCCATCGAAGTTAGGCATTTAATCCCTTTCCTACACAACACCCAATTCCCTGTCTCTCTCTCTATCTCAAAAATTTTGCTCTTGGAAGAAAGGAATCTCCGACGAAAGGTATGTCGTTCATCTCCAAAATTTCTACTCTAGAGTGAATCTCGTCTGCTTTGGGTCAAATCTCCGGGAAACGGAGAAGAAGTTCAAAGTTTTGTTCTTTTTCCAAATTTTTTGATCAATTTTAGGGTTTTATTTGGTCAGTGACACTAAAGTGAAAATGGGAAGGAGTTTTTCTAATTTATTTTGTTATCAAAGATGGATAAGTAGTGGGAAAAAATTAAGTCATTTTTTTTTAATCTTTTGCGTAATTTTTATGTATACTTTTAGGTTTTTCTTTATTAGATCTCACTACTGGAAAAGAAAATAGAAGTTAAAAATGGAGTGAAGAATGAAGGAACTACTGATTCTCATACACATGTGCTTGAAGATGATATTTGCTCTAGGTCTTCGAATAATTTTTGTTCTCTTTCAGATGCCTAGAAGAGATTTTGTCACTGATTAGTGAGATTCCGTCACTGACCAGCTCTTGTACAGTGGCCCAACACCGACGACAGGATTCCGTCTTCTATATCATCAATTTTCCATCAGTAAGAATTAATTCTTCTTCTTCTTTGATGATTTGCTTCTTTGATGAACTAATTCTTCTTCACTTTGATGATTTACTTATTTGAGTAAGCATAAGTTGGAAATGCCATGATTTTGTTTGAATTTTTTGCAATGTTATTTGTTGAAATGCAAGTGAAAAAACTCAAAATCACAAGTGAGAAAAAGTGGTTTTGAATTTGTTTGAATTTCCTAATAATTGAGACTTTCAAAAATGTCAAAAAATTTATTGCATTAGATCTTGGCAGGAAAACCAAGCATACCAAGGGACAAGTTTGAACAAACTGCTTTAATTTTTCCTAAATCTTTTGACTTTCTTAAAGGATTACTTTTGCTTATTTTGAATGAAAGGGCTGTAGGCTAATTGCTTCATCAAGTTAAAATAATAGATTTTCGTGTAAAACTATTGAAATCAACTAATTTAGAGCCATCAAAGCCCTCTTAAGCTCCAAAAATCATCCCGAATACCAATTAAAAAGGGTTCATTATGGATTCCTATAATGATATAGTGAATCATGGTTGTGATGTAGCAATATCCATTAAAAGGGTCATATATTGATTCTGATATGATAAAGTGAATCATGGTTCAAATGTAGCTATACGTATTATTTAAATTGGCAAACTGAAATCTTATATAAGAAAAACAAATTAAGGGCTTTTGCAAAACATTTATCATTCATATATATCTACTAAAAATACCTTCCTGCAATGCTGATAAGGTCTATGCAATATGTAAATGCAAGCTTGTAACCGCGTTAAGTGGGGTCAAAAAAGTAGTTTGTTCGAACTTGTCCCTTGTATGCTTGGATTGAGGGGAAACATATAAGCAGAGTTAAGTGGGGTAAAATGATCATCACAATATTAATTGTAGCTAGTTAATTTTGCTTTTGTTTTGTAGGCTATGGAGATAAGCAGTTGTGCTACACTCTGTAAAGAGTACACATGTAATTCCCTTCGGTAGATTAGAGAAATTGTTGTTCGGTGGTATTTTGAGAATTTTATGTGAACATTTCTACTCTCGCTTGGGGGAGCTTGTGGACTTTATGGATTCATCATTGTGATATGGTATTCAAAATACTGTTTCATGGATAGTATTTAAACAACTAATTCATTTGGACTTTTTATCAGCAATGTACAAGCATATCTTATTTGTACTAGATATATAGTGTGTTGTCCACCTAAACTGATCAAATGCTAATTTGCTTACCTATTTTTACTTTTGATTTCTTATCAATAGTTTAGTTGAATATATTTGGTTCAACTTAATTATTGGTGGATTGTTTCTAAAAAAATTCTTTTCAGGGTCTGCATTTGGTTAATCCTCCCCCCCCCTCCCCCCCGATATCTAGAATGCAGAGTTGGTTCCACAAATTTAGCTCTGGAAGTGGTCGTGATGATAATGAGGTTAATGGTACTGAACATGTTTGAAGGTATATGTCTTCTCCTTGAATTAGCATGATACTAATTAGGATCTTCTCTTGGAAATTTTGGCTTATTTAAGTGACAGAGTTTATGCTCTTCAACATTTATAATTAAAGGTATAGGGAAAAGTTGAAGGAAAAATATATGGTCCTGTCACTGAAACTGACTGTAAGGACAACCAATTCAGGTTCAGCCTGCCATGCCTGGTGAGCCTCTTCTTTTTAACTTGATGGTTCAAGCTGTTCCTTTTAGATCTGGATTTTTTTCTGGATTTTTTCATAAACGACTTCATCTTCCTTCCTTTTTCTCATTGAAAAGACCTCATGCCATTATAGTGATTTTGATAGGTCTTGGTAGTCATCCAGTATGAGTGGAGGCATGCTTCAAAAAATGTCATGGGTCTTAATCTCTTTATGTACAATTAAATAGGAAGTTTCAATTCAATTTACTCTAAAGCATTGACAGGGCTTTGTATATAAATGGACACTCCATTATTTTAATGAAGTGATAACTGGCACCTTACCACTTAGCTTAATTATCTGTATTTGTTGGAACTTTTATTTTATTGTTCGATGGCATGGGTAGGAACGATAACTGTCGTACTGAATAGCTCATTTCAGTAGCTGAAGTTTATGGTGCATGAACCTGTATTAGAAGTTGTGGAAAGTTCAAATCTATGAAGAACTCATTTAACTGTCCTCTACAGGAATTTTACTCACCTGTAGGTTAGGCTCCTGGGTTGCTTATCATGTTTAGGAGTTCGGTTGCATATAGTACCCATTTTAGCAGGTAAGGCTTTATATCTTAGCTTTCATATTTTATAGGTCAAATGTTCAAAAGATTGCAAGTAATTCACAATCATTTGAATCGTATCCTATCATGCATTACATCAATTATATATACTTCATTTAACCAAATAGTATTTTTTTTATCCATTTCTTGCAGGCGGACTAGCTGCACGTTGCTTCAAATTTAGAGGAAATCAATTGACCTTCTGGAAATAAAGAAGAAAGAACAAAGGAAACCGTCTAGGTTGAGTTTCCTTCTATCACTTAGGAATAGCTGGGTTGTGGTCCCTTTGTTTTGACAGGTAACAGTGTTTATGATGGCATTGTTTAATTCTCCAACTAGTACATGTAGGCATTTGTGTTACACATGGACATTATTCAAGTTAGTATTACTTAGCAACGACTATTCTACTTTCGACTAATCCTCAACTGAGTTATCATAAAAACTTGATTATGGCTTTAAGTACTTATTTGTTTATTATTATTCTATCTTTAATAGTGTAGATAAAACTATTAAAATAATTTAAAATTATCTTGCTGGAGTGATCTTATCGGGGGTGTTGCTATGTTTGAAGGGACTCGTGGCAAACTACATATTGTACTTCTAAATCCTGCCAGAATTGAATCCGAACTTCTCCGAGTGTAATTTGAGCAGTGTGAGCGTTAATATTCTGCTCATTTTGGATGTAAAAGGTGAATATAGTTCCCAGTATGCTTCTGAATGTTGATAGTATTGAAATGATGAAAACACCTGATTGTGGAGTCTGGACTGCAGGTTGTGTAAGAAAGCTGAAATCAACCATAGCCTCCAAAAGTGACTACCTGGTCAGTTGAATGCTGTGCAGACAAGACCCAAGAGATCCCCCCAGCAGACTAGTCGGTAGCTTTATTATATATGTTATGTTTTCCTTTATTTCCTTCTAATTGGGTTCTTATAGCTTATAAGGCTTCATTATGTTATATTTCTTTATTTTCTTCTTATTGGGACTTCTTCAACAGTACAAGAAATAAAGGCTTCAGAGACGAAAACAATTACATCACTAATATCAGGAAATAATCACTGATGTCGGCTATCTAATATTTTGTTTCTAATTAGCAGAAAATTTCCTTTTTACCGCTACGTTATTAGCGACTAGTAGGATATTCATGGTCTATATATTGAATTATTTTCAGATCAATGTAGACATAGTTAGCAACATATTTAATGGTATTTTTTCCGAACTTTAATGTATCTTGTGTGCGTATTTCTTGTAGTCATGCAAGATAAGCTGCTGTCACAATGCCTACTTTTGTTTCATAAAGGCACGGTAACAGTA
The DNA here is from genome assembly GCA_029216955.1 of Iris pallida. Lineage (NCBI taxonomy): Eukaryota > Viridiplantae > Streptophyta > Magnoliopsida > Asparagales > Iridaceae > Iris > Iris pallida. The sequence goes on from JANAVB010012200.1 coordinate 11,158,363, forward strand.
ATGGATTAATAGGTAAAGATTATTGGGAAGAAAATAGGAACTTATTGAAGGGAAAAAAGAAGAAGCAATGTTTCAGAAGCAGTGCTAAATGAGATAAATTCTTAACTTTTGCCAAGATGAGAATTTAGACTAGTACTGGAAAAGGTATAGCAAATAGATATCACACTAACCTGGTTAAGACACATGAATATTACGAATTCAAGTCAGAAGTTTTATATCTTAGCTTTCATATTTTATAGGTCAAATAGTTGATTAGTATACACCTCCCCTCCCCCTCCCCCGGACTGCATTAACGAGTGGTTTAGTCAGATCTTCAAGTCACAAAATTACAAACCATCTAAGGGCTATACATATCCAAATCATGACGAAGCAAAAGATACAAACACAAAAAACAAGAAAACAAAAAAGAAACTTTCCTTCTTATCACTCCTCTATGCATGCTCCTTCTCTAGGGTGTTTGATCACCATTGTGTTGAAGCTATCGACGTTGATTCTTCAGTCCCCTCCCGGACACTCCTGTCTAAAATTTGATGTTAGATAAAATCTTGGAAGCAAGTTGTAAAGTGGCGTCATGTTTTCTGTTGAAAATTTTGTTATTTCTTTCGATCCATACCCCCAAACATTTGACTGCTGCCATGATGTCCCATAGTCACTTGTTTCTCTGCTTTGTTCTCTTCTTCCTTCAAAGTCCCCAAAGGGACTTTACTGAACCATGGTGACATTTCATCCCCAAATACACTTTGCAAGCCTCCCAAACTAGGCGCACCACAATGAAGTAGTAGGGACACTAACTTTTTCCTATGATTATTACAGATTACACAACTATTTTGGCTCACCCAACTAAGATTTTCCAAATTGTACTTGGTTAGAATGACATTTCTGCAGGTTAGTCAAAGAAAGATGTGGCAATGGTGCTCTAATTGACCAAATACTTTTAGCATATTCTGCTTGAACTCCTCGAACATTAATAAATCACTTTAGTGAACTCTTCGAACATTAGCAAATCTATATGATGAATGCACCTATGTGTAAGTTATACCTATATTGATAAATTTCCATAAAAAGCTATAAAGCAGTAGCAACTATAAATTAGTAGTAATCATATGTATCTTAAAATGGTATGTTGTGCAAGTTTGATGTTTTATGATCTAGAAATCACATCAACCATTGGGTTATATAATGTTAAAATGTAAAAAACATCATTACTCATATTATTCATGGACTCAAACATAAAATATTATATCCAATTGAAAGCATTTTTGAGTTTTATCAAGGATTTATCATTTCAATTGTGCAAATATATATTTTATTGAAGGAAGTTTAGGCGGGGAATATTTTTTTCTTTTGTGGGCTTGTTACCAGCTGAATGAAACAATATATAACTAAGAATTGGTCAACCCATGTGGGGTCTTGTGTCAGGCTTTATTACCAGAGTTTTCTATTATATATTTTTGTTGTTGTTCTTTTTTGTTCTTGTTTGTTTTTATATTAGAAACATGCAAGGGGGACAAAATGCTTGTGTTTTCTTCTATTCTGGATAGACCAGTCAACCTTCACCTTTGATTTTTATTTATGTTGCTTTCAACCCCATCCTTGTTCACCATTCAGATCCCTCTCCCAACATGCCTCTCTGTTTTCTTCATATTTCATCTTCTAATTCCATTAGGTATTGATATATAACATAAATGAGTCCAGCTAATTTATGAATGGTATATGAAATATACCATATGTTTCTTTCTGAAGTTACTCCACCATGTTCGATATCAGACTATTAAAAGCCTTCGTAAGAGGCAATTGTGATTATTAACTCTGATACTAACTACCTAGGTCTAATTGCTGATACACATGGTAGATAGAGTTATTGTTATTTTCTTGATTCTTGGTAGAAATGGTAGATTGAGTTTATGTAGAGCAAGTTGATGCTAGTGCCCCATTTATCTTTGCAAGATCATTGGAGAAATTTTGGTTATTGTTGCTTAACCTTCTAATTGATTAATTAAACCATATTTCTGGCTTATTCATGTACCAAACGTCCCAATTACTTATAACTAACCATATTTCTGGCTTATTTATGTGTTTCCAGGTAGCCAATGCTGCTGGCAGCCATGGATGTGTGGATCGGTTTGTCAATGGATGTGGAAAATTAAATATATATGTTTTGGACTTGTGTAGAAAGTCGTAGATTTTATTTTGTAAATTAAGTGAATGCTTACTGATGTAAAACTTGATGGGAACACTCTAAGTGATGTAAGACTTGGATTTCATTTTGTGAACAATGGGATATTATCTTTAAATATGTTTTGTAGAAATCGTTTTGTTAATGTTGCGGCTACGCTTTGTTAATGTTGCGGCTACCATATGCATTTCCGATTAAATAAAATAGTTCTGTATGAATTTTTGTTGTATATAAAATTCAATTGTATATTTTATATATAAACAGGAAATTAGTAATTCCATAATAATTTAAACAATTGTTAAGTTTTTTTGCACGATTACAGTACTTTTTAAAATTCCGTCCCTTATTTATTAGGACGAAATATATCTGTTACAAAAACTTATTTTTTGGGACAAATTAATAAACCGTCACACAAAAGCATAAATTTGAAAACTTTTGAGACATTTTGCCTAACCGTCCTTTAACAGTAATTAGGACGACAATATCCGTCCCTAAAGTTTTTGCCACGCCACCCTAATGGGACCGTCCATTCCCGTCCCAAAGGCCGTCCCAAATATTTGTTGGGACGGTAATTGCAGTTTTTAAGACGGTTTTTTGTTGTCCCCAAAGGTCACTTTTTTTGTAGTGAGACGAAGCTCAGGCCACTCTCCTTGAACACATTTTGAACGAATTAGAAGTCTCCATCAAGAGGAACAAGGAGCTCAAGAAGAAGGATATAGATCTTTAGTATAGGCTGAATTTGAGCGACTGGCTCAAGCTGCTGATATGGAAAGGTTAACCCTTCAAAATCTGTTAGAGGCTCGTTCTGCAAAATAAGCTGAGTACAATTCTAAAATAGAATCAGTTACGTTAATGGCTGAAAGCAAAGGACGGTGACTTGCTGAGCTGAAAGCAGAAATTACTCGCCTCCAACAAGAGTTTGAAGAAGAAACTGTTAATCACCAACTGGTGATTGAACAATTCAATGCTTTAATTGAAGAGAGGAATGAGTATGAGACAACCCATGGTGCAGAAATCATCCGCCGGACAGTGGATATGCCCATTTTTGATGAAGAAAGCGGGATGGAGGAAGCGAGAAAGATAGTAGCATCAACTCACGAAGAAGAGCTGCAGACACTGAAGCAGCAAATTGACAATCTGATTATCCCTCCTTCTTGATTAGGACTTTTTGTATTTTTGTGTCTGTCACTATTGATGCGTTTTCTGTAATGCCTCACATTTGGATAAATAAAAGACATTTTTGTTGTGGCTCCATTATTTATTGCATATCTTATTCAGATATAAATAATAGAGATAGAAAATATATTCAGAGGTGCAAGACATGATATATTTCTTGTAGAAAATAATTATATTCATTATATCTGCTCAGAGATAATATGGACGTGGCAGAATATATTGAATACTATTATTTCGATTTTGACAACTTAGTCGAAAATGACGAGTTGCTGATAAACGATGATGAATCGTCAATGAATGAACGGGTAGACCGTCAAGTGATGATGAATGAACGGATGAACCGTTAAATAATGATGAACGAACGAGTGAACCGTCTAGTGGTGAATGAACGAACGAGTGAACCGTCAGGATGAATGTAATAAATGAACGGATGAACCGTCAGTAGTTAATAAACGGATAAACCGTCGAATGAATGTAAATAAATGAACGGACGAACCGTCATGAGTTTAATGAACGGATGAACCGTCGGATGAATGTATCGCTTCGTTAGTTGAGGAACTTTTGCCTATAAATATAGCAGAAATCTGACAGGAACGAACACTTCTGCTCTTTTAATATAAAAATGTCGTCCGGAGAAGCATCTAAGAAGGCTGAGATCGCCTCGCAGGTTAAAAAGGGCACTGAAGAACGCCCTGCCAATCCAGTTCAGCCGAAAGAGACAGAAACAAGCGAAGGTCCGTCTGTACCCCAGCCACCACGGGACATTCTGGACTTCCTGCTCGAACCGGAAAGGACTGAAGAAGAAGAAGCCATGAGGATGGCCGCCTGCAAGTTCCTCGTGGGTTCCAGCAAGGAGGTTCTCGGTTCTTTTGCTGATCACGTTTTCGAGAAGGACGGCAGTGGCCCGCGTCCCAATGTAGAGAAAGATGATAGTGACCTTTAATATCATGTACTATCATATAATGAAATAAAATTTAAATTTTATTTATGAACTTGATTATGTCTGATGATTTTACAAGCATTTACACTTATACATAATACTTCTTAAGGAACTTGCCATTGATAGGCATCATAGCAACTCGACCATCAAGTTCTGAGAGCTGATAAGCTCCATTTGAGAAGACTTTGCTTATAACATAGGGACCTTCCCATTTAGCATCGAATTTCCCTTTGCTCATATGAGTCATAGTCATAGGACGTCTGACCGCTAGAACAAGTTCTCCTTGCTGAAACGTTCTGACTTTAACTTTGCGGTTGAAAGTCTTCGAGATGCGGGCTTGGTATAACTCAATATGTTGTTGAGCCATTAATCGTTTCTCATCAAGTGCTTCCAACTCTTGAAGTCGAAGAAGATCGTTGTTCTCTGTAGTAAGCTCGTCAGCAATGGCAATCCTTAAAGAAAGAATTTGCAATTCTAAAGGAAGAACAGCTTCACAGCTATATACCAAAGAGAAGGGTGTAAAGCCCGTAGGATTGCGGACCGTAGTTCGGTAGGCCCAAAGACATTCGCCAAGTTTCTCGCTCCAGTTCCGTTTGTTAGTGGATACAAACTTCTTGAGGAGTTTAATGATGGTTTTATTAAAGGCTTCAGCTAAACCATTAGCAGCAGGATTGTATGCTGTTGAAGCGACATTGTCAATCCGATGATCATCGCAGAATATGGTGAACTTCTGGCTGATGAATTGAGGTCCATTGTCATGAATGATTCTTCGAGGTACACCAAATCTATAGATGACGTGGTGTTTAACGAAGTTGATGACACTGCTAGTCTTGACTGCAGCCAGAGGTATAGCTTCAGCCCATTTGGAGAAGTAGTCGGTTATCGCTAATATGAACCGATGTCCTCTAGAAGAAGGAGGGTTAATAGGACCTATGATGTCCATACTCCAAGCTTCAAAAGGCCAGGAAGCAGCAGTCGGGTGTAGGAATTCTGATGGTTGATGAATGAAGTCTGCATGGATTTGACAAGCACGACATTTTCTTGCATATTCAATTGCATCTGACACCATAGAAGGCCAGTAATAACCCATGCGTCTAATGCGGTCCTGTAGTTTAGGACCAGGTTGATGTGCTCCACAAACACCATCGTGAGCTTCACGCAAAACTTGTTTAGCTTCGTCACCAGCGAGACAGCGTAGAAGAAGACCATCATAAGTTCGTCGATAGAGGGTCTTGGTAGTTTGATTGTAATAGAATCGGAGAGATCGTCGACGAACGCTTGTAGCCTCCTTAGGATCTTCGGGGAGTATGTCATGAACCACAAAGTCAATGAAAGGAGTTCTCCAATCTTCATCAATAACATTGACTTCAGCAAAATTGCTGAATTCAATATTATGATTGTTTTCGATGCAGAACAGTTCTCGGTTGGAGATAACCACGACCTGCTGTCTTTTGATAGGGATGGCTAAGACAGCTGCAAGATTGGCCAAAGCATCTGCTTCGGTATTGCAAGCTCGTCGAACATAGTCTATGAAGAAAGCTTTGAATGATATAGCTATGTTGATCGCTGCTTTGTGATAAGGCATTAGGTCTTGATGACGAACTTCATAAGTTCCTCTAACCTGATTAACAACCAGCTTAGAATCACCGTAGACTTCGAGATATTCAACATTCAGTTGTTTGGCTAACTGAAGACCGATGAGTAGAGCATTGTACTCCGCTACATTATTGGAGCAAGGTTCATCAAGAGAGTAGGCTCTTTGGATAGTTGATCCGTCTGGAGAAATGAGGACCACTCCAACTCCTGCTACAATAGCACCATTTGGTCCAATTCTCGATGCACCATCAAAGAATAAACGCCATGTTGGAAATTCTTCAGAGATCATGTTGGCTTCCAATGTCTCGTCTGGAATTTCATTATAGAGCTTAGATGTCTCAGGCACAGGATGAGCTGCTAAGAAGTCCGCCAGTGCTTGACCTTTAACAGACTTTTGTGGAACATACACCATGTCATACTGAGCTAGCAGGATTGCCCACGTAGCCAGCCGAGAATTGAGTGTGCTGGGCTTCTTCATGAGTACCCGAAGAGGATTAACTCGGGATATGACATGAATAGTTTGGCCAATGATGTAATGCCTTGTCTTCTGCACAGCAAACATGAGAGCCAGGCATTCTTTTTCGACCGGACTATAACGGTATTCAGCACCAATCATAGTACGGCTAAAATAATAGATAGCATGCTCATGACCTTCTTTATTCTTTTGGGCAAGTAAAGCACCCAATGAATGGTCCATAGCACGGACGTACATCAAGAATGGAATGCCAGAGATAGGTGGCACCAAAACTGGTGGGTTCATGAGATATCGCTTGATATCATCGAATGCTCGTTGACACTCTTCAGTCCAAACAAAAGATACACCCTTCTTCATTAGTTGAGTGAATGGTCTGCAGCGTCCAAACAAGTTCGAAATGAATCGCCTGATGTACGCAAGTCGGCCTTGAAATCCTCGTAACTCTTTTAGGTTGCGTGGAGGACGCATCTCTTGAATGGCTTTGATCTTCTCGGGATCCACGTGTATACCCTTAGAGGTAATGACGAAGCCGAGAAACTTGCCACTAGAGACACCCAAGAATGACTTGGTAGGATTCATCTTGAGTTGATGTTGGCGCATGATATTGAAGATTGTTCTCAAATCTTGGATGTGATCTTCTTTTAGACGACTTTTGACAGCAATATCGTCAACATAGCATTCCACAGTTTTGCGAAGATGGTCTTTGAAGATAGCGCTCATAGCCCGTTGGTAAGTTGCACCAGCGTTCTTGAGACCAAATGGCATCACCGTGTAGCAATAGACACCACGAGAAGTGCGAAAAGAGGTATGCTTTTCATCTTCAGGATTCATCTTGATCTGATTATATCCAGAAAATCCATCCATGAAGGATATTCGCTCAAACCCACAGGTATTGTCGATCATGACATCCGTGATAGGAAGAGGAAATTCATCTTTTGGACATGCTTCGTTAAGATCCCGGAAGTCGATGCAGACTCGAACTTTACCGGTTTTCTTTAGAACTGGAACGACATTGGCCACCCAGTCAGGATGTTGTTCTTCTCGAATAAAACCACAAGCAATGAGCTTCTTGACTTCATCATCGATTGTGTCCATCATTTCTGGTTTAAAACGCCGTTGTTGCTGCTTAACTGGTTTTGCATTAGGCAAAATGTTCAGTTTATGCGTAGCAATTTTGGGATCTAAACCTGGCATGTCTTCATAACTCCAGGCAAAGACGTCGATGTATTCTTTAATAAGAAGAATTAACTCCTGTTTGTCTGCTTCTGGAAGATTCTTGCTGATGAAGATTGGACGAGGCAACTCGCTCTCCCCTACATCAACTTGAACTAATTGATCTTCAGTAGGAGGTTCACGTTGTTCAAAGCGAAGTACCCATTGATTGTCCATATGTTGAGCCTAAGGATCTGTTTCAGTATTTTCTTCAACGTCTTCACCATAGCCTTCTGGTAGTTCAGCGGAGACCATGTTAGATGATACGATCAGCCTGTGAACTTCACCAATGCTAGTATCAGAATCCCAAGATCTAGAATCAGATGAATCAGAGCGTTCTTCACTGTCTGAGTCAGAGACTGCTGGGGATAAAAGTGGAGGAGAAGTATATCCGAGACCTTTCTTAGTCCTGTTGTAATACATTTCCGACTTTCCTTCCGGAACAGTCGTACGGATAGGAGTTCGTCTACCTTTACCGTAGTTGAGGCCACTTTTAAAGTCATAGCCCATTTTCCGGATGATGTCTTTTGATTGTTGACTATAACGATGGAACTGGAGACGTCCTGTATCGTTAAGTTTGCTATCATCCGTATAGCTGAATTGTTTTTTCTGGTCCTTTACTAAAAAGTGCTGGACTTTCACCTTTCTTTAGAGAATGATGAATACGGTAAGAATCATCTGGATCTTCAAGTGATACTTCTGTCTGAAGAGATTGTACAACTCCCATTATAATTGATTGGAAGCTATCTATCATATCTAAATAGCATTTAGTATGATAAATAACATCAGTATACTAGAAAGTAGGTGCTTTTTCATTCATTTGTACATCAGTATTTACAACAGGACCTTTAGCCTTAGCAGGCTTGGTCAGATTAATTACAAGAGGGGGAGAAGAAGAACGTGGGGGAGGTTTGTTACGACGGAGGTCGATAACAAGTGGCTCAGAGGAGGTGAGCTCCCTTTTTTCCTTGTTGCGTGTGAGATCAACAACAAGTGGCTCAGAAGGAGTGAGCTGCTTTTTGTCCTTGTTATGACGTAGCTCGATAACAAGTGGCTCAGAAGAGATGAGCTCTTTTTTGTCCTTGTTACGACGTAGGTCGATAACAAGTGGCTCAGAAGAGGTGAGCTCCCTTTGATCTTGATCAGCATCAACTGATTTCTTTTGAATTGGCAAGTGAATAGCCAGTGGTTTAGAAGACTGAGGATGTGAAACTCGCCCTTTGACAGGTATGATAAGAGTGTCTTTAGGCACTGCTTCTTGTTCTTCTTCAGTGTCTAAAGCTAACACAATCTTCATGAATTCATCATTGTACATCCGAGCGTCGTTGCAGTATGCTTCAACGCCTTTGAAGGGATAAAGATCCGCAACTTCCTTATGGACCTCTCCCTTATCATCAACATATTTGAAACATTGATGAAGGGTTGATGGAACAATATTATGCTCATGTAAGAATGGTCTCCCCATTCAACTGGGTATGGCTGCTTGATTCCTAACCTTTGCAAATTATCCTTCTCTTTGAAGGCTTCGAACTGAGTTCGCAAGAGTTTAACGGCTTCATTGGTGTCTTCAGATGATGAAGAAGGAACCGGCGGAGTCAGAGTAGTAGGAGGAGGAACAGTATTGTAAGCACTACCCCCAGCAGACTGACTAGGTGTAGTTTGAACTTGCACTTGTACAGGAGGCATTTGAGAAGGCATTACTCCCAACCCAGCATTGACAGGTATTGAAGATGCTATGATCTCCAGACTTGCGGTAGGTATAGTTGGTGGTGTGGCATGTTGGGCCACAATGATAGAATGCATGCTAGCGACCATTTCAGCCATGGTTTTTAGCTTGTCTTCAAGTGCAGCGATTCGCTGTTCTTGATTTGCAGACGTTGAAGCATCTTGATCATCAGTGACAACATAAGATGTCACTTCTCTTGGTACAGTGGAAGGCACTGTCTGTTCAGAACTTTCGCTGTATGCATCATAATCGGAGAAAGAGTCATCTCCTGACTGAGAAAGAGAGAAATGACCAGAAGGATCTTGAAGAAGATTCCTTTGACCGATTGTATCTCGGCTTCGAAAACGGGTATGTTGGAATACTCCCTCAGAAGATTCTTGAAGTAAATCCAGATACCGTTGACTTGGTTTCCGAGGTTTGCCGTGCTTGGAGCATCTTCTACCCCCAGTGTCTCGAGAAGTCACACTACCAAAATATATCGTTTTAGCGACGCCTAAAAACGTCGCTAAAACAACAAAATACGTCGCTAAATATAATTACCGACGTATTTACCGACGTTTAGGCCTTGTCGCTTTTTTCTTAGTCGCTGATCTTTTAAACGTCGCCGAACGTCGCAAGTACCGACAATCAGCGACGTATTGATACGTCGGTATTTTACCGACGTCTTCTGTCGTTTCGTCGGTACAGTAGCGACGTGGCTAAAGTCGCTACACGTCGGTCTCCGTCCTGGGATTATTACCGACGTTTTACCGACGGTTTTCGACGTATAAGTATCTCCGACGTATCATGACGTCGGTAAACGTCGGTACTCTTGATCATTTTCTTTGCAGCTTTTCTGTCGGTAAACGTCGCAAAGTACGTCGCAAGACGTCAATAATCGTCGGTAAACGTCGGTAGCCTGGATATTTTTTGCAGCTTTACCGTCGGTAAACGTCACAAAGTTGCGTCGGTAGACGCCGGTAATCGTCGGTAAACGTCGATAAATTTGCAAAAAAAATAAAAAAAATAAAACACAGAATGTCCTTTTCTCCCTGCAGTTTAAAAAAATAACCATAAACACAGAATGTCCTTCAGGCAGAGTATCATATACATTAGCAGCTATTCAAAAAGCTGCAGTGAATCCATAAATGGAAGAACTCCATTCTGCTCTAATCATAAACTGTAATGTATCATATCTAGCATGCTTCAACATCCCAAAATATGCAAGAACATACCCACAGAGAACCGACAAATATCTAAGTCACAAACGTATGATGATACAACCAAATAACCAAAGTCTACACACAACCAACAAATAGAATAGGATCCAACAAATAGCTAGGATCCAAACATCCAAGTCTAAACAACCAACAAATATCCAAGTCACAAACATACGATGATACAAACACAAACAAACAGTCACAAATGATCAAACAAACACAAACAAATAGTCCTAACTAGGACTACTACTGATCTGGTGCAGGAGGGGCACCGCCCTGACGAAGGCGTAAAAACTCCTCATACTCCGCAAGTGAAATCGATACAGATGGAGCGCCAGTCGGTGGAGTCGGTGTCGAAGAAGAAGGCGGTAGAGGCGGCGGAGTCGACGACGATGAAGGCGCACCCAGAGTACCAGCATGCTCCAACGCTGTAAGTCGCTGGTTGTATGAATCCATGATAGATAACATTCTACCACTGCTCTGGACCATCGAATCCTGCGCCAATCTCACCCTCTCGGCCATGGTCACCTGTCCTGTCTGCAACTCCGTCACCGTGCGCTCTAACCCTCCAACGGCGCGCTCTGTCCTCTCAGTCGTCTCCCTGAGGTCCATAATACCGCGGTCGAGCGCATCCAATCGTGCTAGCAGCGCAGGATCGTCCGTAGGATGCTGAGACTGCTGCTCGATCTGTCGTAGCAGGTCGTCACGGAGAGACTCCATCATCTGGTGGACTCGGGCAGACTCCTGGGACGGCTGTGGACCATGCACACTAGCAGGAGATGTCCTAGAGGACTGGGTCGCAACTAGGGCGCCATAGGATCCCGTACCGTAGTACGTACCCCTACGGAGGCCACCAGCGGCGGTCATCCACAGCTCGTCCTCCGACGGAGCTTGAGTGGGCTGCGAGGAAGTACCGGCCTCTCCTGCATCAGGTGCACTAGCAGCCGCCCGTTCCCGCAGCCTCTTATACTCGGCCTAGAAAGTATGGATAGTACTCTATGATTTCTAATTTCTAATTAATGTACTTATTTTTACTAACTTCATGAATATTTATTTGCATCATATTTACTAAGTTATATTAAAATGGACACGAAGTATTAAATTAAGATAACGTATTGTAATACTTACATAGGTCTGCTCGGCCCTCTCGTCAATAAGGACTCCGCCCTTCCGATGGGTGGCCAGAAAGACGGTCACCATGTCGGCATTACCGACCTTCCTTACCTGTAATTAAATATATTATCTTAGTAATAATTTATCGGATTTGCATTAAAATAATATTTCTAAAAGAAAAAGACATACCAGACGACGGAAATATTCCGTCATCGGAATCGACCCACCGCACCACTTCGAGGCATGTTGCCTAGCCGTACCTGTAGGAAGTACCGGATGATCCCGACCTCCTCGTGGCCCTCGCAAATGTCCGCGACGACCTGCCATACCTGATAACAGCATATGATAGTACAAGATATAATAGAGACTAGAAATATGACAGTACAACAAATAATAGAGACTAGAAATATGACAGTACAACAAATAATAGAGACTAGAAATATGACAGTACAACAAAGATAATAACCAAGGTAACATATGATGATACATTCTACAATAAACATCTAAGTCCAGATAATATCTCTCTCAATCATCTTCAGAATAATCATCTTGTTCGTCTTCCTCGACCTCATCTTCCTCTTCCTCCTCATCTTCACTTTCGTCTTCACCTTCGTCGGCTTCGCCTTCCTCTTCGGATAATTCTACATCTTCTACATTATGTGTCGTGTAATGCGTAACTTCCGTGGAGTCCACATCGACAATATTGGTTACAGGAGGTAGCTCGTCCTCCTGGTAAGCTTTTTCATCAACATCAAAAGTATCTCTAGCTTTAGTCTTGCATACTGCCCACCAGTCAGACTTCGTTGCTCCCCGTCTCGGATAAGCTGTAAAATACACGAGCTGAGCCTGAGTTGCTAGGACAAACGGTTCGTAGCCTTGATATCTACGCTTGTAGTTTATATCCACAAGACCATGCTTGTCAATTTTCCAGCCTTGATTTTCAATCGGATCGAACCATTCACACTTGAACAACACGATATTTGCAGGTTCTCTGCCATAATTATATGACAACTCCACAATCTCTCGCAAGATGCCAAAAAAATCATTTCCTGGATCGACGTCTTTGTAGTTCGAAGACTTGATACACAAACAACTGTTCTTCGTGGAATCAAGATCCAGGAAGCTGTCTCTGATCGGAGCATTTGTCGACTTGAACCGAAAGCCATTGACACAATAACTTGGCCATGTTTTAACAAAAGTAATTGGTCCCTTGGCAAGAGTTCTAATTAATTCAATCTCGGGTGAAATTAGACGATCGACCTGAATATCAAAGAAGAGATAATAAGTTATTTATTGCGCAGTTGCATTAGAAGAGGCCAGTAAATATTACCGAACTGCTTACATATTCGCTCAACCAAGAAGGAAAATGACGTCTCATTTCTTGTTCTAATGCTTCGTCTGTTAGGTAGGGTCTAACCAGCCTCAACTCATCATTATATGTGCTGGAAAACAACGAAGCATTAGAACGATTAGTACAATAATATTAGCTTATACTATTACATTGAGATGACGTAAACTCATCATTCCTTACTTACCCTTCTAGCTTCTCCACTTCATCCTCGTCGCAATTGAGTAATACATACAACTGAGCAGCCCTTAGCTCTTCGTCATTCAAATATCTCTTCTTCATTTTTCCCGAAGGCTTTCCGGACGCATTGAATACTTTCAGTATTCCATCATTAAATTCTTGATATCCGTCGTCGTTTCTCGGAGCCCTCGTTCTATTCGTAGCAACATGAGGTTTGAAATAGGAGGAGCAGAAATTTGTAATCTCCTCGAGAATATAGGCTTCACAAATAGAACCCTCGACCCGAGCCTTATTTTTTACCTTTCTTTTTAGGTGATTCAAATGTCGCTCGAACGGGTACATCCATCGATATTCGACGGGTCCACCAACACGTGCCTCGTAGGAAAGATGAATCGGCAAATGCTCCATAGAGTCGAAGAATCCAGGAGGAAACACCCTCTCTAGCTTGCACAGTGTTACCGCAATGTCCTTCTCTTGCTTTTCTAGACGATCAACGAGCAATTTCTTAGAACAAAGGTCCCTGAAGAATATGCTAAGCTCCGTCAATGGATCCCAAACTGCCTGCGGTAAGAATTCCCGAAATGCAATCGGAATTAACCGCTCCATGAATACGTGACAATCATGGCTCTTCATACCTGTCAGTTTGTTCTCCTTGAGGTCGACGCATCTTCTCAAGTTTGAAACATACCCATCTGGAAATTTCAGACCTTGAATCCACCTACAAAGCCTCACTTTATCCTCCTTCTCCAGTGAGAAAATTGCCTTAGGCTGCTTCAACTTTCCATTCCCGTCCTCTATCAAATGCAATGCAGGACGTCTACATATTTCTTTCAAGTCCAATCTAGCCTTAGGATTGTCTTTCGTCTTCCCCTTTACGTCCATTACAGTATTAATTATGTTGTCAAACACATTCTTCTCAATATGCATGACATCAAGGTTATGTCTAATCAGATTGGTGCTCCAGTATGGCAGATCCCAGAATATACTCCTCTTCGTCCAGTTATGAGTGCGACCAAATCCGTCACACTTGTAGCCCGTAGCAGGCTGCTCAATAGCACTTGGTAAATCTCTAACCTCCTCCCATATCGTGGCTCCGCACCACCTTGTCGGTGGATCACCCTTCTCCACAACGCCAGCACGAAAAGCATTCTTGTTCCTCCGGTACGGATGATCCTTCGGCAGGAATCGTCGATGACAATCGAAGAAGCACGGTTTGCCTCCGTGTTTCAAACGGAAAGCCTTAGTGTCGTCCATGCAACACGGACATGAAAGACGACCATGCGTGCTCCATCCAGATAACATTCCATAGGCCGGAAAGTCGTTGATGGTCCACATAAGTGCTGCCCGCATCTGGAAATTTTGTTTTCTAGATACATCGTACGTGTTGGAACCTACTTCCCACAGCTGATTCAACTCATCAATCAATGGTTGTAAATAAACATCAATGTTCCTTTTCGGATTGTTCGGACCTGGGATAATAACGGTGAGGAACATATATGGAGTCTTCATGCACATCCAAGGCGGTAGATTATACGGGGTGACGATCACAGGCCAACACGAATACTGGGATCCTGAAAGTCCGAATGGGGTAAAACCGTCAGAGCAGAGACCCAATCTAACATTACGCGGATCAGAAGCAAAATCTGGATACTCTCGATCAAAGTGCTTCCATGCTTCTCCATCAGATGGGTGATCCAACACTCCTTCGGTATGTTCCCGCTTATGCCAACTCATGTTTTCTGCAGTTTCCTTCACCATAAACAACCGCTGCAAATGCGGCGTCAACGGCAAGTAGTGCATCGAAGAGGTAGGCTTCCTGGTACCGACAGACTTTCCTCTACCACAGGCCTTGTAGCGATCGACACCACAAAATCTGCAGGCGTCTTCATCCTTGTCGTCTTTGTAGTACAACATGCACCCGTTGCGACAGGCATCGATTTTTTCATATCCCATCCAGAGCGATCTAACCATCCTCTTAGACCGGTAAAAGTCTTTAGGCAACTTCGCACCCTCAGGCAATATTTCTATAAGCAACTCCATAATACGGTTGTAGCAATCTTGCGACATGTTAAAATCGGACTTGATGCTCAACAATCTTGTAACCACCTCCAACGGTGAATGATCCTCACAACCAGGATATAATGGAGTCCTTGCATTCTCCAGCAACTCCATGAACTGTGCAGCATCGGGGTTCGGTGCCTCCTCAGGTGCATCATGATCATCCGGATCGAAACTAGGCCCGGCCGCGTCAAAAACCATGTTCACCAACCCATCGTCGTAAGGAGCGTTGTTGTGGACATCAACATAAGGCTCGTACTCCGATGCTAAAGACACAAGTTCTCCGTGCTCGCTCCACTGATAGTAATTCGGCGTGAAACCCTTCGAGTACAAATGATACGTGACATCCACTTCTGGATGATATTTCAAGTTACGACATCTCACACACGGACACTTAATTTTGGTACCGTCCATGTACTGAGGGAACGCCTTGGCAAACTGCAGGAACTGGTGTACACCCTCTATGAATTCATCCCGCACACCGCACATGTCATCAGGATGACGGTTGTACATCCAAGTACGATTCCGCAGATAGTAATTCAGCTCCATAATTCTGTAAGATAGATACATCAAGGTAGTGAATGATATGCAAGTGTCAAAGCTTTTCCGATGGATTGCATTTATCTTTTCATCCATTCATTCATGCATTGTATTTATCTTTTCAGTTTTGCATATCATTACCTACTATTATACATGCATACTTTATATATACATCAAGGTAGTAATACTAGTTGATGTTCTGAAAAGGAGAGTGCGATGTCTAGTAGAGGATTCTTTTTTTTGAGGAGCTGTCATATCATGGAAGTCAATATAAAATAAAAGAAGTATACATGCAATTCTATATGATTCCTAGGCCAATCAAGGTCAAAGTCAACTATTGGTCAACTCGATCAACAATCTAGTAAAATGAATGAATATTAAGGCAGTTTATTTCGTAAGTAGTAATTCATATCCATATCCAATTGAGGATAATTCTGTAAGATAGATAGATGCACATTGCAGTCAGTGAATGAATATTAAGGCAGTTTAGATATGGGTGCGCAATTTAGATAGAGGTCAGTAGAGAGCGACAGTTTAGAGAAAACTGAGATTATTGGTGAGGTATAATTGTACTTGTAGGAGTACACGACACCAACTGTCCAATATCGACCCTTTGGGTCTACAAGAGTTACTTCACTCAGTTTGTCAAGACAAGTAAAACTTTTTAAATTAATACCCAATATCGACCCTTTGGCCTGTGCTTGAGCAGTATCCTAACTCAAACTATCTATCCTAACTAATAAATTAATATCCTACTTTAACATCTACTAACTCTCATATTCCTTCTAACATAAACTAATATCCTAATCTTAACTAACCCTTTAACTGAAACTAATATCTAAATAATGCTAATCATGAACTAACACCCTAACCTGGAAGTCCACACTGCTTAAGCACAGGCCATAGGCCAAGTTATAAGGCAAAATGCAGGCAACTGCCTGTAGCTACAAGGCAAAACCAAATGTTGACGGTATATATACCGTCAACATTTAAAAAGTTTACTTGTCTTGACAAACTGAGTGAAGTAACTCTTATAGGCCCAAAAGGTACTCTATACACTCTTACTTATACAAGCCTTTTGAGGCAATCAGCGTTATACTAGATTTCCGAAAAAAATCTATAACTCTGATAGGCCCAAAAGGCTTGGCATAAGTAAATTTAATTTCTAAAGAATGGCTCAAAACACTGTACCAATCATACCTATATTTCTAAGATACTCTATATACTCTAGGTACTAGGACTGAACTAACTCTCTAACACTCTAATGATACTCACTCACATATACCCACTCTTACTTAGGAATACTAAGATCTGACACATACTGATAATCACACACACACTAACACTCTCATTAAGGCAGAGTCATGGGAGAGGTCAAAATTATGGAAGAAAAGAAAGAAGAAGGATTCAGAAAAGAGAATAGCAGGGAGTTTCTCTCCTCTAGACCCTCAATTTATAGGTACAGGCTAGAGCACTGTCAGCCATAGATGATGTTCTGATTTTCAAAAAATCATACGTCGGTGACACTTCAATTGAAAGCGATGAATCATGCTAGGTATCGTGAAGTATACCAATTCTTAACGTCGGTGACACTTCAATTGAAGTCGATGAATCATACGTCGGTGACACTTCAATTGAAACCAGAACTTACAAGTCTTAGTCTTGGGTTCTTAGTGACCATCTTTCTAGAGTTGTTACTTGGTCAAGAGGATCTTATTTTAATTATCCTATTTTTTGATGGGCTCATCTTTGGACTAATAGGATATGTTCCCAAATGTTGATCCTCAAAATCATGCTAGGTATCGTGAAGTATACCAATTCTTAACGTTGTTGTTATTATTATTATTATTATTATTATTATTATTATTATTATTATTATTCACATACGCACCGACACTCTAAACAGTTACTAACACTCCGACCTGAAAACTACCCTAGTGGTGATCACCAAGTATGTTTTATTTTCTTGTAGTGGTGTTTGTGCGTGTCGTGTGTTTCATGTCTGTGTGTGTGCATGTCGTGTATGTCGTATCGTGTCTGTGTCAGCACGTCAGGAGGAGGGAGTTAGGGTTAGGGTTTACCTGCGTTGGTCGGGGTCGGGTCGGGGTCGCCGGGGCTGGAGCAGCGGTGGATACGGGTTGGCGTCGGAGTCGGGTCGGTGTCGACGAGGATAATCAACGGTGGAGGGGGGACGCCGGAGAAACGGGGGTCGCCGCAGGGAAGGGGGTAGCCGGAGGGAGGGGTCGCCGGAGGGAGGGGGTCCCTGGAGAGGAGAGAAAAAGGGGGAGAGAAATTTGGGAAGCGGGAGATTGAAAATTTTAGGTGAAAGAAAATAAATGATCGATCGGGTGGAACCCTATATGAAACATTTTAGCGACGTCCACAAAGGACGTCACTAAACGTCGCTATTCAATAAAAAACTGGCGACGTCCCTAATGTGGAGTCGCAAAATGTCGCTGAGTTAAACAAAACAGCAACGTTTTGTGACTAGACCGCGACATCAGCTTTCCAAAGCATAATGTGTGGCGCTAACGGTCGCTAAACGTCGCTGATAGTGACGTTCAGCGACGTTTTTATAAAACGTCGCTAAATTCACAAATATTACCGACGTATATGACTTGCGTCGCTAAATTCGTCGCCAATACGACTTATTTTGGTAGTGTCATGTTAATAGAAGCATATAGGACTTCATCTTCATCCTCTGACATTGGTTCAGTTTTAGCAAAAGTCAAACGATCGAAGACATATCGTTTTGTTGTTTGACAACAATATTGGATGATGACTTTATGATTGTAATGATGATCAGATGATTGAACTGAAGGAGTTGAAGCATTATCTCGTTTCTGTTTGAGATGTTCTCGGAGATCAGAAACCATGCCAGGATGAGGAAAGGTTCGAGGAATATGTTTTTTAACAACATTCGGAACATGGTTCCGATTCTTCAAATGTTTTGTCCCCTGTGTGTACAAAGAAGTGCTCACCTCATTGGCATAGGTATCAGGATTTTTGTTCCTGGAGGTTTGTCTTTGAGGCTTGACCTTCGGCATAGGTTGTTTACGTTTTGCCGAAGTTGGCCTGTTAAGATATGTTCTTAGATCAGCAAATTCACCCCCAAGGGTTTCTGTTTGAGACACCAACAGTTTTCCCTGTTTGGAACGGGATATTTTGAATGTCGGAAGATCTTGGAATTCTGCTACTGGGGTAGGCAGAATACCTCTTTGATCAGTACAAGTTCCCTTGTCATGAAGGAAAGAAGAATCCTTGTTTGTAGGAGTTCTTGTATTGATAGGTGCCGAAACACGTTCAATTTGATCTTCTTCGGTAAAGACCGAGGAAGACTGAGAAAAGACCAAAGGGCATTTTCCTTTATTTTGAGAAGAAGGGTTAGCTAAAGAGCGTTTCCCTCTATTGTCTTCCAAGTCATGAGACAAGGAAGTCTGAGAAAAGACCAACGGGCCTTTTCCTTTATTTTGAGGAGGAAGAGGAATAGCCAAAGGACTACCCCCAATAGATTGTGTAGGAACAGCAGAGTGTTTAAGGGGAGGAACAGAAGTTTCCCTTTTATTATTAGAAGAAGAGAGTTTAGCCAAAGGGCTGTTACTCTTGGATTGCGCATGCTTGGTTTGCGCATGGGTGGATTGCGCACTGGCCACTTGTGCATTAGAAGCTTTGGCAGAAAGTGCATTAGTTCTAACCACAGAAGCTATGGTTTGCGCATCAGAAGTCCTTGCTTTAGAGTGCTTGGAATGTACTTTGCTGGCAGGAGTGTTGGTTTGCGCAGGAAAAGCCACTGCCAATTGCGCCAGAGTCATAGGAGTCTTGTGTTTTGACAAGGCAGCATATGAAGTAGCCTGTGCAACAGTTGCAACAGATTGTGCAGCATTGGCTGCAACAGATTGTGCAGCAGTTGTTGAGATAGACTGTGCAGCAGTTGGCACAGCAGATTGTGCAACATTCTGACTAGCAGATTGTGCAACAGGGTGTACAGCATCTTTAGTGGCAAAACTGCCAGATTGTGCAGCAGTCTTGGAGATCCATACTGAACGCACTTTGCTCTTGGCAGAAGTGGCTACAGTACGGGGAGTGGTCTTGGAGTTGAGCATCGCCTCGTAGGCTGTCTGGTTGACCTTAACAACCAGCGTCTTCTGCGTCTTTTCGATAGACGCTACGTCACATTGAGTTGCTACTTCCTCATCGGAGGAGAAAGTTATCCCCAGCAGAGTCGCCATTTTGTTTGCAAAAACAAAAGTATAAAACTTTATTGATACAAACTGTGTAATAAAGATTACAAGAATTCTGAAAAAATTGCAACTACAGGAATCCAATCTAGATGACGATTGCTTTATCCCTTGGACGATGTAAACTTTTGAAGACGAAGCCTCTGAAGTTGAGAACAAGTCTGGAAACTGAAGGCAAAAGCCTCGGAAGTTGAAGGCAAAAGCCTCGAAAGAATGCAGCAGCACTTCGACAAGAACTCCTGAACTCTCTGATTTCTGAACTTTATGTCTGATCTTGATCCCCCTTGAAATGAAGACTTGAAACTCTATTTATAGAGTTCTGAAAAATAACTAACTTTCAGTTATTCTGGACTGCGGAAGATGATTTGTGCAGCAACTGGTTTGCGCAGCATTGGACTGCGCAGGCAGTTACTGGATCGTGGGCCGACTATCTGGGACACATGGCATCATTTGATTGAAATGCGCATGATCGTGCATAGACAGTTGCCACGTAATAAGCAATTGATGGCATGAATGCCACATGTACTTTATCAGTTATGTTGGTGGAATGCGCAACCTGAACAGCGCAGAGTTTGGTTTGCGCAGACTCAGACTGCGCAGGAATGGTTTGCACAGACTCAGTTTGCGCAGGATTGGTTTGCGCAATCCTGGATTGCGCTGCCATCTGTCAGCCGCCTTCGAGCATTGTGTGGCGCCAAAAACGAACAGTCTCCTCGTTATCCGTGCTGTCAGTTGTCAGAAAGATTTGATTTGATTCAGGTAATGATGATTTTTGCCACGTCAGCCTGCGCAATTGAAAGTGTGCGCAAACCAGTATGCGCAATCGGATTGCTGCGCAATCTGTTGCCTGTGCAATTCATCAAAATAATGTATATATTGATTCTTTGACATTGTTGATTGATGCAACTTGATTTTTTAGGACCTACAATACTGAATTCAAATTAACAAAATTCCAAAACAACAAAACTGGAAACAGAAAAATATCTAGCTAAGCGTTCGGCTCGTCGGTCTCAGGTCCTGCATCCTCCAATAGGGACTCTGGCAACACCACAGGGTACAGAACAGGGTCATAATAGCTATTGTATAATAGCTCAGCATCCTCAATGTCACCTAAAAATGTTGTCTCCAGTCAGGAGGGAGCAAGTACGAATATGTATCTCATATTTTAAGTAATAATGGAAAAGTGCAGGCTAAACAGTTGAAACAATATTTTTCAGTAATTCTACGATTAAAAACAATATGATTTGAATGTGTAATCGTCTATGACCGGCTTGGGTTATACAATTGTATCCTAGCGATACGATATGGCTTATCCCCGTGTGTAAGAGGGGTAAGCTAACACAATCATGTAATATGGGAGGTATTGGTCATAAACATTACACTATTCTCCCAATCCCCACAATCAATATCAATTAATATCTGGATCTGTGTAGCAATGTGGTTTAAACATGCAGCTAGACAATTACTAAATAAAATACAAGAAAAACATAACCGTAACTTGCCTCGATTGTATGACTGGAGTAGGATGACGGTTCCGGGAAAGAAGTCAGGTTCGTCTCCGAAATCCTACAGTTGGAGAACTTGACTTAGAACCAAAATTGTAGCCATTCTAGTTGTGCTAGTTGCAATCTCTAGAATTGGTCCTAATTCAGTTTTAAGTTATTAATTATTCCACCGGAAAATGTCTAACGTCGCAATTCTACGTTCGTTATTATTTACTTAAAATATGTCGGTTATTGATTATTTGGAAAAATGGCAATTACCGGTTACTTTGGCAAAACTTGGTATTTTCATAATATATATACAAAATTAGATTTTTCTTTAAATGAGAAAACGTGAATTCTTGTTAAGTTACAAACTTGTAATTTTACTAATTTATTTACTGTGAAAAAACCTTATTAATTTTCTATATTAAAATAAATACTCATTTTAATAATCTACGCGTTTAAAGCCAAAACAATAATCTCAGAAAATAAAGAAAAGCTACGCTACACAATACAGGGTCGCAGCAAAGAAAATAGAAAACTGGGCTTATGCCCTTATATTTATTTACATAAATGAATTTTAGGAATAAAAATAAAACTTGGGTGAATCCTGAACGCTGGGAAGCGGTCCATTCAGCAGGCCGAAGCCCTGCACCAAAAATACTAACAGCAGTACTCGTACTAAAAATAATAATTATAAATTAAAGATAATAATTATATGAGTCTCAGACTTGGTCCAAATGTCATATTATTGGCTGGCGCCTCAACGTACAGGAACCCTATAGCGTTTGCGCTTTGCCAGGTTCATTCGACCTATAAGGTCATCGCCTAAAAGATGGTACAGAAATCCATAAATCCGAAAGCCGAAAAATCCAATATATAAATGTTTTGCAAAAGTCCGATTTTCAAGTCCATAATTTTATACGAAAATTTGTTTTAAAAATATTTTCGAAATATTGGGCAGCATCTCCTCTATATCTGAGACAACCCAAAACTGGGAAAATGTGCAGACAACTCCAACAATTATCCCAAACCAGGGAAAACCCAAAAGTTAACTTCCAAAACCATTTTTTATATAAAAATAAATTCACAGAACCATTTCCGAAACTTAATCGGAAAATCCGAAATCGAAAATCCCGAAATGAAGTCGGAACACCACAGAGAATACCACATTTCGAAAAAATTCGAAATAACCACATAACATCACAGAAACAATTTCGGAAACTCCGAAGCCATTAAGCCCACAAAACCGAATTCCCGGGAAGGAAATCGGGGACCAATCTCATCATCGCTACGAAAACGGGACGGGAATACGAAATTATACCTTGGGTTGCTTGGCTAGAGCTCTCAGCCGTTATAAAAAGAAAATAATCACGGACAGTAGCGAAATCGACGCAACGAAACCGCAGAAAGCGCGGACAGCAGGTTCGAAGACCCCGAGACAGCACTGGAATCACACGAAGAGGTGCTGGACAACGGATCGGAACCCGCAAGATGTTGCGTACAGTGGGTCGAGCACGGGACAGCAGATTATGAGCTCGGAAAGAAGGAGAATGGCCGAGGCGGTCGGTCGGTGCTCGCGTGGGGAGGCGCGCAATAGGGGGTGTGCCGCCGGGTCGAAGAAGCCGGCGGGCGCGGGCGGCGCAGAGGCCGGAGGGTGGCCGGCCTGGACTCGGGCGCCGGAGCGGGCGGCCCAGGGGCGCGCTCGCGGAGGTCGGGGGAGCGGCGCTGCCGGAGATGGCGGCTGCGGGCAGAGCCGCGGGCTGGACGGCCGGGGGTCGCGGGAGTCGGGTGCCGGCGAAGGGGGTCGGGGGCTCGGGTGCTCGGGTGCTGGAGTTGGGAAAGCTCGGGAAATGTTTGGGAGAAAGGGGTTTAGGGAAAGTGAGAGAGAGTGTGTGGGAGAAAAATGAAGTGGGGGTGAGATGGGGTGGTGCTGGTGGTTTAAATGGGGAGTGGGAAGAAAACGTGGAGAGGAATTGTGGAGTGAGAGGGAAAGGAGGGGAGTAGGAATAGGATGCTGGCTTGGTCGTGGGAGACCAAGCCAGTTGGGCTTTGAATTATTTTTTTTATCTAACATATAATAAGTAATAAAGATTTAAAAGAGGGAAATAATGATGGGTCTCGGAAACGGGATTGGGTTCGGTTTCGAACTGGTCCAGGCTCGGGTCTCGTAAACAAAAATCCCAGTTATTATTTTGAAAATAATTTTTGAACCCACAATATAAATATGATAAATATAATAATGATTAAATATTACGACAAAAGAAAATTTAATAATTTCCAAAAATCTATTTAATCAAAAATGCGGGTTTCACAACCTTCCCTCCTTAGAAAATTTTGTCCTCAAAATTAAAGGCAGGGTTAGGGGTTACCTCAATTCTCAAACAGATACGGATACTGCTCCCGTATCTTGTCTTCTCGTTCCCAGGTAGACTCGCCTGGTGAGTTGTGCCGCCACATAACTCTGACTATTGGCGTCACGGAGTTCCTGGTTCTCTTCTCTCCTCTGTCCAATATTGCCACTGGCTTCTCTGGCACTGTGAGGCTGGGTCCAATTTCCAGCTCCGAATGGTCCAGGATGTGGCTCGGGTCCGGGATGTAGCGTCTCAGCTGCGAAACGTGGAAGACGTTGTGGACGTCTTCGAGACTTGGGGGTAGAGCCACCAGATATGCCACTTCTCCAATCTTGTTAAGTACTTCAAAAGGACCAATATACCTGGGGCTTAGCTTTCTTGCTCTGCCGAAACGGATGGTTCCTCTGGTAGGAGAGATCTTCACGAACACACTGTCACCCTCTTCAAACTCCAACGACCATCGGCTGCTATCGGCCCAATGCTTCTGTCTGTCCTAGGCAATCCTGAGCTTGTCTCTGATCATTCTTACCTTCTCTGCTGCATCGGTCACCATCTCAGGTCCAAGCAATACTCGTTCTCCGACGTCGTCCCAAGCAAGTGGAGTGCGGCAACGACGTCCATAGAGTTCCTCGAACGGTGTCATACCGATGCTAGCTTGGTAGCTGTTGTTGTAGGAGAACTCTACCAAGTGCAAATGGTCTTCCCAAGACCCTCCAAATTCTAAGACGCAGGATCTCAGCATGTCTTCTAGTGTCTGGATTTTTCTCTCTGATTGTCCGTCAGTCTGGGGATGGTAGGCGGTGCTGAACTTCAGTTGTGTTCCCAAACTGTCATGCAAACTCTTTCAAAAGTGAGAGGTAAATCTAGTATCTCTGTCAGACACAATACTTACCAGAACTCCATGAATCCGGTAGATGTGCCGCATATACAGTGTCGCCAACTTCTCGGTGGATAGACCCACCTTGAAAGGAATAAAGTGGGCTGACTTCGTCAGTCGGTCCACGATAACCCAAATGGTATCCTTCCCTCCTTGGGATCGAGGCAGTCCCGACACAAAGTCCATCGTTATGTGTTCCCATTTCCACTCCGGGATGTCTAGCGGCTGCAACAGTCCTGCTGGTCTCTGTCTGCTAGCTTTCACTTGTTGACAAATTAAACATCTAGCTACATACCTGGATACGTCATTCTTCATTCCGTACCACCACACTATAGTACGCATATCCCGATACATTTTGTTGGCTCCTGGATGTATGGAATACTGCGACTGGTGCGCTTCTTGTATCAGATCGTTCCTCAGTTCGCCAGTTGGTACACACAGCCTCATACCATGCTTCAGTGCTGCATCGCAGGCGATTGAGAATCCTTCAAATGTTCCTGCCAGCACTTGGTCTCTAAGTTTGCAAAGCGTCTCGTCTTGGAATTGTGCCTCCATGACTCTGTCCATTAGACTTGATGTAGCTCCCCTTCCCGAAATTTTTTTGAATTTTTATTATTATTATTTACTGTATTGCCTGTATAGAAATTGTGGTATAGTTATATATAAAATATGTATAAACCCCAGGAGATATATATATATATATATATATATATATATATATATATATATATATATATATATATATATATATATATATATATTGAATTGTAATTATGTTTATAATTTATTAATATATATATGTATTTATATGTGGACAGGAATAAGTATATATATACCTTGTTTTACAGACTTCCCAAATCCGTCACTGAGGAGATTAATCAACTTCAGATATTTATGTGAATTATTTTAATCTTTATGATTATTATAATAAACATAGAGAGAGAGATCTATGGAGGGTCGATACTAATCACTTGAGTAAACCTCTAATTAATCATCCCTTAATACACATCATCTTCATGATTGTATTGAAGCCTCCACCTGTAAGAGGATGTCCCTCTCTCTAGCCTTGTCCCTGTCAAGAATAGGCTCAAGGTCTTCACTCTAATGATCATGACCACAATTGGGCAAGGGTCTAACCACATCCATCCATGCATGCTGTACGTATATTATTGGACATATATATGGCATATAAAGAAAGTAAAAGTTGCAGAGGAATAAAAGGCAACCGCCAATCCGGGCTTTACAAGCTCAAAGGGACCCCAGCTCTCTGCCGAAAACAAGCAGAGCCCAGCCCCTGAACTCGGGCCCAACAGCCGAGCTCAGCCTGGCCCGGAATTCCCCATCCCGAGCGGATTAAGCCACCCGCTCTGTTCAAGTTTGGCCGAGTGTTATACGTATACCTATATAATGGGGGGATAAGAGAGAGATCGAGAGTTAAGTTTTAACATCAAAACCCTAGCCGCTCTCCTTCTTTTTCCCTCCTTCGTCTCCGACGCTCTCTCGACGTCCAACGAGATCAGTAGTCGAGCGCCGTGCTTGCGGCCAGGGCGACGGATCCGCCTCCCATCCCCGACAAGGCGGGCTTGAGGACTCGAGTAGGCTTCCTCCCTCGCGATCCCGCCGACTGCGACTCCTCAGCACGACATGGGTGTTCGAGTCGACGTTCCGTCCACGTCGGCGAACGCTACAGTGGGCTCGACATCGCCCCGTCGTGTTTTTCCATCGAGCAACAGACCCGCCCACTACGGGTGCAACCAAGCGCCAGCCTGCTTCGCCGGCAGTGGTCTTCACCGGCCACTCCGCAACTTCCTGACCATCTCCTCAGCAATCGGACGTCACGGCGTGCGCCGACCATGCGCTCGTCCCTGTGTAGGCGAGATCCCTGTCTCCTTCCTCCATGTACGCGGAGTTCAGAGTCATCTCGACGACCTCGCGTGCCTCATCTCTGAAAACGGACACCTGGGCTATCCCGATCATCCACAACACCACTCCCCGGTTGGCAGCAACGTTCCAGCCTCGACTCCTTCGGTAACACTTACCTCCATATTTCGAATCTGTCCTTTTAGTTAGAAATAGTAATAATATAAGTCATGGTTAGAAACCTATTTAATAAAATATGATGAAAGGACAGGGCCAGGGAAATATAGTAATCAGTTAATTTTTGGACCCATGGAAACACTAATGGCTTCGACAATTTTCACGTTAATAAGGATTTGAACACTGAGCACAGTTTGGTATTTACGTGTGGTGGCATGGGTTATAGGAAACATATTTTTTTTACAAACAAACCAATTCAAGTAGAGGAAAGAAGTAGGCAGGGGCGGAGGTACGTTGAGCTTGCACTGGGCTGCAAGCCAAAAACAAAAGCCAAATTTTTTTTCCCTAATGACAGAAGGTTTTCCCCCATACTGCCATCCCACTTCTCCACCTCCTTAACATTGTATAAAACTTTGCTTGCTTCTTATTCAACTCTTGAAAGAGATACCATCTTCACATTCCTAGAATCTATATATTGAACTCTTCATTCCAAAGTGGTCACCACTCGCTAGAGAATACAATTTCTCAATTCAAGAAAAAGCACAACATCTTCCCACTGAACAGGGAGAAGTCCTGATTGAAGCACATGAGCCAACCTAATCCCCAACCACTCCTTTCTTAATATCAGGTCTACTATCAAAGTATTCAAACTCACTTAAAACTATGCTCTGATCTTAACATTATGCTCACATTGACTTGTCACAAATATGGATGGAAATTGTTTGAAGAGAATACATAATCTAACTCCCAAAATAAATAATCTTGCTTGGGAATCCAATATGTACATAGTTTGGTTTGCGGAAAGCACAAAAAATGATGAATTGAGTAGTTGTTATCTATTTATGATAGAATGCATATTTTTTTCTTAAGTTTATTGTCTATGACAGGTTTTGAATCATCGAATTTACAAAGAAAATTATGTTGAATTTTTGGTGTAAATTTTTAGAACATTATGGTACCTATTAGTCTATTGGCTAGCCCACCCTACTCAAAAATCCTAGCTTCGCCCCTGGAAGTAGGTGATTAGTAATCACAACATGAAATAAATATGGCCTTGAAATACTGTTCACGTGACCCCCTCTCCATGCAATTAATACCATGCACTATTCATAATTCACGTAAGCAAAGGAGCAGGTGCTCTGTTTCAACCAAAGGTTAATGGCATAATTTGCATATAAGCCCCTCCTTCTTAAGCACTATTGCTTAAGACACAATCTTTAACCTTTTTGGTTATTATAAGTTATTATAATAATAATGAATGATGAAGTGACATTTATTAAACTTTTCCTTCCCAAACAATAATGTTAGTGCATGATAACTTTTAATATACATAAGATTAGCATACAAAGAACAGCACTAGGAATACTTAATTAAAACTAAGTGTTTTATAAACAGATGACCACTAAACAATGTTTATAATAATGATAAATCAATAAAATTGTTCCACACGACGTACGTTCCACCATTTCGGACGACGTGGTCGTGCACCGTAAGCATCGAAAGCTGCGTAACGGTTTTTTGGTCGTGTGGGCTTTGACGGAATTCAAATTGGTCGCGTGTGCGCGACGAATTTGATGCGTATCCGTCGAAATTCACCGTATCGTGCACTTTGCAAAATTCCCAATTACTTCGTGCACGCTCGTCAGATCGAGACGAAACTTGCGCCAACAGAACCGTATCGTTTTTTTGGTCCTGTATGCCAAGTTTGGTCCGATTCTGAGATAGTTGATTGGATCACCGTTTTGCGGGTCCCACGGTCCAACTCAACGGGCGATTTTGTGCACGGCCCGCCGGAATCCAACTTTGAACATACGGTTGGGTTCGTATCAAAAAATGGGATCCGTAGACATGTAGTTTGACGACTTTAGAGACCGTTGTCTCTGGCACGCTTTTCGGTGCAAAGCGGGTCCAACGACGGACACCGTTTTGACCCGAAATTACCGTTTTGCCCCTGTATCCAGAATTGGACTTAAGGACAGGCAATCCTAGCTAATTTGACTATTCTGAGATTATTGATATTGTCTATTTCAGCATCCGGGGACTGTTGTACGGGTTTTGACTATTGTGGCACATTGAGTAGTTCAGATTGTCGGTTTCACCAGCAGAGGACCCCAGGCGAGTACAGTTTATTGTTTGCATTTCGATATTGATCTTTACTATATTTCATTGATTATTCATTAGTTATGTGATTTTTATACTCTATTATAAATTGTTGAGTCGGGAATGAGAAGTACCAAGGATGTGTGATCCGACCGTAGACCGTATTTATTTTCATGCAGTAGACCTCGTAGATATTGTTTATTTTCATGCATTAGACCTCGTAGACATTGTTTATTTTCTTGCAGTAGACCTCGTAGACCGTGTTTATTTTCTGCAGTAGACCTCGTAGACATTGTTTATTTTCTGCAGGAGACCTCGTAGACATTGTTTATTTTCTGCAAGTAGACCTCGTAGACATTATTTAATTTCTGCAAGTAGACCTCGTAGACATTGTTTATTTTCTGCAAGTAGACCTCGTAGACATTGTTTAATTTCTGCAAGTAGACCTCGTAGACCGTGCGGTGTAGCACCCCAGACCGATCACATGTCAAAGGTACTTCTAGTAGTTGGGGAAAGTTTTTGGTGTCTATTTATTCACTATTGATTTTCTGTCTTTTCTTACGGCTTTACTGTTTATTTTCAAAACTCATGATTGATGTCTAACCTTTATTTTATAGTCATTTTTTTATTGAAATTGCATTCAGTGGATTGTGCTCATTCCATTCCTGACTAGAAACCAACATTTTCAGGTTAGCCGTGGATTCACTTAGCTTGGGGAGTGACGGGAATACTTGCAGACAAAAGCCTAGAGACTAGCTAGATAGTTGAGTTGTAGTCATTCATTTATTTGTACAAATTTATATTTTTCTACAAATGTAAAACTTGTGATCATTGTAAGTTAAATTAATTATGTGAATGAGCATTATTTGTGATTTTGATCTTCATGGCCGTGACAGCGTTCTACCGTCGACTCTGCGGCGTAGGCTGGCTTGGACACGTCTCGTATCCGTTTAAAAAAAAGGGTGCGAGTCGTGACACTTGAACGCACTTGCAACTGTATCATTGTTGAATCAGCTCCTGGTACAATAGCTTCTCTTTCCAGTTTCTTCATTTCTTCTTCGGGCAGTACAATCTCCAGTCCAAGATTTTCCATGTCCTCTAGCAAATGACGCTCCTTGGTCAAGAACATTGTCATCGGGTATCGACTAAGTGCATCTGCAACAACATTAGCCTTACCCGGATGATACTGCAGGTTGATGTCGAAATTCTTCATCAGCTCCAGCCATCGTCTTTGTCGCATGTTCAGCTCCTTCTGAGTGAAAACATATTTAAGACTTTTGTGGTTTGTAAATATTTCCACTCTCTCCATAAAGGTAGTGCTTCCACAGCTTTAATACAAATATCACCGCTGCAAGCTCCAAATCATGTGTGGGATAGTTCTTCTCATGAGTCCGTAATTGCCTAGATGCGTAAGCAATTACTTTTCCGTGTTGTTGAAGAACACATCCCAATCCCTTACCGGAAGCATCACTATAAATTGAGAAACCGCCGGTACCTGCGGGTAGCGCAAGTATCGGTGCCGTAGTAAGCCTCTTCTTTAGTTCCTCAAATGCTGATTGGCAAGCTTCAGACCAAATAAATTCTTCATTCTTCCTGGTAAGCTTCGTCATTGGTTCAGCAATCCTGGAGAAATCCTTCACAAACTTCCGGTAGTAGCCAGCTAAACCCAAAAAGCTTATGATTTCTGCAACTGAACTTGGTGCAGTCTACTTCTCAATAGCAGCTATCTTCATTGGATCCACCAAAATTCCTTCTCCTGTGACAACATGGCCAAGAAAATCCACTTTGTCTAAGAAGAATTCGTATTTAGATAGCTTACCATAGAGCTTCTCCTTCCTTAAAGTTTCCAGAACTTTCCTCAAGTGCTCTTCATGCTCTTCTTCAGTCTTCGAGTAGATCAGAATGTCGTCGATGAAGACAACAACAAACTGATCCAGATATTCATGGAAGACCTTGTTCATAAGGTTCATGAATACTGCAGGGGCATTCGTCAGTCCAAACGACATGACCAAAAATTCATACTGACCATATTTGGTATTGAACGCCGTCTTTGGAATATCCTCCTTCCTGACCTTGATTTGATGGTAGCCAGACTTGAGATCTATCTTCGAAAATA
Organism: Iris pallida; assembly: GCA_029216955.1. Lineage (NCBI taxonomy): Eukaryota > Viridiplantae > Streptophyta > Magnoliopsida > Asparagales > Iridaceae > Iris > Iris pallida. Next base: position 11,189,308 of record JANAVB010012200.1, read on the forward strand.
CCTTGGCTCCACTCAGTTAATCAAATAGGTTGTCGATCCGGGGCAGAGGGTACTTGTTCTTGATGGTGATGTTGTTCAGCGCCCGGTAATCAATGCATATCTGCACGGTTCTATCCTTCTTGGGCACGAACAAAACTAGTGCTCCCTAGGGTGAAGCCCCGTCTCTAATAAATCCTTGTGCCTTCAGTTCGTCAATCTGGTCCTTCATCTCCTTTGCCTCCTTGGGGTTGACTCTGTAGCATCCCCGAGAAATAGGGGAAGAGCTGTAATGACCCGCTCCGCCCTAGCGGAACGCCAATTCAAACGGCAAGTACAACGACTCAAACGAGCCGACCCAAAGAGTTGGCATCGACCTGATGAAGAATCGATGCAAGGCTTACATTGGCCCGTCAAGAGGAATCCAGACTTAGACTTTCAAAGGCGCGCTCGGAGTATCGCTCGACCGATGCGAACATCACTAAGGTGGGTGGCTCCGATGAACCCGTCTTTGCTTAGCCTAGACACAAAATAATACGGACACTATTGCTAGGATCGCTAGGCAATAACACCGCGCATGCTAATAAATGACTCAACGCACCTAGCTAAGGGAATAATCCCATCTTGTATGCTTATATAGAATATGGAAAAGAACATGGAAAATGTGAGAAACTCTCGCACCGCGCTCTACGCTCGTGCTAAGACACAAGCTTACGTTCAAGTCCCTTATGCGTTCAACAATGAAACAATAAATGGTTTACAACAATGAAACGAAAGACTATCGACATAGTCATTCCGAGTAGAGTATAGCAACATTGAAAGACTTCGGGACCGATGGGTCGCCAAGGCGACCCCCGCACTGGGAGTTGCATAATGTGTGAATAAATGAATCAACGAATGAATGAATGGATGAATACGTGAATGAATCAATGAACGAATGAACAAGTGAAAGAAAGATAAGAAAGGAAAGAATGTTTAGCGACAGGTGTGACGGGCACTTACAACGGGGATCGCTACCCGCGTTGCACGGACGCCAACCTGGTCGATAACACATTTTGGCTAAGGGTTAGCCTGTGGCTCGAAGACAGCCGTTAAGTTGAAATGACAATAAAATACGAAATGGTCGTAGACGGACTCGTGCATGAGTGAAAAAAGGATTCCAAGGCAACGATCGGAGACACCGTGGCCGGCCTAGGCGGAATCATGGCCTACGGGCGGACAGGTGTGCGGGCTTGGGTACATAACCAAACGTAGGGCCGGTACTTCAATAGTCTATCAAGGTGTACCAGCCATCACGTTTTATAGATGAGAATGCTAAAGGGGAAAATGTCCAAAATGGATGACATGCCAGCGACCGATGCATATAGATTTAAGTAAACTTTGCTGGTGGCAATCCACGTGCAAGTCCTTGCATTGAAATCAAAGTAGTCTAAGTTAACTAAATGAAGTACCTTCTGGACAGGCTTGAATATAACCCACCAAGTAATCGAGAGTACTTCGGCAAAGGAGTTAGAAAATACGCCTATGACGCACTAAGACCCGAGGCAAGGACACGCCCTTGAACACTGAATGTTTACGAGTACTACATAAAGTTGTCATACACGAATTATTGACTAACTTGGTTTACTTTGGACAGGGAAGGCCGGACGGTAAGTATGGATAAGTCGTGCATGCATTTTCATGCAAACACTTGGATTTGGCAACACGGGATAGGTTTTGAAATATGCCATGAAACTGATCCTAAGGCAAGATTAGAAAGACAATGAATGATAGACGGTGCACAAAAGTAAATGGAATGTGTTTGGTAATGATGGCATTTTGGGCGAGCTAGCCTCCCCACCAGTGCATAACAATGTACTGATAACCCCAGTCTGCTTGCAGGACGCAGGAGACATCATCGGGTGCGGAGCTTCCCTCGAACGTGCTAAGGCGCGGAGCTATCTATGGAGCCTTGGAGCGTTACAAGGAGCTGGAGCACCATATACAGGACATAATGTATCGGAACATCGTCATGAACCATTCCATGTTGTAAGCCACTTGGCACGCCTTTTATGTTTCAGAGAGAGAGCTTGAGTGACTTGTAAACTCGGCCTAGCGCCGCTTGTAAACTTCTTGAAAATCAATAAAGAGTTTGAATTCGCTTCAACTTGTGTTCGTTTACTTTTCGCTGCAAATGGAGACACTCTGTGCGACTCTGTGGCCTAGCTCAAATCGGCTGTTTCTGGGATTAGCCTTGCACGGACACAACCTAGGCCCGTGCGGCATCACGCCTTAGCGAGGACGATCGCTCCTGCGGGAGCGGGGCGTGATGTTCCAAGTCCGTGTCTGCATACGTTTGGTCGATTTTATTGAAAAACTTTTTATTCATTTTAGAGTTGATGGTACTTATTCAATTCAAGCGTTTCTTCGACTTGGTTGCTATTTCGACGTGTCATGGGACTGAAATGGTCGCACGAGGCACGTTATAATTTATCAAACTCAAGAGTCGCAAGCGAAGGCAAACTCACTCATTCATTCACGCGCATCTCAACACCCAGTTGCAGCTGCATTCGAGTTCATCGTATCGCTGAGTTTGGATCGTGCACGCATTCAAGGCGTCCCTCGAATACGTACATTTCAACCAAGCTTAGCGACTAGCAAAATCGGACAAGCTACTCGTGATAGTTTCGAATTGCCGATCGTTTCACTAACTTAGATTTAAAATCGAACTCATGTGTGTATCACATATCGTTTATTTTGGTCCTCGAGATGATTCGATTCGCTTCTCAAGTGCTCTTGTCAACGAAATCAATACGATTTCTTCTTAGCGGGGTCGACCAAGTCTAAGTAACTTCCGTCCGATTCAAGACCAAGTATTGCAATATTATCGAGTGTATCTTCCTATTAATGATTCAATTCGTTATCCCAATTTTACTTGCGTATCATCCATTTCTATCATTTACCTCGTTTGGGCCAATCTTGCCATCATTCACGCACATCCCCAGTTCCACGTCCTACTCTAAGTCTTGTTGCCCCAAGTCTATCGTCCGTCCAGACGATACCGTAAACCACACAGGTTCAATCACTCGGCATAGGGTCGTCCGCCTATCCGCTAGGTCATCTCACCAGGTCATAGTTACAAGTCAAATCCGTGGCTCATCGTGCAAGGTCATTGCACGACGCTCGCCCCAAGTCCTATGGTCAAACTATTTGCTCATTTGTACGGGAGTTTCTACCCAAGTTCGTTTCACTCAAATTTCTAAACATCAAGCAGCGTTCACCCTATTCGCATCAACACATTCTCCGTTCCAAGTTCGAGCTCGTTAGGAATGTTATCCTACGATAGGTTTTCCTCAACTGAATCCTCGACATGTTAATATCGTATGTCCACACTAATAATTTTTGTAGTCTATCTCTTCAGGTATGTTTGACACAATTTACCTATCCATCATATCCAATTCACGTAGTCGATCACAAGGTCGTCTAGCCTTGTAATATATTGTACCCCAATCTCATGCGAGTCTGATTATCCACGGCGGACATGAATCACCATGTCAACGTTCCCGCGGAGTAATCGTTCTCATCGGGACGTAATTCTTGCGTTGCGTCTAGACTTACTCATTTTCGATGCGCGGATTGGGCCTACTCAATCCTCAACTTTACTTCGTCGTCCATCATAGGTTCGATCAATCCTCCAAATCGCCTTCACTTCAAACCACAAGTCAAAGCAATCAAAATTGCCATGTCAAGGTATTTCGAGTTCGATCATTTCCGCTGGACATGAATCACTATGCCAACGCTCACGCGGAATGATCGTCCCAAATCCGACATGACGCATGTGCGAGGCTGGAGTTGCGCTCGCGCAAGACAAGATCGTTGACATTGTGGTTATCACCGAACAATCAAGTCACTTCCCTTCCTCATTCCGAACATTTATTTCTATCACAATTCCCAAACATGGTATCCTTCAAAGCAATAATTCTAACACGATCATCATTCATCGAATCAGAGTACCTCCGAGTTATCGTACATCGATCTTTGATACGCCTCAATACCATCGATGATGTACATAACCTGACGATCTTTCTTTTGCAACGAATTCCGAGTCGTGTAACTTAATTCCTCAATTCACATTATCTCGTGCTAACTCTTCATCGAGCAACATCAATTTCCAATTCCTTAGTCATTCTTGTATCTCCAAATCAACGTTTCCTATGCACGCTATCTTCCGATCGTGCTATCTTCGATCTCGTCTCTTAACTCAAGTTTTAATCCATTCGACTAAATTCAAAATCGCATGCACGATCTTCTATGTTTCCTCGACCAAGACCTCCATTCGTTTCATCGTTCCGACTCTCTATTCAACTTGTTTTGTACTTCGCACTATGCATTCTTAATTCGTTCGAACGATATCTCGTTTGAGACTATCGAAGTCGTAATCAACTAAGCGTTACTCGTTCTAAGGCTTTGCACAATATAATCGCTTGCCGACATACTCGTTCTATCCGTAAATCCTGTAGTCTCGCTCGAACAATTTCTATAACGTCCATACACCACTCAGGGTTCGACCCCTCGACTAGTCGTCGACACTCGCTCTTATTCTTCTCCGAACCTATCACATACACCACTTGGGGTCAAGTCATTCTACAAATTCTCAAAGATCATTTGATTCCCAATCGATATGTTCAATCGCGCGTTCGTCCGTTCCTCAAAGTCTAAGAACCAATTTCCATGTTCATCTTAGCGTTGGTCAAGTAGCGTCTCTATCGACATACATTCTAAGCCTCACTTATCCTCGTCCGAGCGATAGTCGGTCTCGTTCACAAACTCGTTTGCACCAAAAGGTCTAGGTGCGAGGCACTCGGCACAACTTAGCCAAAAGGCTGCGTGCATAATCTTCCCGTTCGAACTATACTTCGGTCTCGCATACTCGTTCGCTATCGTCAGCGTAAGGTTATTCACGTATGCACTGCATTTGCTAACTTTTAGCACGGGTTCCTTCCAACTCGAGTCCGTTGTGGGTTGGCATAAAGGCCTTCGCCTATCGATCCCGTTCAACCGAGTACTTGTACGAGCTTTTGAAAATATTAGACTTATTGTATCGGAACATCGCCATGAATCATTCCATGTTGTAAGCCACTTGGCACGCCTTTTATGTTTCTGAGAGAGAGCTTGAGAGATTTGTAAACTCGGCCTAGCGCCGCTTGTAAACTTCTTGAAAATCAATAAAGAGTTTGAATTCGCTTCAACTTGTATTCGTTTACTTTCCGCTGCAAATGGGGACACTCTGTGCGACTCTGTGGCCTAGCTCAAATCGGCCATTTCTGGGATTAGCCTTGCACGGACGCAACCTAGGCCCGTGCGGCATCACACCTTAGCGAGGACGATCGCTCCTGCGGGAGCGGGGCATGACAAGAGCCGGGTACCAGATCGATGGAGAATTCCATACCTCGATCTGGCGGCAATCCTGGAAGACTATCTGGAAAGACGTCCATGAATTTCGCTATAATAGGGTTAGGAGGCCCGGGTTCTTCGGTGATAGAGGAGTAGGTAACACTCTTCATGTCTTCCGGAGCTCGAGAGATTTCAAACTCCGGTTCTCCTGGTGGGCTGAAGATTACACATCCTCTGTGATAATCTATCAGCGCATGCTGCTCACTTAACCAGTCCATCCCTAGGACTACATCATAGTTGGGCAAGGGCATCACAAGTAAGGGTGTTAAGAATTTGTGGTATGAGATAGTTATGGGACAGTTACAAGCCTCAGTGATGGGTATGGGTCCACCACCGGTCATAACTCTACTAATCACCTTGCTAAGTCCCGTATCTAGGTGGTGTGCAGAAATAAACTTTGATGATATGAAAATGTGTGATGCACCCGAATCAAATAATGCTAGAGCAGGATGTGAAAACACATAAATGGAACCTGTGATGACATCAGCGGTAGGTTCCTGCTCCGGTTTCTGATCTTCTGCTGCTAGGGCAAAAGCTCGCCCGGTCTTCTGCTGGTGTTGTCCGAACCATTATTGCTGAGTGGGTAGAGGAGCTCTTTGCTGAGTTGCTCGGGTCCGGTTGGATGCTGTGGGGCAGTCCCTCACTTGGTGGATGGCAGACCCACAGACTAGACAGTGTCCTAGCCTCTTCCTGCAGATGATCGCCTGATGTCCTGGCCTCTTGCAGAAATTGCAGACAGGGATCTGCTTCTGAGGCGCTCATTCATTGGTCCTTGCCTGATGGTGCTGCTGCTGATGGTGCGAAGGCATGTTGTTGTTGTTGTTGGGCCTCTTCTGGTTACCCTGGAAGTTGCTAGTTCCAGGATATTCCCTTTTTGAACGAGAAGGCTGGCTCTTCTCTACGTCCTGAGCTCGTATCAGAATCTTCTCATATGTCTTGGCGCCACCTGCGATCACAGGGGTGTGAATTTTCTCCCTTAGTCCATACCTGAATCTCTCAGCACGATCCTTGGGGTCAGCAACCAAGTTTTGGGCAAAGCGGCTAAGTCGGCCGAACTCTGCCGCATACTCTCCAACCGTCATGTTCCCTTGCTTCAGGTCCTGGAACTGCCTTTCCATTTCCCGCATCTCTGATGTTGGGAAGAACTTCCTGCGGAACAGCCTCTTAAAGGTGTCCCAGTCAAGCTGCTTGTCCTGGAGTCGGGGTTCATTCCGGTACCAGGTGCTTGCCACATCTTGCAGCTGGAGTCCTACTGCTTCGGTCTTGAGGTCCTCTGGGAGTTGAGCGACGCTCAAGAGACGCTCTATGCTATCTAGCCATTCATCGGCGTAGATGATACCCTCGGTTCCTTTGAAAGGTCGAGGGCCCTGCTCGTAGATGATACCCTCGGTTCCTTTGAAAGGTCGAGGGCCCTGCTTCTTGAAACTCTCTATATCTCCGACCTTTATGTAATTATCAAAAGAATGGCATATATGATACATAACTTAACTCCTGGATTTATATTTACCTTAGCAGATCGTGGCTCCAATGAAGTTGTTCCTCCTCTCTCGAGGGCAGCCATTGTCACGTTATGGACATTCTCCATACCTTCTCTCATGATCGCGGTCTGCTCGCGATGGACTTCAGCTTGGGCTGCGGTCTGTTCACGATGAGCTTCTTCTTGAGCTCTCTGGGCTTCAAGCACTCCTCGTAGCATGCCCACTAGATCGGTGGGATCCACGGGCACTGGTGGAGCAGCTGGTGCGGGTACTGCCGCAGGGGACTGCGGCTCAGTCCGGGGAAGCACCGGTTCTGCCGTTTGCGCTGTAGTAGCGTAAACGGGGCGAGGTGCTGGTGTAGCATGGGGACGGTTAGTCAGCTGCAAGGGAGGTGGGTCCCGGCGTGCTTGAGGAGGTGGGGTATGATTAGTAGATGACACCTCATCTTCAGCAGGGCCGGAATGGGTAGTCTTCCCTTTGGCCATACTCTGGAAGGTTTAGGATACAAACATAAGCAAGGTATCCTACCAGTCTATAATCAAACAAAAATATTTATGTATATAATTCGGACCTATGTTGTGACAAATCAATGTTCTAGTGTTCTAATTGTTTCTAGGTATGTTTTTCTAAGTTGTTGTTTCAGGACCTACATGGGCCACCACTAAAAATATGTCCCGACCCGATCCCAAATAATTGGGTCGAACCGGATCATGCCCAATCTGCACCGTTGTGAGACGGCGGCAATAAACTATTCTATTAGCAGGTATTCACAACAACATCTATACATTTGTCACAACTGAATATACGAAAATTTTAAAACTTTATTCAACATTTGAAAGTAGAACTGGAAAGTAAAAGAACTGAAATAAAATACTGAATTCAAATTAACAAAATTCCAAAACAACAAAACTGGAAACAGAAAAATATCTAGCTAAGCGTTCGGCTCGTCGGCCTCAGGTCCTGCGTCCTCCAATGGGGACTCTGGCAACACCACATGGTACAGAACTAGGTCATAATAGCTATTGTATAATAGCTCAGCATCCTCAATGTCACCTAAAAATATTGTCTCCAGTTAGGAGGGAGCAAGTACGAATATGTATCTCATATTTCAAGTAATAATGGAAAAGTGCAGGCTAAACAGTTGAAACAATATTTTTCAGTAATTCTACGATTAAAAATAATGTGATTTGAATGTGTATTCGTCTATGACCGGCTTGGGTTATACAATTGTATCCTAGCGATACGATATGGCTTATCCCCGTATGTAAGAGGGATAAGCTAACACAATCATGCAATATGGGGGGTATTGGTCATAAACGTTACACTATTCCCCCAATCCCCACAATCAATATCAATCAATATCTGGATCCGTGTAGCAATGTGGTTTAAACATGCAGCTAGACAATTACTATATAAAATACAAGAAAAATATAACCGTAACTTGCCTCGATTTGTATGACTGGAGTAGGATGACGGTTCCGGGGAAGAAGTCAGGTTCGTCTCCAAAATCCTACAGTTGGAGAACTTGACTTAGAACCAAATTGTAGTCATTCTAGGTGTGCTAGTTGCAATCTCTAGAATTGGTCCTAATTCAGTTTTAAGTTATTAATTATTCTACCGGAAAACGTCTAACGTCGCAATTCTACGTTCGTTATTATTTACTTCAAATAAGTCGGTTATTGATTATTTGGAAAAATGGCAATTACCGGTTACTTTGGCAAAACTTGGTATTTTTCTAATATATATACAAAATTAGATTTTTCTTTAAATGAGAAAACGTGAATTCTTGTTAAGTTACAAACTTGAAATTTTACTAATTTATTTACTGTGAGAAAACCTTATTAATTTTCTATATTAAAATAAATACTCATTTTAATAATCTACGCGTTTAAAGCCAAAACAATAATCTCAAAAAATAAAGAAAAGCTACGCTACACAATACAGGGTCGCAGCAAAGAAAATAGAAAACTGGGCTTATGCCCTTACATTTATTTACATAAATGAATTTTAGGAATAAAAATAAAACTTGGATGAATCCTGAACGCCGGGAAGCGGTCCATTCAGCAGGCCGAAGCCCTGCACCAAAAATACTAACAGCAGTACTCGTACTAAAAATAATAATTATAAATTAAAGATAATAATTATATGAGTCTCAGACTTGGTCCAAATGTCATATTATTGGCTGGCACCTCAACGTACAGGAACCCTGTAGCGTTTACGCTTCGCCATGCTCATTCGACCTATAAGGTCGTCGCCTAAAAGATGGTACAGAAATCCATAAATCCGAAAGCCGACAAATCTAATATATAAATATTTTGCAAAAGTCCGATTTTTAAGTCCCTAATTTTATACGAAAATTCGTTTTAAAAATATTTCCGAAAAATTGGGCAGCATCTCCTCTATATCTGGGACAACCCAAAACTGGAAAAATGCGCAGACAACTCCAACAATTATCCCAAACCAGAAAAAACCCAAAAGTTAACTTCCAAAACCATTTTTTACATAAAAATAAATTCACAGAACCATTTCCGAAACTTAATCGGAAAATCCAAAATCGGAAATCCCGAAATGAAGTGAGAACACCACAGCACTCCAAAATCCAGAATACCACATTTCGGAAAAATCAGAAATAACCACAAAACATCACAGAAACAATTTCGGAAACTCCGAAACCATTACGCCCACAAAACCGAATTCCCGGAAAGAAAATCGGGGACCAATCTCATCATCGACTACGAAAACGGGACGGGAATACGAAATTATACCTTGGGTTGCTCGGCTAGAGCTCTCAGCTGTTATAAAGAGAAAATTATCACGGACAGCAGCAGAATCGACGCAAAGAAACTGCGGAAAGCGCGGACAGCAGGTTCGAAGACCCCGGGACAGCGCTGGAATCATACGAGGAGGTGCTGGACAACGGATCGGAACCCGCAAGATGTTGCGGACATCGGGTCGAGCACGAGACAGCAGATCAGGAGCTCGAAAAGAGGGAGAACGGCCGAGGGGGTCGGCCAGTGCTCGCGTGGGGAGGCACGCAGCAGGGGGTGTGCCGCCGGGTCGGGGAAGCCGGCGGGCGCGGGCGGCACAGAGGCCGGAGGGTGGCCGACCTGGAGTCGGGCGCCGGAGCGGGCGGCCCAGGGGCGCGCTCGCGGAGGTCGGGGGAGCGGCGCTGCCGGAGGTGGCGGCCGCGGGCGGAGCCGCTGGCTGGACGGCCGGAGGTCGCGGGAGTCGGGTGTCGGCGAAGGGGGCCGGGGGCTCGGGTGCTCGGGTGCTGGAGTTGGGAAAGCTCGGAAAAAGTTTGGGAGAAAGGGGTTTAGGGAAAGTGAGAGAGAGAGTGTAGAAGAAAAATGAAGTGGGGGTGAGATGGGGTGGTGCTGGTGGTTTAAATGGGGAGTGGGAAGAAAACGTGGAGAGGAATTGTGGAGTGAGAGGGAAAGGAGGGGAGTAGGAATAGGATGCTGGCTTGGTCGTGGGAGACCAAGCCAGTTGGGCTTTGAATTATTATTATTTTTTATCTAATATATAATAAGTAATAAAGATTTAAAAGAGGGAAATAATGATGGGTCTCGGAAACGGGATTGGGTTCGGGTTCGAACTGGTCCAGGCTCGGGTCTCGCAAACAAAAATTCCAGTTATTATTTTGAAAATAATTTTCGAACCCACAATATAAATATGATAAATATAATAATGATTAAATATTGCGACAAAAGAAAATTTAATAATTTCTAAAAATATACTTAATCAAAAATGCGGGTTTCACACTCGCGCTATTGTGCAGGTTCAAGTAGACTATTATTTCGATAAGATACTACTAAGTATGAGCTGATCCCAAGTGGATATGTGTGCAAGTATACAAAGAGTAATGTTACTTGACGAAAGATGACCCAGAGGGTGTGTAGGGGTTATGTCCTCCTAACTGTTTTAAGTCTACTATTATACGATTCTCTGAGCTCCATGTTAGAAATCGATTGAACTTCACTGACCAGTTCTGAGAAGTCGAATGTGTCGTCGAGGCTTGAATCGTGCATTTAATAGCACTTTCCTTAAAGTGTTTCGGGCACTCCGGTAACATCTTGGAGTCAGCACGCCAGAACACCCAGGATAATACAGCCTTTATGCCGGAGGTTCACTAGACGCTGTGAGACACCGGCGTAGGGAAGAACACCTTTCTGGAAAGTTTGGAAGAGAAAAGGAAGAAGAATGAATGCTCAAATTCTGTGTCTTTGGACTCAGAAATCTGTTGTATTTATAGATGAATTAGTGTTGTTTCGTGAAGTCGCGACCCTTCCGAAACAACATTCATTCATCTTTTCACAGATTCATTCACCCTTTCGTTTGAGTGGGCTGCTGCAAAAAATAGGAATTCTCGGGGCGAGAATCGCCGCGAGGAGCCCGAGGCCACGTTGCCTAAGTGCGTCTACAATGCGCCACTATCGCCACTATCGCCTCTACGCCCGAGCCGGAGCCGATGTTGCCACCGGCTACATTTTCATGAAGAGGTTAAAACAACACTTGTCACCCACTAACAACCCTTTGGTTGTTTCACATTCCTCATAGGTGCATATTCCTATTTAAGCATTCTCAAATCCTTTCTCATTTTTTGATGTGGGACTAAAGTCCCTTTTCTTCCTTTTCATCTTTTAGAAACAACTAAAGGAATTAATTCCAACACTCCATAGTTTGGGGCAGGTCAACTCCACAAATCCAATTTTAGTTTACCAATAAATCCATGCACAACTCCACTAAGTGCCCCCCACAAATCAACTCGTGATGCAGGTCAAGCTTGTTGGCTGCCTCTTCCCAGTCTGTAGCTCCTCTGTCAAGTTTTTATACCAACATATGAAGCATTTACACGTCCAATTGAAAATTTTGGGACATATGTTCTTTTTTTTGTTTATTTTTCTTATTTTACCCTCAATATGAGATGAGTACAAGTACAACAACCAGTCCAGGTTGAAAAGGAGGGTATAATAAAAATAAGTAAACCAAGCATAAAAATTCAGGGTCTAAACTTTTTAATTGAACATGTTAGGGTTTAAACTCTAAGGTGGTATGAAATCCATGGTCTAAAGCCTAATTAACCCTAATAATATTGTGACTATAAATATTTTAGCAACTACCTCCATTAAAAATACGAATACTATCATATATTTTCAATATTTTAAAAACTTTAAAAAGTTATTTTTGTATCGAATAATAAGAAAATAAGATATGCTCTCACTATTTTAACCAAAAAAATGACTATTTTGTCCAAAAATAAGGGTGTCACTTTATTTTATGTTTTAAAAGTAAAGGTATATGCTAGTTTCTATATTTTAAACTAACATATTTGTTATAAAAAAAATCTCAAAAATATATATTATATCTATATTATTGTCAAGCTAGCTCGGACACGATATAATGTTTAAAAATATACTTTAATAGATTCACATACTAAAGTAAAGTAGATGTTGTATTTTGTTGCGATATTGTTATCGATATATCATATATGTATTAATACAATAATATGCCATAAAATCCTTTAAGCGAATCTCATTCTTTTTCGAGACTACATAGTACAACGTTGTATAGAAAAACCTTAAACAGATGTATACACCTTTTTTACACCAAGTGTTGTTTAACACAGACTCGGAAAGGTTTCCTTCCCCACGAATTTTCAATTCCAAATGCCAAGAATTGTCAATTCACTTGTACATTTACAACATTTTCTAGCTCAACAGCGTTGAGGATTCTTTCCTGTGCTTGAACCATCTTTTGGTTCATCTATTGTTCTGACAAATTACATCCAGTGGCTTTAAATATGGAGGTTTTGGTGCCACAGATAGATGAGCGTAGGTTGGAGTTCTAGTCCAGATACCTATGATTATAACTAGCAGCTTAAAGTCTTAAACCCTCTTTATATGTCTAAATTGCAAAAACCATCTACTTCGTCATTGAGTTCAAGTAACCCTTTTATGTCCAAAGTCGTATTTCACCATTCCAACAAGAAATACATAAAGTGGCTACTTTGGTGAACCTCTGATATTGGTCTAGTCTACTTGCCCAATGGAGTGATGGGTTCTACGGCTAGGATCTCTCTTGGTCATAGCTGCCATGTTTAGGAACTTGGCACTAGCACAGAGGGTGGAGAGTCGAGTCAATGGCTATGTCCATTCTTCTTTTGTGCAACCTTCTTGTGCTCCATAATTGGTCCTCCTAATGGACGATGGCTTGAATAATAGTGGTGTTCATCATGTACCTATGATTTTTAAGGGGGGAAAAGGATAAGCCAATTTACAATCATATCTAGTTTAGCGTCATATTTACCTTTTCCCTCTTAACATGGACAAAACAATGGCAGATAGGAAGACAACCAGCATGTTGTATTTGGTAGCCGACAACCAGCATGAAACATTGTTGATCACTATAAAATAAATCCTTACAGAATACATTTTGGGGCATCCTTCAGGGTCAGCTTGGATTGAGGGGGGAAAAATAAGCAGAGTTAAGTAGGGTTAAATGAGGGGGAGTCAAGTGAGGGAGAGTAGAGTCAATACATACAACCTTGTTTGGATTGGAGGGAGAGTTAAGTGGGGGGTGTTTAATAACTCATGTTTGGATCAGAGGTTTTCAGTGAGAGGATGGTTAATCAAAATATGACAGTTACCAAAATAGCCTTATTACATATGTCATAAAATTAAATTTGATTCAAATTTTAATTAGAAATTGTAAAAATAACTTCACAAATTAGGAAGCTACGGATTAACATGTTGAGAACAAGAAAAAATGGAACAAAAGATAATGATATGTAACGCCCCAGTCCCAATATACGTAGGACTAGGAACGTAGGCATGCCAGCTGTATACATACGAAGTACAGGACATTGTATGTATACATAAGCTGTAAAATACAGTAAACCATGACTAACTAATCTCATCCACAAAAATAATGGAATAAAAGATATCATAAAACTGAATTGTTTTGGTACAATACGTTGGGCGGAAACAAAGTCCACTACCAACTATCTCAATGAAAGAAAGGTACAAGAAATCGATCGATAAAATGGCAAGACGAACCAAGCGCAATCGTCTTCGAAAGAATGGAGAAGACCACGCCTCGGCTAGGATACCTGCGGAAGACATGAACACACACCTGGGGAAAAACCAGGTCCTCAGACGGACGTAGCAAGATACAGGAAGAACAAGCTAATATGAACTGTCAGAATAATAAAATAATATATAAAGACTATTCTAGACACAAATATGCAAGGAGATTCTAACCGCCTAATGTGCAATTTAGAGGACAACTTTCATGCACATGGGTGGAATTTTAGGCTATGTGTACGTAACTGGCATCCAGTCATCTGTATCCGTCCGTAACGTCTAAAACGTCAGAGGGCATCTGCAAATAAATCGCCACAGTTCCATCCGGAGACTGTGGTTTACCTGTTTGGATTCCCATACGCACTAGCGACTGTCCTCCCCCAATATTTCCCACACTGTTCAAGTCATGTCCATGACTCGTCCAGTTTTGTAACTGCTTGAATCTCTAAAACCCTAGTCATAGCAGATACGATCATCTATCCGTCACACGACTTTAGAGAGGGCCAGTCCATAAGTCGTGCCCCTAGCAACATGTCTCCAACCGTGTAGTGTGAGTGTCACAGCCAAAGGAGATATAAGGATATCCCCCAACAAGATGGTAGTCCGCTAACACTAAGTTAACATGCATAAAGTAAAACGACCAATAAAGTCGCTTGCACCCAAGTATGACTTGGACACGCAGTTTATAACAAAGGAAACTAACAATATGAAACAAAATAAATAATACAGAAAATAAATAATTTGACAGTTAATTAGCAAGGTATACTTGCCTGTTGCGACGCCTGGTGAGCCGCCTGGTGTGTTACAATAAAGGTGGCACAAGATCAACTTCGGTGTTACAACTATGCAAGGGAGCCTCTGTTGGCGGCATGGATGGTTCCATTGGGTCCAGAAGGGTTAAGTTAGTTAGGTTCGATATAAGGTAGTCCAGATTTGCAAGAAGATTATGAAGGATTTGGTTATGGGCGAGGATAAATATTCGAAGAATTCAATATAATAAAATATCTATAACTATTTTATAAAATACCTTTTATTTGGAAACTATGTTTGATCACCAATTATAAATAAAACTATGTTTTTCCTTTATTCAAAATATTACAAATAATTATTTAAAATATAAGAAAACAACTTTGGCTAAAAACTAAAATAAAAAGCCATAAATAATACAAAATTATATAACACTAATTTAGGTAAACACTTAAAATACTTAAAAATATTGAAAAATTATTTTAAAGCTAAAAATCCCATTTAGTCAAAAATAGGATTTTAGTTCATAGACTATATTTTAAAACACCATAAAACAATATAGTAATATTTTCACGTTTTGAAATCAATTTTTGAAATTACATATATAATTACGCATCAATATACTTTTGTTACCAAAATAATTTGGAAATTATATTTCATATTTATTTCCTTAATGCAACAAAATACTAAAGATAATAATAATGATAATGATAAAACTTTTAACAATATATATGTATAATAATAATATTATTATTAATAATCCTAATAATAATAATATATAAAATAATGATAATAATAATACTCTTAACAATATATCATATATATACTCATATGCTAAACTACATACTAATTATAATATTATTAATAAAAAAATAATATTTAAAATAAAAAAAATAAAAAAAAACCACACAAAGCTTTGCACAGCAGCTACACTGCTACTGACTTTTTAGAGAAAAGAACAAAAGGGATAAATATCAAAAAAGAAGGGAAGAGAGAGGGAAAGGGTTCGGGAGAGAGAAAACTCGGGTGAGCGAGAGAGAGAGAGAGAGAGAGGAGGAGGAGGGAGCGGGAGACGGCGGGCGTAGGAGACGCGGGGGCCGGTGGCGGCCTACGGCGGCGGGCGGCACAAGGAGGCGGAGTTCTCAAGGCGGCGGGTTTTTACGGCGACGGAGGAGGAGAATGGGCGCGGGGGTTTCAGCGGGCGCAGGGGTTTCAGCGGAGTAGGCGGCGCCGAGATGGCCGGACCCATGCGGAGCGGTGCGCGAGGGAGGAGCGGAGAGGAGTTCGGGGGCGGCGTACTCCAGCGGAGAGGTGAGGACGCGGGGCGGCGCTCGGATCAGAAAAGAGGGAGACGGGGAGGTGGAGCGGCGCTCAGGCGGAGACCACGACGGAAGGAGCGGGGAGCGACGGAGTAAGGGGTTGAGCGGAGGGGACGGAGAGGGGGTTTTGGGAAGAGGGAAAAGGGGATCGACAGAGCTCCGACTGTGCGCGCCTTGGGTCGAGAGGGTCTCGGCGTTTCCGCGGAGGAGCGGGGCTCAGGCACGGCGGAGTGCCTTCACCGGCGCGGTTACGACGCTGGCCGGGCGGAGGCAGTGGAAGAACAGAGGGTCGGCGGTGCTGAATCTGGCCGGTCGGCCATGGAAGGCGATCGGAGGGGGCGAGCGCAGAAAATTGGGCGGGTTGGCGCCCAGAGCTGGGTTCGACGTTGCGACACAGTGGGTTACGGCCGGTGGCGAGGTTGGCACGGCTCACTCCGGGGTCGGTCGGGGCACGGGTGTCACGACCCGCTCCCGAATAATCGGACACGAGTCGGACACGCCCAGCCTTCGTCGTTAGACACGACGAAGTAAGCTGTACCAAACTAGGGAAATCTAACCAGATAATCATGAATGTATATAATCACAGCATCTAAAAACGTATCCCAGAATGATCACCATAATCCACAATTCTATGTATGTAAATGTACGAGTCATCAAGAATGAAATGTACATGAATTCTAAAGACAATATCTAAGAGTAAAGCTAACAGTCTAAACCTGAAACCTCAAGCTAAGTCATGAACCATCCTGCTCAGCTAAGATCCCGGGCTCTGGCCCATATGGTAGAATGGTATCCTGCAAGCATACCTGCAACTTATCCAGTCAGGAGCGGAGCAAAGTACAGTTCTAGGTAATGAAACATGAACATGAAATGGATACAAGAGTACAGGAAATGAAATACAGGAATGAGCAGGTAAATACAGGAAAGTAGTACAGGAACTGAGTACAGGAGATATGGTACATGAATGTAAAGTACATGAACTATAGTACATGAATGTAAAGTACAGAAAAATGTAACATACAGGAATGTAAAGTACAGGAATGGAACTATAATCCTGCAGTACCAGACATGATGTGCACAATATCGAAATACATCTAGTCCATGTGACCGGCTGGGGTAAGTACAGGAGCATGCACAGGAGTACATAAATAAGGTACGACTTAGGATCCGCGTGCACAGTGCGAGGCCTAAGCTAGGTACAGGAATATATAGTAACCGGGATTGGTCACATGGCTAGTGTATTTCCCCACCCGACGCTAATAAGTACAAGAACAAGAGTACAGGAGTACAGAAGTACATGATATCGTGCCATGACGTGTCACAAGAAAGGGTACAGGAATGTAAATGTACAAAACCATAGAATAGTACTTGCCTTGCTCCGGGAAGGTACGGTGATCGAGAATGGGTAGTAAAGATGTCTGTCCACCTGGTTTTAGTACAATATGGTTAAGCTCTAGACAATATCAACTAACCTTCTATTCTCACCAAAAACTAACCATGAATCATTTATAATTGTATGCTAGTCATATACATTCCTAACTAGAGGTAGAATAATTGATACATTTATTTAACTCAATACTTTATATTATGCACATACTTGTTTATTATTACTAATTAATTCTAAAAGCTGT
Source organism: Iris pallida (assembly GCA_029216955.1). Lineage (NCBI taxonomy): Eukaryota > Viridiplantae > Streptophyta > Magnoliopsida > Asparagales > Iridaceae > Iris > Iris pallida. The sequence goes on from JANAVB010012200.1 coordinate 11,206,974, forward strand.
TTACACTAACAAGATTAGCAACCTTATTTAAATAATTCAATTGTTAATATTCTGAAATCCATTGACAAATACTACCAGTAATCCAGCAGGCCCAATTTAAAGCTTTATAAGTTAAGCCTAAAGCCCACAGTAAGGCACAATTATCATCTAGTCCAGGTACCACTCTTGAAGGTCTCACTGGGCATTCACCAAGTAATGTATATCCAGTTAACCCATATAATGGAACCATTATTTACACAAATTAAACTTGCGATCGCCATACTTTAAAATATTGAGCATGGACATGTTTCATGTAGTAACGCACAGTCTAAAGGAACAACTCATGTTACTAATAGTTTAAGAAAGAAGAGAATTGAGCAACAACAATATGTTCAGCCCATTACTACCCATCCAATACCACAACTATAACCAGCCAACTCATAGGTTTTAGAAAAAAATAATTTAACCATACTTCATCCCTTCCTACCAGAAATATTGCAAATACCAACCCCGAAAACTTGCTATTGAACCGGTGGATGACTTACTTACTAAGAACAACCCCAAAACTAACGTCCATTCAAGCCCATAGCCACAACATTCAAGTTTAGAGAGGCTACTAAACTCAGATTTAGGAGGAGAGCAACATAACACAACTAACCCATCATAAATTTATACAGGAAAGTTTACATAGATTGTTCAAAGTCAAAAGAAGTCTACAAGCCAAAAACTGAAATTCCCACCCACTGCTACTCGCTGATCCTGTCGTACTCAACGTTCCAAGAATGGAATCGAACCCGCAGAACCCAACACAACTCTGGACACACCCACTATTGGACACGAGCAACCAACTGGAGGACACGAACCGACCGCACTACAAACAGAGCTTGGATACGATCAGCTTATAGTTCCTACATCCCAAACATAACCGACCAATCATTAACTCCAGACACGGAATAGTATGCTACTTAACAGTACGAAGGAAAAAAACAATACCTGGAAGAAATCGTACATCACTCTAACGCGAGAACTCGTTCCGATGTGTCAAGCACTGCTCCCGAGTCCAATTACAGTCCCTACATCTTCCGAAATCAAACGACCCCTGGTTCGAACATTCCATCGAACAGATTCTGAGCATTACAAAAGAATAAGTTCATTAGTTATATTTGAATTCCTTAGACTTAGGAAAATATCAAATAATCAAGAATCAGCAAGATCTAATTACTCACACTCAAATCCAGTCCCAACACTTGCAATTAACGCCATCAACCGATCAAATCTCTCCACAATTCTGACTAATCTCAAACTAAGGCAGAGGAGTCCACACTCAGAATTTCGTCCATACAGAAGAAGAACATCCAGATCAAAATAGCAAAGAACTATTGATACTCACCGGAACGATGACCGAAGAAGCAAAACCGACACTTCGACAGAGCGACTGCTACTCCACGAGAAGAATTTGATCGATCTGTCCCTCCGATCTCGATCTGGACACAAGGATCCTACTGTCAAGGAAAATAGAATGATTCGAGCAATTCTTAACGAAGAAGAGGGATTCTAACTTAATCGCTTCGATTGATGTCGATGAAGGTGGTGACGATTGTCCCGCCAGTGAAGGAGATCCGCCTGCAGCTGCCGAAATGATCGCCGGAGCATCGCCTACTACAGCGTTCTTTGCCAGACTGAAATGAACGAGCCGCTCGTTGTCGCCGGAGTCGTCACCGTCGATGTCGTCGAGAACTACACCGCCGTACGTCGCTGGAGAGTTGGTGTGTCGCCGGAGATGAGCTCGCGCGGCCGTCGCCATGGCCGTCGAGACTGTTGAGGACGCACTCGCTGAGAAGTCACCCGCTGTCGTTGTCGACCGGGAGGACATTGCGCCGCCGTGGAGAGGACACCTCGCCGTCGTCGCCGCTCGCCATGGTGGTCGCCGGGGTTGATTAGGGTTTCGTGAGGAAAAGGAGGAAAAGAAAAATCGAGAGTGTTCAGCTCTCAGCAAAAAAATGAGAATGAAAAATACATTATCTCTCCTCACTCAGATTGATATAAAGAATAATGAAAATTTTACAAAAAACACCCTCCACCTAAGGGAATTTTTCAATGGAGCCCTCCCCCTTTTCATTTATTTCAGGACTTAATTAAAATCAGTTAGAAAATTTTAAAAAGGAGTGGGGACCACTAAGTTTGTTACAACAACTTTTCAAATTTGAAAATTTGCTCCCAATTTATTTCCCTCTATAATATCAATCACCATATTACTAATTAAAATAAATAAAATAACTTTTTATTTGAAACCCAATAAATCAATTACTATAATTAAAATAAAAAATTTATTTTCTCAAAAATCGAGAAGTGGAGTTACAAATCTCCCCTCCTTAAATAATTTCGTCCTCGAAATTTAAGAGGCAACAAAACAAACTCAAAGCAAATCTCAAGAAGGTTCAACACAATTTATTATTGTACTTAAGATTCTCAATATCAAAGTACACTCAAGCAAACAAACTGGGATAGCGCTTCCGCATCTCGTCCTCGCGCTCTCATGTGGACTCTCCCGGAGAGTGATGTCTCCACATGACGCGGACAAGTGGAATAGTCTGATTTCGTAGCTGTTTCTCTTTTCTGTCAAGGATCTCCACTGGCTGCTCCTCGTAGGTCAAACTCGGACCCACCTCTAGCTTTGAGAAATCCACCACGTAGCTCGGGTCTGGAATGTAGCGTCGGAGCTGAGAAACGTGAAAAACATCGTGCACTCCCTCCAATCTAGCTGGAAGCGCTAGTCAATATGCCACCTCGCCAATCCGTGCCGTCACGGCGAAAGGTCCGATGAATCTCGGACTGAGCTTTCCGTCTCTGCCAAATCTGATGACGCCTCTAGTCAGTGAGATCTTCAGGAACACTCTATCTCCAACCGCGAACTCAAGTGGCCGTCTGCTGCTGTCCGCCCAATGTTTCTGTCGATCCTGCGCAACTCTGAGATGCTCCCTAAGCCTTGAGACCCCGTACGATAATTACACACAAGAAGTTGAAATAACACGATCTAACGACAATCAAGAATAAAATTCCAATTACCACTTAGAGGAGCAAAATCATGAAGACACAACTATTAAGTACGATCAAAAATCGATAGTTTAACACATGTAGACTAGAACAAGATAGAAAATCATGGTCAGATAGACATGACTTAAGATCGAAGTTTAGACAAGTCACAAACGAAGTATGGAATCAAACTCTGGCAATTTATAATTTTGAGGAATTCCATGATCTAACGATAAAATGTTAATGGGAAGTTAGCAAGGATTGATTAAGGAAACATAATAAATACTCAGGAGGTACAGTATCAAATCAGGATAAACGTGCAAGGATTTGTGATTCTCGAAAACCAATAATCATATGAAAAAGGAATATAATTTCCATGATACCCGAGAACATATAGGTATTTGAAATCACTTTGCTTAGATCCCTACCCCGCCAGTATATATCTGACTGCAGTGGACTTTCGGCTCTGTGACTCAAATAATAATATGTCATCGAATATTCTGTGCACTATATCCATTTTTTTTTCAACAATCATCAACGAAGCAACTCAAAAGGTCACGACATGAAGAATTTAGGACAAGTTTCGACGGTACTCGAAAACCTATGATTGTCTGAAATCACTTCAACTTAAAGTTCCTGCCTCGCCAGTACGCTACTGGCTGCAGTGAACTCTCAGTCTCCATAATCCAGCTAATGGCTGCAGCGCGCAACTGTCATGCCATAGTAGGTCATCGAATAGCCTCTCGACTTTATTCCTAGGAATTTAAAAAGAGTTTCAAGAAATTCAAAATGAGTTTCAATAGTCCAAGTCACGGAAATGGTGAAGTTACCTGACTGTTAGAATACAAGGATTTATTAGGTACTAAGAGACGACAAGGGATCCCATCGGTGAGTACAAAAGGGCAACCAGGGAGATTTAAAATTTCAGACAAGGAGCGAAGTTTCAAATTGTTACGAAATTTCAACTGATATCTGGAATGGTAACAAGATTCCATATATGGGACATTATCCCGAAGGGATAACAGAGTCTTAAAGGATGAACTGAAGCAAGGTATCAGATAGGAGACAAGTTTCAAAATAAGAAGTAAAATCCCGTACTGGAAACAAGGTTCAACAACATCTCAATTAACAACGAAACCTCAGACAAAATTTCGAAGGGAAAACAACCTCCCATAGGATACAAGGTCTCAATTAGAGAACCAATATCAACAAGGTCGTGATTAGGAAATAAAATCTCGATTAGAAAATCTTGACGAGGAAACAAGGTTTTAGAATAGTGACTAGAAAACAGGTTCTAATAGGAGACAAGATATTGGATTGTAAACATGAAACAAGCGAATCTCAATAGCAACAAAATCGTAAATAGAGAACAAGTCCCGAATAAAGTCAAGAATGAGAAATAGAATCTCAAACAAACATCAATAGAAGCGAAGGTTCAAACAAGGTTTCAGAATGATATTTCAAATAGGAATAATTCTCGAATAGTACAAGTTTGATTAACGAACAGAATATCAATAAACGAGTAGGAACAAGTGTCCATTAAACAAGCAAAATCTTGGATAGGAGACAAGATCGAAACAAAAACAGTGGACCAACAACTCTCGACTAGAAAATCAAAGTCATGAATAAGAAAACAAGTCTCGAATAGGAAACGAAATCTTCAAAACCCTCAAAGGTATTTGCAACAATGTCTGCATAGGACGGAGCTTTAAACAAGTTTCGAATGAGGAACAGGATTTCGAAATGAATTCTCGAGAAACGATTAAATATCAATTAACATGAAGTTTGATAAAGAAACAAAATTTGCAAATAGGAGCCATCACTAGGAAACAAGGTCAGGAATGATGAATATGCAAACGGTATCGAATAATGAATTTCAAACAATTATCGATTTGTGGATCTGAAACAAGTTTACCGAAACAGGAAATAATATCTCAAAGTAAGTTTCGACATCAATCAAGATTTCAAAAATAGAAAACAAGAAGTTTTGAAAAAATGATCTAGGTGCTAAGAGGATTTTAAGGAGAGGCTGGATTGCTAATCAGATACATGGTTTTCTCAACCATGCAAAAGAAATCTTTTGTCTTCAATCTGTCTTCGGTATTTCCTCCGGGACTGGAATCACTTCAATCTTCTTCACTGTCCTGACGTAGACTGGTCCATGCGGTAATGCTCCATATAGCTGCTGAATCTGGAGAGGCGGGTCCTTCTGCTGCGGTCCTGGTGCTCCTCGTGCTTGTTCTCGGGCAGTGCGATCAACGGTCTCCGGACAATCTTTGACTTGGTGAGTAGGTGATCCGCAGTACAAGCGTAGTCTCCGTCTTTTGTGGCATTCGTCGTAGTGGTGTCCTGGGCTGCGGCAGAAAATACAAATGATAGTCGGCTGAATCTGAATCTCCTGCTGGGCTGAAGAAGTGTTGTCTGAGTGTGGCGACGCTTTACGGATCCACAGTAGTTGCTATCTCGGCCATAAGTCTTCATGTCTCTTCTGAGCTTTAGTTTGCGTCTCGTTCCATTGTCTGCGCTACATTCTTGATCTCCTGGCTGGTGACTCTAATCTTCAGAGAAGTTGGGTCCTCGAAAACTTGGTGGTCTTCAGTGGCAGCTCCAGGTTCTCGATCTGTTTCTCGATAGAAATATGCGCTCGGTGTCGGGAAAATCCAAGGTCTGAGAGTCTGGAAGTCAGAAGTCCTCTCTAGCTCGGAAAATGTATCTGCAAGTCTGGATTGGAAAAGGACGGCCTGCTGGTGTCAAGGAACTCTTGAAACGTCTTCGTCAACTGCGTACTACCCATGGGGATAGTAGAATGATAGAAGATAGTGGGAGCTCGAAATCCTCAAGTGTAGGTGGATCGACTGTCCCGACGTCGCGTGCTTGAATTATCTGAAAAACAGAAAACTGTTAAAATATCCTAAACCTAAAACGATAAGTGTTTATAGATATCAATATACCTGATATACCTGATATACCATTATTTCCCGATTTTCTTATGCTGTGATCAAGTTTCCCTAGTTAATCAAGTCCCCCAATAGTACGCTAAGACCTAGGTACCATTAGGATAGACCTGTATGGGACACCACTAAAAACATGTCACGACCCGCTCCCGAATAATCGGACACGAGTCGGACACGCCCAGCCTTCGTCGTTAGACACGACGAAGTAAGCTGTACCAAACTAGGGAAATCTAACCAGATAATCATGAATGTATATAATTACAGCATCTAAAAACGTATCCCAGAATGATCATCATAATCCACAATTCTATGTATGTAAATGTACGAGTCATCAAGAATGAAATGTACATGAATTCTAAAGACAATATCTAAGAGTAAAGCTAACAGTCTAAACCTGAAACCTCAAGCTAAGTCATGAACCATCATGCTCAGCTAAGATCCCGGGCTCTGGCCCATATGGTAGAATGGTATCCTGCAAGCATACCTGCAACTTATCCAGTCAGGAGCGGAGCAAAGTACAGTTCTAGGTAATGAAACATGAACATGAAATGGATACAAGAGTACAGGAATGAGCAGGTAAATACAGGAAAGTAGTACAGGAACTGAGTACAGGAGATATGGTACATGAATGTAAAGTACATAAACTATAGTACATGAATGTAAAGTACAGGAAAATGTAACATACAGGAATGTAAAGTACAGGAATGGAACTATAATCCTGCAGTACCAGACATGATGTGCACAATATCAAAATACATCTAGTCCATGTGACCGGCTGGGGTAAGTACAGGAGCATGCACAGGAGTACATGAATAAGGTACGACTTAGGACCCGCGTGCACAGTGCGAGGCCTAAGCTAGGTACAGGAATATATAGTAACCGGGATTGGTCACATAGCTAGTGTATTTCCCCACCCGACGCTAATAAGTACAAGAACAAGAGTACAGGAGTACAGAAGTACATGATATCGTGCCATGACGTGTCACAAGAAAGGGTACAGGAATGTAAATGTACAAAACCATAGAATAGTACTTGCCTTGCTCCGGGAAGGTACGGTGATCGAGAATGGGTAGTAAAGATGTCTGTCCACCTGGTTTTAGTACAATATGGTTAAGCTCTAGACAATATCAACTAACCTTCTATTCTCACCAAAAACTAACCATGAATCATTTATAATTGTATGCTAGTCATACACATTCCTAACTAGAGGTAGAATAATTGATACATTTATTTAACTCAATACTTTATATTATGCACATACTTGTTTATTATTACTAATTAATTCTAAAAGCTGTTTACACTAACAAGATTAGCAACCTTATTTAAATAATTCAATTGTTAATATTCTGAAATCCATTGACAAATACTACCAGTAATCCAGCAGGCCCAATTTAAAGCTTTACAAGTTAAGCCTAAAGCCCACAGTAAGGCACAGTTATCATCTAGTCCAGGTACCACTCTTGAAGGTCTCACTGGGCATTCACCAAGTAATATATATCCAGTTAACCCATATAATGGAACCATTATTTACACAAATTAAACTTGTGATCGCCATACTTTAAAATATTGAGCATGGACATGTTTCATGTAGTAACGCACAGTCTAAAGGAACAACTCATGTTACTAATAGTTTAAGAAAGAAGAGAATTGAGCAACAACAATATGTTCAGCCCATTACTACCCATCCAATACCACAACTATAACCAGCCAACTCATAGGTTTTAGAAAAAAATAATTTAACCATACTTCATCCCTTCCTACCAGAAATATTGCAAATACCAACCCCGAAAACTTGCTATTGAACCGGTGGATGACTTACTTACTAAGAACAACCCCAAAACTAACGTTCATTCAAGCCCATAGCCACAACATTCAAGTTTAGAGAGGCTACTAAACTCAGAGTTTAGGAGGAGAGCAACATAACACAACTAACCCATCACAAATTTATACATGAAAGTTTACATAAATTGTTCAAAGTCAAAAGAAGTCTACAAGCCAAAAACTTAAATTCCCACCCACTGCTACTCGCTGATCCTGCCGTACTCAACGTTCCAAGAATGGAATCGAACCCGCAGAACCCAACATAACTCTGGACACACCCACTATTGGACACGAGCAACCAACTGGAGGACACGAACCGACCGTACTACAAACATAGCTTGGATACGATCAGCTTATAGTTCCTATATCCCAAACATAACCGACCAATCATTAACTCCAGACACGGAATAGTATGCTACTTAACAGTACGAAGGAAAAAAATAATACCTGGAAGAAATCGTACATCACTCTAACGCGAGAACTCGTTCCGATGTGTCAAACACTGCTCCCGAGTCCAATTACAGTCCCTGCATCTTCCGAAATCAAACGACCCCTGGTTTGAACATTCCATCGAACAGATTCCGAGCATTACAAAAGAATAAGTTCATTAGTTATATTTGAATTCCTTAGACTTAGGAAAATATCAAATAATCAAGAATTAGCAAGATCTAATTACTCACACTCAAATCCAGTCCCAACACTTGCAATTAACGCCATCAACCGATCAAATCTCTCCACAATTCTGACTAATCTCAAACTAAGGCAGAGGAGTCCACACTCAGAATTTTGTCCATACAGAAGAAGAACATCCAGATCAAAATAGCAAAGAACTATTGATACTCATCGGAACGATGACCGAAGAAGCAAAATCGATACTTCGACAGAGCGACTGCTACTCCACGAGAAGAATTTGATCGATCTGTCCCTCCGATCTCGATCTGGACACAAGGATCCTACTGTCAAGGAAAATAGAATGATTCGAGCAATTCTTAACGAAGAAGAGGGATTCGAACTTACTCGCTTCGATTGATGTCGATGAAGGTGGTGACGATTGTCCCGCCAGTGAAGGAGATCCGCCTGCAGCTGCCGAAATGATCGCCGGAGCATCGCCTACTACAGCGTTCTTTGCCAGACTGAAATGAACGAGCCGCTCGTTGTCGCCGGAGTCGTCACCGTCGATGTCGTCGAGAACTACACCGCCGTACGTCGCTGGAGAGTTGGTGTGTCGCCGGAGATGAGCTCGTGCGGCCGTCGCCATGGCCGCCGAGACTGTTGAGGACGCACTCGCTGAGAAGTCACCCGCTGTCGTTGTCGACCGGGAGGACATTGCGCCGCCGTGGAGAGGACGCCTCGCCGTCGTCGCTGCTCGCCATGGTGGTCGCCGGGGTTGATTAGGGTTTCGTGAGGAATGGGAGGAAAAGGAAAATCGAGAGTGTTCAGCTCTCAGCAAAAAAATGAGAATGAAAAATACATTCTCTCTCCTCACTCAGATTGATATAAAGAATAATGAAAATTTTACAAAAAATACCCTCCACCTAAGGGAATTTTTCAATGGAGCCCTCCCCCTTTTCATTTATTTCAGGACTTAATTAAAAATCAGTTAGAAAATTTTAAAAAGGAGTGGGGACCACTAAGTTTGTTACAATAACTTTTCAAATTTAAAAATTTGCTCCCAATTTATTTCCCTCTATAATATCAATCACCATATTACTAATTAAAATAAATAAAATAACTTTTTATTTGAAACCCAATAAATCAATTACTATAATTAAAATAACAAATTTATTTTCTCAAAAATTGGGAAGTGGAGTTACAACGGGCGGCACTCGAATTTCTGGACGGCGGGGTTAGGTAAGGTACATATATATATATTTTTTTCCTTTGCTTTTGTTGGTGGTGATGCTGGTGATTTGGGTTTCGTGGTGATAGATTTGGTGTCGGGGAAGGAGGCGAGGTTTCCGCCATTGGTGGTTGGACGTGGGGTGCTGGTCGGGGATAAACGACGATGGTGGTGATGATGTTCATGGGGTCGGACTGTTGGAAGTCGAAGAAGGCAAGTGGTGATGGCGATTGTGGTGACTGTTGTGTTCCGTCGGGTGGTGGTCTTGGTCGCCGGCATAATGTTGGACAAGAGTGGAGAGGGGGTGCAGGTGGTTGCTTGGTCGGAGGGTCAGTGTCGGGGGTTTGGTCGGAGGGCAGGGAACAGGACGGCGAAGGCGATAGCTATGGATAGGCTAGGATTATGGATTTTACTTGTCGTGTCGGGGTTGTCGACACGGAGAACACAATGTATATGTAACACATGGAATAAGAATTGGACGGGGAACACGGACACGATGCACGCACGTTTGGTTGTAGAGAATTTGTGGGTGTTAAAAATTCATGGAAGAGTACCTGCCTATTTATAGGATGTGGGAATTCCCAGTTGGATAAAGATTAGAATTTATTTAAAACCCAAATAGATAAATACCATATTAATTTAAATAGTTTTAAAGCGATTTCAATCAAATTTCGAATCAATTTAAATCTAGGTAAATCTTTATATTAAAATAGAATCCATAAAATACATCCATATTTTTAAATCATAATAATTTATCTAAATATCAATCAAACAAAATTTAAAAATATATTTTTATGAACACTAATATTTTAATAATAATTAATTTCAAAAATAAACATAAATATTTAAATATTTAAAATACCTTATTGCTAAATAATTTATTATAAATAATAAAAATAAAATTTGAAAACATACATGAAATAATTTTTCATGTGCTTTACACGAGTAGCATATTCTAGTTTTCTAATTTACCACTATTAAAATAAGATAGTATTTTATAAATAATTTAAAATAATAATTTTGCCAACCTCGAAAATACTTTTTACCACTTTAAGGAAAATAATTATTATATATATTTTTTTGAAACCATCACCGAAAATAAAATCAAAAATTATTTTTTCTAAAAATATGTACCTTGCACATATTCGCACTCGACGAGAAAATACGAAAAACGTAAATTTCCGTGCGACGTACAATACGACTATGCGATGTATAAATACAAAAAAAATCAGTACTAAAAAAATATAATAGAAATTTTGGGATTTTACATCCTACCCAACTTACTAGAATTTTGTCCTCGAAATTAAGAATAAGTAGGGGGTGAGAAGATACAAGGGTACGATCAAATTGTTGGACGAGGCAAGAAAACAACATTTAACACAAACATGCATTAGGGAATCGTGATTTAGATAAATACGAAAATAATGCACGGATATGGTAATGGATGAGGGTCGCTAGCTAATGCAAGATAGAGAAGGATTTAAGGGTTAGGTAATGAAGGTAAAGTAATTAGAGAGCAAGGGTACATGGTTCCTTAGAGTGAAGTTACGCGTCTAGGTTTAGGGGTGGTTAAGGAAATAGTTCTAGTCATTTCTAAATTTCAAATGATTAGAGATCATGATCAAGAGTCGAAGAATAGGGCGAATAACTCGAGCCGAAGTGGTAAACACATGGCTTGGTTGATGGCTAACTATAACTATCATGGTCATAGGGGAACACTTGGTGTCTATCTATTAAGTTCGAGTGTTCTGTCTTTCCAATTTAAGTGAAAGACAAAACGAATAAGAGTTCGAAGGAGATGTTTATTGAATACGAACATGTGGTTCAAAGACGACTGAAAAATTTTCAAAAAAGAATTGCCAAGGCAAACGTTGATGAGATTCTAGAGAGCAAGCTTAACTATATTTCCATCGACGTATAACGATAAATAAAAGCGAACCAAAGTGCACTCGGTTGATCAGACCATCATGCACCGGTTCTGACTAGACAATATGTTAGTGAGCGCGCACTCAATAGCATGTGTCTTGAACAAGTTTGATAACGGTTAAACTTGCAAAACTAGGCTATAGTAGCAACATTTAGTCAAGATGGTAAAATATAGACACGTGAGATTATTATTGAAAGAAACTAGAATTAGTTCTAAGTCTTGTTTGGTGCCTATATTACCTTTTGTCTAAGTCTTGGTGGCTAGATAAGTTAGGGTCCTATAAGTTCTAGAACCTAAGTGAACTTGCTAATATAGGTCACAAGGACAAAGGGATTGCTAGGTCATAAGGCATTCTACCCAACTTACAAGAGTTAAACTAGTAGGATGATGGAACAATGGGTCACGTCCACCTAGTATGGGTTACCTTATTAATCTCTATCAAGCACGAAAGAAGGGCACGAATTACGATAGAAGGGATCAAGCAAGATGCAACTCGAGGAGAAGGCGATCAAGTATGTGGATGAGATCCTAGACTCTAATCCTATACGCAGCTTTGCTTGGTACGGTAAAGTAACCAAACAATTTATTCTTGACCTGCATGGACCACCACAAAAATATGTAACGCCCCAGTCCCAATATACGTAGGACTAGGAACGTAGGCATGCCAGCTGTATACATACGAAGTACAGGGCCTTATATGTATACATAAGCTGTAAAATACAGTAAACCACAACTAACTAATCTCATCCACAAAAATAATGGAATAAAAGATATCATAAAACTGAATTGTTTTGGTACAATACGTTGGGCGGAGACAAAGTCCACTACCAACTATCTCAATGAAAGAAAGGTACAAGAAATCGATCGATAAAATGGCAAGACGAACCAAGCGCAATCGTCTTCGAAAGAATGGAGAAGACCACGCCTCGGCTAGGATACCTGCGGAAGACATGAACACACACCTAGGGAAAAACCAGGTCCTCAGACGGACGTAGCAAGATACAGGAAGAACAAGCTAATATGAACTGTCAGAATAATAAAATAATATATAAAGACTACTCTAGACACAAATTTGCAAGGAGATTCTAACCGCCTAATGTGCAATTTAAAGGACAACTTTTATGCGCATGGGTAGGATTTTAGGCTATGTGTACGTAACTGGCATCCAGTCATCTGTATTCGTCCGTAACGTCTAAAACGTCAGAGGGCATCTGCAAATAAATCGCCACAGTTCCATCCGAAGACTGTGGTTTACCTGTTTGGATTCCCATACGCACTAGCGACTGTCCTCCCCTAATATTTCCCACACTGTTCAAGTCATGTCCATGGCTCGTCCAGTTTTGTAACTGCTTGAGTCTCTAAAACCCTAGTCATAGCAAATACGATCATCTATCCGTCACACGACTTTAGAGAGGGCCAGTCCATAAGTCGTGCCCCTAGCAACATGTCTCCAACCGTGTAGTGTGAGTGTCACAGCCAAAGGAGATATAAGGATATCCCCCAACAAGATGGTAGTCCGCTAACACTAAGTTAACATGCATAAAGTAAAACGACTAATAAAGTCGCTTGCACCCAAGTATGACTTGGACACGCATTTTATAACAAAGAAAACTAACAATATGAAACAAAATAAATAATACAGAAAATAAATAATTTGACAGTTAATTAGCAAGGTATACTTGCCTGTTGCGACGCCTGGTGAGCCGCCTGGTGTGTTACAATAAAGGTGGCACAAGATCAACTTCGGTGTTACAACTATGCAAGGGAGCCTCTGTTGGCGGCATGGATGGTTCCATTGGGTCCAGAAGGGTCAAGTTAGTTATGTTCGATATAAGGTAGTCCAGATTTGCAAGAAGATTAGGAAGGATTTGGTTATGGGCGAGGATAAATATTCGAAGAATTCAATATAATAAAATATCTATAACTAGTTTATAAAATACCTTTTATTTGGAAACTAGGTTTGATAACCAATTATAAATAAAACTAGGTTTTTCCTTTATTCAAAATATTACAAATAATTATTTAAAATATAAGAAAACAATTTTGGCTAAAAACTAATTTTATCATATATTATTTTTAATAAAAAGCCATAAATAATACAAAATAATATAACACTAATTTAGGTAAACACTTAAAATACTTAAAAATATTGAAAAATCATTTTAAAGCTAAAAATCCCATTTAGTCAAAAATAGGATTTTAGTTCATAGACTATATTTTAAAACACCATAAAACAATATAGTAATATTTTCACGTTTTGAAATCAATTTTTGAAATTACGTATATAATTACGCATCAATATACTTTTGTTACCAAAATAATTTGGAAATTATATTTTATATTTATTTCCTTAATGCAACAAAATACTAAAGATAATAATAATGATAATGATAAAACTTTTAACAATATATATGTATAATAATAATAATAATAATAATAATAATAATAATAATAATAATAATCATCCTAATAATAATAATATATAAAATAATGATAATAATAATACTCTTAACAATATATCATATATATACACATATGCTAAACTACATACTAATTATAATATTATTAATAAAAAATAATAATATTTAAAAAAAAAACCACACAAAGCTTTCCACAGCAGCGACGCTGCTACTGACTTTTTAGAGAAAAGAACAAAAGGGATAAATATCAAAAAAAGAAGGAAAGAGAGAGGGAAAGGGTTCAGGAGAGAAAACTCGGGTGAGCGAGAAAGAGAGAGAGAGAGGAGGAGGAGGGAGCGGGAGACGGTGGGCGTAGGAGACGCGGGGCCGGTGGCGGCCTACGGTGGCGGGCGGCACAAGGAGACGGAGTTCTCAAGGCGGCGGGTTTTCGCGGCGGCGGAGGAGGAGGATGGGCACGGGGGTTTCAGCGGGCGCTGGGGTTTCAGCGAAGCAGGCGGCGCCGAGATGGCCGGACCCAGGCGGAGCGGAGCGGTGCGCGAGGGAGGAGCGGAGAGGAGTTCGGGGGCGGCGTACTCCGGCGGAGAGGTGAGGACGCGGGGCGGCGCTCGGGATCGGAGAAGAGGGAGACGGGGAGGTGGAGCGGCGCTCAGGCGGAGACCGCGGCGGAAGGAGCAGGGAGCGCCGGAGTAAGGGGTTGAGCGGAGGGGACGGAGAGGGGGTTTTGGAAAGAGGGAAAAGGGGATCGACGGAGCTCCGGCTGCGCGTGCCTTGGGTCGAGAGGGTCTCGGCGTTTCCGCGGAGGAGCGGGGCTCAGGCGCGGTGGAGCGCCTTCACCGGCGCGGTTACGGCGCTGGCCGGGCGGAGGCAGTGGAAGAACGGAGGGTCGGCGGTGCTGAATCTGGCCGGTCGGCCACGGGAGGCAATCGGAGGGGGCGAGCGCGGGAAATTGGGCGGGTTGGCGCGCAGAGCTGGGTTCGACGTCGCGACACAGCGGGTTGCGGCCGGTGGCGAGGTTGGCACGGCTCACTCCGTGGTCGGTCGGGGCACGGGCGGCACTTGGATTTCTGGCCGGCGGGGTTAGGTAAGGTACATATATTTTTTTTTTCCTTTGCTTTTGTTGGTGGTGATGCTGGTGATTTGGGTTTCGTGGTGATGGATTTGGTGTCGGGGAAGGAGGCGAGGTTTTCGCCATTGGTGGTTGGACGTGGGGTGCTGGTCGGGGATAAACGACGATGGTGGTGATGATGTTCATGGGGTCGGACTGTTGGAAGTCGGAGAAGGCAAGTGGTGATGGCGATGGTGGTAACTGTTGTGTTCCGTCGGGTGGTGGTCTTGGTCGCCGGCAAAATATTGGACAGAGAGTGCAGAGGGGGTGCAGGTGGTTGCCTGGTCGGAGGGTCAGTGTCGGGGGTTTGGTCGGAGGGTAGGAAACGGGACGGCGAAGGCGATAGCTATGGATAGGCTAGGATTATGGATTTTACTTGTCGTGTCGGGGTTGTCGACACGGAGAACACAATGTATATGTAACACATGGAATAAGAATTGGACGGGGAACACGGACACGATGCACGCACGTTTGGTTGTGGAGAATTTGTGGGTGTTAAAAATTCATGGAAGAGTACCTGCCTATTTATAGGATGTGGGAATTCCCAGTTGGATAAAGATTAGGATTTATTTAAAACTCAAATAGATAAATGCCATATTAATTTAAATAGTTTTAAAGCAATTTCAATCAAATTTCGAATCAATTTAAATCTAGGTAAATCTTTATATTAAAATTGAATCCATAAAATACATCCATATTTTTAAATCATAATAATTTATCTAAATATCAATCAAACAAAATTTAAAAATATATTTTTATGAACACTAATATTTTAATAATAATTAATTTCGAAAATAAACATAAATATTTAAATATTTAAAATACCTTATTGCTAAATAATTAATTATAAATAATAAAAATAAATTTTGAAAACATACATGAAATAATTTTTTATGTGCTTTACACGAGTAGCATATTCTAGTTTTCTAATTTACCACTATTAAAATAAGATAGTATTTTATAAATAATTAAAAATATTAATTTTGCCAACCTCGATAATACTTTTTACCACTTTAAGAAAAATAATTATTATATATATATTATTTTGAAACCATCACCGAAAATAAAATAAAAAATTATTTTTCTAAAAATATGTACCTTGCACATATTCGCACTCGACGAAAAATACGAAAAACGTAAATTCCCGTGCGACGTACAATACGACTATGCGATGTATAAATACAAAAAAAAATCAGCACTAAAAAAATATAATAGAAATTTAGGGGTTTTACATGATATTTTATAAAACAAATAAGGGGTATTTATGACGTTTTAAACAAAACCCCTCAATCACCCTCGTTAACCTTCCGATTTGTGGGGTTAAAAAAATGGACAAAAGAGGATGAAATAAACCCTCACTTAACCCTCTATAACCTTCCCTCCTAAACCCCCACCCTCAAACCAAGCATGATTTTATTTTCCCTTACTTAACTCTCTTAACCCTCAATCCAAGCAGACCCTCAGCTCCATAAAGTAGTATATTTTTTAACATTAGAGAGGACTTGCAATCTGTAACAGAGCAGAATGAGCTGAATGGAAGAGAAGTATTCAAACAACTGACCGAAATTTTTGGAATAAAGACTTTTTGATTGTTGTTATGAAAAAAAAGCAAGAAAAAGATTTTAAAATATCAAAACAATCGAAAATTCTAACAAATACACTTTATCGTAACTTTCAGAATGGCATAGAAGCTTTTCCAAACGGATTGAACACCCTATGTGTAGGTTTCATCTGATTTATCTACAACTACTACAATAAAAAGCTGTTATTCCAAACATTTGGGAACCACTACATGAATTGTTTTCTTCAATTATGTTGTGCCATTTCCTCTCTAAAATATTGAGAGGAGCGCTCAATGTGTATTATGGAAGAACTCTTTTCATACATATCCAACAAAATTTTACACCCTGTTGTCAACTAGCTAAACAACCCTCCTTTTAGATGGGGGCTTGGAAGCAACAGTAAATATATAAGATATTAAGCACAACAAAGATGTTGTCATAGACAGAAAGAGAGCAATGGAATGAAATTATAAGAATAATGCAAGGAAATAACAATAAAGGTACTATGCAGATTAAACGTAAGTGGTATATACTAAAAATCCTTTATCTCCCTTGGGCTTCGTGAGCCCTCTGAATTTTCCGTGACTTTGATTTCTGGAGTGTCAGAGATGTCAATCTCTGAAAACTTTCTTCACTAGTTTGTAGTAGACAAGATTATCTTCATTTAGATATATCATGTCTCATTCAAACATGTTTTCTTGTGCTCTTTTTACATCGTGCAACTTTCGGATCAATTTAGGCCAATTTATCGTTTCCGTAAAATGTGACCTAACTTCCAATTTAATTTCGGGGCCCAAAATCGGTCCAATCTAATCGACCCAATATATTATTCTGATCTATTTTGAGTCTACTACGCACGTGCTACTTGCGTGCCACCCAATTGATCTCCCGTGTGCTCCTATTTTATCCATGATTATAAATGATTTAATTTATAATTATGATCAAACCTTAGCCCAAACTTGACCAAACTTGACCCAACACCTAGCCCAATTTTATGTGACCCCTCTCAGGACTACCCAAACACCTCACAAAAATTTCTCTCTTCTCTATTCTAAAATATCTCTTTCTCTCTCTCTCTTTATATATATATATATATATATATATATATATATATATATATATATATATATATATATATATATATATATATATATATATCTCCTTACCTACTCACACACTCAACCCCCCTCCATCATACCAGCACCCCCCCTCCATCCGCCTAGCCGACAGCCCCTTACCCCTCCATGCTTCTCCTTCTTTTTTTCTTCTTCATATTACACTACACCATCATCACAATCTTCATTTTCTTCCTCTCCTTCTCTTCTCCACCTTCTTCTTCTCACCTTCACCATCTCACCAACTTCATCTCTCCATGGCTGAACATCTCCTCCTCATTTTCTTCTTTATCATCATCCTCAATACTACCACCATCACCACCATTAACATCACCATCCTCACCATCATCTTACTCTTCTCCTCCTCCTCTGATTGGTTGTAGCAGCCATGGCCACAGCAGCAGCAGCAGTGGCAATAAGGCAGCGCGCAGCAGCAACCAGCGGCTGCAGCAGCAGTGGCTATCGCACCACCACCGTGCAACGACGGTCGCCGTAACCCCGACCGCAACCGCCCCATGGTCGGCCGACCCTGGGCGACCCCCCCTCCCGGGTGGTCATCATCCTCCCCGGCGCGTACGTTAGGCTATTCGTACGTTTCGTACGAAATCCCGCCGTGACGCGCGCGAAATTGAAGTCAGAATTCGTTCTTAGGACAGCGACTTTGTGCACATTTTTCGAGAAATTCGACCGTTGAATTGACGAACTCTTTGCTCCATCACAATCTCGGTATATACCGCTTCATCCTTGTCAAGTTTCAACCGTTAATTCCATCGTTTGATATGCCAAAATCAGCCACCAAGTTGACCCTTTAAATTGTGTTATTTTTGGACAGTTTTGTGGAGCCAACTTCGTGGACTTGTATCTCCGCCATCGTAGCTCCGTTTGGCGTACCACTGGTTCCTATGTGCAGCTGGTATAACCCTCTTCCTGTCCCTTAAGTTTTATTTTATTGTGAGCTTGTTTGGTTGGTTGAATTTGATGCCCAAGTTGGTCGTCTGAATTCGTAATTTCCAACTTGTAAAATCCTAATTTTGGATCCGGGACTCCGGATTCAAATTTTGATACCACTAGTAGACTTGTGGCATCCTTTTAACACGAATTCATATAAATTTTGTTAGATTTGAAGGACGTGAGCCCCGACACGCATTTCGGTGCAAGACGGGCTCCACAGTCCGAGTCAACGCGCCATTTTGAGATCGACTCATCGAAATCCAATTTTGGATATACTGTTGAATTCTTATCGTCATTCTAGAATCGTTGATATATACTTTGTTAGATTTAGTGAACATTAGCTCCGGCACGCATTTTCGTGCAAATTGGATTCCAATATCCGGGTCAACGGACCAATTTGAGATAGGGCCATCGGAATCCAATTCCGGATATACCGTTGAGTTCATATCGTCATTCTGAATTCGTGGACATATATTTTGCTAGATTTTGAGAACTTTTATCTGGCACATTTTTCGATACAAAGTTGGTCCAACATAGACACCATTTTGACCCGAAATTATATTTTTGCCTCTGTGTCCAAATTGGACTTATGGGTAGGCTATTCTGGCTATTTTGACCATTCTGGATATGTTGGTGATGGTTGTTTCATCATCCAACAACATCTGTAGACTTTTTCCTTATCTATCACTATTTGTTATAATTTTTTTCTTTTTGGTTCGTACTTTGAGATCCGTGTATCGAAATTAAGATCTGTTGATTCCTGTGATTTCACATTACTAAAATTGACCAGTTGACTATGTGGATGATTATAGAGACTAGTTTTGACCTAGTTTAACCTAGAGTGGACTAGGAGTTGACCAGAGTTGGCCAGTTGACCAAAGTCAACTGTAAGTCAATATTTGACCCAGTTGACTTAGTTAGACCTAGAATAGGCCAGAAGCATATAATTAATGTATTTATATATATTGTTTACTCTAGAACACTAAGTAACTCTGTAAATTCATATTAGGTCTCTGTGACGTCGGTTCAGGCATAGACCCTCACTTATTGCTCAGGACAGCAGGCGAGTACATTCTCTGATAGTTTTTATTATCTTGATATCTGCTATATCCGATTACTTGATTCCTGGCATGATGGTACATGGACTAGTATACGTCAGATCCTGTCATGAGATGCCATTCCTCGGTTATTATGGTATATTGGTACATTATTCGATCTTGTTTTCTTATACTTGTATAGACACTGATTCCTAAGGGAATTTGCTACCCTCTTAGAGAATCCTGCATCATAACGTGACATGTCCGGATCCATTATACTACTCGGGGATGGAGATTTATTTGATGTTATGTGATCATACCCCACCATGCGTGTTTCATGTGAGTATTAATCATACAACCCATGTATGATTAGCCAAGTGTTAGTCATGCATCTTACGTATGACTAGCCAGGCCATATTCCTGTACAAGTTCCTAAGCCGATCACATAATGCTCTAATATCTCAAGGCACTATTTATATTTATATTATACATCAGATATTCATGTACTATTTTGTATTCCAGTATTTTATACCCTAACATGATATCCAGTTTTACATATACTACTTTATTTCTAGTCATGATATTTCATCTTGTACTTCATTATAATTGTCTCTTATAGAATTTGTCAATTTATATGAAACTGTTGTTAGTTTATGTACTCGTTCCCATCCTGACTGGATACGTTGACCATATTTTTAGGAGTTGTTATGCCCTCATTATTGGACAACAGGATGATGCTAGCTAAGGCAGATCTCTATATTCTTTTACCGTGAGTTGTCTTCCAGGAGTTCTAGGTCTGGTAGTTATTTTAGTTTTTTTATTATTTTTCCTCCATTTTATTTCTGGTCTCATATGATCTTTTTATAGATTCTAGTTGTTCTAGTGATATTGTTATCTCTCGTCTTATCTTCCTTAGCATTTGTGATATGATATAAGTAACTTTATAGTTATGAATCTTTTAGATGTTGTAGTTAGTATCGGGTACTTGACAGCGCTCTACCATCGATACTGCGGCGTAGGCTGGGCGTGACCCACGTATTCGTATCCGTATATCCGGGTACGAATCATGACACGTTTTTAGTGGTGGCCCATGCAGGTCAGTCTTTGTTATGAATGCGAAGTCGTGGTAGTACTTGAGCTTATCTGTACTACTACGAGCCTGTCCTAGGATTAAGATTGAGTCATGGAATATTTTAGGATTTTGGTACTCAGTCACATATTAGGAACTCTTAATAAATTCCAGGGATGACCCCTGGGAGTCTTATTTCAAAAGTTTTTCAAGTATATTTCCCACTTGCTTCTATTTGTCCCGATTTTGAAATATATGTCCGTTATCAAACCCTATTCTTACATTGGGATGTGTTTATGGACTCCAGAGGGAACTAGAATGTATAAGTTGAACTTATATATCATCTAGGTTGAGAAGAGAATATGATTAACCAATCTTATATGAAGGTTAAGAATTATTTTAGATTATATCCCAGGAATCTTGATCTAGATAATACCTTTGGGACATCCCCTGAGCACCTCCTTCTAAATCCTACCTCGAAATTTGTTTCCGCTTGTTTCCATTTACTTATCCTTGATTCGTTGATGAATCTTGATGTTCGTTGTTGACTTTGATTTTGTTTCTAGATAAGTTTTTATGAATTGAGTTAAGATATATTTTGATAACATATTTGATGAGGATAATGAGAAGGGTAAATGTCTACTTTATTTATAGAGTTTAGAATTTATCGCAGTCATACAAGCTAGCATGACAAGGACATGGAGCCTAATTTTGGATATTCTATCATAGTTGTGAAATTTAGATTTTCTTACAGTCATACCGGTTAGCATGGTAAGGAATCTAGATAACATGATTATATGGTGTATACCTTAGTTATGGACTATATCGTTTATTGCAGCTATGCTTACTAGCGTGACAGAAATTTTGGCAACATGATTTCGGATAGACATGTATGGTTATCAGATCATATCTTAAATTGATTCACTTCTTTTGACCAAATAAGCAAGAACAATTCCTACCGTTATTTCTTGTCTTATCATTCTTCCTTATCGTATGATGATTTTCTCATCTTACCATTATTCTCTTGTCTTAATTAACCTTGTCTTAATTACGACCATCTATCTCGTATCTATATCTTTCATCTATACTTTGAAAATTTTGAAATTCTCATATCTCTTTACCGTGGAAAAGTCGAGGAAGTATCGTAATCATCTATCTCGTAGAAGATGAATTAGTTCTCAAGTGGTAACTTGGTAGGAATATGAGATGTTGGACATTTAGAAAATAAAACTTGGGATAAATATATGACTGAGATTTGAAATCAAATCAAAAGGCCGGTATTATCAAGTAGGGAAAACGATTACACTTGGAGAATTATTTTGAGTATAGATGGTTTTAGGAGGAACGAAGAATGATTTCGAGAATTGGAGTGTGCACGAAACTATAATATTTCATGGTTGTTATTACAGCTGATGAGGATATTCGAGGACGACTAGATGTTGAGAACCTAAATATTTTAAGTTAGTGATTCTTGAGATGTTTTATTTTAAATTCAGGCAAAGTACTATGTTTAGGAATTCAAGATACATGGAAAGGATATTATGATTGCATGCAGTAATGATGCTAAATTAAATAAGTATTGGTAGAGAATAATTGAGAACTGGTGGGAAAAAAATTGAGTTATAAGCAAATCTAGAGATTTTGTAAGATTACCAAATTTAAGAAGAGTGATATCTGAAGGTACAATTGGAAGATATGTGGAGGTTGATTTATATAATGAGGAATAAATTTTAAGTTGTAGTGGCATTAATAGGAGTATAGATTTGGACAATGTCCAAGAATTTTATAAATTCTGATACAAGGATTAAACTAAAACTTAGGACAATGTAGAGGAATTTGGACTTTCAAGATGACTAAGCTGAAAGGATTACAAATCCGGTGAAAAAGAAAGAAAAGATTAATCGAGGAGTCATAACAAGAACTGCTTCATAAGTGGTCATCTTCATGACTGAAAATTTTGGATCTTGGTAGTAGTCGAAGCAGAGCGAGATGATTACCCCGACTTCCTTCTACAAATCATACATTTTGGTTTTCTATCATAACGGAAGAAATTCAATTCCTTATCCTTGAATTGTTTCTGAAATTTCAATATCATTAAGATTTTGATCCCCTCTGATTATGACCAATCGATTTTAGTCGTCTTGTATATCATGCCAAAGAGTCTTGATTCCCGACTAGACTTAAATGACATCAAATTCAATTGTGACCTGAATTTCCATCCTCGGATGCTCGTGCTCAGACTTCGATGACCTTATTCTTTATCTTGCCTAAATCCTGTTTTAATCAAGAATTGATCAACTTAGATCGTATCGAGACTTAAATTTTTATTCGTGATTGGATTTCAATGCTATTACCACTCGTACTTTAACTTTCAATTTAATTCTTACTAATGACTAAGTTCTGTTCCAATCATGATTAAGCTTCATACTATCCTTGATCATACCGAAATTCCATGTTTGGTCATGCCTAGGCAGTAGTGTCCCTTCCCTACATCGTGCCCCGTTTCCATCTACGGGGTGCACGAGAAAGGAACACTGTCCCTATCGATTCGGTCGGGACCGATAGGTCAGAATCGGCCGAGACGATCAAATGGGAATGGTTGAATTAAGATCCATTCCATGTTATGTAATGGCTTCTTCGGAACCAAGTCCCATATTCAGCGGATTGCGCCTCGAGGATTGGCTCTGTGGCTGAGTCGGGAGAGACCTCCCATTGCTCTGATTTTCATGCCGTACTTGATTTGGCTTTGGCTTTGGTTTTCTTGAATGCGTTTTTCGTGAATGTTTTTCGAATGGGTTTTCGTGACTTGTGTTTTCGAGCTTCGGATTCATATCGAATTTTCTTAAATTATACAGTGTTCTAATCATTTGCTTATGCGATTGCAGGTGATTGCGTAGGCGACGTCAGCGCAGTCAACCGGTCGCTCGCTTGAAGCAAGAATAAGGCGAGTGGCTGACCTCCTTCGCCTCGTCCCTCTATTTCAAAAAAAATCAATATGAAGTTAAATGAATGCTTGTCATAATAGTGTAGAATCAAAGAAATCGCGGCACGATTCTTCACGAAATACTTACTATCGAACTGCCGGTATTGAAAATGGAAAATGTGCTTTCTTACGCAAATCCACTTAGCCTATGCAAAACAATGAATGAATCGATTAACGTTTATCGCAACGATACGGCTAAGTAAGCAAATCGACTAAGTTCAAAAGAAAACGATCATTGGACAACTTGTCGACAAGGTGTAGTTTCCTCAAACAGTTGCCTAGGCCAAGGAATCGATTCGGCCCGGGAGGAACGAGTATAGCAAGCGCCGGCCTTTCATCGACGTGAGTTAGACAGGAACTTTCGCACAGGGCTTGCTACCCGACACGAAAGGGTCGCCGTCTAACCCAACTATAGTCTGCGATGGCTTGACATTGCCAATGGCCTTCACACCCTTTCACTGCTTAACAAATACACGTAACACGGGATGAATATTGTTTGCCATTAAAATTATTTGATTGAAAACTTTAATACAAACAGAACAGTATTACAAATGTAGGACTTAGATGTAGTCCTAGGAGTACACTTTTGTTTAAGCTGGGTCCTTAGTGCCAATGGAGCGAGTGGTAATGCGTTGACTCCGTTGACCGGCTGACGACGGTTATCGGTTCTCTGAAGGTGTGGATTGCTCTGGGTGCTGGAGCTTACTGAGAGGAGAAAGACGTTGAGTGTCTGTATCTGCCTCTCTGGTGATTCCTCCTATGTTCGTTGTGGATTCTGTCTGTTGTCCGTGGATGAGAAGGAAATGATCCCTCTATTTATAGCTGGGCAGGTTGGCTGCTCATACGCGCATATAGGATGCGTCGGTGTGTGGGGATGCCACGTGGAAGTTGCTGATGGGGGCGCACGGATGATGCGCCCTGATTGGGAGGTTGAACTCTTCATACTGCTGTTGTGAGCCGGCACGTAGCAGAGGAGAAGATCTTTCTGTTGCTGAAATCTTGGACGAGTTGAGTCAAAGGACACGTGTCATCGACCCATGGCTCGAAGATCTCGGATTTGGGGGGGCAGTGATCTGGTGAGCTGCGCCTTGGATCTGGGCGCAGGAGGAGACTGTGGCTCATAACCTTTAGGAGTTATAAACCATTTAGGGCGCATGGCTTTTGAGGCGCATGCAGGTGACCTTCCTTCTGTCTTTCGGGATCAGAGATTAGTCTGGGGCGCATAGCTTTTGAAGCGCATGCAAAGCTTCAACTGGAGACTCTTCTTCTGTCTTAGGGATCAGTGAAGGGTCTGAGGCGCATGGCTTTTGAGGTGCATGCTGGTTTGGACGTATGGCCGTAGAGGCGCATGCGGATTTGGACGCATGGCCGTAGAAGCGCATACGGGTGGCCACGTGGCAGTAGCCGTCGGGATAGAGTCATGATGATGCTGACGTTGCCGACGCTTCATTCTCTAAAAAAGCTGTCAACTGTTCAGACTTTGGGAAGCGTGCTGCCAACTCTGGTGTCAGTTCAGCATTTAATGTTTGTGACGTTCGATGGACAGCTGAGTGGGCACATTGGTTGGTGTTCCACTTGGCATGGAGATGTGAGGGCGCATCCTCTGTGATGCGCCGGGTACTGTAGGGCGCGTCTGTGCGATGCGCCTGATGCATGAGGGCGCGTCCGTCTGATACGCCGTTTGGCTGGCGCATCCGACATGTCCTTTAATGACGCGGCTGTCTCGCTCATCGAGTGCTATAAATAGCCGTTTGGCTGAATTCGAGGCGTTCGGTTCATCCATTTAATGCAAATTCATTGCACAGAATTCGGAGAGTCATCTACTTGGCGCGTGGGTTTGATTTGCCCGGCCTATAAATAGTGGCATGGAAAGAAGGTTTGCTCCTCATTTCCTCACGTACTTCCAACATGAACTTGGATATGTGGGTGCATTCTGTTGACGAAGTGCTCCCGAGGGTGAAGATGAGACGTCGTGTTGTCTTCGATGCTCTTGAAGGTGACTGTTACATCCAAAAGACGGAGTCGAGGGCTTCTGAGGCAGGCGGAAGGTGCCTGTTGCTGTCACGACCCGCACCCTGATTAGGGGCACGAGAACGTGGGTACGTCCAGCCTACGCCGCAGTGTCGGCGGTAGAACGCTGTATAGGTCATCTATAACAACTAACATCTAACAATAAGACATATAAACCTGTCATCTCCGTACGGAGGTATAACATAACATCTCAACTCTATATCTCAAACACAAGTCTAGGAAAGATAAAGATAGAACATGATATGGAATCAGACGAAAGAAAGAACTGAATATATATAGAGTTATCACACCACACAAAGTAGATATCCAACACAAACAAGTACAAGACCTGAAATATAACTAAGTCACAACTAACAATCGGAACAGTCCGATACAAATGAAAACTATAAACACTAGACTAGACTAGGTACCCTCTACTGAGCTAGATGCTCCTCAGGCTCCTGAAGGTCACCCTCATGTGTCCCATAGAAGGTAGGACAGTCACCATCATCATCTGTAATATTTTCAACAGGCCCAGTCAGGACAGGAACGAGCACAATACATCTCACGCAGTTCATATCAGGTTGGGAAATGTAAAGCATGCATAGAGTAAGATACATGAACTGTAAAGAATATATATAAAACGAGAGAGATTTGATAACTGAAAATATCTATATATATGATAAGTAAGAACTGTAGGTAACCTGTGATTTAGAGCATGATATGGTTATATAAACGGGCTTCGGACATATACAAGATTTCACAAGATTTCACAAGAGTTTGTACAAGATGGGATTTTGATCACATAACCATTTCCTACTCACCCTCCCCAATCAATACACAACGATCCAGTCAAGTTACGTTACCTTGTACAAGAGGTTTTTATCATGTTTGCTCGCGTGATCATGAGAGTACAAGATTGCACAAGAGTATACATGAAAGCGGTGTACATGAAATACAAGATGTTCGTGAAAAGCACATGACAACTGTATCTGATGCACCCCGAGGGATATAACATCGCATGACAAGATCCATATAGTACCAATCCGTGATAATGACGTGACAGCATCATGTAAGGTATTCTAGAGCAAGAATATAAATCCTAACAAGTATGAAAAGATCAGAGAATGTACTCGCCTGTCACCCTGTATGACTGATTTGAATAGATGTCCGAACTGGTGTCACAGAGTCCTATTTAGAGTAAAACAGGTCACAACATATCCACAATGGTAAAAATAGAGTATACAATGCATACTACATGATTCTAGGTCAATCTGGTCAAAAGTCAACTCTTGGTCAACTCTAAAGTCAAACTAGTCAAAGTTAGGTCAACACTAGTCAACTAGTTAGGGTTTTAGTCAAACTAGTCAAACTAGTTGTTTTAGGTCATTCCTAGTCATTTCTAGGTGAACTAGGTCACTTTTGACCTAAGGTTGACTTTGGTCAACCCTTAGAAATCAAAGGTCAACATGTTGGTTTTGGGCCATTAGGGTTAGCCCCAAGCCATTGGCTAGAAATCCTAGGCCATAGGCTAATGATGGGGTTTTCATATAAACCTATAACTAGGAGTCATATATATATATATAACTATATCTATATATATAGATACACACTATCTATCACCACCCAATATCAATACAAACCCATATACTTTTAATACACTATATTGACCTAATGAGACCTAACACAAAATATACATATATATCATTTTTATATATATATATATATATACAATACATATATATATATATATAACTATATATATATTACATATATATAGAGGGAAAGGAAGTGAGAGAGAGTGAGACAGAGACTGTGAGAAAGAGGGGGGTGAAGTCTGGACAGTAGACAGTAGGGGGAGGGTTCCAGGAATTCTGGAACCAAAGTGGCTCCCAACACACACACACACAATATAACATATATACATACATATGTATATATATATATATAACTACACACACACACCACCAATTCTCTCCAAATTTGACCCACACTCACAAATACATATGTACTACGTATATACACTATATACACAGGTATTTATATAAATATATAACATCAAAAATCAGTTTGAAATTGGATTTAAAACTGGAAAAATACCAAAAAAAACAGTATCCTGTGCACAGTGAACTCGGGCAATGGGTAAACCCAAACCCGAGTCAAAAACGACCTAAGGTCCAAAACCCTAGGTTGGTAACACTAGCCCTAGGTGTCCTCTAGTGTCCTAAGTGCCTGACACTACACCACGACACGATTTAAAGTGTCAAACTTAGGAAAAACCCAATCGGGTAAATCTGGACACACACACACAGTACTGCGTCGTGCACGCGTGCAAGTCGAGCTAGGACACGACACACACATCCACAAGTGTCGTGCACGTGTCCATAGCTAGGGTAGGTCTAGGTGTTCGTGAACACGTGTCTGTATCGTGTCCACGTGGTCGCGTGTCCACGCGCGAAGCGCGTATCAGTGGGGACTTTCCCGCGTGTACGTGTGTGTGTAAAACCCGTGCACATCGAATATCTTCCAAAATACTCCATAATATTTCCTGAAATTTTGTGTGCCTAATGACAGACATTGCCCGCACCCACACACAAGTTTTTGTGTGTCGAGGTGCTGTGTCGTGTCCTCTAGGACACTCGAGCAGCAGGGCAGCCGCACGGTGTCCTCGTGCGTGCGTGCGTGTCCGAATTTGGACACGAGGGTGCACCAAATTCGACTCAGTCAACTTGGGTTGTGTCCTACATGTCTAGGGCTACCCAAAAATATATTTTGTTTTACATTTTAACAAAAACAATTCTTTTGTGGCATTTCATCAAACAAGGTTTCCTAGTCTAGGATACGTGTCCGATACGGACACCAAAACACTTCTAATTTCCACCAAATTTGTCCTACAGTTGTGTTAGTCCTATATGAATGCAATTATGAAGAGAAAACAGGAATTTAACTAAGTTTGTGAGAAAATACCTATTGTGCAAAACCAAGGAAAAATAAAGAAAATGGGGGTTGTGCTTCCTTCAATTTGATGATGTCCAATGCCTCCAAATCCTTGATTGCTAGTTCCCCTTAGTACCCTAGATGTTGTAGGGTCCCAATGCAAGAGACTAGAGTGAATTTGGATCAAGAATGATCAAGTTGTGAAGGTTTGAAGAAAAATAGATTTTATAGGAATTAATTTCATGTAAATTATTCATGAATTAATTCAATGGGGTTTTATAGAATTGTGGGCTGCCAAGGGGGGGTCCTTGGCTGCCATGGGGGTAGGGGAGGTGTCCTTGGCTTTCTTCTAGGCTAAGGCTTGGACTTGTGTAAAGGGGTTGGATATTTGGAGTGATTTAAGCAAAATATCAAGAATAGTAATATCTAGATATTTAACTTACTTTACCCCATGACCAATCTTCATCCTAATGCTTCTAGATTAGTGGCTAACCTCTAGTTTAGGGTAGGATAGGTTAGGGACTAATCATGGGACTTTAACCATGATTAAATAATAATAAAATCACATAATCTCAAATAAAGTCTAGTAAATTACCAAAATACCCTTTAGGCTAAAAATCACTAATTTGGTGTTCTAAGCCTATGGCTAAGCTCTCATGGTCATGGCAACTTCTAGGTTAGAGAAAACTAGGGTTTACACTAAGTTATACTAACCAAAATCACAAAGTCATAAGTCATGACTTAGCATGACTTTAGAAATGGTTTAACTACACTAATAATCACCAAAAATCATATCATGCCCTAAACACCATTTAATAAATAATAAAAATAATAAATTTTCAAAAATCCCCAATTTCAGAAAACTGGGTGCTACAAGTCTACCCTCCTTAGAAAATTTCGTCCTCGAAATTAGAATGGTCATACTCCTTCTAGGTCAAACACCCCAACAATCACAGTCTCAAACACACAGTCCGATAATCATATGTGTCTGTCCAAAATCATGATATTCGGAATCTTCGTCATACTAGTGAGCAAGGCTACGATATTCACAGAGTCCTCGACTAAGGTACATACCTCTAGAATCATGGTATTTAAAATTTTTGCATTGCCGCATGCCTGGCCGTGAAAACCTTAAATTCCCACCTCCGAGAAATACGTCCAAAATCCGACTATATGTCCTCACTATGCCAGCTAACATGACTATAGAAGACTCTAGATCCCATGATCGAGACGACCTAGCCCATACGACTTATCTCAGAAGAAAAATAATTCACAATAAAATATCCGGACAAAATTTATCAACTATAAGGAACAGATAGAATCGAAATTCCGAGACAGTTATAAGGAGGCAAATGCGGAAATAGAATCGAAAAGGTTGGAACCTGCAATCAGCTCTCCCTCTGCCTGTGCATCATCGACTGCCATGGCGAAAGCTCGCCCCGGCTGGCCTCCCTTGGCCTGCTGCTGAGTCTGCAACGGTGGTCCTGTCTGCTGCCCTGTCGGAGCTCTAGCTCCTGCTACTGTCTGAGTCAATCGTGCCAAGCTCTTGGGACACTCCTTCAACTGATGCTCTGCTGAACGACAAAGCAAACACAGGCCCTGCCTCTTC
Source organism: Iris pallida (assembly GCA_029216955.1). Taxonomy (NCBI): domain Eukaryota; kingdom Viridiplantae; phylum Streptophyta; class Magnoliopsida; order Asparagales; family Iridaceae; genus Iris; species Iris pallida. The sequence continues at coordinate 11,237,326 of JANAVB010012200.1, forward strand.
CTGCAGTCGTCCCATCCGTGACCTTGCTTCTTACAGAAGTTATACATAGGGTGCTGTTGCTGCCTGGGTGCCTGCTGGTGAAGTATATGTCCCTGGCCCTGAAACGGCTGCTGAACTGGCCTCTGCTGCTGTATGTGAGGGCGCTTGGCTGGCCCTGCACTAGAACTAGCCCCTAAGGTATCACTGCCCCTCTTCGGCTTGAGGCCGAAGTCCTCCTCTGCAATCTGTGCGTCCATCAATATCTGATCGAACGTCGCGTCACGGCGTCCCGAGGTGCGGGTGCGCACTGCATGAATAAGTCCCCTGCGGTACTTATGAGCCTTCTGCCCCTCATCCTGGATCATATCGGGAGCGAACCTGCTAAGGCGGAAGAACTCAGCTGCATACTCGTCCACCGACGAGTTCCCCTGCACTAGACCCACGAACTGGCCCTCCAATGCTGTAAGAGCCACGTCCGGGAAGAACTTCTCCTTGAAGAGCCTCCGGAAGTTCTCCCATGTCAGCCCTCTCACCGACGCATGAGGATCCGTGCGGTACCATGTCAGCGCAATGTCGAAGAATCGGCTGGCTGCGGCCGAAACCCAAAGCGCTCTAGAAAGCTCTGCCAGCTCCATGCTCCACTGTACATCCTTTAGCCAGTCGTCTGCATAGAGGATGCCCTCCGTGCCTGTGAAGTCCTTGGAGCTCATCTTCCTGAAGTCCAATACTGTTCCCGGCCTGGACTGCTGCTGGTACGGCTGCTGGCCAGTAGGGCCCTGCACCGTACCCGGTGCCACTCTCTCTACTGCTGCTAGGGCAAGCTGATGCGAGTTCTCCATACTCTGCCTCAGCATCTCGATCTGTTGGTGTGACGCCTCCGACTGGCGCTGCGACGCCTCTGCCTGGGCCCGCTGTGTCTCCATCATCTGCTGAAGGAGAAGGAACATATGGTGCGTATCCGTCGGTACCGGCGGTGGTGGCAGCAGTATCTCCGGAACAACGGCCGTAACCCTCTGGGGTGGAGGTGGTAGACCTCCCTGTGCAACTGCCTGGGTCTCCGGAATAGTAGAATCACTGGGAGCAGTCTCGTGAACCTCCTCCTCTGCCTGATCAGATCTCTCAGGCAAACTACTCGATCCAGTGGCCTGCGGGTGCGTCTTCGTCATCCTGGAGACGAATTGAAACAAAGAGGTCAATATGGCACATGAGTAGATTTATCAAGGAAGGACAGTTAAATTAATACAAAGGAAGTAATCATGATAATCAAAAGATCGGAAATTTCCTAGGTTTGATTGAGAAACTCCTATCATGTCCTAGGTCCTATGTCCTAATTGCAGGCTCGTAATTAGTACTCTAAGTCGAGCACCATTACGAGATCGCACTAACTGCGACACTGACCTACATGGGCCACCACAAAAACGTGTCACGACCAGCACCCTGATTAGGGGCACGAGAACGTGGGTACGTCCAGCCTACGCCGCAGTATCGGCGGTAGAACGCTGTATAGGTCATCTATAACAACTAACATCTAACAATAAGACATATAAACCTGTCATCTCCGCACGGAGGTATAACATAACATCTCAACTCTATATCTCAAACACAAGTCTAGGAAAGATAAAGATAGAACATGATATGGAATCAGACGAAAGAAAGAACTGAATATATATAGAGTTATCACACCACACAAAGTAGATATCCAACACAAATAAGTACAAGACCTGAAATATAACTAAGTCACAACTAACAATCGGAACAGTCCGATACAAATGAAAACTATAAACACTAGACTAGACTAGGTACCCTCTACTGAGCTAGATGCTCCTCAGGCTCCTGAAGGTCACCCTCATGTGTCCCATAGAAGGTAGGACAGTCACCATCATCATCTGTAATATTTTCAACAGGCCCAGTCAGGACAGGAACGAGCACAATACATCTCACACAGTTCATATCAGGTTGGGAAATGTAAAGCATGCATAGAGTAAGATACATGAACTGTAAAGAATATATGTAAAACGAGAGAGATTTGATAACTGAAAATATCTATATATATGATAAGTAAGAACTGTAGGTAACCTGTGATTTAGAGCATGATATGGTTATATAAACGGGCTTAGGACATATACAAGATTTCACAAGATTTCACAAGAGTTTGTACAAGATAGGATTTTGATCACATAACTATTTCCTACTCACCCTCCCCAATCAATACACAACGATCCAGTCAAGTTACGTTACCTTGTACAAGAGGTTTTTATCATGTTTGCTCGCGTGATCATGAGAGTACAAGATTGCACAAGAGTATACATGAAAGCGGTGTACATGAAATACAAGATGTTCGTGAAAAGCACATGATAACTGTATCTGATACACCCCGAGGAAGATAACATCGCATGACAAGATCCATATAGTACCAATCCGTGATAATGACGTGACAGCATCATGTAAGGTATTCTAGAGCAAGAATATAAATCCTAACAAGTATGAAAAGATCAGAGAATGTACTCGCCTGTCACCCTGTATGACTGATATGAATAGATGTCCGAACTGGTGTCACAGAGTCCTATTTAGAGTAAAACAGGTCACAACATATCCACAATGGTAAAAATAGAGTATACAATGCATACTACATGATTCTAGGTCAATCTGGTCAAAAGTCAACTCTTGGTCAACTCTAAAGTCAAACTAGTCAAAGTTAGGTCAACACTAGTCAACTAGTTAGGGTTTTAGTCAAACTAGTCAAACTAGTTGTTTTAGGTCATTCCTAGTCATTTCTAGGTGAACTAGGTCACTTTTGACCTAAGGTTGACTTTGGTCAACCCTTAGAAATCAAAGGTCAACATGTTGGTTTTGGGCCATTAGGGTTAGCCCCAAGCCATTGGCTAGAAATCCTAGGCCATAGGCTAATGATGGGGTTTTCATATAAACCTATAACTAGGAGTCATATATATATATATAACTATATCTATATATAGATACACACTATCTATCACCACCCAATATCAATACAAACCCATATACTTTTAATACACTATATTGACCTAATGAGACCTAACACAAAATATACATATATATCATTTATATATATATATATATATATATATACAATACATATATATATATATAACTATATATATATTACATATATATAGAGGGAAAGGAAGTGAGAGAGAGTGAGACAGAGACTGTGAGAAAGAGGGGGGGTGAAGTCTGGACAGTAGACAGTAGGGGGAGGGTTCCAGGAATTCTGGAACCAAAGTGGCTCCCAACACACACACACAATATAACATATATACATACATATGTATATATATATAACTACACACACACACCACCAATTCTCCCCAAATTCGACCCACACTCACAAATACATATGTACTACGTATATACACTATATACACAGGTATTTATATAAATATATAACATCAAAAATCAGTTTGAAATTGGATTTAAAACTAGAAAAATACCAAAAAACAGTATCCTGTGCACAGTGAACTCGGGCAATGGGTAAACCCAAACCCGAGTCAAAAATGACCTAAGGTCCAAAACCCTAGGTTGGTAACACTAGCCCTAGATGTCCTCTAGTGTCCTAAGTGCCTGACACTACACCACGACACGATTCAAAGTGTCAAACTTAGGAAAAACCCAATCGGGTAAATCTGGACACACACACACAGTACTGCATCGTGCACGCGTGCAAGTCGAGCTAGGACACGACACACACATCCACAAGTGTCGTGCACGTGTCCATAGCTAGGGTAGGTCTAGGTGTTCGTGAACACGTGTCTGTATCGTGTCCACGTGGTCGCGTGTCCACGCGTGAAGCGCGTATCAGTGGGGACTTTCCCGCGTGTACGTGTGTGTGTAAAACCCGTGCACATCGAATATCTCCCAAAATACTCCATAATATTTCCTGAAATTTTGTGTGCCTAATGACAGACATTGCCCGCACCCACACACAAATTTTCGTGTGTCGAGGTGCTGTGTCGTGTCCTCTAGGACACTCGAGCAGCAGGGCAGCCGCACGGTGTCCTCGTGCGTGCGTGCGTGTCCGAATATGGACACGAGGGTGCACCGAATTCGACTCAGTCAACTTGGGTTGTGTCCTACATGTCTAGGGCTACCCAAAAATATATTTTGTTTTACATTTTAACAAAAACAATTCCTTTGTGGTATTTCATCAAACAAGGTTTCCTAGTCTAGGATACGTGTCCGATACGGACACCAAAACACTTCTAATTTCCACCAAATTTGTCCTACAGTTGTGTTAGTCCTATATGAATGCAATTATGAAGAGAAAACAGGAATTTAACTAAGTTTGTGAGAAAATACCTATTGTGCAAAACCAAGGAAAAACAAGGAAAATGGGGGTTGTGCTTCCTTCAATTTGATGATGTCCAATGCCTCCAAATCCTTGATTGCTAGTTCCCCTTAGTACCCTAGATGTTGTAGGGTCCCAATGCAAGAGACTAGAGTGAATTTGGATCAAGAATGATCAAGTTGTGAAGGTTTAAAGAAAAATGGATTTTTTAGGAATTAATTTCATGTAAATTATTCATGAATTAATTCAATAGGGTTTTATAGAATTGTGGGCTGCCAAGGGGGGTCCTTGGCTGCCATGGGGGTAGGGGAGGTGTCCTTGGCTTTCTTCTAGGCTAAGGCTTGGACTTGTGTAAAGGGGTTGGATATTTGGAGTGATTTAAGCAAAATATCAAGAATAGTAATATCTAGATATTTAACTTACTTTACCCCATGACCAATCTTCATCCTAATGCTTCTAGATTAGTGGCTAACCTCTAGTTTAGGGTAGGATAGGTTAGGGACTAATCATGGGACTTTAACCATGATTAAATAATAATAAAATCACATAATCTCAAATAAAGTCTAGTAAATTACCAAAATACCCTTTAGGCTAAAAATCACTAATTTGGTGTTCTAAGCCTATGGCTAAGCTCTCATGGTCATGGCAACTTCTAGGTTAGAGAAAACTAGGGTTTACACTAAGTTATACTAACCAAAATCACAAAGTCATAAGTCATGACTTAGCATGACTTTAGAAATGGTTTAACTACACTAATAATCACCAAAAATCATATCATGCCCTAAACACCATTTAATAAATAATAAAAATAATAAATTTTCAAAAATCCCCAATTTCAGAAAACTGGGTGCTACAGTTGCATCCAAAGATAAGGATGTTCGGGCCTCGTCTCCGTTATTCCGGAAGAGGCGTAGATCGGAATGGCGGTGCTAGGCTTTCTCTTCCTTCAAAGTGGGTGCCGCCCACTTTGATTGTGTTGAAAGCTCCTTGTGCCATAATTTCGATCACGGTCTTCCTTGGTCTTTGGAGGCTCTTTCGAAGCCTCCCCTGGCCACAGCATTTGCGGTGCTCTTCTCTCCCTTGGTTCCAGCCAGAGGGTTAAATGCTTTGCTTGGCGAAGCACTTATCAGGCGAGCCTGGCTGGAAGAGCGGTACATAACTGGGCTCTGCTCGGCCAGGTGAGCCTGGTTGGAAGAGTTGCACAGAATTGAGCTGCTGAAGGGATGCACATAACTGAGCTGGATGCACATAACTGAGCTGCTGAAGAGATGGTAGGATGCGCCTGGCTGGAGGCACATGACATCTGCTGCGCCTGGCTGACAGTGCATGGTGACTGCTGTGCCTATCGGAAGGCGCATGGTGGTTGCTGCGCCTATCTGGAAGGCGCATGGTGGTTGCTGGATGTAGATCTAGGATCCTTCCTTTGTAGAAGTTCTCCTTTGTACCATCTTTTCTAGACATGTAATAGACTTTTATATATATAAAATAAAAAGTCCTTCTTCGAATGTCTATGGCTTATTCGATTAGCTGTCTGAGTTCTGGCGCATATAATGCCTGGCGCATGGGCTTTCTGGTTGTGAAATTCCATGCTTCTACAAGACCCCCTTCAAAGTTTTTAAAACTTTTGAATGAGTTTTGGAATACTTTGAATAAGAAGCATGGAGGTCAGGGCGTATGATTTTTGGGCGCATGCTTGTTCGGGCGCATGCTCCTTTCAGTTGATGATGATGACGCCTTGGTAACCCAAAAGATTAATGATGATCTTTTGGTTGTATTTGTTGTTATCTCCTCACGGAACCCGAAGCGACAGCTGAGATTACACGTCATCGGTTCACGCGTGCGACCAAGCCCTATAAATAGGTAAGGATTGGAGAGAGAGAGAATTCATCTGCTCTGTGCCTTTGCTTTCTTTAGAGTTTTTTCTTCAAAACCCTAACTTTTTCTTCTTTGGGAGAATGGCTCCCAAGACTCCTCGCGGTGGTGCCGGCAAGGGGAAGGAGAAAGCGAAGGAGCCTGCGGAAGTTGTAACGGCTGACGTTCCCCGACGGCCTGTCGAAGTTCGGCCAGAGGTGGTCGGTAAGTCTCATTTTTCCGTACACCAACACACATAGACCTTGGGTCTTTAATGATGTGCCGCGGTCTTTATTCGTCGACGCGCATGGGTTTAGACCATGATGATGCGCCGAGGCTGCTGACGCGCATGGGCTAAAACCCTGATGATGCGTCGAGGCTGCTGACGCGCATGGGCTTAAACCCTGATGATGCGCCGAAGCTCTTCTTGTTGCTTCTAACATTTTTTTCCTGATCTTTGCTAGTGTCGGTAGCAATCCCGCCTTTGAATGAAGTGTTCTTGGAAGCTGTCTTCAACCAGATGGGAGTAGAGTATGATGAGGAAGTGATAAACCCCGCTCAAGAGGCTCTTATGCTGGATCAGCCTCCCGAGAGAATGACCCAAATCCGTGAGCAGCAGTATGGGTTCCTCAAACGGATGATGGAACGTGGTGTTTTAAAATCTTCCACATCTGATAAATTGACCTTCTTGAAGCCTGAGTTCCTATTCGGAGACCGTCTCACTTCTTCTGATGCGACGGTGTTGAAGGTCAAGGAGGACTGGTTCTTTACAGCGAATGGGGTGCATATGACTGTCAAGCAACTTGAACGTCAATGGCCTTTGACATCCTTCTGTCGCCTTGTTTCCCAAAGGAGGATGTCTTGGGATCTTACCCCTTCTCAGGGGGGAGCGGTGACTGGCGTCATCCAAATTGATTCTACTTTCGACCGAAGGGATACTTTGACCGCCATACGGTCTGGGTCTTCTTTCACCTGGCGGACTCTACGCCCTGGGAGCCTCTATAGTGACGTACCCATTGATACGTTTGCTTATAGTGCTTTGACTTTTACACATCGTATGCTTTTGATGGAACGCTCATACCCGAAAGGAGATTTTCGGGTAGAGGGTTGGTGTCATTACGTTTCCAAGTGGGATAAACTGACACTCTGGATCTTGTCACGGTTTCGGACCGAGCTTCGAGAGATTGGGTTGACTGCCGCGATCCGTGCTACCCAGGCGGGTGTTGATCTCAACAGGCATATGTTCCTCGCACTACTGGAGATGTTTGATATCTATACCGGGACCTTTTTTACTCCGGTGGGGGAATTAGGGTTCGTACTTCATGAGATGTACGAGGTGTCAAAACTCCCTTGGGGGTCGGAACCCTATGAAGAGTACTTTCCCACCAACGAGGAACTTCAAGTCCTGGGGGACAGGGCTGAGGAGATGACGGCCGTCTTTAAGGAAGTGGCGAGTCATCATTACTATATGCAGAGACGGGATAGGAACGGGACGCAGCCTCATGTGACCGCTTGGAGAGATTATGTCTTTAGACAAGACAAGGAGGATCCCTCACAATTTTCCACTCCACCGGCGCTCTCTCGTAGCGAAGTGTTGTCCGAAATGAGCAGGTTAGGGGAGAAAAATCCCCGAGGAAATGAGGACCAGCAGTCAGATGCACGCTCCTACAGCTGCTTCTGGCATCTTGCTTATCGGATGTCACCCAAGGCGGTGTTGGCATCCTACCTGATGATATGGCTCCGGGATTGCGTGTTCGCGGGCGGATCCGGTGCCGTAGAGAGGGTAACCCGAAACTTAATCCTGCCAGCCGTGAAGCTGGTCTTCGGCCGGCGTTTGGCTCTTCTCCCCGCAATGGTATGTAACCTGCAGCGAGGTTTGAGAGAGTTTGCTGGAAATGTGATTCATGACAGAGGCCGAAACAATAACTTCCCGCGTACCGAACTGCCGTTTCACTATTTGATGGGATGGCTAATTTTGCATCATCCCAGTGTGATGAGTCCGGGCTCGGAAGAAGATTATAAGGCTGGAGATGCACTCCTTCGTCATTTCAATCGGAGGAGCTGGTCACATACTGGTGTCCCTGTTTGTAGAAAGGTTTTATCCCGTCTTCAGGGTTGGGAAATTACCAAAGTTGGTCCAATCTACTTGGGCTTTGAGGCCAACGAAGATCTAAGGGATCTGGGCGAAGGTACCACCACTCTGCCTCAATGGGGATTCCGCTGGTTGCAGAGTATCCGGCCGTCTCATCTGGTATATAGGAACAGGAATCAGTGCTACCTGGAACCATATTTGCCAAGCCGCTTTGCACGACAATTTGGTTATGCCCAGATGATGTTGGATAACCCCAGTATTTCTATGGGGTATATTAGAAGTTTGTTGGATGGTGCACGAGCCTGGCATTACTATAATGCCGGATGTACTGGGGCTCATTTTACGTTGCCCGTCCCAGATCCGCAGCCGCCCATTCTTTACTCAGCCGCCAAATTTTACTGTGCTATGGCTGCTGCGCCCTCTGGATATGACAGGGAGACCAGTCTTATTGCAGGCACCCAGTTAGCGATGATCGGGAACGTGCCGGTGAAGGCCCGATCGCATCGTCCGTCAGGGATAGGTCACCGGAATGCCCCTTCCGCCTCTCAAGCAGAACCCTCGGGCGATCGATCAAAGCGATGTACAGACGAAGGGATTGAATCTCCTGTACCGAAGAAGCAGAAGAAGGCGTCGTCACCGACGGCGTCATCGGATTCAACGTCCGCAGAGGTAAAGGTGTCCCACATAATCTGATTTTGGTTCCACTATTTACGAGGCTTCATCTTCTCTTGTAGGAACCGTTAAAAAGAAAACCTCGCACCCCAAAGTCAGGTGGGAGCAGGCGAGAAGGGACGGCGGGCTCGTCTGAAGTGCGTATCCCGCCGACCATGATGTCTCCCATAGAGGAAGATCCGGAGGATGCTGTTGATGTGGAGATTCCGGTATCCCCGGATTATGTTAGGAGGGAAACTGAGACAAGCACGCCGTTTCCTGGTGGTGAAGAAGAATGGAGTTCGTCGTCTTCCGATGACGTTGCTCCAGAGCTGCAAGGGCCTGTTGCGGAGGCAACAGAAGTAGCTGAGACAGAGGAGAGGGTTGAATCCCCTCTTTATCATGATGAGGGGAGGTCGGCCGCATCATTGCCGAGTCCTACCGCGGCTTCAACCGTGGAAGTTGAGGCGGCTACCACTCAGGAGGTAGCGACAGATTCTGTCCCTGTTGAGGGACTCGATGATGAGACCCGTCTGCCAGTCAAGACCGCTGCGACGAGTCAAGAGACAAGTGATAATCTCTCTATTCTGCCAAGGGAGGTACCAACTGTTGATAGGATGTTGGGGGTAGAAAAGGTGGTCGCTGACATCGGTGGTTCCTCCGGGCTTGAGAAGGGTAAGGGTGTAGAACCCTCTGTAGCTCCTTCTACTTGGAGGACCATCTCGACGCCTGTGCCAGCTCCTTCGGCTCCTCGGGCTGGAAGTCCAGCCCCTGTTGATGAAGAGCCCATTGATGCCGAGGTTCAAGCCTCGCTGGTTGAAGTTAGCGGATCTTCTTCCGGTCCGCAAACTGTAGTAGCTCCTCCAACTCCTGCGATGACGCCGCAGGTCCTGGCGGATGCAGACGAGTATGTAAAATTCCTCGTCGAGGGGGTATACAAAATGCTGCAGAAGGGTGTATCTGCTGTGATGAATGCCAATAGGAGTTTTGCGACGACAAAAGCTCTGGCAATGCCCTGCATCGAGCTGATTCGTATTCACCAAGGCCACGACCATATGGCCGAAATTCTGGAGGCTTCGGTGATTGAGCTGGATGAGCGGCTCGCGGAACTTCGATGCATCCAACGAAACGACCTTTCTATCCTGATAGAGACAGAGAAGGGGAAGCTGATCGCCGAGATCGAGTCTTCATACCAGGCCACCGTGGGCGTTTGGGAGCGCGAGGTGGCTGAGACTGAGGCTACGGTAGAGCAGTTGTCTCAGTCCATGAAGACGACGGTGGAAACTCGAGCTGCATTGGAAGCTAATATCGCGGATATCGACACCCAGATGCGCTGCCTTGAAGACCAACGGGCCTGACTCCAGTTAGAGGTCGAGCATGTCCGGGCTGAACATGCGGCATTCAAGAAGGATGAAGCGGCTTTTACTCAGCGAACTCTTACCTTGGCGCAGCAACGACAACAGCTTGATGAGAAGCATGCAAGTGATACTTCTGCTGGGGCCATTGAATTGATGCACCGAGAAGCAGAGCGACGAGTCCTGGCGACGGTGGAGGCCCGCGCAGTCGACTTAAAGCTTCGAGTCAAGGAGCTCTCAGCCCATCCTGGGGAGATTCAGGGACCATAGCTTTTTTTCTTTTTCTTTTGTGTTCTTTTGCAACCCTTACTGGGGGGAACGATGTAGTTTCTTGTACTCTTTTTTCAGAAGAATAAAGAAGTCTATAACCTTTTTTTTGTGATGTGTTCATCTTTTGTTGTTATGAACTTGATGATTTGTGTGGACCTATTATCTTTTGCGCACCTTGGTTTTCAGGTACAGATAATAAGTTTGAAGGAACCATTATGTTTGCTCAGAGATAATGTGGACATGGCAATCACTGGGTTCGAAATGATAGAATCTCCCTACTCAGAGGTATTATGGACGTGGTAGGAATGATCTTGGGGGATACGCCGAACAACTCAAAGGTTATATGGACGTGGAAGTTCTGCGATAAATGTACAATAACACAGGGGTTGTTTGTACAAGATGTTTACTCAGAGGTAATGTGGACGTGGTAAACATGAAGGGTAGCGTAGGCTTACGAAGTGTAAGATTCTGCTTTGTAGGGTGTAGAGAGACAACTCAGAGGTAATATGGACGTGGTTATCTTTCTACTGGAAGATGCCACAGAACAGCTGGGTCCCCGAGGCGTATGAGTTTGTGGAAAGAGGTTGTTTGAGGAAGTACATGTCTGGAGGATGTCAAGAATAGTACTTCTTTAGGAACTTGCCGTTGATGGGCATCATGAACAAGTCCCCATTGGGTTTGGCGAGGCGGTAAGCACCGTTTGAGTATACCGTCTCTATGATGAAAGGTCCTTCCCACTTGGGCTCGAACTTTCCTGGTGTCTTGTGGGTCAACACCATTGGTCTTCTGACTGCTAAAACCAGGTCGCCAACTTGGAAAGTCCTCTTTTTGACCTTTTTGTTGAAAGCCTGTGATATACGGGCTTGGTAGAGCTCGATGCGTTGCTGAGCTAAGAGACGCTTTTCGTCAAGTGCCTCCAGTTCTCGCAGGCGACGACGTTGATTGTCCTCTTCTGTGAGTTCGTTTGTGATTGCTACGCGGAGCGAAGGTATCTGTATCTCGAGAGGCAGTACTGCTTCGCTCCCGTAGACCAGGGAGAATGGAGTGTTGCCTGTTGGGGTTCGTACCATTGTACGGTAGGCCCAAAGGCATTCGCCAAGCTTTTCGTCCCAGTCGCGTTTGTTGGATGACACGACCTTTTTGAGCAGCCTAACGATAGTTTTGTTGAATGCCTCAGCTAATCCATTTGCTGCCGGATTGTAGGCGGTTGAGGCCACGTTCTGAATGCGATTCTTGTCACAGAACCTGCTGAAAATGTGGCTGATAAACTGAGGACCATTGTCATGGATGATCCGCCGGGGTACCCCGAAACGGTAAATGACATGGTGTTTGATAAAGCTGACCACCCTGGAGCTTTTTACTTCTGCTAGTGGAACTGCTTCCGCCCATTTGGAGAAGTAGTCGGTGATGGCCAGGATGAAACGGTGTTCTCTCAATGAAGGAGGGGTGATTGGCCCTACGATGTCCATGCCCCAGGCTTCGAAGGGCTAGGAGGCGACTGTAGGATGTAGCGGCTCCGATGGTGTATGTATGAAGTCTGCATGAAGTTGGCACGCGTGGCACTTCTTGGCATATTCGACAGCATCGGCAACCATGGTTGGCCAGTAGTAGCCCATACGTCGCAGTCGATCTTGCAACTTAGGACCGGGTTGATGAGCTCCACAAGTTCCGTCATGAGCTTCTTGAAGAGCTTCGGCTGCTTCTTCGTTGGAAAGGCATCGAAGGAGGAGCCCATCGAAGGAGCGTCGATACAACGTTTTGGTAGCCGTATCGTAGTAGAATCGAAGAGAGCGTCTCCTGACTGAGACGGCTTCTTTCGGGTCCTCTGGAAGGATTCCGTAGACAGCGAAGTCGATGAACGGGAACCTCCAGTCTCGGACATTAACACCAGTGTTTGTTGACATGGCGTGAGCCATTTGCAAGCACAGGTTGTTTCTGGGACAAATCAGATCTCGTCATGTTACCGTGATATAGTGTTGAGTCCCAAAGGGTGCTGCTAATGAGGCTGCGAGGCCGGCCAGAGCATCGGCCTCCAAGTTTTGTAAACGGGGGACATGTTCAATGAAGAATCCGGTGAAGGTTGAAATGATGTTCAACGCAACTTCATGATAAGGGATTAAATCTTCATGGCGAACTTCGTATTGTCCCCGAACTTGGTTTACGGCGAGTTTTGAGTCGCCGTAAGCTTCCAGATGGTCGACCCCCAGCTGTTGTGCGAACTGGAGTCCCATGACGAGTGCGTTGTACTCGGCAACGTTGTTGGAGCACGGTTTCGAAAGAGAGTACGCACGTTGGATGACCAGCTGATCGGGGGAGACTAAGACTACCCCCACTCCTGCGATGATTTGGCCTTTGGGGCCTGTTCTCGAAGCGCCGTCGAAGAACATCCGCCAAACGGAGCTTCCTTCGGTGACGTTGGATTCTTGGACCTCATCCGGGATATCTTCATAGAGTTTTGAGGATTCTGGGATGGGGTGTGTAGCTAAAAAGTCGGCCAGAGCTTGACCCTTAACAGCTTTTTGGGGCACAAACACCATGTTGTACGGTGTTAGCAAGATCGCCCATGTAGCCAGCCGGGAGTTCAATGATCCTGGCTTTGTCATGAGGACTCTGAGCGGATTGACTCGGGAAATGACATGAATTGTCTGACCCGAGACATGATGACGAGTCTTCGGGATGGCAAACACCAAAGCCAAGCACTCCTTTTCGACGGGGTTGTACCGGTGTTCGGCCCCGATGAGTGTTCGACTGAAGTAGTAGATTGCTTGCTCGTAGCCGGTATCGCAATTTTGAGCCAGCAGAGCGCCAAGAGAATGATCCATGGCACGGACGTAGAGGAGAAATGGTTTGCCGGTGACTGGCGCTACCAGGACTGGTGGGCTCGTCAAGTAGGCTTTGATGTCGTCGAAAGCCTTCTGGCACTCCTCTGTCCAGACATAAGAGACTCCCTTCTTCATGAGCTGAGTGAAGGGTTGACACTTACCGGAAAGGTTTGCTATGAACCTCCGGATATATGCCAGACGTCCCTGTAGGCCTCGAAGTTCTCGAAGGTTCTTCGGAGGGTCCATGTTGAGGATGGCTTTGGTCTTCTCAGGATCAACATGAATGCCTTTCGCTGTGATGACGAAGCCCAAGAATTTGCCGCTAGAAACCCCCAGAAAGGATTTAGTGGGGTTCATTTTGAGTTGATGCGCCCGCATGAGATCGAAGACCGTCTTCAGGTCCTGTAGGTGATCTCTTTTGAGGCGGCTCTTGACTGCGATGTCGTCAACATAGCATTCGACTGTCTTGCGAAGATGTTGACGGAAGATGGTGCTCATAGCTCGCTGGTATGTCGCACCGGCATTCTTCAAGCCGAAGGGCATTACTGTGTAGCAGAAAACACCCTTTGGAGTCCTGAATGACGTGTGTTTTGCGTCATCGGGGAACATCTTGATTTGATTGTAGCCTGAATACCCGTCCATGAAGGACATGCGCTCAAAGCCACATGTGTTGTCGATCATCACATCAGTGATTGGAAGCGGGAATTCGTCCTTCGGGCAAGCAGAGTTGAGATTCCTGAAGTCGATACAGACTCGTATCTTCCCGTTCTTTTTGGTGACGGGAACGATGTTGGCTACCCAATCCGGGTGTTGTTCCTCACGGATGAAGCCGCTAGTCAAGAGTTTGTCAACCTCCTGATCGATGGCATTCATGATGTCCGGACGGAAGTGTAGAAGCATGGAATTTCACAACCAGAAAGCCCATGCGCCAGACACTACATGCGCTAGAACTCAGACGAAGAACTTCACAGCAAGATCAATAAAGATAGACATTATATACAGAAGTCTATTACATGTCTAAGAAAAGGTTGTACAAAGGAGAATTTCTACAAAGGAAAGATCCTAAGTCTACAGCCAGCGGCCACCATGCGCCTTCAGATAAGCGCAGCGGCCACCATGCGTCTCCAGATAGGCGCAGCATCACCATGCGCCACCAGTGAGGCGCAGCAGATACTATGCGCCTCCATCCAGGCGCATCCCGCCATCTCTTCAGCAGCTCAGTTATGTGCATCCAGCCCAGCTATGTGCATCCCTTCAGCCAAATTCTTCCAGCCAGGCTTACCTGGCCGAGCAGAGCCCAGTTATGCGCTGCTCTTCCAGCCAGGGTCACCTGATAAGTGCTTCGATTACACAAAGCATTTAACCCTCTGGCTGGAACCAAGGAAGAGAAGAGCACCGCAAATGCGGTGGCCAGGGGAGGCTTCGAAAGAGCCTCCAAAGGCGAAGGAAGACCGTGATCGAAACCGCGGCTAAAGGAGCAGCTTTCAACACAACCAAAGTGGGCAAACCCCACTTTGCAGGAAGATAGAGCCTAGCACCGCCATTCCGATCTATGGCTCTTCCGGAATAACGGAGACAAGGCCCGAGCATCCCTATCTTTGGATGCAACAGGCACCTTCCGCCTGCCTCGGAAGCCCTCGACTCCGTCTTTTGGATGTAACAGTCACCTTCAAGTGCATCGAAGACAACACAACGTCTCATCTTCACCCTCGGGAGCACTTCGTCAACAGAATGCACCTGCATGTTCAAGTTCATATTGGAAGTACGTGAGGGAATGAGAAGCAAACCTTCTCTCCATGCCACTATTTATAGGCCGGGCAGATCAAACCCACGCGCCAAGTGGATGGCCCTCCGAATTCCGTGCAATGAATTTACATTAAATGGATGAACCGGACGCCTCGAATTCAGCCAAACGGCTATTTATAGCACTCGAAGAGCGAGACAGCCGCATCATTAAAAGACATGTCCGATGCGCCAGTTAGACAGCGCATCACACGGACGCGCCCTTCGGCATCAGGCGCATCACACAGACGCGCCCTACAGTACTCGGCGTATTACAGAGGGTGCGCCCCCACACATCTCCATACCGAGTGGAACGCCAACCGACGCGCCCACTCAGCTGTCCATCGAACGTCACCAACATTAAATGCTGAACTGACAGAGTTGGCAGCACGCCTCCCAAAGTCTGAACAGTTCAGAAAACGAAGCGTCGACAACGTCAGCATCATCATGACTTTATTTCGATGGCTACTGCCACGTAACCACTCCACCATCCGCATGCGCCTCTACGGCCATGCGTCCAAATCAGCATGCGCCTCAAAAGCCATGCGCCTCAGACTGCTCTCTGATCCCAAAAGACAGAAGGAAAGTCGCCTGCATGCGCCTCAAAAGCCATGCACCCCAAATGGTTTGTAACTCCTAAAGGTTATGAGCCGCAGCCTCCTCATGCGCCCAATCCAAGGTGCAGCCCACCAGATCACTCCTCTCCACCAAATCCGAGATCTTCGAACCATGAGTCGACGACACGTGTCTTTTGACTCAACTCATCCAAGATTTCAGCAACGGAAAGATCTTCTCTCTGCTACGTGCCGGCTCACAACAGCAGTATGAAGAGTTCTCTCCCTCGATCAGGGCGCAGCATCCATGCGCCTCCATCAGCAACCTCCACGTGGCGTCCCCACACCGGCGCATCCTACATGCGCGCATGAGCAGCCAGCCTGCAAAACTATAAATAGAAGAATCATCTCCTTCACACACACACAGAGACTCAGGACACAAGACTCACACAACAGAGAGAATCCTCAACAGAGAATCACCGGAGAGGCAGTTCTAGACACTCAACGTCTTTCTCCTCTCAGTAAGCTCCAGCACCCAGAGCAATCAACACCTTCAGAGAACCGATAACCGTCGTCAGTCGGTCAACGGAGTCAACGCATTACCACTCGCTCCATTGGCACTAAGGACCCAGCTTAAACAAAAGTGTACTCCTAGGACTACATCTAAGTCCTACATTGTAACACTGTTCTGTTTGTATTAAAGTTTTTAATCAAACAATTTTAATGGCAAACAAGCTGGCGACTCTGCTGGGGACTTCTTTTTCCTCTACCGAGAAGGTTGTGTCACAGGCCGACGACGTGAAGGTGGGCTCCTCCCACAAGACGCTGGTAGTGCGCCTCAATCAACAGGCGTACGAGGAGTTCATTTCTGAAGGAAGTGCGAGTCCTTCGAAGCGGCTGTCGAAGCCGAAGAAGACCCGCGCAGTCTGGGTGCGCAAAGTCGACGCCTCGGGCACCACCGTTGAAGGGGATGCGCCCGTCCAGCCTTCCCTTCCTGCTGACGTCCTCAGCAGTCAAGGTGCGCCCGCTGATGCAGCGCATCTCTCGGGGAAGCGTGCGGCTGACCACGTTCCCCAGCCATCTTCCTCTCAGGCGAGGAAGATACGTCGACGGAGCAGGGGCGCAGCCAATGCCCCGCGCATCACTTCTGATGCGCCACAAAGAGCCTCTGTCTTTGACAGACTCACTCGCTGTAATGGCGAGGAGAATTTGGATGCTGAGTACTATGTGCCCCAGCGGGCTGGTACGAAGAAATCCAAGGCGGCACGGGCCATGTGACACAAACGTGCTATGCTAGCAGCCGGCCAGAGGCACGCGCTTACAATCACGCGCGCTGCCGATGGCAAGCTGTACAAGGTTGACTCAAGTGCTTCTGCACCAACAACGAATCGACCTTCAAAGTCCTCATCTCGCTTGGGCGCATTCACTGCGTGCACAACCAAGCCGAGAGAGGCAAACTCAGTGGTCTTGAACTCCCGCGCCTCCTCTGGTTGTGCGTTTGAGGTCCATTCAAGTCACTCCAAATGCTGTGGTTCCCCCACTACTGATCGTGATGCCTGCTTGGTATTAGATCAGGGGGCGCAGCACTCACCCGACCACCCCGGCGTTTGGTCCTGCCATGCGCCTGAGAGGGGTGTGAGGGTAGCACTCTCCTCCAACGACCTGCGCAACGTGATCACTCACAAGCGCCGGTCAGGAGAGTTGACCAACAAGCACGATGCGCCTTTCACGGGGCACACTTGTGCAGTGGTCACCATCAACTGCTGTTGTAAGACGGCAGTACCGCCAAAGCAGTCGGTCTTCCAACGGCTACAATCATCGACACCCCTCCGACATCGCCTTGGGACGAAGGTGTCAGCAGAAGAGAAGCTAAAGGTTGCTTCATGCAACGTGATCTCCAACTCCTCATCTGTCCGGAAGACGACTGCCAATTCCTCGTCTTTATCCAAAAGCCAGCCGAGGAAAACCAAGGCAGCTGTCTTGACCTCTGGAGTGTTCGAAGGCACTCGGTCGAGGAAGAAGTTCTTGGAGGAAGCTGGGGGTAGCCAGACCCTTGTTGAGCCTCCTTCCGAAGACGAAGATGTCCAAAGCACAGCTGCGGCGGATCTTCATCAAGGCGAAGATGGCCTCCCTGAAGCCCCTCAAAATGACGATGTCCTCCAGGACACCGCCGGGGGTAGTGCTGGAAACGAAGAGGCCCTTCAAGACAGAGCTGAGGGCAGTCAGGCCCTTGCAGATGCGCCTGTCGAAGACGAACTCCAGAATGTGGCTGGGGGTGGCCAAACACCAGGAAAAGTAACTCCTCCACATGAGAGCGAGGCTGAGAGCGAAGCCTCAACTAATCCATCCACTTCCGGCCGTGTCATGACAGTATACATGATCGGGGGTGATCTTGAGACTGATGCGCCACCACAGGACATTGTCCAGCGCATAGACTCGCTAGAGGGAGGACTCAAAACCTTCTCTGCCTCAATGCAAGCACTGACTCAAGCAGTGTTTGAGATGCGGTCGGCCTTGATCAGGACACCTTCCAATGGTCCCGACCCAGGAGCCAATGGAGAGTCGAGTGTGCCCCTCCAACGGACACCCTCAGACACAGAAGCACCCCGGACGTCGGAGCCCTCAAACGCTCCACTCCAGGTGGTACCTCCTTCCCCGACTCCTAGCTCCACGGAGGACGTGGTCGAAATGATCAAAGATCTGCGGGAGCGCTTCGAGTCCAAGAACAGGCAGGAGGAGCGCCAAAAGATGGGTATTCCCCAGCCTTATCCTCTTGAATGGAACAAGGTGGTTTATCCCCCAAAGTATAAACCACAAACACTCACGCCGTATGACGGGAAGGACTCTCCACGACGGTACCTGACGTACTTCCAGTCGCAGACAGGGCATCTTCTGAAAGAGGACGTGCTCCTCACCAGCATCTTTGTTGGGGCCCTGAAAGGGGTGGCGTATGACTGGTACTGCAGCCTCCCCGATAATTCCATATCGTCTTCGATGACCTGACACGCCTCTTCCTTGACCGCTTCTACGACGGTGGGAAGGACATGACGATGGCGTCTCTCATTGAGATACGCCAGAAGGACAAGGAAACGGTTCGGGCATTCATCGAATGCTTCCGTCAGGCCTGCTTCAGGCTACCTCCAGGCATGCCAGAGCATACGCTTCTCTCCGCTTGCAGTATGAACATGCTGCCTGCAGTAAAGCTCTGGCTTAACTCTACTCCTCCTCCCGACTGGAGCTCCCTAATCATCGAAGCTGAAGCTGCAGAGAAGAAGGCAGCCAATGCACGTCTTCTGGGTGTTAGCTTCCCCGCCTTTGACGATAAGGGGAAAAAGTCCGCAATCAACAACTCCGGACGAGAAACAAAGGGAAAACAGGCATTGACTGTTAATGCCTCGAAGGGCGCATCTGTGCCTACTCAAAAGCCTCCACTGGCACCGAGACCCAAGGAGGTTTATTCATTCAATGATGACGACACCCTGCAACTCTTTGAGATACTGAAGCAGGGTGACAAGATCAAGCTTCCGGACCCGAAGCGGCCCGATGAAGTCGGGAAAGTGGACAACCCGAGGTACTGTCACTACCATCGGTTTGTCGGACACCCGACTAAGGACTGCTACATCCTCAAAAATTACATCCAGCGCATGATCAATGCGGATGTAATCTCCGTCGACTATGAAGAGAAGACGGTGTCAGCTAATGTGGTGTCACTACAGTTCGGCACCTTGCCGCCGACTACCACACAAGATGGCATCGTCCCCATCCCTATGGCGACAATGGAGGTGGTGAACTTGCCATCCACCCGTGACAATGTGAGTGGACTTGTCCCACTCACCACATCTCGAGGAGAGGTCCTCTGGGTTCACCCCGACCTCGTCTTCGAGGTAACTCAACCGGAGGTACGCCCTACCTCCAAAGCAAAAGGCAGGAAGATCAAGTCTTGCCGCACGGTCTCTTCTTCAACGGAAGAGGCGCTTCCTGTGCAGACGCATGCACAACAGAATTCCCAGCCCGGTGAAGCTACCGCCGAAGTGGTGCCTCCTGGCACCATCCCTGAGGAGGGTCCATCCAAGCCCTCAGCAGCCAATAAACAAAAGCAAGTGGAGGCCCGTTTCGACAGACCTCTGCGGAAAGAAAATGCTTCGGGGCTAGCCAAGCCCCACAATTTTGACATTCTGGCACAACTGGCCAGTACTCCTGCATGCTTGTCTTTGTTCGAGCTCCTGCGTCTCTCCAAGGACTCCCGAGAAGCTCTCTGCGAAGCTCTGAAGGATGCCGAATCCTTTCTCAGTCAAATCAAGCAGCCTGAAGACCTCCCAACTACTTGTGCACACTGTCATTGTGCGGATGAAGTTATCCCAAACATAACTTTCACCCAACAAGACATGCTGCTCAAGCATCACCGACATAACCGACCGTTGTATTACACAGGGTACATCGGTTCGGTAAAGGTGAGCAGGATTCAGATCGATCCGGGGTCTTCCCTAAGCATCATTCCAAAGGTGCTGCTATCAAAGCTGGGGATCCCAATGTACCGGCTGGCGCCCTCCAATACGACCATCAGTGGCTTCAACGCTAGCAAGAGCGAGCCACTGGGCAAGATCCGGCTGAAGTGTCACATCGGCAGCCTCAAAACTGAGGTGACTTGTTATGTGGTGGATGCCGAGGTCAACTACAACATCTTACTCGGACGACCATGGTTACATGAATACATGGTGGTGCCCTCCACGCTCCACCAATGCATGAAATATATATCCACCAACGGCGTCATCCGGACGGAGTTTGCAGATATCGATCCCTTCAAAGGGATTGAGGCCTACTTCACCAATTCCGACTTGTACAAGCCACTTGACGAGGAGGAAGCCAACGACGCCGATGATGAAGCAGAGACGGCAACAGAGCCGGACTTGGAGCCCGAAATGACTCCCGACGCCCCCTTGAAAATCCGATTGAAGGGCAAGCCTCCCCAGAAGGCGCCTCCAATGAGCATCAAGCTATCAGGGAAAGCACCGACTCACGAAGCTCCCCTGAAGATACGCCTCAAGGGAAAGCCACCTCAAACAGCGGCTCCCCTGGTGGTAAAATTACAAGGGAAGGCGCCACTCATCGGAGGCGCAACCGAGGCACCTCTCAAGGTGCGTCTTAAAGGCAAGCCGCCGCAGTCATCCAAGATGCCGGAGAGGGCTCACATAACCTTCTCAGACCCCAAAGTCAGAGCGGTGGAGGACTCTCCTGATCCGGCCCCAGTGCTTACAGATGAGGAGCTTGGCGAATATATCTCTGCTGATGTAGACGCACCCTCCTTCGACAATGTAATCCCACGAGATAAAATCTCGTACTTTATCAATAATAGAGTATCTTTCAATTATTCTTGTCTTCCATACTGGAATGCCATGTATACATTAGACAACGCTCTACGGTCGTTACAAACATAAGTAACGACCGTCTACCATAATCAAATAGTCCCGTCTCAAGGAGTCTTCATAGTCCCTCCACGGAGCCGAGACCAAGACACCATCATCTCGGGCAAAATCGAGCGTCGTCGGGACCTCCCGTCAATCGAGCCCGAACCTGATACCGGCAGAGTACAAGTCTATCGGTACACAGATGCGGCTAAGCACATCATCCAAAAGATGGGTACGACCTGAAAAGCAACAAAGGCTTAAACTACGGCAAGGGTCGGCATCTCCCTGTCCGGCTTTCGATGCCCAATGGAAAGCCACAGGATTACTATAATCGGACTCGACGGGGGTTAGGCTATGTCACGTCGCCATCAACTCCAGAGAGTTCAGACGCAGAAGACATAGAACATTCCCACTCGTCTGAAGCATCGACGTGGGATTTTGATACCAGTATCGGATCAGTCTTTAGGAAAGTGCTGTCAGCTAACATGACATCGGCGCAACCTCAGAAAGATGAAGGCGAAGACCAACCGCCGGAACCCTTCGAAAAGGAACCCTGGGCTCAGCGCCTAGGAGAACAATGGGAGTCTCGTTTTGAGTTACGAGAACCTCCCACCGAAGACGAAGTCGAGCAGATCGACCTCGGGGATGGGTCTTCTTCTAAACCCATCTTTATTAGCAAAAGCTTGGAAGGAGAAGACCGAGAATCTTTAGTCCAACTGGCTAAAGAGTATATTGACGTCTTCGTCTGGAGCTACGAAGACATGCCGGGTCTCGATCCACAGATCGCGATGCATAGGTTGAACACCTTACCAGATGCCAAACCTATCAAACAACAACAGCGACGCTTCCGTCCGGACATCATGAATGCCATCGATCAGGAGGTGGACAAGCTCTTGACCAGTGGCTTCATCCGTGAGGAACAACACCCGGACTGGGTAGCCAACGTCGTCCCTGTCACCAAGAAGAACGGGAAGATATGAGTCTGTATCGACTTCAGGGATCTCAACTCTGCTTGCCCGAAGGATGAATTCCCGCTCCCAATCACCGATGTAATGATCGACAACACATGTGGCTTTGAACGCATGTCCTTCATGGACGGGTATTCAGGCTACAATCAAATCAAGATGTTCCCCGATGACGCAAAACACACGTCATTTAGGACTCCGAAAGGTGTTTTCTGCTACACAGTAATGCCCTTCGGCTTGAAAAATGCCGGTGCAACATACCAACGAGCGATGAGTACCATCTTCCGTCAACATCTTCGCAAGACAGTTGAGTGTTATGTTGACGACATCGCAGTCAAGAGCCGCCTCAAAAGAGATCACCTACAGGACCTGAGGACGGTCTTTGATCTCATGCGGGCACATCAACTCAAAATGAACCCCGCTAAATCCTTCCTGGGGGTTTCTAGTGGCAAATTCCTGGGCTTTGTCATCACGGCAAAAGGCATTCATGTCGATCCCGAGAAGACTAAAGCCATCCTCAACATGGACCCTCCGAAGAACCTTCGAGAACTTCGGGGCTTACAGGGACGTCTGGCATACATCCGAAGGTTCATAGCAAACCTCTCCGGTAAATGTTAACCCTTTACTCAGCTCATGAAGAAGGGAGTCTCTTACGTCTGGACAGAGGAGTGCCAAAAGGCTTTCGACGACATCAAGGCTTACTTGACAAGCCCGCCAGTCCTAGTGGCACCTGTCGCCGGCAAACCATTCCTCCTCTACGTCCGTGCCATGGATCATTCCCTTGGCGCTTTACTGGCTCAAAACAGCGATGCAGGCTACGAGCAAGCAATCTACTACCTCAGTCGAACACTTATCGGGGCCGAACACCGGTACAACCCCGTTGAACAGGAGTGCTTGGCTTTGGTGTTTGCCATTCAGAAGACTCGTCATTACGTCTCAGGCCAGACAATTCACGTCATCTCCCGAGTCAATCCACTCAGAGTTTTCATGACGAAGCCAGGGTCATTAAACTCCCGGCTGGCTATATGGGCGATCCTACTAACGCCATACAACATGGTGTTTGTCCTGCAGAAGGCGGTCAAGGGTCAGGCTCTGGCTGACTTTTTAGCTGCACACCCCATCCCAGAATCTTTAAAACTCTATGAAGACATCCCGGATGAAGTCCAAGAATCAAACGTCACTGAAGGAAGCCCCGTTTGGCGGATGTTCTTCGATGGCGCTTCAAGAACGGGCCCCAACGGCCAAATCATCGCAGGAGTAGGGGTAGTCTTGGTCTCCCCCGATCAGCTGGTCATCCAGCGCGCATACTCTCTTTCGAAGCCGTGCTCCAACAATGTTGCTGAGTACAACGCACTCGTCTTGGAACTCCAGCTAGCACAATAGCTGGGGGTGGATCATCTGGAAGCCTACGGCGACTCGAAACTCGTCGTAAACCAGATTCGGGGGCAATACGAGGTTCGCCATGAAGATTTGATCCCTTACCATGAAGTTGCATTGAACATCATTTCAACCTTCACTGGGTTCTTCATCGAACATGTACCCCGTCTACAAAACTTGGAGGCTGACGCTCTGGCTGGCCTCGCAGCCTCATGGGTCGCGCCCCTTGGGACTCAACACTATGTCACGGTAACTGGCCGAGACTTGATTTGTCCCAGAAACAACCTATGTTTGCAAATGGCTCACGCCGTGCCGACAAACACCGATGTTAATGTCCGAGACTGGAGATTCCCGTTCATCGACTTCGCCGTCTACGGAATCCTTCCGGAGGACCCGAAGGAAGCCATCTCAGTCAGGAGACGCTCTCTTCGATTCTACTACGATACAGCCACTAAAACGCTGTACCGACGCTCCTTCGACAGGCTTCTCCTTCGATGCCTGTCTAACGAAGAAGCGGCCGAAGCTCTTCGAGAAGCTCATGACGGAACTTGCGGAGCTCACCAACCAGGTCCTAAGTTGCAAGATCGACTGCGACGTATGGGCTACTACTGGCCAACCATGGCCGCCGACGCAGTAGAATATGCTAAGAAGTGCCATGCATGCCAACTTCATGCAGACTTCATACATACACCGTCCGAACCTCTACATCCTACAGTCGCCTCCTGGCCATTCGAAGCCTGGGGCATGGACATTGTAGGACCAATTACCCCTCCTTCATCAAGAGGACATCGTTTCATCCTGGCCATCACCAATTACTTCTCCAAATGGGCGGAAGCAGTCCCACTAGCGGAAGTAAAAAGCTCCAGGGTGGTCAGCTTTATCAAACACCATGTCATTTACCGTTTCGGAGTACCCAGGCGAATCATTCATGACAATGGTCCCCAGTTCATCAGCCACATTTTCAGCAGGTTCTGTGACAAGAATCGTATTCAAAATATGGCCTCAACCGCCTACAATCCGGCAGCAAACGGATTGGCCGAGGCGTTCAACAAAACTATCGTCAGGCTGCTCAAAAAGGTCGTGTCATCCAACAAACGCGACTGGGACGAAAAGCTCGGCGAATGTCTTTGGGCCTACCGCACAACGGTACGGACCCCAACAGGCAACACACCGTTCTCCCTGGTCTACGGGAGCGAAGCGGTACTGCCTCTCGAGATCCAGATCCCCTCGCTCCGAGTAGCGATCACAAACAAACTCACAGAAGAAGACAATCAACGTCGTCGTCTGCGGGAACTGGAGGCACTTGACGAAAAGCGTCTCCTAGCTCAACAACGTATCGAACTTTACCAAGCCCGTATATCACAGGCTTTCAACAAGAAGGTCAAGCAAAGAACTTTCCAAGTTGGCGACCTGGTTTTAGCAGTCAGAAGGCCAATGGTGTTAACTCACAAGACACCAGGGAAGTTCGAGCCCAAATGGGAAGGACCCTTCATCATTGAGACGGTATACTCAAACGGTGCTTACCGCCTCGCCAAACCCAATGGGGACTTGTTCATGATGCCCATCAACGGCAAGTTCCTAAAGAAGTACTATTCTTGACATCCTCCAAGACATGTATTTCCCCAAACATTTCACAAAATCAAACGCTTTCGGAACCCAGCTGTTCCGTGGCATCCTTCCGTAGAAAGATAACCACGTCCACATTACCTCTGAGTTGTCTCTCTACATCCTACAAAGCGGAACCTTACATTTCGTGAGCTTACGCTATCCTTCATGTTTACCACGTCCACATTACCTCTGAGTAAACATCCCGTACAAACAACTCCTGTGTTGTCGTACATTGATCGCAGAACTTCCACGTCCACATTACCTCTGAGTTGTTCAGCGTATCCCCCAGGATCATTCCTACCACGTCCATAAATACCTCTGAGTAGGAAGATTCTATTATTTGAACCTAATGATTGCCATGTCCACATTATCTCTGAGCAAACATGTTGGTTCCTTCAAACTTATTATCTGTACCTAAAAACTAAGGTGCGCAAAAGATAATAGGTCCACATAAATCATCAAGTTCATGAGATCAAAAATGAACACATCACAAAAAAAAAGATATAGTGTATTTCTTTATTTTTCAAAAAAAAGGGAGTACAGAAATACGCTATTTCCCCAGCAAGAGTTGCAAAAACACATAAAAAAGAGAAACTACAGTCCCCGATCCTCTCCAGGGTGGGATGAGAGCTCTTTGACTCGACGTCTCAGGTCGGCAGTACGAGTTTCCACAGTCGCCTGGACTCGGAGCTCGGCTTCTTGACGCATTAATCCGACAGCCTCAGCAGAAGTTTTACTCTCATACTTCTCATCAAGCTGTCGTCGCTGCTGAGCCAAAGCAAGGGTCCGCTGAGTAAGAGTCGCTTCCTCCTGCTTGAATGCCACGTGTTGTAGTGCCCCGTCCCGCAAAGTCAATCGGAGTAATCGGAACGCCGATGGCGTTCGGACTTAGCCTTGCAACGGCTGCTCGGAGACATCGCTCAGGTGGGGTAGTTTCGGTGAACTCTTCTCATCTTTGCCTTCACATAATAAATCGTGTTTTCAACTTGCACAAGTTAGGCTTGATAATAAAAGCTACGCATCCACATAGCTAAGGGAATAATCCCGACGGTTTGAATCGAGTTAGAACATGGAAAACGTCCCACAGTCGGCTTAGAGTTGATGCACGGCGTGCTTTGAAAATGACACTCGGTCCTTCGTCCCGTGGCTTGGGAGAAGAAAAGTTGGTCTGCGGTACAAAAGCTGAGAGTTAGCCTAAGTCATAGGCGTCGCCCGCACAAATGCTTGCTAAAGCATGCACGGCCCTGTCCCGCAAGGCTTGGCATAGCCTTTGCTCGTCCCTTGGGTTAAGTTGTAGGCTTGAGTGAATTAGGCAAAGTTATGCCGGTCGACCTAAGTTATTCTACGTGCTGTCCCGCTCATTCTGCGGTTGTCAAGATAAATAGTCCCACGACCCCAAGGCCCGTCATATGAAGTATGACTTGGGCGACAGCGTTGCATAGAACACGAGTCGGTTTAGAGGCACGAGCCACGATTGGTTCAGTGGAAAGTTAGCCACGGTCGGTCGATACTTATGGAAACACGTTATATTCAAGTTAAGTTGGAAGGCTATGCAGTAGCCGTTCCCTGAGTTCAAAGAATGTTAAGTCTAAGCGATGGTTAGTCGCCGAGAGAAAAATATGTCGGGACTGTGGTTCAGTCACCGAGGCAACCCTGGTTTGGGCTCTACGAATGAAGTGTGAAAACTGGAAAGAGTAAAACAAAGGAACGGTGATAATAATAATAAGACCTTACATTACGTTAAGTCTAGAAGTTAGCGTAGGCGCGTGGTCATGGACGACTTGTCGACAAGAGTTGGTTTCTTCGAGCGGCACCCCGGGGCCACGGGACCGACTCGGCCTAGGAAGAAACTGGTTATAGCCGAGCTGGGTAATAGGCAACGCTGGTTAGGCGATCGGTAAGACGGAGACTTGCATCGGGGCTCGCTACTTGCGTTGCAAGGGTCCCGTACTACCAGGCTACGTCCAATATGGCTGGATAGGCCAGTGACCATTCATATAGATGTGTCGGCATGGGCGGCAATCCGCGTAGGTGCCTTTGGATTGAGTTGAATATGTATGAGTTAAAAAGACACAATGTCTGAGCCTAAGATTTGGCTACAGCGAAGGCGACGTGCTTCGGCACGAGATGTGGCGTCGACTGTTAAGTTGCGAGTTAAGTCAAAAAGGGCCGTAGGGCATGTTGTGTGAAGTTACGTTGAGTTATGAGGCACGGTCGCGTTGTCAAAACACAAGTGTATGCGAGACTAAGCGAGGAGGTACTGCCTCGGTGATATTGAAGTACGAATCGAGTTATGGCACGACCGAGTCGTTACGTCCCAAAGTTTGGCTAGGAAGACAGGTATAAGTCGGTGCGTCGACAATGCAAGCACGAAAAAGGTCTAGAGGCAAGGAAATGGAGTCCTTCGTGTAGTTGCGTCTCTGATTATGGCCGTAAGGCAAACACGACTTGATAGGTTAACATTGTTGGCACGAGGAGTGGTCTAGAGACAAAGTATGAGTTAACTTGACATTGCAAGCACAGGATGGTTCCGATACACAAGTTGCGCTAAGGCGCCAGTCCTAAAACTGATCCTAAGGCAAGAATAGAAAGACAATCGAAAAAGGGTTTATGTTGCACAAAGTAAAAGAAACGTGTAGGTTTTGTATGGGTGGGCGAGGAGCTCACTCCACCAGTACAGTGGTACTGACACCCACACAGTGTTTTATGTGCAGGCACAGGTAGAAGCTCGTGGTGCGGAGCTCGCTTGGATGCGTCGAGGCACGGAGTTCCTTGGCGAGTCGAAGCGTGCGGCCGCGTGATCTGAAGACTTATACAGGACATAATGTATGGACATCGCCTTCCGAAGCTTCCGCTGGCTCAAGCATTGTAATCAAGAGATGAGAGAGAGCAGAGTGACTTGTAACCGAGAGAAAAGTGAGCACGAGAGACATTGTAATTTGGCCTTGCGCCCACAAATGTAATCTTGTATTCAATATCAATAAAGAGCTTCTTTTGAATAACTTGTGTTCATGTGTTACTTGTTCTTAAATTCCGCTGTATGTTTCAATATTTCTGCTTGGGACTTCTGTGCGCCGACCCCGTCGCCGCCGATGAAATCGGCCATTATGGAATTGCCTTGCACGAGCGCAATCTAGGCTCGTGCGGCATCACGCCTTAGCGAGGACGATCGCTCCTACGGGAGCGGGGCCTGACATAGTGGTATCAGAGCACGGCTTTACGTCCTTGGACCGTCGATTGAATTCTTTAACTTCGATGTTTCCGTAAAACTCTGTTGCTTCCGCAAGTTGTTATCGTTGGTGCGCTCTCTCTCAAATGTCCATCGGCATGTCCATACAATAAGTCTAAATATTTTCGAAAGCTCGTACAAGCGTTCAATCTAACGCATCGGTAGGCTGTTGCCAAATGCGTCGATAGGGCCTTTGTGCCGAACGTTGCAAACTTGACTCGATAGAAAATATGTGCTAATGTTAGCAAAGTTGCATGTGTGCCCGAATAGTCCTACGTTGACCTTAGCAAGTCGCGTGCATGCCAAATTCGTCCAATGTCGACCCTAACAAATGAGTATGCAAACTCGAATAAAAGTCCGCACAGGATGGCTATGCACACGGCCTTTTGGCTAAGTTGTGTTTCGCATCGCGTACCTCGACATTTTGGTGCAAACGAGTCGCAAGCGATATTAAGTATCGTTCGGTCGGGAACAGAGATATACTTAGAGTGTTTATCGATAGGAATGCTATCGGACTAACGCTTAGGCGTACGCGGAAGATTGATTTAGATTTTGAAGAAATAGTGCGAACGACTTAGTGCGTTGTTACGACGCGAGCGACTACGCTAGCGATTCGTCAAACGAATCTGAAGGATGTCTTAGCGCATGACGCGAATGTGATTGAGGACTAGATCGTATGGCTTAAATCCGAGTGGTGTATGTGATAGGTTCGAAGAAGAATAAGAATGAGTGTCGACGACTAGTCGAGTGGCTCGAGTCCGAGTGGTGTATGGTTCGTCTTGGAAATTGTTCGAGTGAATATTGAGGATTACGAGTATGTCGGCGAGGCGATGCGATCGCGCAAAGCCTTAGAACGCGTCACGCTTAGTTGGTCGTGACTTTGAATGTCCCGAACGAGCATCCCGTTCGGACAACTTGTGAACGAGCAACGCGAGTTAGAAAATGTTTCGGAATGAAGAATGAAAATGAATGGTCTTGATCGAGGAAACTTAGAGGATCGCGCGTACGATATCGGATTGATGCAACTGAAATGTGACTTGAGTTTTGAATAACGATCTTGAAATGAGCTTGAGGAATAGCGATCGAACTTGATCTTGAATATCAAGAAAATTGTAGAATATCCAACTCGGACAATAGCATTAGTCGCACGACTCGAAATTGGTTGCAAAGGAAGATTGTCAGGTTACGCATGTCGTCGATGGTATTGAGGCGTATCAAAGATCGATATGCGATAACTCGGGGGCACTCTGACTCGGCGAATGACGGTCGTGCAAATGTCATTGTTCCGTTGGACGCTATACTTGAAATGTTAAAAATGTGTCGAAGAAAAGATAGACTTGGCTCGAGGATTTTCTAAGTTGAATCAATGACGATCGAACTTGGCTCGGATGAAAACTAGAATATTTGGATTTGCTTCGTCGACAACCACAACATTGATGTTCTTGTTTTATACGAGTGCTACTCAAGCCTCGCACATGCGTCACGCCGATTAGGGCGATCACTCTGCGTGAGCGCTGGTATGGTGATTCATACAGCGGGAGTGGTCGAACTTGTACGGTGCGACAATTTGTGCTTCGATTTGTGGTTTAACGCAAAGGTGACTCGAGAATGGATTTGTGTGCTTGAAGAATCGAACTTGAGGATTGAGTAGGTCCAATCCGCGTATCGAGAATGAATGAGTCTAACTCAAACAAAAGTTACGCCCCGATGAGAATGGTTATTCTGCGGGAGCGTTGTATGGTGATTCATGAACCACCGCGGATTATCAGACTCGCGTGAGATTGGGGCGCAACGTATTGTCGAGCGAGACGACCTCGTGATCGAATACATGAATTGGTTAGAATTGGTGAATTGAAGGGATTCGAATATACGCAACGCGTGCCGTAATACGAATTAGGTGATCGTGCTCGATGTTTAGAAATTTGAGTGACGCGAGCTTGGGTAGAAGGCCCCGTATGATCGACTCTGGTTTGACCCTAGGATTGGGGTCAGTGTTGGCATTATTGTTGGGGAACTATGATTCCAATCCTGACATTGACTTAGCCTCGAAAAGAAATGGCCTAGCGGTTAGGCGAGACGCCCTGTTTCATGAGTTATCAATCGAATGATTGATCTTGAGGATTGGCTTGGACGGATAGCGTGAATCACGAACGTAGGAAACCCAGCTCACGAGGCTCGGCTGACATGCATATATTTCAGGGATGCCTGGGTATGTGCACGATGCGACTCGAGTGAGAATGACAAATTTTCTATCATGCGGCTTGGCTGAATGCATGTATTTTGGGGACGCTTGGAATGCGTGCACGATCCAGCCAAGTGATACGACGAATTCAAGCAAGGCTTGAAATATGGGAGTGTGTCGAGATCTTGAAATCGTGTTGAAGTAAAGATTGATAATAGTGCGAGCGTGGCTCGGAATCGAAGGAACGCGTAGGCGAAATGTGTACGATTAAGTCTTGGCCATAGAAATGGTAGGATAGCTTGCCTTCAGGAAAGTCTCGAGGACGAGACTTGTTCTGAGTGGTGTATGTTGTAGTGCCCCGTCCCGCAAAGTCAATCGGAGTAATCGGAACGCCGACGGCATTCGGACTTAGCCTTGCAACGGCTGCTCGGAGACATCGCTCAGGTGGGGTAGTTTCGGTGAACTCTTCTCATCTTTGCCTTCACATAATAAATCGTGTTTTCAACTTGCACAAGTTAGGCTTGATAATAAAAGCTACGCATCCACATAGCTAAGGGAATAATCCCGACGGTTTGAATCGAGTTAGAACATGGAAAACGTCCCACGGTCGGCTTAGAGTTGATGCACGGCGTGCTTTGAAAATGACACTCGGTCCTTCGTCCCGTGGCTTGGGAGAAGAAAAGTTGGTCTGCGGTACAAAAGCTGAGAGTTAGCCTAAGTCATAGGCGTCGCCCGCACAAATGCTTGCTAAAGCATGCACGGCCCTGTCCCGCAAGGCTTGGCATAGCCTTTGCTCGTCCCTTGGGTTAAGTTGTAGGCTTGAGTGAATTAGGCAAAGTTATGCCGGTCGACCTAAGTTATTCTATGTGCTGTCCCGCTCATTCTGCGGTTGTCAAGATAAATAGTCCCACGACCCCAAGGCCCGTCATATGAAGTATGACTTGGGCGACAGCGTTGCATAGAACACGAGTCGGTTTAGAGGCACGAGCCACGGTTGGTTCAGTGGAAAGTTAGCCACGGTCGGTCGATACTTATGGAAACACGTTATATTCAAGTTAAGTTGGAAGGCTATGCAGTAGCCATTCCCTGAGTTCAAAGAATGTTAAGTCTAAGCGATGGTTAGTCGCCGAAAGAAAAATATGTCGGGACTGTGGTTCAGTCGCCGAGGCAACCCTGGTTTGGGCTCTGCGAATGAAGTGTAAAAAGTGGAAAGAGTAAAACAAAGGAACGGTGATAATAATAATAATAAGACCTTGCATTACGTTAAGTCTAGAAGTTAGCGTAGGCGCGTGGTCATGGACGACTTGTCGACAAGAGTTGGTTTCTTCGAGCGGCACCCCGGGGCCACGGGACCGACTCGGCCTAGGAAGAAACTGGTTGTAGCCGAGCTGGGTAATAGGCAACGCTGGTTAGGCGATCGGTAAGACGGAGACTTGTATCGGGGCTCGCTACTTGCGTTGCAAGGGTCCCGTACTACCAGGCTACGTCCAATATGGCTGGATAGGCCAGTGACCATTCATATAGATGTGTCGGCACGGGCGGCAATCCGCGTAGGTGCCTTTGGATTGAGTTGAATATGTATGAGTTAAAAAGACACAATGTCTGAGCCTAAGATTTGGCTACAGCGAAGGCGACGTGCTTCGGCACGAGATGTGGCGTCGACTGTTAAGTTGCGAGTTAAGTCAAAAAGGGCCGTAGGGCATGTTGTGTGAAGTTACGTTGAGTTATGAGGCACGGTCGCGTTGTCAAAACACAAGTGTATGCGAGACTAAGCGAGGAGGTACTGCCTCGGTGATATTGAAGCACGAATCGAGTTATGGCACGACCGAGTCGTTACGTCCCAAAGTTTGGCTAGAAAGACAGGTATAAGTCGGTGCGTCGACAATACAAGCACGAGAAAGGTCTAGAGGCAAGGAAATGGAGTCCTTCGTGTAGTTGCGTCTCTGATTATGGCCATAAGGCAAACACGACTTGATAGGTTAACGTTGTTGGCACGAGGAGTGGTCTAGAGACAAAGTATGAGTTAACTTGACATTGCAAGCATGGGATGGTTCCGATACACAAGTTGCGCTAAGGCGCCGGTCCTAAAACTGATCCTAAGGCAAGAATAGAAAGACAATCGAAAAAGGGTTTATGTTGCACAAAGTAAAAGAAACGTGTAGGTTTTGTATGGGTGGGCGAGGAGCTCACTCCACCAGTACAGTGGTACTGACACCCACACAGTGTTTCATGTGCAGGCACAGGTAGAAGCTCGTGGTGCGGAGCTCGCTTGGATGCGTCGAGGCACGGAGTTCCTTGGCGAGTCGAAGCGTGCGGCCGCGTGATCTGAAGACTTATATAGGACATAATGTATGGACATCGCCTTCCGAAGCTTCTGCTGGCTCAAGCATTATAATCAAGAGATGAGAGAGAGCAGAGTGACTTGTAACCGAGAGAAAACTGAGCACGAGAGACATTGTAATTTGGCCTTGCGCCCACAAATGTAATCTTGTATTCAATATCAATAAAGAGCTTCTTTTGAATAACTTGTGTTCATGTGTTACTTGTTCTTAAATTCCGCTGTATGTTTCAATATTTCTGCTTGGGACTTCTGTGCGACGACCCCGTCGCCGCCGATGAAATCGGCCATTATGGAATTGCCTTGCACGAGCGCAATCTAGGCTCGTACGGCATCACGCCTTAGCGAGGACGATCGCTCCTACGGAAGCGGGGCCTGACACGTGTTCAGCCAGGATACGATCAGCTTCTAGTTGAAGTTGGGCCCGCTGGTCTTCAAGACGGCGCATCTGAGCATCAACCTCTGCGATGTTAGCATCCACCGCAGCCCGCTTCTCCGTCGTCTTCTCCATAGATTGAGATAACTGCTCCGCCGCAGCCTCAGTCCCAGCCACTTCACGCTCCCAACTGCTCACATCGGCTCGATGGGAAGCCTCGATTTTAGCAATCAACTTCCCTATCTCTGCATCTATCAAGACAGAGAGGTCATTTCGTTGGATGTGCTGCAGTTCCGTGAGCCGCTCGTCCAGCTCAATCACCGAAACCTCCAGAATTTCGGCCATATGGTCATGGCCTTGGTGAACGCGGATCAGCTCGTTACAAGGCATTGCCAAAGCTTTTGCTGTCGCAAAGCTCCCCTTGGCATCCATCACTGCAGATACATCTTTCTTCAGCATTTTGTACACTCCCTCGACGAGGAACTTCACATACTCGTCGGCATCCGCCAGCACCTGCGGCGTCATAGCAAGAGTTGGGGGAGCTACTACAGTTTGCGGACCGGAGGAAGATCCGCCAACCTCGATCTGAGAGGTTTGAACCTCGGCAGCAATAGGCTCTTCATCAACAGGGGCCAGACTGCTAGCCCGAGGAGCCGAAGGAACAGAAGGAGCCGGCACATGCGTCGTGATAGTACCCCAAGTGGAAGGAGCAACAGAGGGTTCCACACCCTTACCCTTCTCAAGCCCGAAGAAATTACCGACGTCGACGGCCACCTCTTCTACCCCCGACATTCTATCAGCATCAGCTACCTCCCCCGGCAAAACGGAGAGATCAACATTTATCTCCTGGCCAGCCCCAGGAGATAAGACCGGCAGAAGGGTCTCATTCTTCTCAAGTCCCTCTACAGGGACAAAATCTGTCGCTACCGCCTGATCGGTAGCCATCTCTATGTCCATAGTTGAAGCCAAGGAAGGATTTGGCAATGATTCAGCCGACCTCCCTTCATCATGACAAGGAGGGGAATCAACCCTCTCCTCTATCCTCACTGCTTCTGCTGCCCCCGCAACAGACTCCTGCAGCTCCGGAGCGATGTCATCGGAAGATGACGAACTCCATTCCTCTTCATCACCAGGAAGCTGCGCACTTGCTGAACCTTCGATATGTGAAGCCTCCGTTGTGGCCTTCGTCACCTAGGAAGCTGCTGCACCCTCAGGTTCCCTCCTGACATAACCCGGGGATACCGGAACCTCCACGATGACAGTATCCTCCGGATCTTCCTCCATGAGGGACATCATTGTCGGCGGGATACGCACTCCAGACGAGCTCGCCATCTCCTCTCGCCTACTCCCACCCGACTTTGGGGTACGAGGTTTTCTTTTTAGCGGCTCCTACAAAAGAAGATGGGGCCTCATAAGTGGCGGAACCAAAATCAGATTTAGTAGGATGTCCTTACCTCTTCGGACGCCGAATCCGATGACACCGTCGGTAACGATGCCTTCTTCTGCTTCTTCGACACAAGAGATTCAGCCCCTGTATCTGCACATCGTTTCGATCGATCGCCCGAGGGTTCTGCTTGTGATGCGGAGGGGGCACTCCGTTGACCCACCCCTGACAGACGATGCGGCCGGGCCTTCACTGGCGTATCCCCAGTCGCTGCTAACTGGGTGCCTGCGATAAGGCTGGTCTCCCTGTCATATCCGGAGGGCGGGGCAGCCATAACACAGTAAAATTTGGCGGCCGAGTAAAGAATGGGCGGCCGCGGATCGGGGACGGGCAACGTAAAACGAGCTCCGGTACATCCGGCATTATAGTAATGCCAAGCTCGTGCACCATCCAATAAACTTCCAACATACCCCAGGGTAATACTGGGGTTATCCAACATCATCTGAGCATAACCAAATTACCGCGCAAAGCGGCTCGGCAAGTACGGTTCCAGGTAGCACTGATTCCTGTTCCGGTACACCAGATGGGACGGTCGGATACTTTGCAACCAGCGAAATCCCCATTGAGGCAGAGTGGTGGTACCTTCGCCCAGGTCCCTTAAATCCTCGTTGGCCTCAAAACCCAAATAGATGGGACCAACTTTGGTGATCTCCCAACCCTGAAGACGGGATAAAACCTTTCTACAAACCGGGACACCAGTATGCGACCAGCTCCTCCGATGGAAACGACGAAGGAATGCATCTCCAGCCTTATGATCTCCTTCCGAGCCTGGGCTCATCACACTGGGATGATGCAGAATCAGCCATCCCATCAAATAGTGAAACGGCAGTTCGGCGCGCGGAAAGTTATTTTTTCTGCCTCTATCATGAATCACATTTCCAGTAAACTCTCGCAAACCTCGCTGCAGGTTACATACCATTGCGGGGAGGAGAGCCAAGCGTCGGCCGAAGACCAATTTTACGGCTGGCAGGATTAAGTTTCGAGTCACCCTCTCGACGGTACCGGATCCACCTGCGAACACGCAATCCCGGAGCCATATCATCAGATAGGCGACCAAAACCGCCTTGGATGACATTGGATAAGCAAGGTGCCAGAAGCAGCTGTAGGAGCGTGCATCTGACTGCTGGTCTTCATTTCCTCGGGGATTCTTCTCCCCTAACGTGCTCATTTCGGACAGCACCTCGCTACGAGAGAGCGCCGGCGGAGTAGAAAACTTCGAAGAATCCTCTTTGTCTTGTCTAAAGACATAATCTCTCTAAGCGGTCACATGGGGCTGCGACCCGCTTTTATCCCTTCTCTGCACACAGTAATGATGACTCGCCACTTCCTTGAAGACGGCCGTCATCTCATCAGCTCTGTCCCCCAGGACCTGAAGTTCCTTATTGGTTGGAAAGTACTCTTCATATGGCTCCGACCCCCAAGAGAGTTTAGACACCTCATACATCTCATGAAGTGCGAGCCCTAACTCCCCTACCGGAGTAAAGAAGGTCCCGGTATGGATATCAAACATCTCCAGGAGTGCGAGGAACATGTGCCTATTAAGGTCAACACCCGCCTGGGTAGCACGGATCGCGGCAGTCAACCCGATCTCTCGGAGCTCAGTCCGAAATCGCGACAAGATCCAGAGCGTCAGTTTATCCCATTTGGAGATGTAATGGCACCAACCCTCCACCGGAAACTCTCCTGTCGGATAGGAGCGTTCCATCAAAAACATACGATGTGTAAAGTCGAAGCACTATAAGCAAGCGTATCAATGGGTACATCACTGTAGAGGCTCCCAGGACGTAAAGTCCGCCAAGTGTAAGAAGACCCAGACCGTACAACGGTCAAAGCATCCCTTTGGTCGGAAGTAGAATCAATTTGGATGACACCAGTCACCGCTCCCCCCTGGGAAGGGGTAAGCTCCCAAGACATCCTCCTCTGGGAAACAAGGCGACAGAAGGACGTCAAAGGCCACTGACGTTCAAGTTGCTTAACAGTCATATGCACTCCATTCGCAGTAAAGAACCAGTCCTCCTTGACCTTCAGCACTGACGAGTCAGTAGAAGTGAGACGGTCTCCAAACAGAAACTCAGGCTTCAGGAAGGTCACTTTATCAGATGTGGAAGATTTAATGACTCCACGCTCCATCATCCGTTTGAGGAACCAATACTGCTGTTCACGTATTAGGGTCATTCTCTCAGGAGGCTGATCCAGCATAAGAGCATCTTGAGCAG
The DNA here is from genome assembly GCA_029216955.1 of Iris pallida. Lineage (NCBI taxonomy): Eukaryota > Viridiplantae > Streptophyta > Magnoliopsida > Asparagales > Iridaceae > Iris > Iris pallida. The sequence goes on from JANAVB010012200.1 coordinate 11,274,143, forward strand.
GGTTTATCACTTCCTCGGTATGCTCTACTCCCATTTGGTTGAAGGCAGCCTCCAAGAAAACTTCACTCAAAAGCGGGATTGCCATCGACACTAGCAAAAGATCAGAAAAAGTCAGAAGAGAACACACAATGTGTCTAAAGGAGAAAACTGCGGCGCATCATCAGGGATTGAATCCATGCGCGTCAGCAGTATAGCCTCGGCGCATCATCAGGGTTTGAACCCATGCGCGTCAGCAGTATAGCCTCGGCGCATCACCAGGGTTTAAACCCATGCGCGTCGGCGGGCAAAGACCGCGGCACATCATTAAAGACTCAAGGCCTATGTGCGTTGGCGTACGGACAATGAGACTTACCAACCACCTCCGGCCGAACTTCGACAGGCCGACGGGGAACGACAGCCGCCGCAACTTCCGCGGACTCCTTCGCTTTCTCCTTCCCCTTGCCGGCAGCACCGCGAGGAGTCTTGGGAGCCATTCTCTCGAGGAAGGAGAAGTTAGGGTTTTGAAGAAAAAACTCTAAAGAAGCAGAGGCACAGAGAAGAAGAACCCTTTCTCTCTCCAACTCTTACCTATTTATAGGGCTTGGTCGCACGCGTGAACAGATGACGTGTGATCTCAGCCGTCGCCTCGGGTTCTGTGCAAGGATAGCAGCAAATAAAACCAAAAGATCATCATTAATCTTTTCGGTTACCGAGGCACCATCATCATTAACTGAGAAGAGCATGCGCCCGAACAGGCATGCGCCCAGAAATCATGCGCCCTGACCTCCATGCTTCTTATTCAAAGTATTCCAAAACTTATTCAAAAGTTTTGAAAACTTTGAAGGGGGTCTTGTAGAAGCATGGAATTTCACAACCAGAAAGCCCATGCGCCAGACACTACATACGCTAGAACTCAGACGAAGAACTTCACAGCAAGATCAATAAAGATAGACATTATATACAGAAGTCTATTATATGTCTAAGAAAAGGTTGTACAAAGGAGAATTTCTACAAAGGAAAGATCCTAAGTCTACAGCCAGCGGCCACCATGCGCCTTCAGATAAGCGCAGTGGCCACCATGCGTCTCCAGATAGGCGCAGCATCACCATGCGCCACCAGTAAGGCGCAACAGATACTATGTGCCTCCATCCAGGCGCATCCCGCCATCTCTTCAGCATCTCAGTTATGTGCATCCAGCCCAGCTATGTGCATCCCTTCAGCCAAATTCTTCCAGCCAGGATCACCTGGCCGAGCAGAGCCCAGTTATGTACTGCTTTTCCAGCCAGGGTCACCTGATAAGTGCTTCGATTACATAAAGCATTTAACCCTCTGGCTGGAACCAAGGAAGAGAAGAGCACCACAAATGCGGTGGCCAGGGAAGGCTTCGAAAGAGCCTCCAAAGGCGAAGGAAGACCGTGATCGAAACAACGGCTAAAGGAGCAGCTTTCAACACAACCAAAGTGGGCAAACCCCACTTTGCAGGAAGATAGAGCCTAGCACCGCCATTCCGATCTATGGCTCTTCCGGAATAACGGAGACAAGGCCCGAGCATCCCTATCTTTGGATGCAACAGGTACCTTCCGCCTGCCTCGGAAGCCCTCGACTCCGTCTTTTGGATGTAATAGTCACCTTCAAGTGCATCGAAGACAACACAGCGTCTCATCTTCACCCTCGGGAACACTTCGTCAACAGAATGCACCCGCATGTTCAAGTTCATATTGGAAGTACGTGAGGGAATGAGAAGCAAACCTTCTCTCCATGCCACTATTTATAGGCCGGGCAGATCAAACCCACGCGCCAAGTGGATGGCCCTCCGAATTCCGTACAATGAATTTACATTAAATGGATGAACCGGACGCCTCGAATTCAGCCAAACGGCTATTTATAGCACTCGAAGAGCGAGACAGCCGCATCATTAAAAGACATGTCCGATGCGCCAGTCAGACAGCGTATCACACGGATGTGCCCTTCGGCATCAGGCGCATCACACAGATGCGCCCTACAGTACTCGGCACATTACAGAGGGTGCGTCCCCACACATCTCCATACCGAGTGGAACGCCAACCGACGTGCCCACTCAGCTGTCCATCGAACGCCACCAACATTAAATGCTGAACTGACAGAGTTGGCAGCACGCCTCCCAAAGTCTGAACAGTTCAGAAAATGAAGCGTCGACAACGTCAGCATCATCATGACTTTATTTCGACGACTACTGCCACGTAACCACTCCACCATCCGCATGCGCCTCTACGGCCATGCGTCCAAATCAGCATGCGTCTCAAAAGCCATGCGCCTCAGACTGCTCTCTGATCCCGAAAGACAGAAGGAAAGTTGCCTGCATTCGCCTCAAAAGCCATGTGCCCCAAATGGTTTGTAACTCCTAAAGGTTATGAGCCGCAGCCTCCTCCTGCGCCCAATCCAAGGCACAGCCCACCAGATCACTCCTCTCCACCAAATCCGAGATCTTCGAACCATGAGTCGACGACACGTGTCTTTTGACTCAACTCATCCAAGATTTCAGCAACGGAAAGATCTTCTCTCTGCTACGTGCCGGCTCACAACAGCAGTATAAAGAGTTCTTCCCCTCGATCAGGGCACAGCATCCATGCGCCTCCATCAGCAACCTCCACGTGGCGTCCCCATACCGGTGCATCCTGCATGCGCGCATGAGCAGCCAGCCTGCAAAACTATAAATAGAAGGATCATCTCCTTCACACACACACAGAGACTCAGGACACAAGACTCACACAACAGAGAGAATCCTCAACAGAGAATCACCGGAGAGGCAGTTCTAGACACTCAACGTCTTCCTCCTCTCAGCAAGCTCCAGCACCCAGAGCAATCAACACCTTCAGAGAACCGATAACCGTCGTCAGCCGGTCAACGGAGTCAACGCATTACCACTCGCTCCATTGGCACTAAGGACCCAGCTTAAACAAAAGTGTACTCCTAGGACTACATCTAAGTCCTACATTGTAACACTGTTCTGTTTGTATTAAAGTTTTCAATCAAACAATTTTAATAGCAAACAGGAAGCGTCGCTGCTGTTGTTTGATAGGTTTGGCATCAGGTAAGATGTTCAACCTATGTATTGCGATCTGTGGATCGAGTCCCGACATGTCTTCATAGCTCCAGGCGAAGACGTCGATATACTCTTTAGCCAGTTGGATTAAAGATTCTCGATCTTCTCCTTCCAGGCTTTTACTGATGAAGATGGGTTTGAAAGAAGACTCCTCCCTGAGGTCGATCTGCTCGACTTCGTCTTCGGTGGGAGGTTCACGAAGCTCAAAACGAGATTCCCATTGTTCCCCTAGGCGTTGGGCCCAGGGTTCTTCTTCGAAGGGTTCTGGCGCTTGGTCTTCGCCTTCACCTTTTTGAGGTTGTGCTGACGTCATGTTAGCTGACAGCACTTTCCTGAAGACAGATCCGATACTGGTATCGGAATCCCAAGTCGATGCTTCGGACGAATGGGAATGTTCTATGTCTTCTGCATCTGAACTCTCTGGGGTTGATGGCGGCGTGACATAGCCTAACCCTCGTCCAGTCCGATTATAATAGTCCTGTGGCTTTCTATTGGGCATCGAAAGCCGAACAGGGAGATGCCGACCCTTGCCGTAGTTTAAGCCTTTGTTGCTTTTCAGGTCGTAGCCCATCTTTTGGATGATGTGCTTAGCCGCATCCGTGTACCGATAGACTTGTACTCTGCCGGTATCAGGTTCGGGCTCGATTGACAGAAGGTCCCGACGACGCTCGATTTTGCCCGAGATGATGGTGCCTTGGTCTCGGCTCCGTGGAGGGACTATGAAGACTCCTTGAGACGGGACTATTTGATTATGGTAGACGGTCGTTACTTGTGTTTGCAACGACCGTAGAGCGTTGTCTAATGTATACATGGCATTCCAGTGTGGAAGACAAGAATAATTAAAAGACACTCTATTATTGATAAAGTACGAGATCTTATCCCGTGGGATTACATTGTCAAAGGAGGGTGCCTCTACGTCAGCCAAGATATAATCACCAAGCTCCTCGTCTGTAAGAACTGGGGGCAGACTAGGAGAGTCCAATACAGCTTTGGGGTCTGAGAGGGTTATACGAGCCTTCTCTGACACCTTGGATGACTGCGGCGGCTTGCCCTTGAGACGCACCTTGAGAGGCGCCTCGGTTGCGCCTCCGATGAGTGGTGCCTGCCCTTGTAATTTTGCCACCAGGGGAGCCGATGTTTGAGGTGGCTTTCCTTTGAGGCGTATCTTCAGGGGTGCTTCGCGAGCCGGCGCTTTCCCTGATAGCTTGATGCTCATTGGAGGCGCCTTCTGGGGTAGTTTCCCCTTCAGTCAGATTTTCAAGGGGGCGTCGGGAGTCGTCTCAGGCTCCATGTTCGACTCTGTTGCCGTCTCTGCCTCATCATCAGCGTCGTTGGCTTCCTCCTCGTCAATGGGCTTGTACAAGTCGGAATCGGTGAAGTAGGCTTCAATCCCTTTGAAAGGATCGATATCTGCAAACTCCGTCCGGATGACGCCATTGGTGGATACATACTTCATGTACTGGTGGAGCGTGGAGGGCACCACCATGTACTCATACAGCCATGGTCGACCGAGCAGGATGTTGTAGTTGACCTCGGCATCTACTACATAACAAGTCACCTCAGTTTTGAGGCTGCCAATGTGACACTTCAGTCGGATCTTGCCCAATGGCTCGATCTTGCTAGCATTGAAGCTACTGATGGTTGTATTGGAGGGCGCCAGCCGGTACATCGGGATCCCCAGCTTTGATAGCAGCGCCTTCGGAATGATGCTTAGGGAAGACCCAGGATCGATCTGAATCCGGCTCACCTTGACCGAGCCAATGTACCCTGTATAATACAGCGGTCGGTTATGTCGGTGATGCTTGAGCAGCATGTCTTGTTGGGTGAAAGTTATGTTTGGGATAACTTCATCCGCACAATGACAGTACGCACAAGTAGTTGGGAGGTCTTCAGGCTGCTTGACCTGACTGAGAAAGGATTCAGCGTCCTTCAGAGCTTCGCAGAGAGCTTCTCGGGAATCTTTAGAAAGACGCAGGAGCTCGAACAAAGACAGGCACGCAGGTGTACTGGCTAATTGTGCCAGAATGTCGAAGTTGTGAGGCTTGGACAGCCCCGAAGCATTCTCCTTCCGTAGAGGTCTGTCAAAACGGGCCTCCACCTGCTTCTGCTTATTGGCTGCTGAGGGCTTAGATGGACCCTCCTCAGGGATGGTGCTAGGAGGCACCACCTCGACGGCGGCTTCGCCGGACTGGGAGTTCTGTTGTGCACGTATTTGTACTGGAAGTGCCTCTTCTGTTGAAGAAGAGACTGTGCGGCAAGACTTGATCTTCCTGCCTTTTGATTTGGAGGTAGGGCGTACCTCCGATTGAGTCACCTCAGAGACGAGGTCGGGGTGAACCCAGAGGACCTCTCCTCGAGATGTGGTGAGCGGGGTGAGTCCACTCACATTGTCACGAGTAGGTGGTAAGTTTACTACCTCCATTGTCGCCTTAGGGATGGGGACGACGCCATCTTGTGTGGTAGTTGGCGGCAAGGTGCCGAACTGAAGCGAAACCAGATTGGCCGATACCGTCTTCTCTTCATAGTCGACGGAGATTACATCCGCATTGATCATGCGCTGGATGTAATTCTTGAGGACGTAGCAGTCCTTGGTCGGGTGTCCGACAAACCGATGGTAGTGGCAGTACCTTGGGTTGTCCACTTTCCCAACTTCATCGGGCCGCTTTGGGTCCGATAGCTTGATCTTGTCACCCTGCTTCAGTATCTCGAAAAGTTGCAGGGTGTCGTCATCATTGAATGAATAAACCTCCTTGGATCTCGGTGCCAGTGGAGGCTTCTGAGTAGGCGCAGATGCGCCTTTTGAGGCATTAACAGTCAATGCCTGTTTCCCCTTTGCTTCTCGTCCGGAGCTGTTAGCTGCGGACTTTTTCCCCTTATCGTCAAAGGCGGGGAAGCTGACACCCAGAAGACGTGCATTGGCCGCCTTCTTTTCTGCAGCTTCAGCTTCGATGACCAGGGAGCTCCAGTCAGGAGGGGGAGTAGAGTTGAGCCAGAGCTTTACTGCAGGCAACATGTTCATGCTGCAAGCGGAGAGGAGCGCATGTTCTGGCATGCCTGGAGGTAGCCTGAAGCAAGCCTGTCGGAAGCGTTCGATGAACGCCCGAACCGTTTCCTTCTCCTTCTGACGTATCTCTATGAGAGACGCCATCGTCATGTCCTTCCCACCGTCGTAGAAGCGGTCGAGGAAGAGGCGCGTCAGGTCGTCGAAGGACGATATGGAATTGTCGGGGAGGCTGCAGTACCAGTCATACGCCACTCCTTTCAGGGCCCCGACAAAGATACTGGTGAGGAGCGCGTCCTCCTTCGGAAGATGCCCTGTCTGTGACTGGAAGTACGTCAGGTACCGTCGCGGAGAGTCCTTCCCGTCGTATGGGGTGAGTGTTTGTGGTTTATACTTTGGGGGATAAACCACCTTGTTCCACTCGAGGGGATAAGGCTGGGGAATGCCCATCTTCTGGCGTTCCTCTTGCCTGTTCTTGGACTCGAAGCGCTCCCGCAGGTCTTTGATTATTTCGACCACATCCTCCGTAGAGCTAGGAGTCGGGGAAGGAGGTACCATCTGGATTGGAGCGTTTGAGGGCTCCGAGGTCCGAGGTGCTTCTGTATCTGAGGGCGCCCGTTGGAGGGGCACACTCGACTCCCCATTAGCTCCTGGGTCAGGACCAGTTGAAGGTGTCCTGATCAAGGCCGACCGCATCTCAAACACTGCTTGAGTCAGTGCTTGCATAGAGGCAGAGAGGGTTTTGAGACCTCCCTCTAATGAGTCTATGCGCTGGACTATGTCCTGTGACGGTGCATCAGACTCGACATCATCCCCAGCCATGTACACTGTCCTGACACGGCCAGGAGTGGATGGATGGGTTGAGGCTTCGCTTTCGGCCTCACTCTCATGCGGGGGAGTTACTTCTCCTGGTGTTTGGCCACCCCCAGCCGCATTCTGGAGTTCATCTTCAATAGCTGCATCTGCAAGGGTCTGCTTGCCCTCAGCTCCGTCTTGAAGGACCTCTTCGTTTCCAGAACTACCCCCGACAGTGTCCTGGAGGACATCCTCATTTTGAGGGGTTTCAGGGAGAGTAATCTCGCCTTGATGATGAAGATCCGCCGCAGCTGTGCTTTGGACATCTTCGTCTTCGGAAGGAGGCTCAACAAGGGTCTGGCTACCCCTAGCTTCCTCCAAGGACTTCATCCTCGACCGAGTGCCTTCAAACACTCCAGAGGTCGAGACAGCTGCCTTGGTTTTCCTCGGCTGGCTTTTGGATGAAGACGAGGAATTGGCAGTCACCTTCCGGATTGATGAGGAGTTGGAGACCACGTTGCATGAAGCGACCTTTGGCTCCTCTTCAGCTGACACCTTCGCCCCAAGGCGACGTCGGAGAGGTGTCGATGATTGTAGTCGTTGGAAGACCGACTGTCTTGGTGGAACTACCGTCTTGCAACAGCAGTTGATGGTGACCACCGCACAAGTATGCCCCGTAAGAGGCGCATCGTGCTTGTTGGTCGACTCTCCTGACCGACGCTTGTGAGTGATCACGTTGCGCAGGTCATTGGAGGAGAGTGGTGCCTTCACACCCCCTTCAGACGTATGGCAAGGCCAAACGCCGGGGTGGTCAGGTGAGTGCTGCGCCCCCTGATCTAATACCAAGCAGGCATCACGATCAGTAGTGGGGGAACCACAACATTTGAAGTGACTTGAACGGACCTCAAACGCACAACCAAAGGAGGCGCAGGAGTTCAAGACCACTGAATTTGCCTCTCTCGACTTGGTTGTGCACGCAGTAGATGCGCCCAGGCGAGATGAGGGCTTTGAAGATCGACTCGTTGTTGGTGCAGAAGCACTTGAGTCAACCTTGTACAGCTTGCCATCGCAGCGCGCGTGATGACGAGCGCGTGCCTCTGGCCGGCTGCTGGCATAGCACGTTTGTGGCGCATGGCCCGTGCCGCCTTAGATTTCTTCGTACCAGCTCACTGGGGCGCATAGTACTCAGCATCCAAATTCTCTTCGCCATTACAGCGAGTGAGTCTGTCAAAGACAGAGGCTTTTTGTGGCACATCAGAAGCGATGCGCGGGGCATTGGCTGCGCCCCTGCTCCGTCGACGTATCTTCCTCGCCTGAGAGGGAGATAGCTGGGGAACGTGGTCGGCTGCACGCTTCCCCAAGAGATGTGCTGCATCGGCGGGCGCACCTTGGTTGCTGAGAACGTCAGCAGGAAGGGAAGGCTGGATTGCTGCATCCCCTTCAGTGGTGGTGCCCGAGGCGTCGACTTTGCGCACCCAGGCCGTGCGGATCTTCTTTGGCTTTGGTAGCCGCTTCGAAGGACTCGCACTTCCTTCAGAAATGAACTCCTCGTACGCCTGTTGATTGAGGCGCACTACCAGCGTCTTGTGGGAGGAGCCCACCTTCACGTCGTCGGCCTGTGACACGACTTTCTTGGAAGAGGAGAAAGAAGTCCCCAGCAGAGTCGCCAGCTTGTTTGCCATTAAAATTGTTTGATTGAAAACTTTAATACAAACAGAACAGTGTTACAAATGTAGGACTTAGATGTAGTCCTAGGAGTACACTTTTGTTTAAGCTGGGTCCTTAGTGCCAATGGAGCGAGTGGTAATACGTTGACTCCGTTGACCGGCTGACGACGGTTATCAGTTCTCTGAAGGTGTGGATTGCTCTGGGTGCTGGAGCTTGCTGAGAGGAGAAAGACGTTGAGTGTCTGTATCTGCCTCTCTGGTGATTCCTCCTATGTTCGTTGTGGATTCTGTCTGTTGTTCGTGGGTGAGAAGGAAATGATCCCTCTATTTATAGCTGGGCAGGTTGGCTGCTCATGCGCGCATATAGGATGCACCGGTGTGTGGGGACGCCACGTGGAAGTTGCTGATAGGGGCGCACGGATGATGCGCCCTGATTGGGAGGTTGAACTCTTCATACTGCTGTTGTGAGCCGGCACGTAGCAGAGGAGAAGATCTTTCTGTTGCTGAAATCTTGGACGAGTTGAGTCAAAGGACACGTGTCATCGACCCATGGCTCGAAGATCTCGGATTTGGGGGGGCAGTGATCTGGTGAGCTGCGCCTTGGATCTGGGCGCAGGAGGAGACTGCGGCTCATAACCTTTAGGAGTTATAAACCATTTAGGGTGCATGCTTTTGAGGCGCATGCAGGTGACCTTCCTTCTGTCTTTCGGGATCAGAGATCAGTCTGGGGCGTATGGCTTTTGAAGCGCATGCAAAGCTTCAACTGGAGACTCTTCTTCTGTCTTAGGGATCAGTGAAGGGTCTGAGGCGCATGGCTTTTGAGGCGCATGCTGGTTTGGACGTATGGCCGTAGAGGCGCATGCGGATTTGGACGCATGGCCGTAGAGGCGCATACGGGTGGCCACATGGCAGTAGCCGTCGAGATAGAGTCATGATGATGCTGACGTTGCCGACGCTTCCTTCTCTGAAAAAGCTGTCAACTATTCAGACTTTGGGAAGCGTGCTGCCAACTCTGGTGTCAGTTCAGCATTTAATGTTTGTGACGTTCGATGGACAGCTGAGTGGGCACATTGGTTGGTGTTCCACTTGGCATGGAGATATGAGGGCGCATCCTCTGTGATGTGCCGGGTACTGTAGGGTGCGTCTGTGCGATGCGCCTGATGCAGGAGGGCGCGTCCGTGTGATGCGCTGTTTGGCTGGCGCATCCGACATGTCCTTTAATGACGCGGCTGTCTCGCTCCTCGAGTGCTATAAATAGTCGTTTGGCTGAATTCGAGGCGTTCGGTTCATCCATTTAATACAAATTCATTGCACAGAATTCTGAGAGTCATCCACTTGGCGCGTGGGTTTGATTTGCCCGATCTATAAATAGTGGCATGGAAAGAAGGTTTGCTCCTCATTCCCTCACGTACTCCCAACATGAACTTGGATATGTGGGTGCATTCTATTGACGAAGTGCTCCCGAGGGTGAAGATGAGACGTCGTGTTGTCTTCGATGCTCTTGAAGGTGACTGTTACATCTAAATGACGAAGTCGAGGGCTTCTGAGGCAGGCGGAAGGTGCATGTTGCATCCAAAGATAAGGATGTTCGGGCCTCGTCTCCGTTATTCCGGAAGAGCCGTAGATCGGAATGGCGGTGCTAGGCTCTCTCTTCCTTCAAAGTGGGTGCCGCCCACTTTGATTGTGTTGAAAGCTCCTTGTGCCATGATTTCGATCACGGTCTTCCTTAGTCTTTGGAGGCTCTTTCGAAGCCTCCCCTGGCAACAGCATTTGCGGTGCTCTTCTCTCCCTTGGTTCCAGCCAGAGGGTTAAATGCTTTGCTTGGCGAAGCACTTATCAGGCGAGCCTGGCTGGAAGAGCGGCACATAACTGGGCTCTGCCCGGCCAGGTGAGCCTGGTTGGAAGAGTTGCACAGAATTGAGCTGCTGAAGGGATGCACATAACTGAACTGGATGCACATAACTGAGCTGCTGAAGAGATGGTAGGATGTGCCTGGCTGGAGGCGCATGACATCTGCTGCGCCTGGCTGACAGCGCATGGTGACTGCTGCGCCTATCGGAAGGCGCATGGTGGTTGCTGCGCCTATCTGGAAGGCGCATGGTGGTTGCTGGATGTAGATCTAGGATCCTTCCTTTGTAGAAGTTCTCCTTTGTACCATCTTTTCTAGACATGTAATAGACTTTTATATATATAAAATAAAAAGTCCTTCTTCGAATGTCTATGGCTTATTCGATTAGCTGTCTGAGTTCTGGCGTATATAATGCCTGGCGCATGGGCTTTCTGGTTGTGAAATTCCATGCTTCTACAAATATGATAGTTGCTCAATATTATACAATTTCATATGCTTGCCTCAAAACATGTTTACATGCAAATCGAGTAGGATGGTTAGAAAGATCACTGAAATAGCTAGCTAACATGCTTACAAAACTTCTTGAATCAAATACAGAGCTTGGATTTTAATTAGCCATTCGCCAGTACATGTGATCGTACTGATCCTCGCTCTTTGTAGGTCCTGCGAACCAGGAAGGATGCACCAACTAGCTCGGCGATGTTCGTGATTTTGAAGCTTCGGCCGCGCGTCGAAGACTTGTTCCGCACCTCTACTTTTGAAGACTCTCAACGGTCCAAGGAAGATGACTCAGCGTCCCTCCCATCCAGGTCACTGGAGTACTTTGTTGTATATTGAGGGATGTGTGCAATGTATGGAACGGCTATCTTATCGACACTCTTTTGTAATCGAGTCATGTTGTAGCCCGTGCGGCATGAGTCTTGTATATGGAGTCTGTAAAAGATCTTCATAATCAATAAAGATCAAAGTTTTTCTTTACTTAATGTGTGATTCAATTTGTCTGCGTACTCTCTTAGCTCTCGTGTCTCGGGTTACCTTATGACTATGTCTTGTGCGATCGTAAATTAGGTTCGCACGACATCACGCCTGGGGGACGACTATCGATTCGACGGAATCGGGGCGTGACATAATGGTATCAGAGCACGGCTTTACATCCTTGGCCTCCGGTGTCGAGTTCTAGTTTTTAACCGTTGACCTCGTGTCGATGAGATGAGTTGTTCCATACGCTGAGTCCAGGACATTTTCTGAAAACTAACGAGAGTTGCCTTTCTTTTTCCATACAGTTGCGGGAGCTCGGATAGAGAACGAGATGAGTGCTTCCAGTGGCTCGAGCACTTCTTGATCCGAGCATTCCGTCAACCCAACGGGAATGATGCCTATCGTGGCCGGACCTTCCGGCGACCCGATGCAGCGAATAATGTAGATGCTTGAAATGTAGCAACCTCAAAATGAGCTCCATCGTCAGCAAGCGGAGGCTCGTCAGACTCAATTTAAGAATCGATTCGAGGCTCAATTCAAGCTGCAGCAGCAGCAGCTGAATATCCTCCAGCAAATCGTACAATCGGTCGTGGGCAACAACAACAATTCAATGATGATGCCTGCCGTGACCCAGCCTGCGGTTCGATCCAACAAAGCTGAACCAGAGGTGCCCGTGCTCTCACCTACGGCACCGAGAAGTTCTAACTTAGACGTGTCAAAATTCACAAAAAGCTGTCGTACTTCCTTCAACGGCACAGAAGATCCCTCGGTGGCGATCGACTGGTTGGAGGAGCTAGAAGATAAGTTCGAGCTTCTGGGTGTCGAGAACTCGAAGAAAGTCACGTGTGCTCAACTTCTACTTCGAATGAACGCGCACGATTGGTGGGTTGTGCAGAAACGGGCTATTCGACGTAAAGATGGGACGACAATGATCTCCTAGGCTACATTCAGAAATGCGTTCGAGATCGAATATTTTTCTGCAGCCGTGCGACAGGAAAAATAAAATGAATTTATGCAGTTGATACAAGGGAACATGACAGTATGACAGTATACGGCTGAATTCAACAAACTAGCCAAATTTACTGAAGACTATCTGCCTACCACTGCAAGTCGAGCTCGACAATTTGAAGTTGGCCTACGTTCCACTATCCGTGCTGACGTTTCGGTGGATGAATACAAAACTATGGGCGAGGCACTCAACCATGCCCTCCGTCTGGAGTCCAAGTATCCTCCTGCTACTACCGGCGCTGTTCACTTTAATAACAAATGCCATAGTAATACGGGAGGTAACAACGCACACAAGCGTCAAAACTGCGGCAACGGAGGCGACAACCAGATGAAGGATCGAGTAGTCTGCACTTTCTGCCACAAGGATGGGCACTTGGTCAACGAGTGCCGATTGAAGAATGGTGCGTGCTTCGGGTGCGGCCGAACGGACCACATCGCACGCAACTGTCCGGAGAAGCCAAACCAGCGCCCCCAACAACACTATCAGAACTGAGGCCAAGCACCTCGGGCTCCACCGACCGTACAACAGAATGGCCAAGACCGTCGCCCCAATGCTCAGGGCCGCGTTTATGCCATGACTCGAGACGAAGCATTCGCATCTGACACAGTCGTGACAGGTATACTGCAATTCAATAATAAACCTGCTCGTATATTATTTGATTCAGGTGCCACGCATAGTTTTATATCGGCGGACTTCGTCGCCGAGCACAAATTTTTCCTGACATCGTTGGGCCTCGATCTCACTGTTAACGTACCGTCGGGTATGCCACTACTTGCAAATTTAGTCTGCGGAGACAGAATCATCTGTATAGGTGGTCAAAAGATCAGTCTCGATGCGATAGTTCTAGATATTAAGGACTACGACATCATTCTGGGGATGGATTGGCTCGGTCCGTGCAACGCAACCATAGACTGCACTAAAAAGAAGGTCACATTTTGCATACCTGGAGTGCCTGAATTCTGCTACTCGTGTGGTGAGGCGTCGCCGACCTGTATGGTGATCTCTGCAATATCTGCTCGACGGATGCTGCATTCCGGGTGCGAAGGCTATCTAGCTTCCGTTCGAGACATGCGACAGGATGGTGCAAACACGGGTCAGACCGACGTTGTGGTAGAATTTCCAGATGTGTTCCCGGACGAGCTGCCCGGCATGCCGCTCGATCGAGAGATTGAGTTCACTATCGATACATTCCCCGATACCCAACCGATCTCGAAAGCCCCGTACAGAATGGCCCCTGCAGAGCTTAAAGAACTCAAAGTATAGTTGAAAGAGTTGCTTGACAAGGGATTCATTCGACCCAGCGTCTCACCGTGGGGAGCGCCCGTGCTATTTGTCAAGAAGAAGGATGACTCAATACGTCCTTGTATCGACTATCGCGAGCTGAATAAAGCCATCGTCCGGAACAAATACCCCCTGTCCCGCATAGATGATCTGTTTGATTAGTTGCAAGGAGCCACGGTGTTCTCTAAAATTGATCGGCGTTCGGGTTACCATCAACTCAAGATCAAGCCGGACGATGTGCCGAAGTCTGCCTTTCGCACTCGATACGGCCATTACGAGTTCCTGGTAATGTCGTTCGGCCTAATGAACGTCCTTGCTGCTTTCATAGATTTGATGAATCGGGTGTTCCGACCATTCCTCGATAAGTTCGTAGTAGTCTTTATCGACGATATACTCGTTTACTCGAAGAATAGGCAGCAACACACTGAGCATCTACGGACCGTGCTTCAGACCCATCGAAAAAATCAACTATATGTGAAGCGATACAAGTGTGAATTCTGGCTGAACAGCGTCGCGTTCCTCGGACACATCATTTCAGCTGAAGGCATTACAGTCGATCCAAAGAAAGTTGAAGCCGTTGTTGATTGAAAACGACCAACGTCCGTCAGCGAGATTCGAAGTTTCCTTGGCTTGGCGGGATACCATCGACGCTTCATGAAAGACTTTGTGAAGATCGCATCGCCTCTGAGTCGCCTCACCCAGAAAGGAGTCGTATTTGAATGGTCAGACGATTGTGAAGCTTCATTCCAAGAATTAAATCAATGGCTCGTCTTGGCGCCGATACTCGTACTTCTAGAAGGGACTGAGGGTTTCCAGATATTCAGCGACACGTCCGGTCAGGGCTTGGGGTGTGTGCTGATGCAGCAGAACAAGGTGATATCTTTTGCTTCCCGACAGCTAAAGCCGTATGAGAAGAACTATCCTACTCATGACCTGGAGTTAGCGGTGATTGTGTTCGCGTTGAAATTATGGCATCACTAGCTTTATAGCGTGGCGTGCATGATCTATACCAATCACAAGAGCCTCAAGTATCTATTTATGCAGAGGGAACTGAACTTGCGGCAAAGGCGTTGGCTTGAACTGATCAAGGATTACGACTTGACTATCGACTATACGCCGGAAAAGGAAAATGTTGTGGCAGACGCTCTGAGTCGAAAGTATATCGCCTCGCTATCCATCGACCGCAGACTGCTACACGACCTAGAAGAGATGGGCATCAAACTCCGAGTCCGATTCAGGAATGTGCAGTTGGCAAAGTTGCAGTTAGAGCCGAGCCTGCAAGAAAAGATCAAGACCACTCAGAAGGACGATCCGTACCTGAAGATGTTGTAAGAGTTAATCTCGACGGGTAGGACGACCGACTTTGCGAAAGACGAAATCGACATGCTTCGATTGAAGGGTAGGCTATGCATTCCTGACGACTCAGAACTCAGAAAGGAGATATTGTCGGAGGCGCACTACGCGAAGTACACCTTGCATCCCGGTAGCACGAAGATATACAAGGACCTCCGCACAAACTTCTTGTGACATAGAATGAAAAGAGATGTGGCACTTTTCGTGTCGCAATGTATGGCCTGTCAGCAGATGAAAGCTGAGCACCAGAGACCGGGCGGGGAGATACAGAATCTGGCGATTCTGGAATGAAAATGGCAGCACGTATGCATAGATTTTATTGTTGGTCTGCCGAAGACGCCATGGGGAAATGATGCCATCTGGGTCATCGTCGATCGACTAACCAAGTCAGTGCATTTTATTGCCATCAAAGTTACTTGGAGCGTTGATCGTCTGGCGCAGATTTATCTTGATGAGATAGTACGGCTGTATGGAGTTCCTGTATCCATCGTCTCTGATCGGGATTCACGGCTCATGTCACGATTCTGGAGTAGCCTTCAGTCGGTGCTGGGTACCAAGTTGCAGTTCAGCTCAGCTTACTATCCTCAGACCGACGGCCAAACGGAGCGCGTCAATCAGATTCTCGAAGACATGCTACGACTCTGTACAATTGACTTCAAATCAAGCTGGAATGTTAATCTACCTCTGGCTGAATTTGCATACAACAATAGCTATCAATCCATGTAAAACCCCTAAATTTTTACTATTATTTTTTAATTTATGGTACTGATTTAAAATTTCGTATTTTACGTCGCGTAGTCGTATTTTACGTCGCGCACAAAATTTATTTTCCTGAATGCTCGACAAGTACGAATATGTGCGAGCGAACATATTTTTGGAAAAATATTTATTTTATTTTTAATATATAAAAATTATTGGTATTTATATATTTTTAAAATTGTGAAAAGTATCGGGATGGCCAAATCTTATTATTATTATTTTTATTTAATTATAAAAGGCTATCATATTTAATAGTAGCAATTTAGAAAACTATTTTATGCAAATATTCTTAACGTGAGGTACATGAATTTTTATTCATATAAATAATTTCATTTTCAAAATTATTATATTAATATTTTATTATTCAAAAAGTTATTTAAAAATATTATTATTTTCGAAATTATTATTTTTGGTATTTTTTGAAAATATATTTGAAATCTATTGTGGCTATTTCAAATCTCGATTTGATTTTATGGAATTATTCTAAATAGTTAAAGGATAGAATTTATACTTAAATTAAGTTAGATTATCTAGTTTTAAATTGGAGTTTAATTTGAGTTTGGATTTGATTATTGATTTAAATTAGGCTTTAAATTAATCCTAATGTTTATTTAACTGGGTATTCCCACCTCCTATAAAAGGAGAGGTACTCCTCCAGAAATTTCCATCCACAACCCAAAATTCGTGCACCGTGTCTGTGCCTCCCATCCACTATATTCCCCATTACAAATACAGTAATTCTGTCTCGTCCGACAAGCCCGGACGTCCACCCAGCCGTGTCGGACACCCCCGATACGACACATCCAACCCGACAACCAAATCCTATTCTTAGCCTAACTCTGGGTCAACCTCGCCTCTGCCAACACCATCTAATTACCGCAGCACCTCCGCCTCTCATCCCTGTCGAATCCCCCAGGCAACTGCAACAACCACCTTGTCACCACCACGTCCACCAACAGCAACACCCCATCCGGCATCCCATCCACCACCACCAAACACCTTCTCTACCACCGCCAGCACCACCACGTCCGGCCACTCGACTCCGGCCATCGCCGTCCAGTCCCCGTCTCCACCATCACCCCCTGTCATCTACACGACTCCGCCGACACCATACCAAAATCCACAGAAAGGAAAGGGGAAGGAAAACTCTCACCTGGGCCTTCGTCGCACCGCGTCGCCGAGGCTCTCTCCGCTCCGATCCTCCGGACCGGTACGACCGACGGCAACCCCGATTTCCCCCAACCCATACTGTGCACCGAACCTCCGCTCCCGCTCGAGCCACCACCGTCGTCGGTGGCCAGCACGACGCACGTCACCGCCGTTCCCAGGCCAGCATCCTCGTCGTGCCGCCGTAGGTTCACCGCCGGGCTTCCGAGCCATGGGCGTGCCCTCCGCGCTCTGGGAGCCGCGGTCTCTCCCAGATGGTCGCGCATCCGGCGTCCCCTTCTGCGCATCCGGTGCCGTCCATCTTCGGTCGCCGCGCGCCCCGCCTGGAAGCCCCATCTTTGCCGCCTTTCCCCTCCGAGCTCGGGGGAAGCACCACCCGCCGCTCCTGTCCGCCTCCTCCACCATCGAAACCCTCGCCGAGCCCTAATTCCGACCGCCACCTTCAGAAACCCCTTCGCCCGCCGACAACCGCCGGCGCCGACTCCGCCTCCTTCTCTCAGTCGCCGGCGCCCGACCCCGTGCTCCACAGGCGCCGTCGCCTCCCCCAAAACCCCGAGCGTCGATCGCCTCTTGTACCGTGCAAGCTCCGTCCCGACAGGCGCGCGCCCAACCCTCCGACCGATCGTCGCCGACCCCCTTCTGGTAAACCCCCGATCCCCACTCTTCTCCTCTCTCTCTCTCCTGTGTAAAAATGGGGGGATTAGCTGGGTTTGTGGGTAAATTATTATTATTATTATTATTATTATTATTATTATTATTATTAAGATATGTATTATTATTATTATTATTATTATTATTATTATTATTATTATTATTATTATTATTATTATTATTATTATTATTATTATTATTAATATTATCATTATTATATTATCATTATTATAGTTATTATCATTATTTGTATCATTATAATTAATGTAAATTATTATTATTATTAACAAGTAATTACATTAATAGTCTAAATTATATTTATAAAAATATATTATTTTTGGAATATTTTAAATATAATCTTGACACAAATATTATTTGGTAGCCTAAATCACTTATTAGATTTTTAATTTCTTCTAAAAATATTTTACCTTCAATAAGTTTCTAGTATTATTTTTTTGAACCATAAAAATATAGTTTCTAATGATAAAATAGTTTCTTAATATCAATAGTTATCTAAATTATTTGTTAAACAAATATATTTTGTTTATAAAAATTATTTTTACAACCTTAGAGTATTTCCTGCCTAAAACGATTTCGCTTTTTCCACAAAAAATATTTGGTAACATATTTTGGACTAATAAAACATATTTACCAAGTATTATAAATAGTTTTCAAAATAGTATATATTTTTGTTTCCTCAAACTCTCTTCGATTATCGTCACCAATCATGACTAAAATCGTGCTGACCTATATTTTTTGTAACATCGGACCCTTACACATTGACCCGACTATTGGACAACAGGACTTGACGGAACAGTGCACCATACCAGTCGTTACACCAGGCAAGGCACCTTGCCACTACTGTTTAAATTTCCTGCTCAATAACATGCATGTTGTGTTTATTTTCAAGTTGTTTTCTTTTAAATTATATGTAGATACAAATTACTATGTTTTGTGCAATTGACTTAGAGTTAAGGGACCACCGTATGTTTAAGTGCATCTCATGAACTGTCACGATGTGCCACGGGTTGTGTGTGAGCTGCGAGTCGCATATAGCTTCGGACTTGCGTATCGACCGTACATCGGTGCGTAAAGGCCGTAAGTTAGGATGTAACTGCTAATAGATTTTTGGTAGAAGACTTGGCAGTTATTAAGGATTAAACAGTGTCGTGGAGACGACACATGTATAGTATCATTGGGAGGGGGGAAGACAGCTATTAGCGTAGGGGCTACCTGTTCAGTACACATATAGATTTGGGCCGATAGTGTCTCGGATGAGCGCTACTTACTGCCCCGGGGCCGATAGTTCTCGTATGAGAGCTACTTTCTGCCCATAGTTGATAGTGTCTCTTATGAGCGCTACCTACTACTACTCTCTCTCCATCTATGCTGAACACTATAAGCTCCTGCGTAGAACGTTGTCTTCTCAAAGTATATATCACATAGAATGGTTAGGACCCTTACGCATGTATATTCCTATTGAGCTCTTACTATTCAGTTTATTGGCATGATATTATGTGTCTTGTTACGTCCCTCTGAGGACCTGGTTTTTTTCTCCAGGTGTGTGTTTTCGTGATTTCTTGCAGGTGCTCTAGCTAAGGCCATTCCTTCCTTCGTGATGACTGCTTTTGGACTTGTCATTGCTTCGCTCGACCAATCACTTTCTTTATATATTTTTTTTCTATTTAAATTAGTTGGTAGTGGACTTTGTCTCCGCCCAACGTTGGTATCATCAATATTCAAGTTAATTTCTATATTATTAATCCTTTCATTGTGAATGAGATTTAGTTGTCTTGGATTACTACATTTACAGCTTATGTATACATACGAGGTCCATGTATTTCGTATGTATACAGCTGGCATGTCTACGTACTTGGTCCTACGTATTTTGGGACTGGGGCGTTACAATCCAGCATTCAAATGGCGCCGTATGAAGCCTTGTACGGACGAAAGTGCCGATCACCCATTTACTGGGACGAAGTCGAAGAGCGGCAGATTCTCGGCCTGGAACTGGTAGAACAGACTGTGCAAAAAGTTTGGCTCACTCAAAAAAGATTAAGGACCGCGCAGAGTCGTCAGAAAAGCTATGCGGACGTTCATCGTCGACCCCTCGAGTTTTAAGAAGGCGATCACGTATTTCTCAAAGTGTCGCCCATGCGTGGAGTTACTCGGTTCGGCGCAAAGGGAAAGTTGAGTCCGAGATTCGTTGGACCGTTCAAAATACTCGAGCGGGTCGCCCCAGTGGCCTATAAAATTACCCTACCACCGGTGATAGAAGGTGTACACAACGTCTTCTACGTCTCTCAATTGCGGAAGTACGTGCACGACCCGAGTCACGTGGTAGATTTTGGCCAGCTAGAGCTAAAGTCCGACTTATCCTACGTTTAGAGCCAGTTCAAATCTTAGAACGCATGGATAAGCTGCTGTAAAATCGAGCGATCCCCCTCGTCCGCATCCTCTGGAGGAACCATTCGGTCGAAGAGTCGACGTGGGAGCTTGAATCGGAAATGAAGGAGAAATTTCCTTTATTGTTCTCGTAGAAGTAGGTTTTATCTTTAAGTTTCGAGGACGAAACTTTTTATTAGTTGGTTATGGTGTAGTGCCCCGTCCCTACATCATGCCCTGTTTCCATCCACGGGGTGTGCGAGAAAGGAACACTGTCGCTATCGATTCGGTCGGGACCGATAGGTCGGAATCGGCCGAGTCGATCGAACAGGAACGGTTGAATTAAGATCCATTCCACGTTATGGAATGGCTTCTTCGGAACCAAGTCCCATATTCAGCGGGTTGCGCCTTGAGGATTGGCTCTGCGGCTGAGTCGGAAGAGACCTCCCGTTACTTTGATTTTTATGCCGTACTTAATTTGCCTTTGGCTTTGGTTTTCGTGAATGCATTTTTTGTGAATGTTTTCCGAATGGGTTTTCGTGACTTGCGTTTTCAAGATTCACATTCATATCGAATTTCCTTGAATTACACAGTGTTCTATGCGATTGCAGGTGATCGCGTAGGCGACGTCAGCGCAGCCAACTGGTCGCTCGCTTGAAGCAAGGCTAAGGCGAGTGGCTGACCTCCTTCGCCTCGTCCCTCTATTTCAAAAAAAAATCAACATGAAGTTAAATGAATACTTGTCATAATAGTATAGAATCAAAGAAATTATGGCACGATTCTTCACGAAATACTTGCTATCTAACTGCCAGTTTGAAAATGGAAAACGTGCTTTCTTACACAAATCCACTTAGCCTATACAAAATAATGAATGAATCGATTAACGTTTATCGCAATGATACGGCTAAGTAAGCAAATCGACTAAGTTCAAAAGAAAACAGTCATTGGACAACTTGTCGACAAGGAGTAGTTTCCTTGAACGGTTGCCTAGGCCAAGGAACCGATTCGGCCCGGGAGGAACGAGTATAGCAAGCGCCAGCCTTTCATCGGCGTGAGTTAGGTGGGAACTTTCACACATGGCTCGCTATCCGACGTGAAAGGTTCGCCGTCTAACCCAGCTATAGTCCGCGATGGCTTGACATTGCCAGTGGCCTTCACACCCTTTCACTGCTTAACAAATGCACGTGACACGGGATGAATACGATAGTTGCTCAATGTTATACAATTTCATATGCTTACCTCAAAACATGTTAACATGCAAATCAAGTAGGATGGTTAGAAAGATCACTGATATAGCTAGCTAACATGTTTACAAAACTTCTTGAATCAAATGCAGAGCTTGGATTTTAATTAGCCATTCGCCAGTACATGTGATCATACTGATCCTCGTACTTTGCAGGTCCCGTGAACCAGGAAGGACGCGCCAACTAGCTCGGCGACATTCGTAATTTTGAAGCTTCGGTCGCGTGTCGAAGACTTGTTCCGCACCGCTACTTTTGAAGACTCTCAACAGTCCAAGGAAGATGACTCAGCATCCCTCCTATCCAGGTTACTGGAGTACTTTGTTGTATATTGAGGGATGTGTGCATTGTATGGAACAGCTATCTCATCGGCACTCTTTTGTAATCGAGTCATGTTGTAGCCCACGCGGCATGAGTCTTGTACATGGAGTCTATAAAAGATGTTCATAATCAATAAAGATTAAAGCTTTCCTTTACTTAATGTGTGATTCAATTTGTCTATGTATTCTCTTAGCTCTCGTGTCTCGGATTACCTTATGACTATGCCTTGTACGATCGTAAATTAGGTTCGTACGACATCACGCCCGGGGGACGACTATCGATTCGACGGAATCGGGGCATGACATAGGCTGCTATCATACTCTTCATCATATCTAATATTGTCGACAAAGGTTAGACTGACCTCATCTTTGATCATGTCTAATTTCGATTTTGATCAAGTTTGGATTTTTTTATCGTGCCTAAAATCTTTTCTGACCATGATTTGATTCCTCGATCTTATTTGAAATTCTCGTGGTTTGTCGTGCCAGAATTTGGACTCGCTGATGTCTGAACCACTTTCTATTCCTGTCAAAATTCGATTCTAAAAATACTCGTACTCCGGTTCCATTCCTAAGACATGCTCAAGTTTTAATTTCGTATTCATATCTTAATCGTGCCAAGTGAACTTAGACTATTTCCAATCTTAATCACGTCTGAACTTGGATCGCATATCGTGACTTAATTAATCATACTCTTTAAATCTTAGATCGTGCCTATAAGACCTTGACTTCAATTTTGTTTGTGCCTAAAATTTTATCTTAATCATGCCAAATCTTGTTCTGGTCATGGTTAACTTTTTATCTTGATCGGACCTGTGCGACTTTGAGGTTGATTTTCATCAAACCTAAGCGCTACAAATTATCCCGTACTCGAATTTTATTTATATTTTTGGTTCTCTTAGTCATCACTAAGATCGTGCTCCAATGACTTAACTTATTTCAAAAATCGTGCATATATAGTTTTTTTCATGTCATGATTCTATCGTGCCAAAAACCCTAATCGTGTCTGAATAATTTTGTATTGATTATCTTGATCGTGCAAAAACTCGTCGTTCTTTGATTGTGCCTAAGATATTGCCTAAACTTTCTATCATGTTTTTAACCCCACTATCGACCTTTAATTTAAAAAACAAAATTGTAATAAGGTGGGTAGAATGTGAGCCTCCTGAATTTTAGGGACTTTTTTTCAAATTTTCTAAATGAATTATTTTTGGTAATTCATTTTTATTTAATTGTTTTGATCATTAAATGCTCTTTTTCATGACTTTGATTGCTGGAGCGTCAGAGATGTCAATCTCTGGAAACTTTCTTTACTGGTTTGTAGTATACAAGATTATCTTCATTTTGATATATCATGTCTCACTCAAACATGTTCTCTTGTGCTCTTTTTGCATCGTACAACTTTTGGATCAATTTAGGCCAATTTATCATTTGCCGTAAAATGTGACCTAACTTCCAATTTAAATTCGGGGCCCGACATCGGTCCAATATCCAATATATGGTTCTGATCTATTTTGAGTCTACTATGCACGTGTCACTTGCGTGCCATCCAATTGATCTCCCGTGTGCTCCTATTTCAACTATAATTATAAATGATTTAAATTTATAATTATGATCAAACCTTAGACTAAACTTGACCCAACACCCAGCCCAATTTTATATGAACCCTCTCAGGACTACCTAAACACCTCACACAAATTTCTCCCTCTTCTCTACTCTAAAATATCTTTTTTTCTCTCTACATTATAAAATATCTCTTTCTTTCTCCCTTTATATATATATATATATATATATATATCCTTACCCACTCACACACTCAACCCCACCCCCCTCACACTAGCACACCCCTCCATCCACCTAGCCGACAGCCCCTTACTCCTCCATACTTCTCTTTCTTCTTTTCTTCTTCACATTACACTACACCATCATCACAATCTTCATTTTCTTTCTCTTCTTCTCTTCTCCACCTTCTTCTCCTCACCTTTACCATCTTCATCAACTTCATTTCTCCATGGCCGAACACCACCTCCTCCTCCTCCTTCTCCTCATCATCATCATCATCATAACTCTCACCATCACCACCATTAACATCACCATCCCCACCATCATCTTCCTCTTCTCCTCCTCCTCCGAGTGGCTGCAGCAGCAATGGCCGCAGCAGCAGCAACGGCACCAAGGCAGCGAGCAGCAGCAGTAACACCAACGGCTGCAGCAGCAGTGGCTGTCGTGCCTCCATCGTGCGACGACAGTCGCCGTGACCCCGACCTCGACCGCCTCATGGTCGGGCAACCCTGGGTGACCCCCCCGGGTGTTCATCGTCCTCCCCGGCGTGTACGATAGGCTATTCGTGCGTTTCGTACGAAATCCCGCCGTGACGTGCGCGGAATCGAAGTCAGAATTCGTTCGCGGGACAACAACTTTGTGTACATTTTTTAAGAAATCTAACCATTGGATCGAGGAACTCTTTGCCCTATCACAATCTCGGTATATACCCCTTCACCCCTGTCAAGTTTCAACTGTTAATTCCGTCATTTGATATGTCAAAATCGGCCACCAAGTTGACCCTTTAAATTGTGTTATTTTGGGACAGTTTTGTGGAGCCAACTTTGTGGACTCGTATCTCCGCCATCGCAGCTCTGTTTGGCATGCCACTGGTTCCTATGCGCAGCTGGTATAACCCTCTTCATGTCCCTTAAGTTTCATTTTATTGTGAGCTTGTTTAGTTGGTTGAATTTGACGCCAAAGTTGGCCGTCCGAATTCATAATTTCCAACTTGTAAAATCCTAATTTTGGACCCGGGACTCTGGATTCAAATTTTGTTACCACCAGTAGACTCATGGCATCATTTTAGCTTGAATTTATATAAAGTTTATTAGATTTGGAGGACGTAGACCCCGACACGTATTTCGGTGCAAGACGGGCCCCACAGTCCGAGTCGATGGGCCATTTTGAGATCGGCTCATCGGAATCAAATTTCGGATATACTGTTGAGTTCGTATCGTCATTCTGAACTCATTGACATATACTTTGTTAAATTTAGTGGACATTGGCTTCGGCATACATTTTCGTGCAAATTGGATTCCAATATCCGAGTCTACGGACCAGTTTGAGATCGGGCCATCTAAATTCAGTTTCGGATATACCGCTGAGTTCGTATTGTCATTCTCGATTCGTGGACATATATTTTGCTAGATTTTGAGAACTTTTATCCTGGCACATTTTTTGGTGCAAAGTGGGTCCAACACGTACACCGTTTTGACCCGAAATTATCTTTTTTCTTTTGTATCCAAATTGGACTTATGGATAGGCTATTCTAGCTATTTTGACCATTCTGGACACGTTACTGATGGTTGTTTCATCATCCAACAACATCTGTAGACTTTTCCCTTATCTATCACCATTTGTTATAATCCTTCTCTTTTTGGTTCGTATTTTGAGATCCGTGCATCGAAATTGAGATCCGTCGATTCCTATGATTTTATATCACTAAAATTGACCTGTTGACTATGTGAATGATTATAGAGACTAGCTTTGACCTAGTTTAACCTAGAGTGGATTATAAGTTGACCAGAGTTGACCAGTTGACCAAAGTCAACTGTAAGTTAACATTTGACCCAGTTGACTTAGTTTGACTGAGTTTGACCTAGAATCGGCCTAGAAGCATAGAATTAATGTATTTATATATATTGTTTACTCTAGAACACTAAGTAACTCTGTAAATTCATATTAGGTCTGTGTGACATTTCAGGTATAGACCCTCACTTATTGCTCAGGACAGCAGGCGAGTACATTCTTTGATAGTTTTTATTGTCTTGATATCTGCTATATCCGATTCAGTGGTAGTATTTTACTTGATTTCCGACACGATGGTACACGAACTAGTATACGTCAGATCCTGTCATGAGACGTCATTCCTGGGTTACTATGGTATATTGGTACATTGTTCGATCTTGTTTTCTTGTACTTGTATAGACGCTGATTCCTAAGGAGATTTGCTATCCTCTTAGAGAATCCTGTATCATGACATGACATGTACGGATCCATTATACTACTCGAGGATGAGGAGTTATTAGAGGTTATGTGATCATACCCCACCATGCGTGTTTCATGTTAGTCATACATCTCACGTATGACTAGCCATGCCATATTCCTATGCAAGTTCCTAAGCCAATCAAATATTGCTCTAATATCTCAATGCACTGTTTATATTTATATTATACATCAGATATTCCTGTACTGTTTTGCATTCCAGTATTTTATACCCTGACATGTTATCCAGTTTTACATATACTACTTTATTTCCAGTCTTGATGTTTCATCTTGTACTTCATTATAATTGTCTCTTATAGAATTTATCAATTCATATGGAACTGCTGTTAGTTTATGTACTCGTTCCCATCCTGACTGGATACGTTGACCGTATTTTTAGGGGTTGTTATGCCCTCATAATTGGACTACAGGATGATGCTAGCTGAGGAAAATCTCGATATTCTTTCACCGTGAGTTGTCTTCCAGGAGTTCTAGATCTGCTAGTTATTTTAGTTTTCTTATTGTTTTTCTTCCGTTTCATTTCTTGTCTCATATGATCCTTTTGTAGATTCTAGTTGTTCTAGTGATATTGTTATCTCCCCTTGTCTTATCTTCCTTAGCATTTGTGATGTGATATGAGTACATTTATAGTTACGGATCTATTAGATATTGTAGTTAGTATCGGGTACTTGACAGCTCTCTACCGCCGATACTTCGACGTAGGCTGGGTGTGGCCCACGTATTCGTACCCGTATATCCGAGTGCGGGTCGTGATAGGCTTTAATCAGGATATCGCCAACCTAACAATATAAAATGATAAAAAAATCATAGTAGTTATGTTAGATGCAAAGTTATATTAAGGTTCACAGTATCGGTATCGGACTATTCCTATGAGTATTAGTATCGGCGATATCGGTAGTATCGACGGTTTCGGATTGGAGTATCGGATTTTTTGGTATCGAAAAACAAATAATTATTAATAAATTATTTACATTTCAAAACATATGTTGTATACATTTAGGCATAATTTTAAGTATTTTTAGTGTTATTTCTTAGTAGTTTTGAAATTAAATAAAATAGTAGTCATCCTTACTGATTGGTTTACATACAATAGATTGATTTCTTATTTTACATGCTTATACAACCTTATTATGCTTTAAATCCTTACTGATTTGTCTTTTTGTTTAATTTTTGTTGCCGAATTGACCAGAAAAGAGACCCCTAATGTCGGTATATATCAGTATCGGGTATCGGTCGGTATCGGATCGAGACATGCCAAATCGTATCGGTATCGTCCGTATCGGATCGATATCAGCCGATACTGTAAACCAGGGACATAAGCATAGGCCAACAATAGTCATAACTTCAAGCCCATCCATAATTCGTCAAACATGCGGATTTGTTAACTCATTAGCTAGTAGTGGTGAATTCTGAAAGTTGTAACATACATGTCACAAAATGATACTAATTATCAGATCTTCTAAAATTTAGTTCTATATGGATCAATAGCAACGGAGTTGTAAGGTTGGAGATACACCTATCATTTATCGTAGATATAGTAATCAAAATTTACTTCCACCATAAATATAATAACACAGAATCGTTCTCTCTCTCTCTCTCTCTCTCTCTCTCTCTCTCTCTCTCTCTCAAGTTTTAAAAGAAATCAAGCTACCCAAAAGAATATGGACATCTCCACTTCATTTTCTCTTTTACAATCGGGGTCCGATTTGTGTAGTTGTTTAGTTTTATTAACTTTAAGTTCCATTGTAGGTCTTATCATCTTCCTATATTGCGGTACCTGCTCCAATTGCAGTCGATGTTGGCTATTTATTCTGGACCGATCTTTGGTTTGAATCAAGCGACGGTGCGGTACATTGGTGCCGAGAAGTTGGACGAAAAAACAGCATAGTTCTTGTGATAACCAGATCGGCCCGAAATTGCCTGGGATGACAAACTGTGACTGTTGGATGTGAAAGAGATGGTGTGTTCAGAAGCCATAAGAAAGATATAGATATCCAGAGTAAAGTTCCCAAAAAAATGTTGGAACGAGGAAATATGGTTGTCAATTCACGATCCATATTAGAAACAAAGAAGAAGGGAAGTGGACAGTCAAAGTCAAGAATGGAATCCTCAACCATGAGATTGCTAAAACACTATTGGGTCATCCGTATGTCAGACGGTTGAACAATACGGAGAAGAAGATAGTCGAAGACTTGTCCACTTTTGGAGTTGCACCAAGACAAATATATTCTATCATACAACATGAAGATGAGAAGAACAAGTCTACAATAAAGTCAATATACAACGCCCTATCTACTTCGAATGCTATTCAGACAAAATCAAGAATGGTGATGCAAGAAGTGCTTAAGTTACTTGCAGATAATCATTATGTTGAGTTCTGTAGAAGACATCCCCAGAGTAATGAAGTCATTTCACTCTTTTGGGCTCATTCCGATTGCACCAATCTTGCTAGGTATTTTGCCGACATGTTAGTCCTTGATTGCACGAACAAGACCAATAAGTTCAAGATGCCTCTCTTTCATGTTGTCGGGTTTACCTCTACTTGAAAAACATTTTCAGTTGCTTTTTGGCTTCATGAAGAGTGAGAAACTTGAAGACTACACATGGGAGTTGAACTGAAAACACTTTACACCGGTCATAGAGATGACTAATTAATGATATTCATATTATTTTTCCTCAAGCGGATACATTACTATGCACTTGGCATGTCAATCGTAATATTCAATCCCAATGTAAGTTGAAGTTTCGGAAGGTGGATGGTAAACTTGACATGCAAATTTTTGACGAATTCTACAACGACTGGAATTATGTACGACGAGTCTCTACGATTGCCAGTTACGACGCCGTATGGTTCTTGTTCAATCAAAAGTGGGAGGCGAGGGAGCTGGCATACATTTCTTACATCAAAGATACATGGCTTGAACTGCACAAAGAACAATTCGTCTTAGCATGTGTCACCCCCGTTTTCCGTTATCCATATTTTCAGTATACGTGTACGGAATCCTGACACATATTTTTTTACTTCTCTTACCTTGCTAGCTAATTTTGGTTTAATCTTGCTTAGGTTTATCATGGCATATCATGGTTTGACTTGGTTTATTTTGGTTTGGCTTGGTTTATTTCCTTTGGTTTATCATGTTAAACCCCCTCCCATTTAAAGCCCACCAACCTTCTCACTCCTCCATTACTTCTTCTTACTCCTCTTTCATTAATTCCTCCACCCACCAAGCCTAGGCAAGTGCAACTTGCTTCATGAAGGAACCCTCCATTTTATTGTTCTAATCTCTTCTATGCAATATTCTAAGCTACTTTAGTTCTGTCATTTTGCATTTTCATGTATATATTTTTGTAGATCTAACTATGCACCATTTTGAGGTTTTTTTTGGGTTTTGATCTAGCAAACCATCTTATTTTCGAAAACTAAGAGTTCCATGTGGTAGAGAATTTGATTTTACACAATTTTGAGTTTTGAAAAGTTAAATTTAATTATGTTTTGACCAAGTTATGAGAGTTGGAAGTTCATGGGTTCCATGACTTGTGCTCTCGGCTAACTTGGAGAAGATGAACAGTGTTTGAACACTGTTGAGTGCAAACCTGTGGGCGCGTAGACAATCATGTGGGCGCATAAGGCCACATAGGGGCGCATGGACAATCATGTGGGCGCATGGCTTCCATTGGATGGTGCATGAGCTCCTGACTTGTAATCTTTCATGGCATTTTTCATACTTATGTAGGCGCATAAGTCTGGGCGCATAGCTCACCTTGGACTTGCATCTTTCTATAGACCCATGTTATGCCAATGGTGGGCGCATGGCTCCCTGACTTGGGTGCATAAGGCCTTGAGACTTGTAGTGCATTCTCTGACTTATCCCCCTCATGTGTAGGCGCATAGGCGTGGGTGCATAGCCCATGGGCGCATGTTTCCTTGGTGCATACCCTCCATAGCATATGCTTTACATAATAGGTTTAGCCCTAGGTGCATACATGTGGGCGCATGCCACTCTCAGCACATGCAAATTTGGGTGCATGCTCTTCATGACACCCCATTGACCACTTTGTGCCACCTTTTGCAAATGTCCATATTATCTTCATGGTCCTTAGTATAAATTGTGTCCTTGTTTGTACTCTTTACTTGATTAGTCCTATAATGTTATTTTTCGTGTTGTATATGTACTCTGAGTTTTAAACACGATCTTGGTATGGCACGTACACTCTCTACACAACTCCTTGATAGTGGCCCGCTGTGGTGCACTTACGTGGATACGATATGACATTATGACTTTACATGATAACTCTTGATAGTGATCCATCGTGGTGCACTCTTGACAAGTAACTTGACATGATAATTCTTGATGGTGGTCCGTTGTGTTGATAAGTAACCTAGCATGCTATGTTGTTGCGACAGCTATCTTGACTCGCTAAGTAACTCTTGTATTGAAACCGTGGATGGTTGTGCCTTTACAAGCTACATGTCTCGTCTTGCATCATGTCTAGGACATGAATTCCCGATTTCCACGGTCAGGGATTCATACTGAATCTGACTAGGATAATGACTAGAATAATCAAGTAGTCCATGAAGAGATTCCCAGCTACAGGCAATCTCGTTATCCGGGCGCTCTAATTGGACTTATAGCCTGCTGTCGAGTAGGGCACATTTCCAGCGTACTGTCATGTGTTGCACCCCCAAGTCACCTAATCCAACTCTCTCAATTTGTGACCGGATAACCTGGATTAAGACTGCAGGGCTTGTGGCTGTTGGAACATCTCGATGCATCCTGTTAGTAACTAAGCTTGTGATAACCCTAGTAAGTTAAAGTATCAAGCCGTACTCATTGCTTGGCCATGATTGATGGATGAAGTCCCGTCTGGTCTTGCCTAGACAAGACCGATACATGGTTATTTTAGCATGTTACTGTTATACTTTACCTTATCGATAATTGGTTAGAGACTAAGTTCTGTTCAGGTGAAGGATTACAATCCCGGTCCTTATTTGGTTTACAGTTTGTAACTTGGCTACTGGAATAGTCCTTTAGTTATCTTATCGTTTATCACCTTATTTTTCTAACTCATGTCTTTCATTATCATTGATGTGTTTATGTGTTAATATGCTGGTTTTAGTTCTTAAGTGAAGCCTCCCTTGTGGCACTTACTCTTCCTGGGGTCTGACCCAGCTGGTTTTGTATGGCCAGATTTTGGAGTAGCACTCGAGGATCTTCCAGCCTTCCAGCCAGATGGTGAACACTAGGCACAACCCTAGCAACGAGTGGGTTTTATTTTGCTCTCCCACTCTATTGTAAATTATTCTTTTGAGGCGTTTAGCCGTCGAGCAAGTGTTGGTTCGTGTTAAATATACATTCATGTCTGCCTAAGGGCTGTAACATGGTTGACAAATCCTAGGGTTGATCATGTATGACTTAAACTCTCGCTTGTCTTCGTATTTTGTATGACTAGCTTCTTAATCATCTGAATATGTAATATATGGGGTGCCTTACTTTGTATGTCTGATGATCTACCATCTTGTTATATTTACTTGCTTGCTTGAGATTGAGACACTAGGCTTGTTATTTGACCATAAGAGATTGTTGGCTTGTAGTAAAACCCTCATGTATCTAGACAGCCATGACCGTACATCGAGGTGGGTTATACTTCAATGTACGTAGCTGGCTGTGTCTGTCCCCCTCTCTATAGTATTCTGATTCTTGGGCGTAATACGGTTTAAGTGGTGGCCCATGCAGGTCTTGTAAATCAAGATATGTGAGGGTTTCACGAAATAGATGTCTCAATCAGCACTCGCCCTTGATCTCTACTCGTGTCTTCTAATCTTTCCGAAATCTTGATCTGATCACATGCTTATATCCTTGATCTATCATGGTCTTTCTTTATTGTTCTCCATGTCGTTTCTTCAGCGGCATTGTTCCTGGTCCTACCGATCAGCAAGGCGGAGCACCTCCAGTAAACCAGCAGCAACCTGGAGACCAAGCCCAGTATTCAGGGGTAGCCTCCAGAGTCATGCCTATCGGGAGTCAAGAGCCACCAGTTCAGCCAGTCTAACCTGTAGAGCCTGATAATGAAACCCTGGTGGGACTCATCAGGAAATTGCTTGCATCTCAAGATTGTCGGGGCGATGCCCTGCACCAGACAGTACAAGATGCCATGGGCAGAGTTGGTTACCAAGGGAACAACGCGGCCAATAGCTTCAAGCGTCTGAACCCTCCTTTCTTTGATGGCAGTGAAGATGCTATCGCTGCCGATGCGTGGCTTCAGGACATAGAAGTTATCCTGGAGGCAGCTAGGATTCCTGAGGAAGAGAAGGTAGTCGTTGTGCGCCTGTAGTTATTGGATTTAGCCCGCAGCTGGTGGGCGATGCTAGCAGTTGGGTTACCGACGCCTGTCTCATGGGCGGTATTCAGCAATAAGTTTCAGACCAAGTACTTCGATACAGTAGCTCGGTATGATCTGCAGACAAGATTCACCAATCTTAAGCAGATGGGAAGGACGGTCGATGCATATACGGCCGAGTTTTCTAGCCTCAATCGGTTTGCTTCTACCTTGATGGCAACCGAGTTAGATCGAGCCCAACGATTCTAGCAGGGGCTCCACCTAGAGATTATTATATCAGTGGAGCAGTTTGAGCACCAGACTTTTGATGTCGTCTTACGAGCAGTGAAGAGGCATGAGTATACTTTGCAGAGGATTGTAGATAGAAGCGGAGGACGGAAGAGGTCTCATGGGCAGATGTCCCAGTCATCAGCACCAGCCCCGGTAGCTAGGACTTTTACTATTAGAGCTCCTAGGAGGGCGACCACAATTTCGTCGGTTCAGCACTCGACACCGACGTATCCTCAGCAGCAGAAACAGTCTTCCGCAATTGGTTCCTCTCATTATGGGAAGCCAGGACATGTAGTATCAGAGTGTCGTAAAGCACAGGGATTATGCTTGGCTTGTGGGGCACCAGACTATAAGATAGGGTCCTATCCGAATAGAGCTAGTTCATCATCATCAAACCTAACCAGTCCGTCGGTTAGGGGTCCAGCACCAGTGCAGCAGCAGTACCAGCCTCTGAGGCTATTGCCGCCTCATGCTCAGCAGTATGCCCAAGCTCAGATTCAGAATCGGCAAAGAGGTTTCCAGTATAGGGAACCAGCACCAAAAGGACAAGAACAGGCTATGGCTCTGACCGCAGCATAAGAATTGGCGTCAGGTGAGGTGGTGGCAGGTACCATTCTCGTCAACTCTTTTCCAGCATCAGTATTATTTGATTCGGGTGTATCGCATTCATTTATTTCTGCATGATTCGTAACACGGATAGGACTGGAGCCCAAGTCATTATCAGTAAGGCTCAATATACTTACTGGTAACGGTCTTGTGGGAGTAGATAGAATATTTTCCTCGTGTCAAATCGTAGTTAGCGGTAGAGAATTTTCCGCTAGATTGATAGAATTTTCGATGGCCGACTATGATGTAGTCCTAGGGATGGATTGGTTGAAGGATCAATAAGCAAGAATAGACTGCCATATTGGCAGGATTATTTTTGGTATTTCCGGCGAACCGGAGTTTTTATTTTCCAGAGATGAAGTAGAACCTTCTCTTCCAGTATTGCGGATGGCAGTAGCAGTTCAGTTTCCCAGAGTAGTAGAAGAGTTTCCTGATGTATTTCCCGAAAAGCTTTCAGGCATGCCCCAGAGAGAGAGATAGAGTTCACCATTGATTTGCTTCCGGGAACGGCACCAGTGTCAGGGGGAGTCTATATGAAGGCACCTTCAGAGTTAGAGATCTTGTACAAGATGACTGAAGAACTTAGAACTAAGGGATTCATTCGTGCTAGTGGATCACCTTGGGGAGCCCTGATACATCTTGTGAAGAGAAAGGATGGTACGTCAAGATTATGTGTTGATTATCGTACCTTGAACTCTGTAACAATCAAGAACAGATATCCTCTACCAAGGATAGACGATTTATTTGACCAAACGCAGTTGACCCGCAAGGATATGCAGTTTGCTTGGACAGTAGAGTGTCAGAGTTCATTTGAAAAGTTAAAATAAGGATTGATGATGGCACCCATTCTCACGCTTCCAGATGGACTGGAGGATTTTCAATCTATTGTGACGCTTCGACAAGGGATTGGGATGCGTCTTGATGCAGCATGGTAAGGTAGTAGCTTACGCGTTGTGTCAACTTTGTGATCATGAGAGAAATTACCCAACCCATGACTTAGAGTTAGCAGCGGTGGTTTTCACGCTTAAGCTTTGGAGGCATTATTTATATGGAGATCGGGTGGAGATTTTCACCGACCACAAGAGTCTTAAGTATGTGTTTACCCAGAAGGATCTTAACATGCGTCAGAGAAGATGGCTAGACCTACTTGTGGATTATGACATCAACTTGCAGTATCATCCTGGGAAGGCCAACGTTGTTGCAGATTCATTGAGCAGAAGAGCCGAAGTTTATTTTCTAACAGCACAGCCAAAATTGTTAGCAAATCTTCAGAAGATGGGTATTGAAATAGTTCTCCCTACCAATGTGGCATTGATGGCCAGTATGCAAGTTCAGTCCAGTATAGTTGAGAGGACTAAGTTAGCTCAGTCAGCAGATTCTAAGCTTCAGCAGCTTAGGGCAAAATATGTAGCAGGACGGAGAGCAGAGTTATGTATCCATGAGGACGGTATACTTCGACACGGAAGGGGTCTTTATGTACCTAGTGGTGATATCAGGTGAGAGATCATGGCAGAGGCTCACAGTTCGCAGTATTCGATTCATCCCGGCGGTACGAAGATGTATCGTGATATCCGTCAGCATTTTTGGTGTAATGGAATGAAAAGGGAGATAGCCCGATTTGTCTCTCGTTATTTAGTTTGCCAACAAGTTAAGGCTGAACATCAGAGACCAGCTGGACTTTTTCAACCTTTACCGATCCCAAAATAAAAATGGAAGCATATTACCATAGATTTTGTAACTGGGTTACCAAAATCCCCAGCTGGAAGAGATGTTATCTGGGTTATAGTTGACAGACTCACCAAGGTAGCTCGTTTTATCCCTTTCAGAATTGGCCAGTCGACGGATCAGCTTGCAGAGATGTACCTCAGGCAGATAGTCAGATTGTACGGAGTACCAATCAGTATTGTATCCAACAGAGATTCGAGATTTACCTCGCACTTTTGGCAGAGTCTTCAGGGGAGCTTGGGGACTCGTCTCAAGTTTAGTTCAGCTTATCATCCGCAGACAGATGGTCAGTCAGAACGCACGATCCAGACTCTTGAAGATATGTTATGGTCATGTACACTCGACTTTGGTAGTTCGTAGGAAGATCACCTGCATCTCGTAGAGTTCTCTTATAATAACAGTTTCCAGGCCAGTATCCAGATGGCACCCTTTGAAGCCTTATACGATAGAAAGTACAGATCCCTGTTAGTATGGGATGATATAGGCGAGAGGCAGATGCTTGGTCCAGAGATGATTATGCAGACTATTGAGGTGGTCAGAGACAAGTCAGAGATCATCTTCGAGTTGCACAAGATCGCCAGCATCATTGGGACGATTCTCATCGGCGTCTCCTTAAATTTTCTATCGTCGACCATGTATTCCTTAGGATCTCGCCTACCTATGGCATCATTCATTTTGGCGTACGGGGAAAGCTTAGTCCTAGGTATATAAGGCTACTCGACATTCTAGAGCGGGTAGGTGATGTGTCATATCGTCTCGCTCTTCCACCATCGTTACGTGAGGTACATGATATCTTTCATGTATCCCAATTACGACGGTATATCCTGGATCCGAGTCATGTCCTTGATCATTCAAAATTGGTTGTTGATACCAACCTTTCGTATGAGGAAATGTCACGCCCCGACTCGCCGAATCGGTCGCCATCGTCTTGACTCGATATAAATCGATTCCCACGGGTCGGGACGTGATATCGTGCAAGTCTGAATGGACTTGCACAAGGCAAGGATGTGTAATTGGAAATTCCTTTTTGACTCGACACGTTGAAATTAAACAGTACAGAGAGTTGAAAATATAGCATAGGAAGAAACTTAGCTTTTCATTCATAAACTTGCAAAATATGTGCAAGGTCATTTTTATATTACATATGCCGTTGCGGCTACATCTTTGAAACACAAAAGAAAACTACCGACAAGCTCGCCTTGAAATAATCCTCGGCGTTCCATACATTCACGCCCCTTTATACATTTGAACAAAAGCCTTCGGTCTGAATTGGGCATCAAAATACTTCAAAATAAGAGAGCTTCGTGTCGTCTCCCGTTCTTCAGCTCCAGCTTAGTCTCGAGCTCCCGCAGCACTCTCGTTACCTGGGGAGTTGGGGGTTAGCACACTTGCTAGTGGATGGAACGAACCCACTCGTCTAAACCGACACTGCTTATTAAGGATTCAGGGATACGAAGTGATCTTTCTATTTAGAACTATATGAGTTGCAGTTCATATCGAAGGCACATTTTAAACGATAACAACATAACCAATTTAAAGGTATTCTTACCACGACCGTGCTCCTTTCCTGCACAAAATATACATGATACTTACCACCTGCACAAGACAATAGGTGAGCATACAGTCTATCCTATATGCGGTCATTGGTGATATCGACACCATGAAGGACGATTACGTAGCCTTGCGACGTGTCCTCCAGTCCAGGTAGCGAGCCTAACTGGAGGTCTCGCAATGCCTCGCGCCGAAGCACGATTTCCATAATTTCTTCCTAGGCCGATTCGATCCCAGGGCCCCGGGTACCGTCTCGAGGAAAGCTCACCTTGTGCACAAGTCATCCTTGACCATGCGAATGTATGAACAGCTTAATATGTATGAAGTAAATTGTATAGCGTAACCATTATCAAATCACATAATCATTCCTACTGGCGCAAGGGTCCTTTCCCCCGAAACCGTACGTTCTGATTTAATATCTCGTAGGCACCAAATTCTCCGAGGCATGATGTACCGCCACCAAGGTTTTCATAGTTGTGTTTTGCATGGCATGAAATATATTCTATCTCTTTCTTAGAACTTTATCTTTTCTCTACTTAGTATGAACTTATCGATTCAGAGTTAACTTTTCTAGGTTGATATATTATCCCGAGCTCTTGATCTTAGTGGCAAGCATACATTCCGTTAGCATCATCGATTTGAACGTTGAACTTTAAGAATTTAGTTGGCGGGAAGGAGTAGAAAAGAAGGGGCCGAAGAACCACCCACCTAAGGAGATTGCGCCGAGAGTAGGAGAACGCTTCACGATGGTCAAGCGTCAGTTACACGAACTCCTGCAATGGCACGAGCATCGAATTAGAACCCTTCCTTCAATCCTTCCTTCGAAATTCCCAAAGACGCATTCAGAAATTGACGCGAAAGCACACTATCAAATCCACGTAACAAATCGTTCAGAAAGCCAAGAAAACCAATAAAACCAACGGCAGACGGGTTGCGTCGCTCTCTTTAGAGTTCCTTCGCCAAGACGCCGCCTACCGCATCTAGTACTTATTGCAACAGTAGTCGATCCATTAGTTGGAACGGTACTCATATCACTCGTCCAAATCGATTTTATTGATGCCATGGTTTTTGTATACCAAACTCGTCGCCGAGTTAGACTAGCCATCTATGTTTTCGACCATGTCTGACTTGGCACGAGCCTATTACATAGTGCTTCGCCCCAACGGGAGCGGAGCACTACATAATATACCATTAAGAAAAAAAGTTTCATCCCGAAACTTAAGAACAAGGGTCTGACCTTCGTCGACGAAAAGTGAAGGGTACTTCTCCCTCATCTCCACCTCTAGCTCCCACGTCGACTCCTCGATGGAATGGTTACGCCAGAGTACGCGAACCAAGGACATCGATCGGCTCCGCAGGATCTTTTCTTTACGGTCCAAAATTCGCACGGGCTCCTCCGAGTATGATAGATCGGCGCGTAGCTTCAACTGATCGAAACTAACCACATGACTTGGGTCATGCAAGTACTTCCGAAGTTGGGAGACATGAAAGACGTCGTGCACTTCGGCCAGGGCAGGAGGTAGCGCGATCCGGTAAGCAACGGTCGCCAATCTTTCGAGGATCTCGAAGGGCCCTACGAATCTCGGACTCAGCTTGCCTTTTACCCCGAATCGCATGATGCCCCACATCGGCGTCACCT
The DNA here is from genome assembly GCA_029216955.1 of Iris pallida. Classification (NCBI taxonomy): domain Eukaryota; kingdom Viridiplantae; phylum Streptophyta; class Magnoliopsida; order Asparagales; family Iridaceae; genus Iris; species Iris pallida. The sequence continues at coordinate 11,311,840 of JANAVB010012200.1, forward strand.
TCAGAAACACATGGTCCCCAACCAAGAACTCTAACGATCGTCGACGAGTATCTGCATAACTCTTTTGTCGACTCTGAGCAATGCGAAGCCTATCTCGAATCATGCGGACCTTCTCGACGGCTTGTTCGACTAGTTCTGGCCCGAGCACCTGTCGCTCCCCGACTTCGTCCCAGCAAATCGGAGATCGGCACTTCCTCCTGTAAAGTGCCTCGTAGGGAGCCATTTGGATGCTCGATTGGTAACTGTTGTTGTATGCGAACTCCGCGAGCGGCAAGTGCGTGTCCCAGCTAGTTTTCAAATCTATCGCGCACAGACGTAGCATATCCTCCAGGATCTGATTCACTCTTTCTGTCTGGACATCGGTTTACGGATGGTACGTAGAGCTAAGGTTCAACTTAGTGCCCAGTGCCGCCTGTAGACTCGTCCAGAAACGTGATAAGAATCGCCCGTCTCTGTCCGAAATGATCATGGCCGGTACCCTGTGCAGTCTGACAATCTCGTCGAGATAAATCTGAGCTAACCGATCGACGCTCCATGATGCTTTAATAGCAATGAAATGAGCGGATTTGGTCAAACGATCGACAATGACCCAAATCGCATCATTCCCCTGCGACGTCTTCGGAAGGCCTATGATGAAATCCATAGAGATGTCGTTCCACTTCCATACTGGAATGTCGAGGTTCTGTAGCTCCCCGCCTGGTCTTTGATGCTCGGCCTTCACCCGTTGACAGGCCATACACTGTGACACAAATGTCGCCACGTCTTTCTTTATGCCGTGCCACCAAAAGGTCGTACGCAGGTCCTTATACATTTTGGTACTCCCGGGGTGCAATGAGTACTTCGCAAAATGGGCATCCGTCAGAATCTCATTTCTAAGTTTAGCATGGTCCGGCACGCATATCCTCCCCTTCATCCGCGTCATTCCGCCCTCGTCCACCACAAAGTAGGTCGCCTTTTCCGTCGAAATCAGCTCGTACATCTTCTTCAGGAATGGGTCATCCTCCTGTGCGGTCTTTATTTTGTTGTGCAGGCTCGACTCAAGGTACAATTGGGCCAATCGTGCTCCACGGTAACGGATTCGGAGTTCGATACCCATCTCCGCCAAGTCTCACTGTATGTTACGGTTGATAGACAAGCACCCTGCAAACATTCTACTCAGCGCGTCTGCCACAACGTTCCCCTTACCTGGCGTGTACTCGATAGTCAGATCGTAGTCTTTGATGAGTTCGAGCCAACGCCGCTGCCGTAAGTTCAGGTCCCGTTGAGTGAAGATGTATTTGAGGCTCTTGTGGTCCGTATAGATGCGGCAAGCTACACCATAAAGATAGTACCGCCATAGCTTCAACGCGAACACAATGGCCGCTAACTTAAGATCGTGCGTAGGATAATTCTTCTCGTGTTGCTTCAATTGTCTCGAAGCAAACGAAATCACCTTATCCCTTTGCATAAGCACGCATCCCAAACCCGTCCGCGATGCATCGCTAAATATCTGAAACCCTTCTGGCCAGTCCGGGAGTGCAAGGATCGGCGCTGAGATGAGCCGTTTCTTCAACTCTTGGAAGCTCGATTCGCAGGCGTCGTTCCACTCGAATGCGATTCCCTTCTGGGTGAGGCGAGTCAGAGGCGACGCAATTTTGGCAAAATCTTTCACGAATCTACGGTAGTAGCCTGCCAAGCCGAGGAAACTTCAGATGTCGCCTGCTGAGGTAGGCCGCTTCCATTCGAATATTACTTCAATCTTCTTTGGGTCCACCATGACGCCTTCAGCTAAGACAACGTGCCCAAGGAACGTCACGCTGCTCATCCAGAACTTGCACTTGCTTAGCTTGGCATAGAGTTGGTGCTCACGCAGAGTCTTTAGCACCGTCTTCAAGTGTTTCACGTGCTCGTCCTTGCTCTTCGAATATATGAGAATGTCGTCGATGAATACAACGACAAATTTGTCTATGAACGGTCGGAACACCCGGTTCATTAGATCCATGAACGTGGCAGGAGCGTTGGTCAAGCCGAAGGGCATGACCAGAAATTTGTAGTGACCATATCGAGTTCGGAAGGCGGACTTCGGCACATCTTCGGACTTGATCTTCAATTGATGGTAGCCTGAGCGAAGATCAATCTTGGAAAACACCGTCGCCCCTTGCAGCTGGTCAAACAAATCGTCTATCCTCGGTAACGGGTACTTGTTTCGTACCGTAGCTTTGTTGAGTTCCCGATAATCGATGCATAGCCGCATCGATCCATCCTTCTTCCTCACAAACAACACTGGGGCACCCTACGGGGAGACACTAGGGCGAATATATCTGCGATCTAGTAACTCTTGTAGTTGTGCCTTCAGTTCCTTTAGCTCTGCCGGCGCCATTCGATAGGGTGTTTTGGATATCGGTCGGGTGTCCGGGAAGGTGTCGATGCTGAATTCTATCTCTCGGTCCGGCGGCATCCCTGGCAACTCGTCTGGGAACACATCAAGAAATTCTGCCACGACTTCAGTCTGGGCCGTGCTTGCAATCTCCGTTCTCGTGTCTCGAACTGATGCTAAGTACTCGCTGCACCCGGAATACAACATACGTCTTGTCGAATTCGCCGATATTATCATTGCCGACTTTGATGCTGCTCCGCACGAATAGGAGAACTCGGTTTCGCCGGGAAGACGGAACACGACTCTCTTTTCCGTGCACTCGATCATTGCGTGGCATGCACCCAACCAATCCATGCCAAGGATTATATCGTACTCCTTGACATCAAGGACGATAACTTCCAAGGATAGATTCCTTCCTCCGATGCAGATATAACCATCCCTACAAATATGAGTGGCAGGCATATCTACTCCCGATGGAGTGCTAACGCTAAAATTCATATCTAAAAGTTGCATAGGTAGTTGATTTTTTTTACAAAGTCGGCAGATATGAAACTATGCGTAGCACCCGAATAGAACAATACTCTAGCAGGCATATTTTTATAGAGTAGTATACCTGTCACGACAATGTCGGACGCATAGGCTTCGTCCCGAGTCAGTGCGTAGACTCGGCCTTGTGCCCCTTGGCGATTTTGTGGGTTTACGGGCACTGCGTTTGCGCCATGGGCGGGAGGCGCCCTATTCTGGTTCTGGACGTCCCTTGGTGGATGTTGGTTCGCCCTTCCCATATGACAATCGACTTCCTTGTGACCTAGCTGGCCACACTTAAAGCATCCCCCTCGGCAATCGACCGCCAGATGTCCCATCTTGCCGCAGCGATGGCACCGTACACCTGGGTGAGGCCTCCGATACTCGGACGTGTTCTGGCACTTTGGAGCACCAGATCCTCCCGCATCGTGAGGACGCTTGTTGGAGTTGTTGCGGATGCTTGATCCGCCCCTCTGCGACGCTCGACCGAAGACCCGTTCCATATCAAGGGCGGCGTTATATGATTTCCTGTACGTCTGGTATCTCTGGTTCATGACGTCCCGACGCAAATCTTCATTCAGGCCTTGCTGGAAGCGCTCGTACCACGCCTCTTTGTTCGGCAGAAAGGCCCCGACAAACTTCACAAGCTTCGTGAACTTCGCATCGTAGTCTTCAACGGACAAGTTTCCTTGCTTCAAGGACATGAATTCCTCTTCCTTCTGTTGACGAAGGGCACGAGGAATGTATTGCTCGAGGAAGGCCCGTTTGAAAGTCTCCCACGAGATCTTGGCGTTGGGGTTGGACTCTTGGAGTTCCTGTTTCTTCGCCTCCCACCAGTCGTAGGCCCTCAAGTTGAGCTGCAACGCTGCGCACCCGACTTTCTTGGACCCCTTGATGTTGAGGAGAGTGAACAGACTCTCAATCTTCACTAGCCACCCCATGACTTTGTCAGGCTCTGCTCGACCGTTGAATTCAGGTGGGTTTATTTTCTTGAACTTGGTCATCTTGAGCAGGAAGGAGGAAGACACATGTTTTGTCTTTTCGGGTTGCACTTCTTCCTCGGACATGACGGTCGTCGAGTTCTGTTGCGTCGCTATGGTGCTCACGATCTGGGTCAGGGCGTCCATTTGCTTTTATTGGGCGCTGACTTGGGCCTGGATCTGTTCCTGCAGCTGTCGTTGCTGCGTCTCTGACTGGCGTTGTTGGAGTTCCATGAGGCGTAGTAGTCGCTCCATGGCAGATTCGCTAGGCGTCGCGCCTTCGGTGCTATCCGTGCTAATCAAGGTGGGGACACCCAGTCTTTCCGTCATTCTTATAAAATTGAGCAAACCCGTTAGTATTCTCAAAATATCTACGGGCTTATATGTATTGAACGATTATTTCAGGCCGCATATGTCGAAAAGCATAGTTTTTGAAAAATTCGCAACGGCATCATCTAAAGAAAGTATTTTTGAAAGGTCCGAGGTGTGAACCGTGCTCTGATACCAACTTGTCACGCCCCGACTCGCCGAATCGGTCGCCATCGCCTTGACTCGATATAAATCGATTTCCACGGGTCGGGACGTGATGTCGTGCAAGTCTGAATGGACTTGCACAAGGCAAGGATGTGTAATTAGAAATTCTTTTTTGACTCGATGCGTTGAAATTAAACAGTGTAGAGAGTTGAAAACATAGCATAGGAAAAAACTTAGCTTTTCATTCATAAACTTGCAAAATATGTGCAAGGTCATTTTTACATTACATATGCCATTGCGACTACATCTTTGAAACACAAAAGAAAACTATCGACAAGCTCGTCTTGAAATAATCCTCGGCGTTCCATACATTCATGCCCCTTTATACATTTGAACAAAAGCCTTCGGTCTGAATTGGGCATCAAAATACTTCAAAATAGGAGAGCTTCGTGCCGTCTCCCGTTCTTCAGCTCCAGCTTAGTCTCGAGCTCCCACAGCACGCTCGTTACCTGGGGAGTTAGGGGCTATCACACTTGCTAGTGGATGGGACGAACCCACTCGTCTAAACCGACACTGCTTATTAAGGATTCAGGCATACGAAGTGATCTTTCTATTTAGAACTATATGAGTTACAGTTCATATCGAAGGCACATTTTAAACGATAACAACATAACCAATTTAAAGGCATTATTACCACGGCCGTGCTCCTTTCCTGTACAAAATATACATGATACTTACCACCTGCACAAGACAATAGATGAGCATGCAGTCTATCCTATATGCGGTCATTGGTGATATCGACACCATGAAGGACGATTACGTAGCCTTGCGACGCGCCCTCCAGTCCAGGTAGCGAGCCTAACTGGAGGTCTCACAATGCCTCGTGCCGAAGCACGATTTCCATAATTTCCTCCTAGGCCGATTCGGTCCCAGGGCCCCGGGTACCGTCTCGAGGAAAGCTCACCTTGTGTACAAGTCGTCCTTGACCATGCGAATGTATGAACAGCTTAATATGTATTAAGTAAATTGCATAGCGTAACCATTATCAAATCACATAATCATTCCTACTGGCGCAAGGGTCCTTTCCCCCGAAACCGTACGTTCTGATTTAGTATCCCGTAGGCACCAAATTCTCCGAGGCATGATGTACCGCCACCAAGATTTTCATAGTTGTATTTTGTATGGCATGAAATATATTCTTTCTCTTTTTTAGAACTTTATCTTTTCTCTACTTAGTGTGAACTTATCGATTCAGAGTTAACTTTTCTAGGTTGATATATTATCCCGAGCTCTTGATCTTAGTGGCAAGCATACATCCCATTAGCATCATCGATTTGAACGTTGAACTTTAAGAATTTAGTTGGCGGGAAGGAGTAGAAAAGAAGGGGCCGAAGAACCACCCACCTAAGGAGATTGCACCGAGAGTAGGAGAACGCTTTGCGACGGTCAAGCATCAGTTACACGAACTCCTGCAATGGCACGAGCATCGAATTAGAACCCTTCCTTCAATCCTTCCTTCGAAATTCTCAAAGACGCATTCAGAAATCGACGCAAAAGCACACTATCAAATCCACGCAACAAATCGTTCAGAAAGCCAAGAAACCAATAAAACCAACGGCAGACGGGTTGCGTCGCTCTCTTTAGAGTTCCTTCGCCAAGACGACGCCTACCGCATCTAGGACTTATTCCAACAGTAGTCGATCCATTAGTTGGAACGGTACTCATATCACTCGTCCAAATCGATTTTATTGATGCCATGGTTTTTATATACCAAACTCGTCGCCGAGTCAGACTAGCCATCTATGTTCCCGACCATATCTGACTTGGCACGAGCCTATTACATAGTGCTTCGCCCCAACGGGAGCGGGGCACTACAGGAAAGACCTGTATCCATATTGGACCGGAGAGAGAAGATACTAAAAAACAAGATTATTAGTTTAGTCCGTATTGCTTGGGGTCATCACTCTTTGGGTGAGTCAACGTGGGAGCATGAGGATGATATCTGATCGCGATATCCATACCTGTTTGACTCGTAAGGTATAATGTCTTTCTTATGCCTTATGTTTTTAAATCCTTGCTTGCATGAATGATTGCTTGATTAACTGCTAGTCGTAGATGGCTCGTGATTAGTATAGCTTTTCCCGACATCTCTAGCATCTTGATTAAATTTCGAGGACGAAATTCTTTTAAGGTGGGTAGAGTTGTCATCCTCGTTTTTCGTTATACGTATTTCCAGTATACGTGTACGGAATTCTGACACGTATTTTTTTACTTCTCTTGCCTTGCTAGCTAATTTTGGTCTACTCTTACTTAGGTTCATTATGGCATATCATGGTTTGACTTGGTTCATTTTGGTTTGGCTTGGTTTATTTCCTTTGGTTTATTATGTTAAACCCCCTCCCATTTAAAGCCCACCAACCTTCTCTCTCCTCCATTACTTCTTCTTCCTCCTCTTTCATTAATTCCTCCACCCACCAAGCTTAGGCAAGTGCAACTTGCTTCATGAAGGAACCCTCCATTTTATTGTTCTAATCTCTTCTATGCAACATTCTAAGCTACTTTAGTTCTTGTCATTTTGTATTTTCATGTATATATTTTTGTAGATCTAACTATGCACCATTTTGGGGTTTTCTTGGGTTTTGATCTAGCAAACCATCTTGTTTTCGAAAACTAAGAGTTCCATGTGGTAAAGAATTTGATTTTACACAACTTTGATTTTTTAAAAGTTAGATTTCATTTTGTTTTGACCAAGTTATGAGAGTTAGAAGTTCATGGGTTCCATAACTTGTGCTCTCGGCCAACTTGGAGAAAATGAACAGTGTTTGCACACAGTTGAGTACAAACCTGTGGGCGCATAGACAATCATGTGGGCGCATAAGGCCACATGGGGGCGCATAGACAATCATGTGGGTGCATGGCCTCCATTGGATGATGCATGAGCTCCTGACTTGTAATCCTTCATGGCATTTTTCATGCTTATGTAGGCGCATAAGTCTGGGCGCATAGCTCACCTTGGACTTGCATCTTTCCATTGACCCATGTTGTGCCAATTGTGGGCGGATGGCTCCCTGACTTGGGCGTATAAGGGCCTGAGGCTTGTAGTGCATTCTCTGACTTACCCCCTCCCCTCATGTGTAGGCGCATAGGCGTAGGTGCATAGCCCATGGGCGTATGTTTCCTTGGTGCATACCCTCCATAGCATATGCTTTACATAATAGGTTTAGCCCTAGGCGCATACATGTGGGCGTATGCCCTTAGGCGCATGCCACTCTCAGCACATGCAAATTTGGGTGTATTCTCTTCATGACACCCTATTGGCCACTTTGTGCCACCCTTTGCAAATGTCCATATTGTCCTTATGGTCCTTAGTGTAAATTGTGTCCATGTTTGTACTCTTTACTTGATTAGTCCTATAATGTTATTTTTCGTATTGCACATGTACTCTAAGTTTTAAACACGATCTTGGTATGACACGTACACTCTCTACACAACTCCTTGCTAGTGGCCCGCCGTGGTGCACTTACGTGGATACGACATGACATTATGACTTTACATGATAACTCTTGATAGTGACCCGTCGTGGTGCACTCTTGACAAGTAACTTGACATGATAATTCTTGATGGTGGTCCGTTGTGACGCACTCTTGACAAGTAATCTTGATAAGTAACTCTTGTCTTGACACCGTGGATGGTTGTGCCTGTACAAGCTACATGTCTCATCTTGCATCATGTCTAGGACATGAATTCCTGATTTCTACGGTCAGGGATTCGTACTGAATCTGACTAGGATAATGACTAGAATAATCAAGTAGTCTATGAAGAGATTTCCTGCTACAGGCAGTCCCGTTATCTGGGCGCTTTAATTAGACTTGTAGCCTGCCGTCGAGTAGGGAACATTTCCAGCGTACTGTCATGTGTTGCACCCCCAAGTCACCTAATCCAACTCTCTCAACTTATGACCGGATAACCTGGATTAAGACTGCAGGGCTTGTGACTGTTGGAACATCTCGATGCATCCTATTAGTAACTAAGTTTGTGATAACCCTAGTTAGTTAAAGTATCAAGCCGTACTCATTGCTTGGCCGTGATTGATGGATGGAGTCCCGTCTGGTCTTGCCTAGACAAGACCGGTACATGGTTATTTCAGTATGTTACTGTTATACTTTACCTTATCGATAATTGGTTAGAGACTAAGTTCTGTTCAGGTGAAGGGTTACAACCCCGGTCCTTATTTGGTTTACGGGTTGTAACTTGGCTACTGGAATAGTCCTTTAGTTATCTTATTGTTTATCGCCTTATTTTTCTAACTCATGCCTTTCTTTATCATTGATGTGTTTATGTGTTAATATGATGGTTTTAGTTCTTAAGTGAAGCCTCCCTTGTGGCACTTGCTCTTCCTGGGGTCTGACCCAGCTGGTTTTGTATGGCCAGATTTTGGAGTAGCACCCGAGGATCTTCCAGCCTTCCAGCCAGATGGTGAATAATAGGCGCAACTCTGGTAACGAGTGGGATTTATTTTGCTCTCCCACTCTATTGTAAATTATTCTTTTGAGGTATTTAGCCACCGAGCAAGTGTTGGCTCGTGTTAAATATACATTCTTGTCTGCCTAAGGGCTGTAACATGGTTGATAAATCCTAGGGTTGATCATGTATGACTTAAACTCTTGCTAGTCTTCGCATTTTGTATGACTAGCTTCATGATCATCTGAATATGTAATGTATAGGATGCCTTACTTTGTATGTCTGATGATCTACCATCTTGTTACATTTACTTGCTTGCTTGAGATTGAGACACTAGGCTTGTTATTTAATCATAAGAGACTGTTGGCTTATAGTAAAACCCTTATGTATCTAGATAGCCGTGACCGTACATCGAGGTGGGTTACACTTCAATGTACGTAGCTTGCTGTGTCTGTCCCCCGCTCTCCAGTATTCTGGTTCTGGGGCGTGACAACATGGACGAATGTGGTGAAGCATTACGGCACGACAACTACCAACCGTGTCGAAGGAGCACACTCGGTATTGAAGAGACACCTAAGATCATCTCTCGGCAACTTTCTCTCGGTTTGGCAAGCTATACATCTATCGGCAGACTGGACAGTGAACAAAATTAAGGCAACATTTGAGATGAGCTTAAATTTAGTCAAGCATGAGCATAGAAAGGAAACACTATTTGATGCTTTAATGCGTGTGGTATCTCGCAAGGCGTTGGTATTAATATTTGATGAGATTGATAGGTTAAAGTTTGTCGGGTTTGATCCCGAGGTTTGTGGGTGTGTACATCGACATACACTGGGCCTCCCTTGTGCACATCAGATTAATGGATATCGTCGTAAATCCATTCCTATTCCAGTAGATGCTATCGATTAACGTTGGAGACAGTTGTCTATAATGCCCGTGGTGAAGAGGGATAATGATTTATTCTCTTTGCCACAAGTGAAACTTCTCCACGCAAGGTGGTATGCCTCAGTAGGAGCGGAGCGGGAGTCCATTGAGCTTAAAATCCAAGAAATTGCATGCCCGATGACTACTAGAATGCATGAGCCGTCCGTTGTTTCCAATCCTAAAGGCATGCCTCAAACCAGATTGACTAATTCACATAAGAGAAGGCTGGAGTCAATAAAGAGAGATCCATTGTCCTTTGAGCATGTTGAACGAAGCTTACAACAATCTCCGTTGCACGGAATGACAAGCTTGTCATTCGCCAAAAAAATGGAGAAAATGGACCTCCCAAGAGAAGATATCGTTGCAAGCCAAACACTGAGTTTATATATTGACAAATTTTAACCTGAGATTCGTGGTTACATTTGGTTTATTGTCGTTGTCCCGGGTGATGGCCATTACGGATTCCATGTGCTTGCAGGACATCTTGGTTATTCTGACAAAGACGGATGGAGACAGGTGAGGCAGAAGCTATACGAGGAGTTAGAGCTCGTCTTCCATTCTAATCCCACATCCTAACTAAAGAAACAGTTGCAAGTTTGTTGTAAGTATCCCTTGCACCGACAATGTGACCGGGGAAGACCACTACATGTCCGTTCCATCTGCCGGTTATTTATTTGCTAATAGGTACATGATACCTGTTGTACTTATCTCGTCGGGTATTAGCAATACATTCTTTTCGATGTGCGCTCCTCCGACGGAGCACGGACATTCTGACCTATGTACTATAGGTCAAATCGGGAAATACTTTGTCATACTAAAGATGATCGGTCATTCTTCGATTCCTCCACCTTCAACAGTTTGGTACAAAAAAGTACCGGTTGAAGCCATCGTCTGGACCACACCTTTCGTTGATCAAATCAACCATTGTAAGAAGTTGTTGAAGATTGAGGAGCCAAGAGACTTATTTGTTGGCCACTACGACGTCGAAATCGACTGAGTATGGATATATTTACAGTTTGGCATTTTGTATATGGAGGACCACTTTTGTATACAGTAAATTATAAGATATGAAGTCCAGTATATGTTTTTCACTTTTACCTGTGCGCTATCTGTGTTGTATGTGTTTACCTGTGTGCTATCTGTGTTATATGTGTTTACCTGTGTGCAAGACTTATGAAAGTATCTGTGTCAAAATGTATCAATTTGTTAAAGTATCAATCCTAAATGAAACTCTCTGTGAAGAGAGTTTGTATGTCAAACTCTCTTCACAAAGAGTTTGTATGTCAAACTCTCTTCACAGAGAGTTTGTATCAGGACTGCCATCACCTGGCAGTCCTACACTAATGTAGGACTGCTAGATGGCTAGCAATCCTAAATGAAACTCTCTGTGAAGAGAGTTTAACATACAAACTCCCTTCACAGAAAGTTTAACATTGTATCAGGACTGCTAGCCTCCTGGCAGTCCTAAATTTGTATCAGGACTGCCAGTCCCCTGGCAGTCCTAAATGAAATTCTCTGTGAAGAGAGTTTGACACACACAAACTCTCCAAATTACGACAACCAAATAACATCAACATATCCACATCAAAATAAGATCCAAATAACAACAACTTATCTACTATTACATATCCAAATTACGACAATCATATCCAACTTACATCCAAAATAACAACATATCCAACTTACATCCAAAATAAGATCCTAATTACGACAATCAAGTTTCCAAATAACAATAACCATATCCAAATTACATCCAAATACAAAATGATTTAAATATCCAACTATATATCATGGCGAGCCTTCGTACGCGCCTCCATATTATGCATAAAGGGGAACTCGACCTCGTCGTCGATGCGCTCCATCTCGGTGACGATTGCGACACAGTGCTCGCTTTGGCAACCTCCCCAGAGTGATTTGGGCAATTCCTTCACCCTTTTAGACTGTAAATGAAAGTATCAGTGAATTAAATCTACAAACATGGAAATCTTAGGATGACTACAAATACGGAACTCACCATTTTCACTAATAAAGCATACAAGAAATTTTTTGAAGGAAGAGGTCCCAGAGCTCCCATGGCCACGGGACCCGGCTTTGTAGGGTTCGACAACTTAGGATGTCCGACCCCCAAGAAGTACGACATGTAGTCCTCACTACAGTTGGACATCTCCTTGACCGGTTGTCTTTCATCTTCCCCAAGCACATGTCGTTGCCACTCGGAGTAGAAGTCGTTCACCCAGTCGAATTCCGCCGGTTTGTAATTCAAAGGTTGGGTCCAGCGCGGAGGCTCCAGCATCCTTAGTGTGCGCTTCGGCATAGTTTGCACAAAGCTAGTGTTTGAGAATTTTTTTGTTTCCAGCTGTGTTAGCCTCCATCGGCACAGTCTATGAAGGTGGTCGCCATACTCTGGGTTCAGCTCACCCCGCCTGAGCATCAAAAAGTTCTCGTATATCCATGACTATACAATTTATAAATGAATAGTCAAAAATTAAACAACAAAATTTTGTATACGATATTAAATTGTTAAAAAATTTCTTACATGGAGCAGAGTCTGGCATCCGACCATTGTCTTAATCCCGACACGGGATGCGATACCAAGCTCGCGATAAAGATTGGCTAGTATACCGCTTCCCCAGGATATATCAATGATGTCATCCACTTTAGATAATTCAGAATGTACCTAGCATGTATCGAGGTCGGACTTGTCCAGAATGTCGACCGATCCTAGGATGAAGAGGATGTACACACAGGCCACCATGTCAACAGTCTCATCATCATCGTCCTCCATCTCCATGAAGTTCTCCACCAAAAATGATAGAGGAATTCCGTAGGACTTCTTGAAGCCGGGCAGGGTTGTAAAACTGGTAGCCTCAACTCCAAGGTGATTTGAGATAAATTTACGATCTTTTCGTACCATTTAATTGATTTCTCATTGTTGTATATTTTCTTGGTCATGACGCGCCCGGTAACTGGCAGGTTCAGTATTTGATGGACGTCGTCAAGTATAATGATCAACTCTCCTGCTGGAAGATAAAATGTGTTGGTCTCCGGATGCCATCTCTCCACAAAGGCGGATATGAGGGCATTGTCCATTGTCCTATAGGCGTATTGAGCCAAATTATGCAAGCCGCTCGGTATGACCTTGCTCTGGATGGCCTCCAATAAGCTGTCAAACCGCCAGGCCACAGTTTTCTTCCCGTGGCTCACAGCCCTAAGCATATGATATGTCCTCTGTATGTCGGACAACAGAAAAATAGTATAATAAATGGAAGCCCTAAACATAACAATTATGAAATACATATATATAGTATAATAAATGGAAGCTTACAAACTTAATGTACATACCGGATTCTTCCATATTTCATAAGCAATATAGTTCTCAAACGAAACCAACACAGAGCAACCTGGCGGACGGACAAGCTCCTGAGAAGGACCAGAACTGTTACATGATAGAAGTCGGCCAATAGGCACGTCATCGTCATCGAAAGAAGCCAAAAAACTAAGAGGAGCTCGTTGCTTCGACCGAGCAGGGGGAGTCGGTGACTACGTCCGAGACCGGCCAGTCGCTCCAGTGACTTCCCTTTCTGGAGCTGGTTCAGAGATTCTAGTCGGTCTCACGAGAGGACGTCCCTCGGTGCGTTCCTTGCGCCTTGACATGGTGGGCCGTATTCTCTTGGGAGCGGCCGAAGGACTGCAGGACAACATACAGTTATTAAATAATAAAAATGAAAATAGACAACAGGAAAACATAATGTTAAGAAGTCATAATGTCACCCCCCGGGATTGAATTAGGACAACATATTTGCTAACAACCCTGTCCTAATGTTAGAGTGATATGACAGTCCTACTGTAACTTAGGACTGCCAGACTCCCTGCAGGCCACTTGTGAAAGAGGACTACAGGGAGTCTGGTAGTCCTACTTTACAATAGGACTGCCATGACCCTGATAGTTATAATTTTGTCACCCTCGACTGTAGCAGCCGAACGGCCACAACGACACGATCGTTTGTCGTATTCTAGGGTTAGGGTTTCAAGTAATGTGCGCGAATTATCGTGTTCGAAAAAAATCATTCATGAACCCTAAAGTGATTTTAAACCAAATTTATCAAAACTTTTTCGAGAATTAACAAAGAATCTTTGAATTTGAATTTTTTAGAAAAATATAGAAGAAATTAGGGAAGAACATACATTGACTCCGATGATGGTTTCGACTTTCGTGTTATCTCTTGGAATGGAGTGGTGGAGGAGAGAGTGGTGGAAGAATTTGGAATGGAGTGGTGGAGGAGTGGTGGAGAAGAGAGTGGGATTTTAGGGCTTGGGGGAGATTTTGGAAAAGAGAAACGAAATGAGAAAATGAAATAAAAATGAGGGTTTGGGGGGTTGGGCTAGCCCCAAGCAAATTGTGGACAACCCCCAGCAAAAGTTTCACCTTCTTGGGCTGCCCCCAAGTAAGGGCTAGCCCTAAGTAAAAGTGGTAGTGTCCTTAGAAAAAGCCTTATAAATTAGGGTTGGTGGTTATGCTTGGCAAATTGTAGGGGCAGTGGTTATGAGATGTTTTTAGATTACTGCCTACGAGGGTTCGATTTTGGATGGTTTTTAAATCAGGCCAATCCATGCTTGATAACTCACCAACGAACGGTTCTGAAAATTATTTACACGAATAAAATCAAATAAAGAAGGATATAATTTTTGGTGAGGATAATAAAATAATAAAACCTATCAGAATATACCGATTTGGGACGTTTATAAAGCCGCACAAAATTACATTACACCAGTTTTGGGGGTTTTTGAGCAGACCAAAAATAGTGTCTCAAAAAAATTAACATCATAAGTTTTCATAAACGGTCGTTTCAAAAACACCCTGAACCAGTAAAAATACCGTTACCATGCAGAGGGTCTGCTTGGTACCCCCAAAAACTGGTGTAATGTAATTTTGGATGGATTTATAAACACCCTAAATCGATAGATTTTTATAGGTTTTATTATTTTATTCTATTTATATCCTCACAAAAATTATATAATTATAACTACGGATACCCTGTCATATTTATTTTTTATTCGTGTAAACAAATTTCAGAACCGCTCGTTAATGAACCAAGCATGTATTGGACTGGTTTAAAAGCCGTTATTTAAAAACCATCCAAAATTGGACTCATAGTAACCGCTCATAACCGGTACTCTAAAAACACCTCATAACCGCTACCCCTATTACTGCCAAGCATATCCTAAGTTTTTTGTGTAATGGGTCTAATTTGGTCCTTCTTGTGTAGCCTTTTGGCCTAAGGCCTGTTTGGTTGGCAGAATCATGGAGTTGGAAAAAAAAGTTATTTCTTTCCTATGTTTGGATGTTAAAATAAAATATGAGGAAAGAAAAATAATTCCCATAAGGAAGAAATTAAGGAATAACGTGGATCCCCCATCCAACAATGATTCACTTTCCCACCCACTATAAGGAACTCAATTTCTTTCTAATTTTCTTGTCCTCTCCAAACACCGAAATAAAAAAAATGGATGAAAATTATAATTTTCCAAGAAAATGGAAAGAATAAGGAATTTATTTCCTTAATTTTCACGAACCAAACGAGGCCAAAGGGTGAGCATTATTCGATTTTGGACTGAAAATAGGATCCAATCAAATGCATTGGATTCCGTCCTTAAAAAATGGTTTTGTTTTTTTTATTTTGGTTTAAAACAATGCTTAATTTTAACTCGACTCAACTATTTTTTTTTTAATTTGATACCCTACCCACGGGAGGGGATCTTGGCGGGGCGGGGGGAACAGCGATAGGAGGGGCGCGACGGGGTGAGTGGGGGAGGGGCAAAGCGGCGGGACGACAAGAAGGGGGGGAAGGGTGGATAATTTAGTCATTTTTTAACGAAATTTTTAACCCTTGATTGTCAGAGGGTACCAAATTTAAAATATTCAATAGTTGATAGTATCAAGTTGTCGAGTAAAAAAGTTTAGTGTATAAAGTTGAAAATAGTTAAAGGCGTCAAGTTGAAATTTAGCTTAATGATGTGTTTAGTAGTAGAGAAAAGTGGAAGGAAGGAAAATGAATGAGTGAAAAGTGATGGAAATGATTCATCTTTTTTGTTTTGTATGGAAGAAAAGTAAAAGAATGAAAAGTGAAGGGATTATTTTTTCTCATAACCAAAGAAATTCAATCCCTAAAAAAATGGGAGGAAAAGTGAAAAAAAAGGAGGCTTATATCAATTAACAATTATACTCCATATGAACTGCATTATTCTAAAATTATTAATGAAGTTAAATGATAAATAAGTATTTTAGTTGAGGATATAATTGGTAAATCATATATCTTTTACTTTCTTTCGTTTCACTTTTCTTTCTATACCAAATAAAGGGAAGTGCATATCTTCTCTTTTCCATTATTCTAACCAAACACAAATGAAGTTAAATGGTAAATAAGTGTTTTAGTTGATTTGAGTTATGACTAATTTTAAGGGTGCGGCTATCCGCACCCCACTAGTTACTAAGTATACCCCCATTTTTTTCTTTACTATTCTACCTCCCTCACTTAGCACACCCCCTTCCCCCTCCCGACCCCTTCAACTTCCCCGCCGCCTCCCCTTCCGACCCCTTCGACTTCCCCGCCGCCTCCCCTCATCCTCCTCCTCCCGCCTCCCCTCCTCCTCCTCCCGCCGATCCATCCTTCTCCTCCTCCCTCCTCCCGCCGACCCCTCCTCCTCCTCCTTCCTCTCCCTCCTCCCGCCTCCCCTCCTCCTCCTCCCGCCGACCCCTCCTCTCTCTCGTCCCGCACGGCCTCGTCCCCTCCACTCCCACCTGCGCGCCTCCGAGGTCGTCCTGCTCCTCCGCAGGGGCCTCATCCTCGCCGGAGGAGGGAGAGGCGGGAGGAGGAGGGGAGGAGGGGAGAGGCGGGAGGAGGTGGCGGCGGCGGCAACGTTCCGGTCGACGGGCAGAGGGAGAGGAGGAGGAGGAGGGGAGGCGGGGCCGGTGGAGGCGGGACCGGTGAAGGCGGCGACGAAGTCGAAGTGGTCGGGAGGGGGAATGGAGGGTGTGCTAAGTGGGGAGGAGTAGAATAGGGAAAAAAAAATAAGGTGTGCTTAGTAACTAGTGGAGTGCGGATAGCCGCACCCTAATTTTAATTCGACTACCGTTAAATTTTGGTTTATTTAGTTTTGATACGATTTCCATATATTCTTCGCAATTTATTTATATGTTAGGGCCATAGAGCCCGGCCCATCTACTAACTGTTTTCATCTCCTCTCTGCAAAACCCTAAAACCCCTCTCTTTCTCTCTCTCCTTTCCCTTTCCTTCTCCCTCTCCCCATCAGCAATGGCGACGCCGCCACAAACCCTAAAGAAGTCCTACAGGTGCGACCCCTCCCTGCGCCAGTTCTACTCCGGCGGGCCCTTCGCCTCCTCCTCCGACGCCTCCTTCCTCGCCTGCGCCTGCAACGACGAGATCAAGATCGTCGACGTCGCCACCGGAGCGGTCCGGGGGACCGTCGAGGGCGACTCGGAGGCCGTCACCGCGCTGGCGCTCAGCCCCGACGACCGTCTCCTCTTCTCCGCGAGCCACAGCAAGCTCGTCAGGGTCTGGGACCTCGAAACCCTCAAGTGCATCCGTTCCTGGAAGGTATCGCCAGCTTCTACCAACCATCTGTAAATTTTTTGAACGACCGACACGGGGACATCCCCACAAAAATGTCACAACGCCATATCGGACACGTATCGGACGCGACACGGGCGCTCCGAAGACACGCCGGGGTGTGTGTGCCGTGTTATAACTTCGTAAAAATGTGATCTTGGAGCTTGTGTGGAAGGTGCCGCCAAGTTCTGAATTGAATACCGACAGTGATTTTTTGTGTCATGTCATGTTGGATGCATGCCGTAGTGGACACGGCTTGGACACTTCAAAATGCATCGGCAAATGCGAAAAAGCAATACTTGGGCATGTCAAGTATTGAGTAAAACTTTGATACCTCTGTATGACAAGTTGGCCCATCCTTAAATTTTATGTTCACACATTTTTACGAAGAAAGCAGGAGGTATCAAAATTTTGATACCTCCTTCAATATCAAAGTTTTCTCAAGTATTCTTGTTCATGCAACTTTTCTCCCAGTTTGTGGACTAAGAGAGTATGATTTTTTTCTCCCCATTTTATGAAGTAGAAGAGTCCTGTTAGGGCTCGTTTGGATCAAGTTTTTGGATTCCTAGGAATAGATTTTAAATTCCTTTCCCATGGGAAAGGAATTCAACATTCCCATACCCATGTTTGGTTAGGTTGGGAATAGGTAGTTCAAAATTTTAAATTTTTTTATTTTCATGTTTGGTTCACACATGGACAGGAATTTTAATTTATTTAGTTTTACTTTAATACCCTTTCACTAATTTCATGATGATTCACATGTTTGGGATAGGAGTTGAAAATTTGAAAATAAAGAGAGGGTATAACCGTCCAAACAAAATAGTCAAACATCATTCCTAGGAAAGCAAATCTATTCCCAAGGGGGGACTTGGGAATAGCTTTCCCACATCCATGGGAATAGCTTTCCCACATAACCCCCTCATATTCCCTCCTCATTCCCAATCCTAAACATTCCAAACATGGGTAAGGAATTCAAATCCCATTCCCAAGCCTCAAAAACTTGAACCAAACGCCCCCTTAATGTTATATGTTGGTTTCAAGCTACTATAGGCAAGTTATTGTGGTGTAGCATCTGTAAGGAAGATTACCAAAGATGAATGTATTGTGCAATTTGATTGGTAAACACATTAAAATGTGACGTTGGAATGTGTGCCAGCGATTTTTTTTTCTTTTCGTTTAGTGTTCTCTCTATCCTTCTTTTTCTCTGTGACTAGAATTTGATTAATCTTATGCCTCTTTTCTTTCGAAGTATATGTAATTACAAATTTGGGGACGAGTTGAAGCCCAACCAGGGAAGCTAGATTGGTTGTTCCAGTCTTCCAGAAAGTTCTCTCCCAAACTTCACCCTTGCCACCACTACTATAGACACTTTTGAAGTGGGAGGCTACCTATTGTATCATATCCACTCTCAGTGCAGGACCTAGGATTTTTTTAAGAGGGGGTGAAAATGCCTTAACTTAGACTGTAAGAGACCACTACATATAAGAGAATTGAACTCATAGAATCCAAAGCAAAATACAATTTATTTACCAACTGAGACACTTAACTAATCAATAGGACAAACCTATGTTGCTCGGACTCGGGTACGGGTGTCTGACATGGGTGTGTATCTAGAAGTCCGACTCTTAATTTTTCAAATTTTAGAATACGGGGACACGGCTGAAAAGGATCCAAAATTTGGACACGGGTGCGGGGATACGTAGAAATGAGTATATGTAATTATATTATTTACTTTCAATTTTACATGTGTCTATATAAAGTACATTTTTTAGTTGATACATTTATTTTTAAGTGGGATTTGTGAAAAATATATGTACTCTCCTACTGTTTAGTTCAGTAAAAATAAAAATATATATACTCTCCTATTGTTTAGTTCAATAAAAATAAAAATATATATACTCTCTTCGGCTGAAAAGGATCCGCCTGAAAAATGGAGGATCGGGTGCGTGTCCCACACCCACACCCGTGTCACACCCAAATGACACGGGTGCTCCTCCAAAAATGGAGAGTCCGAGCATCACAGGGACAAACGAACCTAGATAGTAGTAAACTAATATCTAAGGGGGACGACCATCCCCCTGGGCGTAAGGTGGATCCCCCCTTCCACTGTAATATTTGGCAAGCATGTTAACTGTTATTTTCTAACTATTAGTTTATGCTAATTTGGAGAAAAGTAGTAGTTTTCAAGTTCCTTGTGGTGAGGTAGTAGTTTCAAGTTGGACGAGTATTTTGGTATGAGATACGCCTTTTTTCTTCTTCTTCCATATATGTGCACCTATGTTAACTTTTAGACTACTCAGCATTTTTTAGACATTGTAACTTCTTGCCTATTGAACTTTTCATGCCAAAAGTAATTATCTTAAGTATCTTTCAACAGGGTCACGATGGTCCGGTTATGGGCATGGACTGCCATTCTTCAGGTGGATTGCTTGCCACAGCTGGGGCGGACAAAAAGGTCTGTGTTTGGGATGTCGAGGGTGGATTCTGCACACATTTCTTCAAAGGTCATCAGGGGGTTGTGACAAGCATTACTTTCCATCCAGATCCCAGTCGCTTGATTGTAAGTGCAAGATATGGTTAAGTAGGTTTCTCTTCGTTATTCGGCAAATTGTCTTACTATGTGTTCTTCATGGATTGCCATTCGTCAGAGCATAGTTCCTGTGTATATCTGACTCACATCACCATTTCTACAATATCGTGCTGTAGACATCAACAAAAACAACAACAAAGCCTCTACCATGCTGTAGACATGCTAATTAGTATTACTATCTGCATATCTTACTCCTGCACTCCAACAAATCATGACGATCTTTGATTGCAACTCAATGTCTATGGAGAAGGCAGATTATTTTGCTGAACTGACAGGCCGTGTTAATCGAAACAGAATCTCTGTTTAATGGAATATATGTAACAATATAAAAGACAACTTAAATAATACATGTAAAGTTTTATCCTATATATGATCCGAGACTCTGTAGCCATACTGAAGCATTTTATATAAAACATGTCCTCCCTTTATTTCCCTATATCAGTTTATGTAGTATATGTTTGAAGCTGATGTGTTGAATGTCCCAGTTGTTTTCAGGAAGTGATGATGCAAGTGTAAGAGTTTGGAATCTTGAAACTAAAAAGTGTATTGCGGTGCTAGAAAAACACTTTTCATCAGTGACCTCCTTGTCAGTATCTGAAGATGGATGGACTTTGCTTAGTGCTGGCAGAGATAAGGCATGGACAAACCTTTTACTTTTGTTTACCCATGCATGTGAAACCTATGAATGCCGCCTTACTTTTCATATTTTTATTTGAATGATTGACACGGTTACAACTCATGTAGATATGGATTCATCTCGTGTCATGAGTTTCATCTTGATTTGATTTAACAAATCGGCCTCTTGAATGATGGACAATTGTATTACTTGGAGGAATATGGTCTATGTAGAAACTGTGCACGTAATTTGAAGTATGAATGACGTTTATGGTTGATATTTCCTTGATTCTACTTGATATTTTTGTGACTACTTGAAGCTGTCTATTTTTTAGTTTCTCATATTGGTTAACTTTGTATCCTACTAGCTTCTTTTCTATTTCTTGCATATTTGTATGTTAACATAATAGAATTTGCACTTAACTACCTTGAACTACGTAGTTTTTGCAGTTAAATGTCCTATACTAATTTATTAGGCACTTAAATTCCCTAAAATTTTAATTTGCACTTAATACCCTAAACTACCATAATTTTGCAGTTGGACTTGGAATGTAAAGATAAGTGTCAAAAGACAAGTTTGCCTCTTCATACAAACCCAATGTTATCTTCTTCCCTATTTGCAAAACCCTAATTTCATGTTCTTTTCTAATTGCAAAACCCTAATATCATCTTTTCCCTAATTGAAAAATCATAGTTTCCTAACATATTCTAATTTTGGTTTTCTCCTAATTAAACTCTAACCCAACATGCTCCCAACCCTACTCTCCCAATGTTGCACCTCTCTCTGTTGTCGGCTGGCAAGGCCTCTGGCAGCCGTGTAATGCTCCTGCGTGGCCGTGACTGCCCTAGCAGGCCACACGAGCCGTGGCTTCTAGAGGCCTCGCAGGCTGGCTGCTGAGGGGCAGCAAGGATGGTTGTGTGCATCAGCAGGAAGGTGGGGCTCAGGGCACAAGTAGGGTTAGGATTAGGTTTATTTAGGAAGAAGGTAAAGTTTAAGAAAATATAACTTCTTTTTTTTATGTTAGGGGCAAAATAGTCCAATATAGTCATGTGCCATGCATGTGACCATCTAGTTTGATGGGAGATTAACGGAGGTAGTAAGTTGCAAAAGTGGTGATAGATCAGGGTATATAAGTGCCTATAAAAACAGTTCTGGGTATTTAAGTGGAAAGTTAAAGTACGTATAGTTCAGGGTGTTCAAGTGCTTTTGGTGATCTATTTCTAGTTGGAAATGTATTGTGATTTTTGGCCATAGTTCAAATGGTTTTGTTCCTTTTCTAATGAATTGATATGGATTCATTATATGACACGATTGGTTTTTATGTCCATCTTTTCCCTTCTGATTTCTTGGGGCCGTAATCATTAAAAGCCTATTCCCATAGGAATATGGTTCATATTGCAGCACAACTCAATCCAGGCAGCTGGACAAAAAATTTATCCAGTTTATACATTTTGTAGGCAAGCTTGAGTGGTGTCTCTATAAACTGGTTCCTACCCTAGCATTTATGAGCAAGATAAGACCACACTATAGAACCTTAAACTTAGTGGGAAGACTGCTAGACATGCCTACTGAACATGTCATTGTCTAAGCTAAACCATTGCTGCTGCCTTCTTTCGTCTAGGATTTTAACATTACTATCTTCAAATCCTTTACAAAATTGCTTCACTGGTATCACTTGAGGCGATGTTTTGCAAACAGTTAACAAAACCTCTTATGGTTCAACAGAGAATATGTAACTCTCTTGATCTCTAATTTGTGAAAATTTGAGTGTGACAAACAATTGATTCTGTAAATCTTTTTAGTGTTTGGCACCAACGAAGTATTAAGTAGATTAAACCTTCTTTTTTTAAATACGATGCCAAAATTATTTATGGAATCCTCTTACTGCATATGCTTACTCTGGGTTGACCACTAATACATCGGGGGAGAAGTATTAGTAGACTTGGGTCGATCAACACTTTAATACCCCAAAGATTTTTTCCTGGGTTTACTATTATATCCTTAATACTTTTAGGAGTTTGGCAACCTTTACCGAGGTTAAAGCCTCTTAATACTAGCTTTAACCCGTTGCTAACTGACGTCTTATTGTTTAACCCTTTGCTACCCCAACCAAGTAACCAAGAATGATTCACGTGCCAATCTTATGAAGCTGGACACTTTCTTCTTAACACCTTCACATTGTAGTTAGTTTTTATGAAATCCTGAGGTAACCAATGTAGCATTTATGTTTTTCTAGATGAGGCTAAAATTACCATGTAGTTGTCTTATATTTACTTGGAATAGCTTAATAATATTTTATCTATGATGCATATGATATAATTGAGAAAAAAATGTCATGAAATATTAAATGCTTCAATAGTGTTCTATCCTAGGTGAATTTATTCCAATTTTTGGTGGTTAGTGAAATAAGCTACCAAACTTACATTTGGCTACACTAATTCTATTACCTGCCTATGCATCCTCTTTCTTGAACTATTGTAACTGCAACTTCAGGTTGTTAATGTCTGGGATTTGCATAAGTATACCTTCCGGAGTACAGTACCTACATACGAAATGGTTGAAACTGTTTGCATTATTCGTGCTGGAACTTGCATATCTTCTTGTCTGGGCCTGTGTGAAGTTCCAATTGAGAAGAAAACAAAGAGCAAGCCGTCGGCAGTCTATTTTCTTACAGTTGGAGAGCGAGGTATCGTTCGGATATGGAGCTCTGAAGGGTAAGTTCAGCATTTCATTTGGAAACTATTCGTGAAAATATACTTTTCTATTGTGCACTTTCAAGTGGTAATTAGTTGCTCAACTTATCTGGTTTAACAGTGCGGTCTGCGTATACGAGCAGAGAACTTCAGATGCAACTCTTAGCGCAGATAAGGAGGATGCTGGACGGGGATTCATATCAGCTATTATATTGCCTTCTGATAAAGGACTACTTTGCGCTACTGCTGACCAGCAATTTTTATTTTATGATCCGATGAAATCTTCTGAAGGGTCACTTCAGTTGAATTTGTACAGAAGACTAGTTGGGTACAATGAGGAGATTCTTGATATGAAGTTTTTGGATGAGGAGGGACAATATCTTGCTGTAGCCACAAATTTGGAACAGGTGCTCTGTCTTCAGCCTATCTTTTTTGTCATGTTGGTCAGGTCATTTTGACGTGTTCACTGCTAGATATGTTAGTGAATTGGTGCGTTTTTAACTCAGTCGTACATATCCTTTCTCACTGTGATTCATTTTTGTGATAACCTTCAAACCTTTGTATACGTCGTGCTTTTCTCTTTGTCATGAATTCACATATTCTCACATTACTTGAATTTGAAATTAGATTGGTGATTTTGTGTTCAACATATTTGGAATGCAACATTTCCTAACTTATCTACTTTTTTGTGAATGCATTGCAGGTGCGAGTTTATGATATTGCTTCCATGTCATGCTCCTATGTATTGGCAGGGCACACAGATATTGTAGTGTGCTTAGATACATGCATATCAAGTTCAGGGAGGACATTTGTAGTAAGTGGAAGCAAGGATAACACTGTGAGTTCTCGCTTAACCAACTACTCTTTGCTCTCTTCTGTCTGACAGTTCTTTTGAAGATTCAGTATACTAGGATCTATGTTGTTAGAGGCGGCACCTAGACGTACAAGTAAAATGTATGCTGTATGTCGACTCGCCTTGGGTTAATTTCCCCTGGTTATGGCGATGGTCGCCTAGGCGGTCGCCTAGGGTCAAATATATATGCGCAGCAGGGGAAGTACCAAAGTTCCTGGGCGGAGCCTAGGCGAGTCGGGAGTCGGGAGGCCTGTCGCCTCGCCTCGTCTAGCGCCCATAACAATATAAACTAGGATAGCCATCTAGACTTTGCAGTCTACATTTTCAAACTGGCATTCGTTGCTTATCGATAGTATTAATGTGGCTGATGGTTATTGCTTTAGCTGGCATGAGGTGCACTTAGGCAAGTGTCATTTTGTTCTTCATTATTTCTGTATCTCGAAGTTATATTAATTTCTGGGTTTTTTGCCCCGCTTAAACAATCTTGGTGCTTATTGCAATTATGAGGAACTGATGGCCACTTTTGTGCACTGGCAATTAACCTAAATCTGGCATCAAATAAACCCCTCTAAGAAGGAAGAGGGAAAACATCTGTAGCAGTTTGTAGTTTGAAAAGGAACTATGATCTCCCTTTGATCAGACTTGTGTAAATAATATAAATGCTTTTGTAGAATAGAATAATGGATAATTTTATTGATATTGGGAGACACATATATATAGGAGAGGCTAGCCCCTCTCATATTGTTCTGAGCAATGTGGGACTAAAGCCCACTAACTAATAGTTCTAATATAACACTTAACACCCTTTTTCAAGCTGGAGCATAGATATCAATCATGTCCAGCTTGTTACATAGAAATTGAACCCGAGGACCCAAAAGAAGTTTTGTGAAGATATCAGCTATCTGGTTGCCGGTCCTCACATGTTGAAATTTTATCACTCCCTTTGTATACTCATCACGAACAAAGTGTATATCAATTTCAATATGCTTCGTCATTTCATGAAATACGGGATTGGTGGCAATATGGATAGCAGATTGATTATATATATATATATATATATATATATATATATATATATATATATATCACACCACAGATCGTCTCTTCCAGTTCTTGTAAAAGATGCTTCATATATAATACCTCTCATGTGCCATGCGCAATGGCTCGATATTCTGCTTCTGAGCTTGAGCGTGCTATTACACTTTGTTTCTTGCTCTTCTATGACACTAGCCAATAAATACTGAGTAGTCAGATGTAGATCGTCTATCTGTCAGGCTTGCTCCCCAGTCAGCATCAATAAAATACTCAATACGAGTGTGTTTATGATTCTCCATCCAAATTTCTTTTTCTGGATTCTTGACTAGATAACACATGATTATGAGAACTGTCTGCCAGTGTGGAACTCTTGGAGAAGTCATAAATCTACTTGCAACACTCACTACGAAAGAAATATCCGGACGAGTCATGACCGCCAAATAGTTGAGTTTTTCAACTACTCGGTGATACTGATCATGATTGGTCATCAGGACCCCTTCGCCTGGAAGTAACTTTGCCCCTGGATTTATATGTGAGGTTGCTCCCTTGGCTTGCATCATGCCTGCATCATTTAGTATGTCCAGCACATACTTTCTCTGGGACATTACAATGTTCCGCTTACTCCGTGTGACCTTAATGCCCAAGAAATAGTGCAAGGATCCCATATCCTTGGTTTGAAATTGTTTTCCTAGAAATTTCTTGAGGCATGCAATACCCTGACTGTCATCTCCTGTGAT
Organism: Iris pallida; assembly: GCA_029216955.1. Lineage (NCBI taxonomy): Eukaryota > Viridiplantae > Streptophyta > Magnoliopsida > Asparagales > Iridaceae > Iris > Iris pallida. The sequence goes on from JANAVB010012200.1 coordinate 11,337,712, forward strand.
TACAATATCATCAACATAGACACCAAGTAGTATCCTTCCAGCTGATGTGTGTCGATAGAATATCAAATGGTCATTCTTTGATTGACACAGACCAAACTGAGTAACCACATGCGTAAATCGTCCAAACTACGCATGAGGTGATTGTTTAGACCATAGAGGGCCTTCCGCAAGTGACACACTTTACCTTCCCTTGCAACGAACCCAGGAGGTTGCATAACATGTACTTCTTTATCAAGATTTCCGTGGAGGAAAACATTTTTGATATCCAACTGAACCAATGGCCAGTTATAGCGAACCGCCAAGGCCACAGTACACGAACACAAGTCATTTTGGTAATTGGAGAGAATGTCTCAAAATAATCCACACCATAGGTCTGAGAATATCTTTTGGCCACCAGACGAGCCTTTAGGCGATCAAGAGAGCCATCATGTTTCTCCTTGATAGTAAAAATCCATTTGCAACCTACTGCCTGCTGGTAGGTAAATCAACTAAGTCCCAAGTATGGTTCTTCCGGAGAGCTTTCATCTCCTCGTTCATAGCAGTACGCCAACCGAAATGTTTGAGACCTCCTCAACGTTTTTAGGAAATCTGAATCCCATCAATAGTAGCCACCAAAGACTGAGTGTGGCTGGTAAGTCCTTTGTAGTTGTCAACATACAAGGGATGATCTTGACAGGCACGCCGAGGGTGAGCTGCTGGCGGAACAGGCGAAGCTGCTGGTGGAAGAGGCGAAGTCGAATCAGTGGAGCTAGAGGAGGATAACTCTGTAGGCATTATTGGCGATGTTTGTGCGGGTGAAGTCGGCACAGACTGAATCGGTGTATGCAGATCATCAGACCGGGTGACTGGCTTGGTAAAGGAGGGCACCCGTATAGGAGATTCTTGTGTTTGATAAGAGAATATCAACCAATCCTCTTCCGAAGAAACTTGGAAAATAGTATCCGTTGTTTGTGGAAGCGAAGAAAACTCGGTTTCAACAAAGGTAACATCCCGAGTAAAAAAAATACATCTTCAAGACGGGAAAAATACGATACCCTTTCTGATCTTTAGGATACCCAAGAAAAATACATTGTATTGCCTTATGATCTAATTTAGAAAGAGTCGGTCGGGTATCCCGAACATAGCATAAGCAACCAAAAATTTTAAGAGACAGAGGAAACGACTCTCGTCCGGGATATAGCCTAAAAAATGTAGTATTACCATTAAAAACTGACGGTGGCATACAATTAATAAGGTAACAAGCGGTAAGAATAGCATCCGACCAAAAATTCTTGGGAGTACGTGCTTGAAACATAAGAGCACGTTGTTTTCAATAGATGGCAATTCTTGCGCTCGGCCACACCATTCTGTTGTGGTGTGTAAGGATATGAAGTTTGGTGGATGATACCATTGCAGGCCAGATGAGTATCGAGCTCACGAGATAAATACTCACGACCATTGTCACTTCGAAATTTTTTAATAGGAACGCCAAATTGTATTTTGATTTCAGCATAAAAGTTGCACCAGATGTGAAATAATTCGGAGCAATTTTTCATGAGATAAACAAACTTGACACAAGAGTAGTCATCAACGAAAGTAACAATGTATTTGAAATCCATGGTTGATTCCACCGGATAAGGTCTTCATATATCAGAATGCACCAACTCAAAAGGAGCGGAAGCAATTTTATTATGACTCAGCGGATAGGAACCCGATGTTGTTTTGCTAAATGACACGACTTACAATTAAATGAAGTAGACATCTAAAGATGGGTACATTTTCTGGAGAACTTGGATAGATGGATGGCTAACTGACAATGTAACTCGAAAGAATCGAGTTTCACGTCGGTACAGACAATCGAAGAAGGCATGTCAAACACGTACAAGCCTCCAGCTACATGCCCCTTACCAATCGTCTTTCCAGTCTTTAGATCCCGAAAAACACAACCATCAGAAAAAAAATATTACTGAGCAATGCAGTTCACGAGTAATTTGACTAATTGAAATTAGGTTGAATGGGTTTCCAGGTGTAAGCAATACAGAATTGAGCGACAGTCCGGAAGAAAGGGTGACACTTCTACGTCCTCGGACTGTCGGGGAACCTCCATTGGCAACCGTAATGCCAGAAGTACGACCGAGAAGAACATAATTACGTATCATACCTACGTCACCGGTCATGTGAGCAGACGCACTTGAGTCAATTACCTATTGCTTTGGCTTGACTATGCATGGTGCAGAATATCGTGCTGTGGATGCAAACGTGGAAGCTTCACCACGATGTTGAGCCTGAAAATCAAAGAACTCTGTATATGTTTTCGAGGTCATCTGAACAGATCGGACACCATCATCAGGAGCATCAGTTGTGATATTAGCAGCAAATGCTTTAGTGCATTTGTCAGTAGAAGTGACCAAGCTGACCACAATTAAAACATATGCGTAATCGTCCTCTATTGCGATCACTATTACACGGTTCCCATCACGATCAGTATTGTGGCCACCACGTCGTTCACTAGGACCAGCATGAATGCCTGTATGAGCAGCACCAAGAGCAGAGCGATCAGCATGAGCATCACCCGGAGTGGTCTCTACGACTTTTGCTGCTCGAAGGACACGATAATGTGCTTCCATTAAAGATGAAACGTCAGATCTAACAATGATCTGAGATCGAGCAGAGTCTGCATCATGACGTAGAGAGACAAGATACGCCATAACATGAAGTTGTTCACGTTGAGCCCGAGTTTCATTGATATATGTCGTTAGAGACAATATACGATCGACCTCATCAGACATAGCCTTAAAGTTCCTGAAGTGATCCTTATGAGATTTGTCTTCCTGATTTGCTCTGTATATGCCAACGATGTAGTCATAAATACAAGATAAATCGCGTTTGCTATCAAACGCCGTTGCTAGGACCGCCAATAATTCATTCCTTAACGGAATCCGTATTCTGAAATATATCTTCCACCGATGGTTCCATGGAGTCCATCAACTGTGTAAACAGTCGACTATCATCTATCTCCCAGTGCTCAAAGATGGGATCAGTCTTTGCGCGCGGGAGGGAGGAGGGGTTGTCAGTCAAATGTTTGGACAACTACATTCATAGAAGCGTCTTCTCGACCTTCTTACGCTATGTCGAGTATTCCTCTGGTCTGTCCAATTTTCGATCGACAAGTCGAATTGAGAAATTCGTTGTATTAGTGCCCATTGGTCCTGCCATTGCGTTTCCGACACTAGTACCAGTATCACTGGCATGCGTCTCAGTGCTATCCATTCCTCAGAATATCGGTTCCAAGTGTCGATGAAGAAAAAAAATGCTGGTCACAGCAATATCCACAGTAGAGATGTGAATCACACAAGTCAGGACATATGCGTAATCGTCCTCCATTGCGATCACCATTACACGGTTCCCATCACGATCAGTATTGCGGCCACCACGTCGTTTACCAGGACCAGCATGAATGCCTGTATGAGCAGCACCAAGAGCAGAGCGATCAACATGAGCATCACCGGAGTGGTCTCTACGACTTTTGCTGCTCGAAGGACACGATAATGTGCTTCCATTAAAGATGGAACGTCAGATCCAACAATGATCTGAGATCGACCAGAGTCTGCATCAGGACGTAGAGAGGCAAGATACGCCATAACATGAAGTTGTTCACGTTGAGCCCGAGTTTCATTGATATATGTTGTTAGAGACAATATATGATCGACCTCATCAGACATAGCCTTAAAGTTCCTGAAGTGATCCTTATGAGATTTGTCTTCCTGATTTGTTCTGTATATGCCAACGATGTAGTCATAAATACGAGATAAATCGCGTTTGCTATCAAACGCCGTTGCTAGGACCGCCAATAATTCATTCCTTAACGGAATCCGTATTCTGAAATATATCTTCCACCGATGGTTCCATGGAGTCCATCAACTGTGTAAACAGTCGACTATCATCTATCTCCCAGTGCTCAAAGATGGGCTCAGTCTTTGCGCGCGGGAGGGGGGAGGGGTTGTCAGTCAAATGTTTTGACAACCACATTCATAGAAGCGTCTTCTCGACCTTCTTACGCTATGTCGAGTATTCCTCTGGTCCGTCCAATTTTCGATCGATAAGTCGAATTGAAAAAATTGTTGTATTAGTGCCCATTGGTCCCGCCATTGCGTTTCCGACGCTAGTACCAGTATCACTGGCATGCATCTCAGTGCTATCCATTCCTCAGAATATCGGTTCCAAGTGTCGAAGAAGAAAAAAATGCTGGTCACAACAATAACCACAGTAGAGATGTGAATCACACAAGTCAGGATAGAGATGACACTCTCGAGGCAGATCCTGATGTGAAGATCAAGCAATGAAACAAATAATCATGCAAGACAACTACCGTGTCTGCTCTTTGTTAGCCTTCCTGAAGCCAATCGTTGGAGAGTCAGAGGTTTCAACATGTGTCCTCTGAAATGTCCAAGTCAGTAGCCAACTTTGAGAATCAGAGGTTCCTGTAAACAACCACGTTATTTACCCTATGAGATTCCCAAGTTAATTGTGTAGGGGAGAGGTTCCTGCAAACAAACTTGTTGTTTACCCTCTGTGAATCCCAAAATGTCAATATTGGAAAGTCAGAGGTTCCTGCAAACAAACTATTGTTTACTCTCTGAGAATCGCAACATTTTTTTCTTAGAAACGTAGGGTTTGGAGGGGAGTGGGCGGCGGCTGTGAAGAGGAACTAGGGTTAGGGTTAGACCCATGTGGAGGGGGGGCATCGTCGGGGGGTTGGGTGGGGGCAGCGTCAGGTGGCAGCAGCAACAGCACTGGTAGCAGCAGCAGCAACGCTGGTAGCAGTGGCAGCAGGAAGCCGGGGGGTCGCCAGGGAGGGGGGGGAGGAGGGGGGGGGGGGGGCGGCGGCTGGGGTGGGGGGGTGGAAGGGTTAGTTTATGTTTTTTTCCATTTGTGGGGAGAGAGAGAGGTGGATGGATTATGGCTCTGATACCATGTAGAATAGAATAATGGATAATTTTATTGATATTGAGAGACATATATATAGGAGATGCTAGCCCCTTTCCTATTGTTCTAAGCAATGTGGGACGAAAGCCCACTAACTAATAGTTCTAATATAACACTTAACAGGTTTTAATATTGAGTTGATTTGAATTTTATTTTCCCTCTAAAGGATGCTAGAATCAATTTAAGTATTGTTTGTGTGGCTTAGATATGAGAAATGCTCAATGCAAGAATCAATTTGGTTTCATTACACAGTAGTGTTGACATGTATATACTGGTTGATTGATGTATTTTTATTGCAAACACCTGCATTGTATCACCATATACTAAACTTCTGATTACTGTGTCTAGTGTCTGTGTATACTTGCACTATATTATATATTTCATGTAGCTTATTTTTTTATATTGGAGAAGCCATGTCTATTAGTTGCACAAGGATTATTTATTTATCCCTTCTTAAGGTCAAAGAAGTCAATTTATATTTTCTTGCTATAGGTCAGACTATGGGATGTTGAAAGACGATGTTGCATTGGAATCGGTAAAGGCCATACAGGAGCTATTGGAGCCGTGGCCTTCTCAAAGAGACGAAGAAACTTTTTTGTTAGTGGCAGTTGGTGAGCTTCCTTATGTCACATATACTTTAATCTGCAAATCGTTATTGGCACACTTTCTTTTAATTTTACAAGTGGTACATTTTATTTTTGGCAGCCTGTCATATCGATACTGTTTGAAGTCTAAGATACTCTTTTCTTGATGTTACTGAAAATCTTGTGGTCACTTCGGTTTATACTTTATGTTGCTCTTTTGCTTTTGGTTTTGTCGTGCCTGTCCTTTCATGTGTAGTAGCAAATCCTCTGTATTTAATCAACCCTCTCCCTGTCGGAGAGTGTATCGGGAATTATATTCATACGGATTAGCCTGACATGACTGATACATAGGTAGAGTGCCATCATATGCTTAAAATAGACTAATCGAGAAGGATAAAGGGTGTATACAATATTGACACATAAGAACACACTATTTTGTGATTGTTCTGTTCTTATGCTAGTTAGTATTCTGACACCCTCGGGCCGCTATGAATCTCTCCTTTTATCTTTTGGTACCTTCAGGAATTCTAATGAGTTATGAGTAAAAGTTTGACTTAACATCTATAAGACCAAGTTCAAAACCCAAACCTTTATTTGGGTTATTCTCATCAGTCAACTTACTTTTGTAGAGGTAATTGCAACCTTCCTTACCAAACATTATTCAAATATCTGTGCAACCATCAGTTTGGCACATATCTCAATCTCTATATTTCGTGCTAAAATAAAACTAGGAGAAATTTATGAAATGCCCAAAAAACGAAAAAGTTCTATGAAAAATCCACCGCACAATAACATTTCATCGCGTGCCCAGAATTAGCAAAAAATATATAAAGAGGGTTCCGAATGACCTTTTTGCCCTTCCTTTTATTGAAAACACCCACGAAACTACTCTTAAAAAACGTTTCGATACTTCATCTTCTTCCATACGCTGCTCACTTTCGAATCTAGGTTTTCTCCTCGAAAATCTTCAAAAACTCGTCGGAAAATTTCGGAAAGACCGAGACAAACGGCAAAAGTGCTAAAACGGAGGTCCAAACATCATTTTTTTGCGATTCTAAAATTTTGGAAGGCCGTCTAAAGCGGTTATTTACAGGCTCCTCGAAGATACGCTCATTTTGGGACAAACCGGGCCTCGTTTCGACCTCCCAGTCAAAAGTTATGGTCCTTCAAAGTTTCAACTGACCATAAAATGCAGGAGAATGGTCATTCTCCGTGTTAGAACACGAAAAATGTTAATTTCGCATGAGGGTGGCCATTCTCCGTGTAGTAACACGGAGAATGTCATTCTCCGTCTTAATGGCGTGACTCCTCATTGGCTAAGAATTTGGCTACAATAGAGGGTTGACAACTGGCCATCTAGGTTTTATGGCGTGACTTCTCATTGGCTAAGAATTTGGCTACAATAGAGGGTTGACAACATAGAGAGTTGACGTCAGGTCGACATCCGGTCGTAAAACTGTCAAATTTTGTATGGAGCTTTCTAATGCTCCATAGCCGAGTCCCTTTTTATGGGAGAATGCTTGGATAATGACGACGACGACGACGGCGGCTCCACTACAAATGATTATACTATGCTTTTAGTACGAAAGGCTTTTGGAAGGCTTTTGAACATGACCTACGTACAAATTTGATTTTAGAGATAGGACAAGTAGAATAGCACCATTGCATGTCAAGCTTAACCCGAAATCCAAGTGCTATCCTACAAAGTAAATAAAGAAGTAGAGTAAAAAAGAAAGAAAGAAAACAGCCAACCAGACTACCATAGCATATAACCACACCACATTTTCTCCCTTCCATCCTCAGGTTAATGACAATAAAGGAGATTTGACTGGTTTTTCAATTTTTTCCTTTGCCCTTTTCCCTTTGTTATGCTATATTTGTCTATACATAATAATTATAAGACTAAATAAATAGCAAAAAGGTCATGTTGAGGGCTTGTTTGCATCATTCTGACAGCAGCGGTAGTTGGCGTGCTGGCCATAATTGGACAATTATGGTTGACCAGAATATGATCGCAAGCAATGGCCCCCTTTATATGACGGCAAAATTGTTGGGCTCTATTTGCTTATTGGCCCAGTATAAGGATTCCTGGATCCAAAGGTTGTCGGTTGATGTGAAATCATCAAATCCTATCATTGTCAGGATCACTATCACATCAAATCCTATCATTGTCAGGATCACTATCAAAGTCAATGCAAAGGAATTGATAGTCTCCCTCGATAATGCCCATACAGGAAGCACAAACACTCCAAAAAATTGGACCGTGTTGTGTCAGACGTGTATCAGGCACACCAGTCCAAAATACATTATGACAGCAAAATAGGTGTCCTATCCATGTTAGAGTGTCCTTACCGTGTCATCGTGTCATATCCGTGTCTTTGCAACATTGATGCCAAGAGTATAGACATGAACTACAACATCCGTGTCTATACAACATGGATGTCAATAGTGTAACAGGAACTATAACGACAATTCCACGAACGTCAATTCATCAACTGTTGGAGTTCGAGTATTCTGTTGCCCTTCTCTAGTTGGTGATCAAGGAGCTAATCAAGGAGCATGCCAACGCTCGAAACTGGTTGGGTGGTCTTTTTACTGGCAATACTTGTGCCAGCTCCTTGATCATGAGCTATGAGGACGTGCTCATGGAACCATAGGGTCGGATTCGGATTCGGATTCGGGTCAGATTTATGTAAGATCCTAACCATAATCCTATAAGGCTTTCGAATTCAGGCCAATTTCTAATTGGATTCATGTCGGTTTTCTAATTTTAGATAAGACGTTTAAACTATTATTTACTCTAAAATATCTTTTGATTTGTAGTTCTTAGCAACAATTTGGATTGTTTCACATGCGATACATATGATATATCGTTGAGTTTTGATTTATCTAAAATTGATAGAAAATTCAAATTATCAATCAATTATATGTGATAAACTTAATATTTGTTATATGTAAATCGTTTTTGTGTTTCTTATTGAATTTTGGGTCCGTTGGAGCTATATCCAAACTCTTAATTGTTAAGGATTTCAGTTTTTTTTTAAATCCAAACCCTCTAAATCTAAAATTATTGGGGGATATCGTTACCATTGACACCCTAGTAAAGATGCAACTCTAAAGGAAATAAGGCAGCGAGTCAATATGTTAGTCAACAATAACATATCGATTATTAAGTTGTGGCTAAGATATTGAAGTTAACAATGCTCTGATACCATTATGTTACTTTCCAGTTTCGCAGAACAAAAAGTAGCCACTATGGGGGATGCCGTATAAGTATAGGTTGCACTTGTACAATGCATGAACATACACAGTCAATAAAATATCTCAGAAACAAAGTCGTTGCAGTGAAAGTAAGCAGAAAATAGATAGATGAAAACGATTATCTTATTGATATTTTGCAGCGGAATACAAAAGGTGTTGCATGACCAACTAAATTATGCCCACTTGGCTTGCAATCATGAAACTAATACAATGAACATTGTTCCATACATCATATCTTTTATAAAGGTAGATAACATCCTCGAAAGAAAGTTTCAACTTGTCGAAGAGCTTCGAAAGTCTCAGATTGTCCAAATAATTTTTCACCTGTGGAGGAGGGGGTCAGCACATTAGAAATGTATTGGTGAATGGTCTCAATTCGACTCACCTAAACCAACATAGTAATCATGTGAGAACATGTACAATTATTATGTGCTCTTTCTACTTTCTCTATGTTATGTTAACAAATTTCCATAAACATATATATAAAGCATAAATGAGTCATTGACACAATGAGTCTTATCCAAGGCCACCATCCATCCTACAAAACAAGGATTAACAATCACAATATATATATATATATATATATATATATATATATATATATATAGGGAAAACGGGATATGAGCCATAGGCTCATATTCTTATATGAGCCATTCCATGTGACTTCTATGTGGACCAATAAAAATATAGTGAATTGGAAAAAAATAATAATTACATAGATAGAAATAAAAGATTCCATAAAGATTTGATAAAGAATAACTTATCATATCTTTACCGAGGAATTTACCAAATATGTTTACCTAGGAATTTAAATCGAAAGAAATAAAAGATCCCATAATGTTAATGTTAAGATTAATGTTAATATTAATATTAATTTTAATGTTAATGTTAATGTTAATATTAATGTTAATATTATTGTTAATATTAATATTAATTTTAATGTTAATGTTAATATTAATGTTAATATTAATATTAATATTAATTTTAATGTTAATATTAATGTTAATATTATTGTTAATATTAATTTTAATGTTAATATTAATGTTAATATTAATTTAAATTTTAATTTCAATGTTAATATTAATATTAATTTTAATTTTAATTTTAATTTGGAGGGACAAATGGTATTATTCCTATTTAAATTCCTAAGCAAACTTTTTTGGTAAGTTTTTAAGCAAAAATATGGTAAGTTATTGTTTATCAAATATTTTATGAGATCTTTTATTTCCATCTATTTAAATTTCATGTTCCAAGTCACTATATTTTTATTGGTCCACATGGAAGCCATGTGGGATGGCTCGTTTAAGAGTATGAGCCTATGGCTCATATCCCGTTTTCCCATATATATATATATATATATATATATATATATATATATATATATATATAATCATTGATAGACGAGATACTTAAGAGCAATAGTTTTTGCTCTTTATGATCAACAATTTGTCGTGCTGGAGAGATTGAAGTATGTTGTTTAGAGAATCAAAAGAAGATGATTGTGCTTCTGGATTGCCTTGTGCTTACAATATATCGTTGAAGTTCAACGTAATTATGGAAAGCTATATGACCGCTATGCTTTCTGGATTAGAGTGTTGGACAGTTATAAAGCATATGTCCATAGAATGAGTTTAGCTGAATAGCTAATTGAGAATGCTAAGATGGATCAATAGCAATGACGGTCCAATAAGAAATGAGTGAATTTAATGGGAAGTTGGAGGTGACACTGATTAAGGATAATATAAGAGACATTTGTTTAAGGCGGTGAAAACAAATGCATCATTAATAATAAGATACTAAGGTTTTAAACGACGATAGGTGGGTGAGCGGCAGAGAGGTTCTGCTTGCCGTCTAGGCATTTCATACATTTTTGACATTTTTTACTTTTATACCACTTTTTTTAATATAATAATATGCATATTTTTAGGGTGTTTTATACATACCTAATTTGTAGAACAATGATTTATGAAGTCTTAATATTGTAAAAGTGAACAATAGGTCCATAATGCTTGCAAAATAGTTTTGCCAAAACATCTAGTCAAGTATTGTTCTGCCTAGATGTCCGCCTACACTGTGTCGCCTAAGCCACCTAACCTCCGCTGGCCGTCTACTCTACCGCCAACGGCAAAAATGGTGCGGAGAGTGGCCGCCTTGCATCTAGGCGGCTACCTCAACCGGCATTTAGAATACTGAATACTGTTGGCCCATTGGTCATGGTCAAACCTGATTTTAATAATTGAGCAAACTTTGTTTCGATATACGGAACAACTCTGATGTTTACTCAAGACGTTTTGGACACTTGGACACTGACCAAGATGGGATATCTACTCGTTCAAGGCCGAAGCTATGTTTGCCACTCGAGACTGTATTTCTTTCTTCAATGTAATTTTTACTTTTATTGAGTCTAGGAATACATTGTACACCAAGTCGTACTGGCAAATAGGCTATTCAAAATCGTTTTCAAAAATGACCTATATTTTGAAAAACATCTCTTATTTACAAAAGCTTCTGAAGGATTTCAAAAAGTCCCAAAAATATTTTCTTAAAATATTCCTGACCAACCCTGACAGAACTCGGCCAGAGTTCGGCCAAGGTGAACGTTATGTGAACGTTGAATTTTTGAACTTGGTCTCCCTTCAGTTGCGGATTGTTACATAGAGTTCTGTCCGAATTCTGCCTGAATTCTGTCAGAGTTCTGCCTTTGAAAAAACTATAAATAGAGAGGAATTCTGATCATTTAAAATCACTCATTCACTTTCATCTCTTCTTTCTTCCAAAGAGTTTTCTAAAAAGCTTTCATTTTCAAATCCCAAGCCAGTTACAATTCTTTAGTCAATTTGCCGGTACGGTGCGGTCTAGAAGATTTCAGAGAAATTGTAATCAGAGGCTTGATTGAAGAAAGACTCTTCAAAACTGAAGTTGGTCGAGTTCTTCGTATCAAAGCTCGCGTCTGTAGAAGTTGCAAGGACTTCGTATGAAAACTTGCGGGATTTTCCAATAGTGGATTCAACTGGAAGCTAGAGTTCTTCTGACTGGACTAGTACTCACAAGAGGGAAACCAATATAAATCGCTGTGTTTGCGTTTGCCTTCTGATCTCTTTTCTTTACAATTATTACTTTGTGATTATTGATATTATTTCTGTGATCTAACTGCTAACAAGTTTTTAATTAGCAATATTCCGCTGCCTACTCTATTCACTCTCCCTCTAGAGTATTCTGCTTTACGACTTTGTTCCTACAAATACTACGCAAAATAGCTTCTAGAAATCGGATTAGGGGGGTTAGGCCGGCATGCCTAAAAGAATTTGGATTCAAGCTATAAAAACGAATATGGTTTTTGATAATATTATAGAGGACATGCTCTTAACAAGCTGAATGGAACAAAATGGTTGAAATAGAGCAACCCTAAAATTTTTGGGTTGAAGGCTTTATTGTTATTCTTATGGATTAGGGTATTTCATATCTTTATTATAGTCTGCAGTTGGGCTTTTACTTGTTTGATAAGTCTTTCACTTGGTCTGGTAGTCTTTTGTGTTTTTTACACATAGGATAAGCCATATGCATGGATTTACATCAGTGTTATTAAGGCACCCTCCTCGCCCACCTAGGCAATTCTGATGCTCTGTCGCCTCGTTGCCTTATGTGCCTGCCTAAACTTACCTTGACTTAAATGTGTCCCAAATCATGCCAACTATTTTATGGAATTTGGATCCTGGACTAGCCAAGAACTTAAAATCATAAATATTCTTAACAATTTGTGTGTGGGTGTGTGGGGGGGGGGGGGGGGGGGGTAACAAAGAGGAGAACCTTGGGATTTGGTAGAAAGAGAGCCTAGGATGTTGAGATTGGAAATTACTTTATTCATTGGATTAACTTTATTTAGATGGTAGAGTACATATTCACAGGAGAGGATAAGACCACCTGCCCACCCCCTTTAGTGGCTTATCCAATATGGGGGGACTAAACCAGGGACTTCCAAGATTAAATACCAAAAAGAGGAGCAATATATAGAATCATCTACATGGCTGATTATTGAGGTAGATATGTTACGGACACAATAGTTGGTTTTGCAACTTTTTTCGTCAGTGTAAGTATTTTTTTTACAGAATTACGATTTTCTCCCTTGAACCTTTTCTTGATATGTAACACAGTAATGTTTAAGATAGCCAATTTTGTTTTGCAACTTTTTTTTGTCAGTATTAAGTTTTTTTTTTTTTACAGAATTACGATTTTCTCCCTTGAACCTTTTCTTAATATGTAACACAGTAATGATTAAGATAACCAATTTTGTTTAATTTGTATGAAAAAAGAACACATCATGCATATGGCATCATGATTCTCTAAAAAGCAAGAGCTGCGAATAATATGCTGTTTCTAGCCTGTACTTTGTCATTGCTTATAACTAGATAATTTCTCCCTGTTTTCTTAGTGATCGTACACTCAAGGTGTGGAGTTTGGATGATGTCCCTGAAGACGCAATACATGAAACTACACTTAAAGCAAAAGCTCTTGTAGCTGCACATGATAAAGACATAAATTCTCTAGCCATTTCCCCAGATGATAGTTATGTCTGCAGTGGGTCAGAGGTTAGTGAGCACCATCTTCCATCATATCTCGTACTGCCCACATGACACACATGTAGCTGAAATCTTTGAGTAGATTAATATATTTGTTTGTTGTAGGATCGAACTGCACACGTTTGGAGGCTACCCAATCTTGTATCTGCAGTTGTTCTTAAAGGGCACAAAAGGGGAATATGGTCTGTAGAATTCTCTCCGGTGGACAAATGTGTTATGACATCTTCTGGAGATAAAACCATAAAATTGTGGGCAATTTCTGATGGTTCATGCTTAAAAACATTTGAAGGTCACACTTCAAGTGTGTTAAGAGCTTCATTCCTTACTCGTGGAACTCAGTTTGTTTCATGTGGTATTAATTCCTACTTTTTCCTGGCTGTGAATTGTTTTATCCCTTGTAATTTTATAAACTGGACGAACTTGTAACCAGGTGGTGATGGCTTGGTCAAAATATGGACTATCAACTCAGATGAGTGCATTGCTACTTATGATCAACACGAAGGGAAGGTATTAAATGTTCTTATTTCTCAATTCTTTCTGTTTTCTGATTTTGTGAGAGATACCTGCGTATAGTTTTGCATATATGGTTTCAGTCATACATTTTTGATGTTTCGCTTCTCTTTCCAGATGTACTCTGATTGTGTTTTGTAGATTAATTCTGATGGTTTTACTTTTGTTATCTTTTATTATCCAACTGTAGCAGAAAGCTTAGTATACATTTAGTCTAGCCATGTTATTTTTGTTTTGGTTCGTCATGTCAGCTATTGGTAGTTGGATTTCAGCTACAAGATATTGATTCATTCTGATCCATTGTTGGTTTGAGTAATCAGTGCATCCTTGTCCTGACCAACTACATAGACAGGATTTCAAGTACTTGTTTGCATATAGATCTGAGTCCTACCTGTCCTGTTCATTTCGTTCCTTATTTGATTTATTTGGGTTGGTTATGTGTACAGATCTTACATGTCAAACTGATTGATACTAGACCAGTGATCTTCTTTTTTTTAAAATCATAATTGCAGCCCTTTGATGCTACAACTTGTGATAATTTTTCCCCTTAAGATAATATGTGACTTGAATTTTTATACATATGATTCTTAATATTTGAAGAAATTACCATCTATGCTCTAGCAAGTTTCATAAATGTCATGTACTTGAACTTGTCAAATTGTTCAATATGCTGCCAACCTGATGCCATCAATTATGTCGCTGTCAAATTTGTGTTTGAGCTATGCCACAAGAGAAAGCTTTATGTTGAACCTACAATGCCGGTTAATGGTCAAAAAGGTAATTAATTAATTAATGGCAACGAAATATAAGCTTTCAACCAAGGAGCTACGACCAAATTCTCATATACTAAGAATAGTCTAGACAAAGGTGAAAGAAAGTTTAGTGTACGGTAGGTGTTATCGAATCCGAGAGAACTGAAACAGGTTTCAGTATATTTTTCCTCACTATTCGCTGGTACAACGTTTGAATTCACATTTTTCTATTACTGAATCCACGTTTTCTAATTGGTTAATCTATTGCTCCTATGCAGGTTTGGGCGCTGGCTATTGGCAAGAAGACGGAAATGCTTGCAACTGGTGGTACTGATGGCATTGTCAATTTATGGCATGATAACACTGCTGAAGAGGAGCATGAAGCTCTCAGTAGACAAGTAAGTTTCTTTCAAGTGTGATAATGTGAATGGCATGATAAAGCTGCTGAAGAGGAAGCATGAGTTGGATATATTTTCTCTGATGTCTAATTAGCTGTGCTAGATGTTTGTTTTTAATACAGACATCGCAATGCTTTCTTTAATCATTTATATTTTCTGGTAGTTGGCCTATTGAGCTGCATCAGTTTTCTTCATACCAGACCATGTCAACACCAAACTTAATCTTTCTTTTTCCCTTGTTAATCATCTTCATCTGACACTGATCATTGCTATGACTTCGTCTATGATGCCATATATTTTATGTAAACATCTTATACCACTTCAAAAAAAATTCGAATCTCATCACATAGTATATAACTACATATATTCCTCCATATTTTACCGGTTCTTAATGGTCATGCCTTTACTGAATGAATGTCTTTGTCTAATGGCAATAAGCATTATCAGATCTCTATTATCATGCTCTACCATTTTACTATTGCAATTGTTTTTGTATCACAGTTAGCTACTTTCACTGGTTTGTTACCAATGATTTATCATGCTTACCTCGGCAACTGTTGACTCTGATTTCCACATCTGACTGATGCTTCTAAAATATTTATCTATAGATGCCTGATGTTATAGCTTTGCTTCCTGCAGGAGCAAGAAATTTAGCTTTAGACTTTTAACCAATATTCAATCTGCATAATGTCTGAATGTTTTATTGTTTCATTGTGGCTGATGATTGTCAGCTTATTGCTCTATCATTTCAACATCCAATTATAATGTGAATTCACCAATATTGCGCCCTTTCATTCACATGCATGGTTATGTTTTTTTGAAGATTTGTTATAGAATGAAAGTTGGATAAGGGATTAAAAAAATTAACCCACCAAAGTGTTTTGGTTCATGCTTTGGATTTTAAACTTCTCATATGATAGGATAATAGTTTACAGCTTAGCATGATAGGTGTAGACTGTTTGCTCGCAGTTGGGGTTTAGTTCGTGGAGCTTGCAGTTGAAAGGCATGAATGCGACACCTGCAGTTATACTTCCACCTACAGTGTTTAGGCCCCCTCCAGTCACAAATCTGAGTTGCCTAGGTACTGAGGTATCTGCCCTATATGCGACCTGACCTATTGCGAGTACTAGGTACATGCTTAGTCCTGCATAAACCTGCCTATGTCTGCCTACCACTAAGTTTACTTACTCCCTGCCTAAATCTGCTTTGACCCCGTAAGTTCCGCCGCATTAGCCTGTCTAAGCTTGTCTATACCTCATGGGATTGGATATAGATTAGTTCACCTTGTTTGCTCTTTGTCAAGATGAGTGATTGCTAAATAGTGGTTGGAGAAAATGTGGTTCAAATTAGCCGGGGGATGCTCTCTGGTTCTGTTCTGGCTTGCTTAATTGCATGGTTTTGTAGGACTATATCATGGAAATTTTTGTGGTAATTTTTCCCTTGATATGCAAGTGGTATGAAGTTCATTTTTTTGATGTTTTGCAATTAAATATATGACCATTTGCAGGAAAAGCATTTTGGATCCATCTACTGGTTGTGTTTTGCCAACTATTCAGTTTGTCCTCTCTCTCATATGCACAAACAAGGTTGTAGATGTTGGATATCGGGTTCATGTCGGATTGGGTTTTGAAATGTCAGATGTTTGGGGCACACACACACGTTGCATCAAGTTGTTTAAGAGTCTAATTCAATAAGTACAAATATAAAAAAACGATTTAGGATTCTAAGTAGTTTATCTAAGAGTAAGTAATTTAACACTTAAAAATATAAAACTAATTTAAAGAGTAGGTAATTTAACACTTGAACCCTTCTCTAAATGATTCAATAAAATCCATGTCAGAATATGGGTAATACTTTGTCCATTTTTTCACTCGGGGTAACTAGACATTAAGCACAATAAGTATTGACAGATTTTACTTACTATTACCCAATAAACCCATTGAGATTACCTAATAAATTGCAACCTTAAGTAGCACATAATTTTCTTCGTGACCACCTTCTTTTTCTTCACTTTTCTTTTCCATTCTTCCTTTCTTTACTGTAGGTTTTTTTTTATGTTCTTTTTCTTCAAGTACTTTTCGTCAATTATCTTTGCTGGTCTTCATATTACATGTTGAATTTAGTAGCACATATTATTAATTAATAGCAGTTTTCTTGGGTGTTTCTACTAGAAGTTTCTGTTAGTTATTAGCAGCTTTTAATAGAAATTTCTGGTGAGTTTCGCTACTTCCCGGTTATAGTAGGTACAAAAATAGTCTAGTAGCACCTTGGCAGTTTTTAGTTAAATATTATTAGACTATTAGTCGTAGAAAGTTTGGATGTTTTTATTTTATCTTTTGGGTCATTTACTCCAGATCCCACAATCTTGCAATGTATTCCATCTGTCTTGTTTTAAATTGATACAATATTTCTGTAGAAGTTCACACACAAACACCATGGTTTCATGTTGGCCGACAAACTTTATCCGCCATGGACCCATTTGACCATCATGAAACTGATTTACGCCATTTAGAACCTTTGTTGCATTATAGATAAACTTGGATGAATCTCTCTTAGGGGCTGTTTGGATAGATGTAACTATTTAAAAGTGTGAAAGTGGGACTTTCAACATGATGTAACGCAAGTGGTGTCACTTTCCAAAATATGTTCGGATAGATGTATTTTTGTCTCAGTTTCATATGATTCTTGATTGGATGACAAGCTGAAAGTGGTTAAAGTGAAAGTAAAATTGAAAGTTTGGAGTTCTATTGTTTGGATGTCAACATGAAAGTGGAAGTGAGAATTGAAATATCTATTAATTAACAAATATTAACTAACAAATAAATAAGAAGAATAATAATAAAATAAATTATTTTAAACCAACAAAATTTAATTAAGCAAAATTAGAAAAAATAAATTATTGCTAATCGAAAAATTAACTAGGAGTAACAAAAAATTTGATTAGTAAAAAACAAAAGAAAATTTAGTTAATAAAAACCAATTAACCAAAAATAAATTAAAATTTTAATTAACAAAAACCCATTAGTTAAAATTTAATTAAAAACCCAATTAGATAAAAAGTCAATTAACAAAAACTAATTAACCAAAAGTTAATCAACAAAATTTAATTAACAAAATTAGTTAACAAAAATTTAATTAAGAAAATTTATCCAAAATATAATCAACAAGAAATTATTTAACAAACACAGTTAACAAACAAAATAATTAACAATAATTTAATTAAAAAACATAATTAAGAAAAGTTAATTAAGAAAAAATTAAATAACAAAATTTAACTAAGACAACATAATTAACAAATTTTATTTAAGAAAAAATTACAATAACCGTAATTAATGAAATTAACAACATAATTAACAAAATTTATTTAATACAAATTTGATTAAGAAAATTTAACCAAAATTGATTTAACGACTAATTAACTGTAACTAACGTTAACAATAATTAACGTTTGCAGTAATTAATATTAATATTTAATTAACGTTGAATATTTAATTATTAATAATTAACGTTAACAATAATTATAAAAATTAACGTGAACGAAAACTAAACTATTAATAAAGAAATAAAAAACTAACAAAACTCTCCACTTTCAACGAGTTCGGCTCATTTTATAACGTAACTCAAATGCTCTCCACTTGCATCAAAATTCTCCACTTTCAATGCTTAACCAAATAGTGAAACTGTTTTAATGCAAGTGTAGATACATTGAAAGTGCATTGAAAGTGACACTTTCCATTCACTTTCCATGCACTTTCCTTTAACCAAACGCTCGAGGTGAGAAAGTGGACTGCACTTGCATCATAACGGTCCACTTGCACCTCACTTACTTCCAACCAAACATGCCCTTATATTGGTAGCTTCTTCCTTCTACGCTTGTGCTGTGCTTATTGTCTTATCTGCCGGCCAGAGCCCCCCAAGAGGAGGGTTTTTAGCTTGCAAGATCCATAGATTTGTTTATTTGATCTATAAAATGGGTAGTTAAGCTCTTAATAAGTCTGAATGTAAGATATCAATGTGGCTGGCCCTGAAATTTGAGATAGAGGCTTTGTTGTATATCGATACTTATTTTATTTTATCTTCTAAAGCTTGTTACGTGTGAGGCCTTAGTATCTTTTAGTCATATTGAAATGGACATCTGTCTCGAATGTTGAAGTGTGTTTATTTTGTGTATATTTTACTCATATTTTCCTATTTTTTCGAAAATTAAAGTTCTGAAAGCTCTCTGATTCTGATGGTACGGTACCTCTAATACAGCAAGAGGCTACTTCAAGAGATCAAGACCTAGAGAACGCTGTTAAAGATGCTGATTATACAAAAGCAATTCAACTTGCATTTGAACTCCGGAAACCACACAAACTATTTCAGTTGCTCTCAGACTTGTGCATGTAAGCAGACTTCTGGTTATTTTCTATTGCTTGCATTTTCTTTTGCTTACTTAAGGGATGGTGTGCAGGAGAAGCGATTCTGAAGATCAGATAGAGAAAGCCCTTAATTCTTTTGGGAAGGAAGAACTTCGATTACTTCTGGAGTATGTTCGAGAATGGAACACAAAGCCCAAATTCTGCCACATTGCTCAGTTTGTGCTTTCTAGAGTTTTTAGGAAGTACCCTCCAACTGAGATTATGGAGGTAACTTTTCCTACTTTGATACTCGGAGTTTTTTAGTTGACATACCTAAGCTTACCCTTTTCGCTAGTTCTAGGCAACGTAATATGATCTATTGATTGCCGTCATATTGTGCTTCATTTTCTTAGGATAGGCCATGAAGGTGTTGTAGTATCCTATCATATCTAACATGAAATTGCAATTTTAATTGAATGCTTGGGAGCTAATACCTTTGGATCTCAGCAGGTGATTGGCTGAAGAGTGTTACAATATATAGCTTGATTTCATTTATTATTATAGCCATCTATGTATCTAGCTGCCTTCCTCCATGCATTAGATGTACAGTGCATGCACGTACTGTTATTCTTGATGTGATTCAGTTATGTAAATGTACTCTAAAACTGCAGTAGATATGGTCATCCAAATTAAAACTTCCGTAAGAGAATCCTTGTCTATTGTATAAAAGAATATGTACTCCTAAATGAGAAACATTGAGCTGTTTCACTTAATTTGTGTCTGCACAGTTAGTTTTCTGAATCTTCTGCCACTGCCATAGTCCTAGTCAACATGTTGCGACTCACGAGTCATGACCTTTAGGGTGCATAACAATCTTGTTTAGGTAGCTTAGCTCTAGATGATACCAAACACGTGGATTCTATTAGGATGGTAGGATTTGAACCTAAAAATCTTACAGTAAGTCCCCCTTTCTTTTAATATTTTGCTATCAACATCTGCTCATGAGGAGTCGCACTACCCACCACAGGCAGGAAGCACTGTTGTCAGGATGCAAGGCACGAAATGATGTCATTTTCTTGTCACGTGCAAATTTTGCACTCCGCAATAGAAGTAAAGGTGTGTGTTGTGAATTATAGTCTATAATATTGGGACATGGACACCGGAACAACCTAGGTTTTAGGGGACAGGGATGTCCAAACTGAGCATTGCTAAGTATGCTTTGAATCAATATTCTATATTGTCAAGATAATAACTATATATCCATGGGAGTGTCTTTCTTATTGAACTATATTCAAGTGATTAAATCTCCCCCGGGAAAACGTCGCTGTTGTCTCGTACTTTTAGATGTGTATGTGCAACAATACAATTCTATGAAGTGTGACCCACCCGAGAACAACCCCTCCATTGCTACACAGACCGACACGCCACTGCAGCTTTCAAATATATTTATTTCTTGAGCTATACATGCTCAGTATGTATTATCGTCTATCTACACGGGTTATGGCAAGGAACATAATCTGCTCTCTCATCACTTGGAAGATAAAATACCAAGTATTCTATTGCCTCCTTACTTAATTGGTGCATGCAATATCTGCAGGTGAAAGGTGTGAGCGAGCTTCTTGAAGGCCTTATACCTTACTCACAGAGGCACTACAGCAGGATTGACAGGCTTGTTAGAAGCAGCTTCTTGTTGGACTATATCCTAACCGGGATGTCAGTTCTGGACCCGGAAACTGCCGCAGTGCTGCCCTCTAAAGACGAACTCATGTTTCCTCCAGGAAACAGTTGGATGCCCCAAAGTAATGGGCACGTGAATGGCACGTCATCTGAGGATGCATTCCAAGACCAGCCCTCTCCAGCAGCCGCGGAGGAGAAGGCTTCTTCAAAGAAAAGGAAGCACAGCAAAACAAAAAGGAGCTCATTGAAGAAATCAAAACTGGCTTCAGACAAGAATGATGGGCCTGCAGTATCAGTGGAGGGGTAAAAACTCAAAATCTGCCCCCACATGATAACATGCGTTATCGACAAATTTTGTTCTGGTTTGACTCCAGTTGTGTTGTATGATTAAAGTTGAGCCGATGTTTTCCACTGCGATTTTTTCTTAACTTGATTGTATATTGTAACTTAATTTGGTCCAGGCGATGTACTGCTCTGGATAAATTTTATTGAATTGTTACATTTATTAGCATTTTGATGGCATGTTCAAATATAAAATTAACCATCAGGAATATTATGATTTGGTCATTTTTTGCAGTGTTCCTGACCTGAAGGCTCAAGTTGGGTTTGTTACCAGCAATGTAAGATGCAGAAGTAACAAATGGGATATTTTTGGGGTGTGACCAAGTAATCCAAGTTTGGAAGCAGGTTTTGTTACTTTTGTAGTATATAATCTAAAGTAAGTGGTGGTTGGATTCTTGGTTAATTTAATCCCAATGTGGTGCCAAATATAGGTCATAGGTTCTTTGATTGTGGAGCTCTCTTAATGGCCGGTGCACATGCGCAAACAGTGAAATAACAATTTATAATTTTGCGAGTCCTCTATGGTGGTGTTTCTTTCCCCTTTTTTTTTTTTGTACAATCTTGCTGTATGGCTAGCTTAGTACTAGCTCACTACTAGCAAAAGCTGATGTGGCGGAGAGAGGTAACCAAGATTACATGTTTAGCTGGTTAACAACTTTTCGAAAATATTCTTTAAACATTTCTCTTATGTTAATTGGCTCCTAAAATTTTTGGGTGATGACATTTTTCATTATGTGGCATCTGATATGGAAAGTGACATGGTAGTTGACGTCATGTTTTAACCCAAAAAATTAATTACCAAAAAAATTTATTGTTATTGTTATGTTAATGTTAATGTTAATACTAATTTTAATTTAATAATATTAATATTAATATTAATATTCATGTTAATTTGAAGTTAATATTAATTTTAGTATTAATTTTAATGTTGATAATTTTAATTTAATGATAAAATTAATTTTAATTTTAATATAATGTTAAAGTTAATATTAAGTTAATTCTAATATTATTAATGTAATTTTAATATTAATGTTATATTAACCAGCTAAACCTGTAAACTTGGTACTTTCTCAGCCACATCAGCATTTGGTAGTAGTGAGCTAGTACTAAGCTAGCCATAGAGCAATTTTCTTTTTTCTTTTTTAATGTGCAAGAATTTTGTTCGTCTCACTAATCGGCATCAAGACCTGCATTTCCAAAGTTTAGTTGCCACTTAGGGTTTGTTTGGTAAAATGGATTTGCATTTAGATTTGGATTTGGAAATCCAAAATTCAAATCCAAATCATAAATTTCAAAATCCAAATCCAAATCCAACCAAACATAGGATTTGATAAATTATTAATTAGCTATTATAATTAAATTATAGTTATGATTAATAATTAAATTATTATTATAATTAATAAAAATAATAAATAAAATTATTAATTAAGATATAATGATGATTAATAAATTATTCATTCGCTATTATAATTATAATTATAGTTATGATTAAGAATTAAGTTATTATTATAATTAATAAAATAATAAATAAATAAATTATTAGCTATTATAATTATAATTGTAGTTATGATTGATAATTAAATATTATTATTATTATTATATTATTATTATATTATTATTATTATTATTATTATTATTATTATTATTATTATTATTAATTAAGATATAATGATGATTATAATGATGATTAATAAATTATTATTTAAAATTTAATAATATATAAATTATTAAAAAATAATTATTAATTCCAATGATAATTTATGATAACTAACTATTGGTTATTTTTTTATTAAAATAATAACCAATTTTTAGTTATAATTTTTTTAAAGTAATAATAATAATGACTAACTTTTAATTAACTATTATTTAATTTTTAATTAACTATTAGTTTATTTCTAATTAACTATAAATTAAATATTTTAAAAATATTAATTATAAATTAATATAATGATGATTAATAAATTATTAATTAAATTATTATAATATATTAATATTAAATTAGACATTATAAAATATGATTATAATTGTGATTAAAATATTATTAATTAAGATTATAATAAAATAGTAATAACAAATTATTAATTAATATTATAAAAAGTCTAATAAATTATTAATTATGATTATAATTGGATATTAATTAATAAATTATTAATTAAGATTGCAGTTATGATTAATAGATTTATTATAATTATGATTAATAAATTTATAGATAATCAATTAAGATTATTATATATATTAAATAATAAAATTATTAATAATAAATTATTAACTCAGATTATAATTATGATAACTAACTATTAGTTATTTTTTATTAAAAACAATAATAATTTTTATTTAGAAAAAATATTTTTAAAAAATAATAATGACTAATTTTTAATTAACTATTAGTTAATTTTGAATAAATTATAAATTAATATTTTAACGAAATTATTAAAAAAAACTAATTTTTCCCTCCCAAATCCAACCTCTTCCAAATCCAAAATTTGGATTTTGTCATACTTTCCATATCCAAATCCATCTCAAACCAAACATAGAATTTCAAGGATTTGGCTCAAAATCCATAAAATCCTAAAATCCAACTTCAAATACGATTTACCAAACGGACTCTTAGTTTTGATAACCACAAGTGGCATAATGGGTGGAGTTGCTGTTTTCTGTGATGGTCACGCAGCTGATCTTGGATGCAAATGATATAGAATAATGAATGATAGAGGGCTTTTGGAGCCATCTGACCTTGAACCGACCATTGTTGTCCCTTTGGGCGATTCAAGACAACGTGATGCACATGGACTAAACTATGTGCAAAAGGTGCTTTCAACTGTCCACCAACCCAAAGGACCTTTTTTTTTTTTCTTTTCTTGTTAACTTGTCACTTACATGAGACATGCAATAAATATGCTTCATTGTTATTAATAGACTTTTTTTAAAGGGTTAATTGCATAATTATTTCTATGTTCTACCCTTATTAAAAAATTATTCCTTTTTGAACCTAATTACACGGAATCCTCTATAGTTTCTAATTTCTATAGAAACTAATAACACTGACCACATTTATGGTTAATAAAATTTATAAAAAAAATAGATGGTCAGTGTAAATATTTTTAGAATATGGGTAGTCCCTGTAATACTCATGAAATATAAGAAAGGTCACTGTAATTAACTCTTTTTTAAAGTTTAGTATTATATTTGTTAAGAAATAAATGATAGAAATTGCTGAATTTTTCACAAATTAACACGAATAACACATGAAACAGAACATTAAAAGTGAGAATTGTAGAAACCCCAAAACTGAATTAAGAATTTGATCTACGATCTTACACATCTTTTACCAAGTAGCATAGTAGATTGAATCAAGTAGCATAGATCAAAAGACGGAGCATAGGAGGATATAATGAAAATAATTTAACATTTATTGTAGGTTGATTTGATATAAATAATAAGACTTCATTACGAATAAAACAACTACAACCAAACATCCTAGTTTTATCATTCTAATAATAGATGTACAAATGTTGCCCCTGTTGTAAATATGGATGTCCCATGACTCTTAGTCATCCATAACTTATGTAACTCATGTCCTTTGATTTCATAACTCATGGACTTTGGCAATCCATTGTAAGCCTATATAAAGGCCATATTGTATGAATGAAAACACACACAACTTCTTCTCCATTTTTCTTGTTGCTCTCTCTCTAGTTATAACACGTTATCAGCACGACTGCTAGAAGAGTTTCAGGACATCACCGAGAAAATCAAAGATCAGAAAGATCCAATCAGGTTCATAGATTATATTTTCTTTTGATAAGAAGTTTTTGCTATGATCTAAATCCCAAAACTAATATCAAAAATAATATTTTTGTTGTTCACGGGTGTGCATGTGATGTAATATGTTCTTGAATTTTTTCATGATTCATATTGTATAATTAAACCTAATATCAAAAAAAATTGTTCATATAGCTTAGATTTTTTAAATCACGTATACTTGTTGATCCATGCAATCTCACAAACTGCTTTGAACTTTATCCAAAACCAGAACTTGACTACAAACGTATTCCAAGAAATTCTTTAGGCAATAATATATTATTTTGGAAATGAAATTTGTCGTATATGATTGATTTGTTCTGTCCAACAATAAGAAAATACAGACCTTTGGTGTCCATAATTGTAATTTGGTTTAATAATGTGTCGTTGTAGCATAATTTTGTATACAAAACCAGTATACTTAGATCAATCATAGCTATTTTTTATATTTGGATATTGTTAAATATTTTGGACTAGGCCACATATTATTTGAAAAAAATGGGAACTTGGGACTTCTCATGAATTTAAGTGGCCAGGATTCATCAATATCTCATTTTCCCATAAATTTTATTAGCCATAAAATATTCAAAATAACCAGGATTAATCAGTATCTCATTTGTCTACTTTGTTCTTTATATCAAATGTCATGAAGCCTCAAATGCTAATAATTTAAGCAATCATTAGATTGTGTGTCTATTGTCTATTTAGTCCAAGTAATGATACAAACTGCAAAGGACAACCACACATCGGTAAGTCTAAATTCATTTATCTTGATCTCAGTTTGCTAATATTAGGCTTAAGCTTTACTCAATAAGCTAAATAAGCAAACATGAACTAATTGATCTAGTCCTACTCAGTTGTTCACTAATGGTAGCTTGCTCAAATGTGTAGCCCTTAATTTAGCAACACAGCAAATTGAGCAACCATCTTGGAGCTTTGTATTTTTACAATATGACAAATATTTTACAGCTTTATGAACCTGAAGTTTCATAAAGAAAATTTAAATTGAATATAAAGCCTGAAGCCAAAATATAATATGTTAGGCTTTAAGCCTAATTGATAGAACTCAAACATGTAGATTTGAGCATGTGTATTATATTTTAAATGAATATTTTTTTCAGACAATGGCAAACATCACCAAGCTTGAGTTCGCTGCTCTTGATATTTCTGGAAGAAATTATCTAACTTGGGTTCTTGAGGCAGAAATTCATTTGAGTGCAAAGAACCTTGCACATACAATCAAAGAAAAATGAGGCAAGCGAACAAGACAAAGCAAAAGCAATGATTTTCATTCGACATCACCTCCATGAAGGGCTGAAATCTGAATAGCTTGGAGTGAAAGACCCAGCTGTTCTATGGAAAAACTTAGAGGAACGTTATGATCACCAAAAGAGTGTGATACTCCCAAAAGCTCGCTATGATTGGATGCACATGAGGTTGCAAGACTTCAAATCGGTAAACGAATATAACTCTGCAATGTTCAAAATTGTGTCTAAAATGAGATTATGCGAAGATAATGTTACTGAAGAAGACATGTTAGAAAAGACATTCACTACTTTCCATGCCACGAACATGCTCCTGCAGCAGCAGTATCGTGAAAAGGGATTTAAAAAATATTCTCAATTGATCTCATGTCTTCTTGTTGTCGAACAAAATAATGAGCTCCTAATGAGAAACCACAACTCCCACCCTACTGGATCACAGCCATTCCCTGAAGCGAATGCAAATCACTATGGACAAGAACGTGGTCGCGGTCGCGGTCATGGTCGCGGTTATAGTTGTCACGACCCGCACCTGCTAAAAGGGCACGTGATGCGACAACGCCCAGCCCTCACCGAAAAATCGGCGTGGAACGCTGTAGATTTTTCTACTCTAACAGTTTATATATATAACAAAAACCTGTCGAGAATATGGTCAACTCCGAACGGAGGACAAGCAATGAATATATATACGAGTACTCAATCACGACTCTAAGATAACAAAGTAAAGACTGAAATGAAAAGACAACAAGACGATAAAATAATATATAACCTGTCCAGTCCAACACAAAGAATATATACAAGTCCAAGTCTCTAATACAGTCCATAATAAAAACAGTCTCAAAGGTAGCTGGAGACAAAGTCCAGTACAATGACCTACTCTAGCTAAGCAAGGGGTAAGGTCTCGCCAGGCGGAGCTAAGCCCTGCTGGACCAAAGTCTCCAGGTCTAGGCCCACTACGTCATCCGGACCGTAGTAGGTACTGTAGTCTCCCTCATCTGCATCTGTAATATTTTCAACATATCCTGTCAGGATGGAACGAGTACAATCTACTAACAACAGTTCACAAGATATGACAAAAGCTATAAGACTGTAAATAGAGAGTATACACAAGAAAATCATGGAATGTACATGTGAGTATCATGGCAAGGTAAGCTATAAATCTAGAGCTAGAACAAGGCAAGTAAACTGATCATGGCATGTACAAGAAATCAAGAATCATATCTCTAGGTGTGTGAGTACTAGCTACAACATGTGGCCGGATTGGGTCTGCACAAGGTTATGATCAGCCAATCCCACGTGGAGTGTAGGATTGGTAGCATTCAAGGTCTACAAGAATAAACAAGGTGGGTAATGACCACACATCTACACTAGTACTCCCCGTCCCCGACTGGTAGAGTGGATCCAAGCAAGACACGTTATGACACGGGATTCTACGAGAAGGAGCAAGTCTTCTCGAGAATCGGTATCCATATACTGCACAAGAACTACAAGGGGACTTGCACAAGATATACCAAGATAACGAGGAATAACATCTCATGTCGGGATCCATGAATACCAATCCGTGTGACCAATGTGTCGAGAACAAGCATATTCACACTAATTACATGAATCATAACAATCATTATAAATTGGAAAAGTGTCAGAGAATGTACTCGCCTGTAATATGGTATGATATGTCAACCGGAGCAAATGCAGCGTCTCGAGGACCTATAGAGAACAAGACGTATCAATACTATGTTTAGGAAGTAAAGTCAAATCAATTTAAACCCTATTTAGGTCATTCTAGGTCAAGACACATCAAACTAGACTATACGAGGTCAACCTAAGTCATATTAGGTCTAACTGGGTCAAACTGGGTCAATGCAAGTCAAACGGAATCAATCGGGATCGATTTGAGTCAACAGTTGACTTTTTGGTCAACTGGTCAACTCTGGTCAACTGTGGTCAACCCTAGGTCAACTCTAGGTCACTAGTGACTAACAGTTGACTTTCGGTCAACTGCACAAGTCTAATGGAATTTGGAACTAAATTGGGTAAAGTGTTGACCCATAGTTGACTTTTGGCCTAAAAAGTCAACCGGGGTCAACCGGGGTCAAGACTAGGTCTAGACGGCTATTTCTAACTATTACCAACCTCTATAACCCATATCCAAGTCCATCTTGGACTTCGAAACTCATTTCTTGGCCATAGGCCAAATTTCTATTTTACCCTTTTTAAGGGTAAAATTCTACCCTCGGCGATTATCTAGATAGCCTACCTACGCTTGATATTCTGACCCGTGCTCCCTAGGGTAGTAGGGTACTATCCTATAGGTTCGTTATCTACCAAAATACCTAGATAAAGTGGACGTCTAGTCCACCTTACGGCCCGTTGCAGATATCTTGAATATTTCAAGATACGCGCTGATACGGCGCGATACCGGCGCCCTACGACCCCGATTTCCACTCGGGAGCTTACCCGCAAAATCTAATTCACATAACCTAGGCCTACGTCAAGTTTCGTCGCAATCCGACGCTCCGAGCTCAATTTCCCCTTCTAACTCGATTTCTACAAAAAAATCCCCTTTTTAGCTCTCGCTCCAACCTCTTCTTTGACTCTCAATTCTAATTCTTCTTCTTCTTAACTTCTTCCTCTTATTCTTCTAGCTCTAATTCTTCTTCTTACTCCTCCTTCCTATTCTTCTTCAAATTCCTTACTTCTCCAAATTCCTTCTCATTTTCTTTCTATTCCTTCCTCTATCTTTCTTTCAATTTCCTTTTCTTCTTCTTTCTAATTCCTAAACTTCTTTCATCTAACTTCCTATCTACCTATCTATATATATACATATATATATCTATATATACCTACATATACACATATTATAGGATACTAGGAGGGGTTTAAGGGTAAATTGGGGGGGTATGGGGGGAAAAAGGAGCTGCCATTGGCAGCTCCTGCTGCTGCTCTTACTGCTGCATCTGCTGCAGCTGCTGCTGCTACTCTGCTGCCTGCTGCTGCTGCATCTACCAGCTGCTGCTGCTCTCCATTCTCTTCTTCTCCTCCCTCTTATATATCTATATATATATATATATAATATATATATCTATATATATATATATATATTATATATATATATATATATCTATATAATATATATATATATACCTATAGCTAATTAGATATCTATATATATATATATATATATATATATATATCTATCCATCCCACTATATATATATATATAAACACACACACACATCTTCATATATCTATATAAACACACACACAACACTCATGACAACTCCACCACTACCACTCTCTACACCACCA
>JANAVB010012200.1:11394824-11538071 GCA_029216955.1 Iris pallida
CTAGGAATCAACTTCCCATTCCTTTCCCATGGAAAGGAATTCAACATTCCTATACCAATGTTTGGTTAGGTTGGGAATTTGTAGCCCAAAATATTCAATTTTTCCATTTCCATGTTTGGTTCATACAGGAATATGAATATTAATTTATTCAATTTTCCACAAAAACCCTTTCATTAATTTCATTATATTATTATTACCTAAATTCAGTTGGCGTCACTGAGGGTATTACCATCCAAAAAATTGTAATTAATGCATCCAACCAAAACTTCCAGGGAAACAAAAATATTCCCGGGGGCCTTGGGTTTTACTTTCCTACATATGTGGGAATCTAAAGCCCCCAATATTCACTCTCAATTCCGAATCCGGGTAAAAAATCCAAAACCCATTCCCAAGCCTCTAAAACTTGAACAAACAGCCCTAAATAACTTGCATTTAGTTTCGAAAATAGTACATAGTGCAACGAACACGAACCTGTCAACAGCTTCATTGACCTTCCCCTTGATAACAGCTCCTTTCCTTGGCGTCTTACTCTGTTCCAAAACAAAAACATCAGTAAATATAACAACTTTCCACCGGAAACAAAAAAAGTCCGAACTTTCCACCGCCACCTACATCCACGAGAGGAACCGATCGGATCCGGACGGACTCGATCTCCCCGAACCCCTCGAACTCCTTGGCCACCGCCTTCTTCTTGGACTTGAGGGGCAGGTTCCCGACGAAGACCGTCCTCAGGAGCTTCCCCTCGTCGTCGAATCCCTCCTCCTCCTCCCTCAACGCCGCCGTCTCCGACGCGTCGACGTCCTTCGCCTTCCTCTTCCCGCCTACGGCGACGGAGGCGGTGGCCGCCGCTGCTTCCTCCTCCGGCTGTTCTCCGTACTTTTTCTTCTCGTACTCCGCCTCCACCTCGTCCCTCTTCCTCTTCTTCCTCTTCTTGAGAGGGCTCTCTTCCTCCTCCTCCTCCTTCGGGTTCTCGTTGAGTGTCTTCTTCCTCTTGGGGTTAGGGCTAGGGCTAGGGTTCGGGGGGGAGCTGCGCTTGGGGTTAGGGTTTTGGGTGGGTTCGGAGAGGGATAGGGCTTGGAGGCCTAACCCTAACCCTAATTTTGGAGGGGGAGGGGACTGGCGACGGAAAGGGTTGGCGGCGGTGAAGAGGGATTTGATGGCGTCGGCAGGGGAGTCTTGGGATTTCTTTCCCATTTTTTTTGTGTTTTTTTTTCTTCAAAGGGGCGAGTGACAAAGAAGTAAAAGAGGGATTTATGGATTTTATTTGACCTAAAAACACACTTGCATTAGACATGGTCTAAGGCCTCTTTTGGTTCACGAAATTATCGGATTGAAAAAGTAAAGTAATTAATTTTTTATATTTGGGTGCCACAAAAAATGAGAATAAAATGAAAGTAATTTTTAATAGAAGAAAAATTAGGAAAGAAACGGATTACATCTATCTAAGTAAGAAATTATTTTTTCACATTGAAGTATTCACTTACCTTTCTAAATTTCTTGACATTTTCAAACATCGAAAAGAAAAATCAATAAAAATTGTAATTTTTCAAAGAAAAAAATGTCAAGGAATTGATTTCCTTTCCCTTCCATATGCGAACCAAATGAGACCTAAGGCCACATTTTGTTCACGAAATGGGAAATCAAAGTCTTGTATGCCATGAGTACAAGAGGAAATTCGGCCTTTCCAAATAAAAAATGGATAAGAATTATAATTTTCCAAAGAAAAAAAAATAAAGAATTGATTTTTTTTCTTTTCCGCAAACCAAAAGAAACATAAAAGGCCATATACAAAATTCTCTCTCAATTCTGATTATATAAATATATAGTCTTAAAAATTGTCACTCCCCATTTCCGGAATACGTAAATTTTTGATTTTTCCTGTATATGGTATCTGGCACCTGTATCTTGAATGTATGTATCATGTATTTGTAACTGGACATGGCATGGGACAGTATCTCGTCGCGGATTAGTGTGCCACCCTTGTCCTTATTCGGTTGTAGGCGTGGTTCACTATTTCGATGATAGAATTTCTGAACCGTGTTGTGGTTAGGATTTTATTTATTTAATTAATTTAATTAGTTGTATCATGTAGCAATTAACATGTCATTAGTCACCTAGTTAAGAGCATGCTTGAGATTAGGGTTTTCTTTGAGTCAACCCAACCCCTATATATAATCTCTTCCTCACTCTCTCCCCTCATTCATTCACTCTTTTCATTTCTTTTTCTCCCAACGTTTAGGCAAGTACATCTTGCACCAAATTGAGAGATTCTTGCATTTTTCATTTCTTGATTTTTTTTTGATATGATTTGTCTATATTGTTCTTCTCATCATCCTCTACAAGTTTAGTACTTAGCATTTTTGATTTCCATTGCTCAATTCATGTAGATCTAAGTTTATGTCTTTTTTGTTTTTCTTGGTTTTGATATACCTAACCTTGTTATTCTCAAGTTTTGATGATTCCATGTTGTAGAGAATTTCTTTCTGCCCCATTTTGACCTATGGAAATATGGATTCTGACCTTGGATGAAGGAGTTACGAAGCTTTGAAGCCATGGCTTTTCATAGTTTTTCTTCTCGAAAAGTGGAGAAAAAGAACAGTGCTTGACCGCATAAACTTTCATGCGACAAGTTTTTCCTGGCCGCATGGCTTGTTAGCTTTTGGCCGCATGAACTTAGTTTCCCTCTTCTGGCCGCATGAGCAGTTCCAGCCGCATAAGCAGTTTCAGTCGCATGAGCATTCGCAGCCGCATGTGTATTCTCAGCCGCATGAGCCATTGCAGCCGCATGAGTGCTTCCCCAGCCGCATAAGATCCAGCCCCCACTGCCGCATGAACTCTGATTTCTTGAGCCGCATGCGTCCCGCATATCTCAGTCGCATGAGTCTGCCTCAATCCTTGCCGCATATGCCTGATTATTTTATCGTCCGCATAAGCTTGATTATTTGCAGCCGCATAAAGCCTGATTCTTTTACAGCCGCATAAGCCTGCTTCAACCGTGCCGCATGAGCCTTTCGTGCCGCAGCCGCATATGACCCGCATGCTCCCAGCCGCATATGCGTCCGTCCATTCCCAGCCGCATGAGCTTACTCACTCCCAACCGCATGAGCGCGCATCCCTTCAGCCGCATGAACACCCGCATTCCTGAGCCGCATGCACCCGTTCGTCCTGAGCCGCATGGTCCAGCTTTTCTGAGCCACATGAGCCCATCCACCCTTGGCCGCATAGGGCCTACTTTGGCTATTTTGTATATTTTGTGTCCTATTGATTGCATTATGGCTAGAATTTCTCCCAACTTCCAATATAGAAGTGGTAGATCCTTGTGTTGGCTCCAAGAATCTTCATGTTTTACTTTAACCAGATTTCATGGGTGACTTTTATGTCACGAGAGGTCCATGTGACTTCCTGACTTGACCATGTTCCTGACCAGATTACCTTTGTATGTGCTGGTACCTTTTCTAAGCGTGTATTGAGATACAATATTAAGTATGCACTGCGGTGCTATTTAATGAGTGCACTGAGGTGTGACTCTACGTGCTAAGTGATCATTCGTGTTATATGTCAATACATGTGTACTTTCCAGCACAGTCAGGGTAATTGGTCAGCAATAGTGTCGTGATATAATGATTGTTGTTTAAAGCATTACACTAAGCATGGATCTAGATTTGGGACTCCTTGAGCCGATGTGGATTCGTACTTAGAGTACTCGTACTATGGTACGACATATAAGGGGATGACCATGTGACCACGACATGCAATTCCAATACCAAGATAGGGTTAAGCTAAGCAACTTAAATCGGTAGAAGCATTGGGAGGGAACAGAATCCCGAGATCGTGCCATACTAGCCACCCCCGGGTCCCGTCCTAACGTGTCGGGTTGGCCGCCACAGATACAGTTTCATCTGCCTATAGTGGATGACTATATCCGACTCCTGCGTGCTATGTGTTATATGTTTTAGCACGGTGGCCCTACGGGGGACCGGTGCATAATTAAAGTGCTATATGTATATGTATATTATATGGCATTGGCTAGCCCTGCTGGGTTGACACGATCTGAGGATTCCTATATTGCATTATTGGAATAATCTAGACAAATCGTAGAAAGCCGTAGAATTTGATTGGCTGCTTGTAAGCCGACTTGTTTGTGATATGTTATCTTTTGTTAGCAACTAAGGAACATGGACTATCGTGGTGCGTGGTCCAACCCATGTCCTTGTTTGGTTGTTGGGTTGGGCTATTGTGCTGCGATAGGCTATGGACCAAAGTCGCGACCAGAAGCCCTTTTACCTGTCCATGGTTATAGGATATATCTTATCTCGGCACGATATTGGCATCGTTTGTCCTAGTTTGGTTGTAAGGGTGTCGTATTGTCTCGGTGATATGGTATAAGCCAATAACTCGTGAATCAGGCCTTATTTTACTCATTGGGTTTATCTCACTCTTTTGTGCTCCCTTGTGGTACTTGCTATTCGGGGCCTGACCCCGCTGGTTTTGTTTGGCCAGATCTCGTAGCAGCTCCAGAGGATCCAGCTTTCTACCCGAACAATGGTGCACACCAGGAGGATGGGCGCCAGGGACCATGAGTGGGTTTCTTCTTCACCGCTCTGATATCTTCTATTTTGTACTTGGCGTTTAGCCACCGGCACCTGTTTAGGCGGCAGTTCCGGACACTAGTTTCCTTTTACATAATTCACTACTAAAATACCCCACTTTACCGACGGAAGTTTAGCGACGGACGGACTCCGTCGCTAATAGCGACCAGTTTCCGACATCTTAGCGACGGATTAGCGACAGACAACATAACATAATTTTTTCCAATTTTAAATGTAAAAATTTGTCGGGTTTCCGTCGCTAAGTCGACGAACGTTAGCGACGGATTCTTTTTCGTCGCTTATTCGTCGCAAATGTTGGCGGCAAAATCTTTAAAACATTGGCGGGAACTTTAGCGACTAACTGGCGACGGATATATCCGTCGAAAAACACCTTTTAATTGGCGACGGTTTAGCGACTAATTTATTCCGTCGCTATTCCGTCGCTAGGTTCTGTGCCCTAACTTAAATTGAACCGACGGGGGGGAATTTTTCATTCCCCCCAAAACTCTCTCTCTCTCGCGGCTCTCTCTCTCGCGCGCGGCTCTCTCTCTCTCTCTCTCACGCGGCTCTCTCTCTCTCTCTCTCTCTCTCTCTCTCTTTCTCTAATTTTGGGTTTTGGGGCCGGGGGGGGGGGTCGGCTTCGCGGGGGGTGGAGAGGGCGGGGGGGGGGTGGTGAATGGGGTCAGGGGGTCGGAGGGGTGTGGGGAATGGGGGCAGGGGGTGGGGGGGTGGGGAATGAGGGTCGGGGGGTCGGGGGGTGGGGAATGGGGGCAGGGGGGTCGGGGGGTGGGGGGTGGAGAGGGCAGGGGGGTCGGGGGGGGTGTTGAATGGGGGCAGGGGGGTCGGGGGGGGGTCGGGAATGGGGGCAGGGGGGTCGAGGGGTGGGGGGTGGAGAGGGCAGGGGGGTCGGGGGGGTGGGGAATAGGGGCAGGAGGGTCGGGGGGGGTGGGTAATGGAGAGGGCAGGGGTGTCGGAGGGGGGGGTGTTGAATGGGGGCAGGGGGGTCGGGGGGGTGGGGAATGGGTTGCATTCCCCGATACGGATACGGTTTGGCATGTCCCGATCCTAAGAAATAATACTATTTCATTTAATTTAATTTCATTTAATTTCAAAACTACTAAGAAATAATACTTAAAACACTTAAAATTATGCCTAAATGTATAAATTATATGTTTTTAAATGTAAATAATTTATTAATAATTATTTGTTTTCCAATACCAAAAAAATTCGATACTTCGATCCGATACCGCCGATACTACCGATATCGTCGATACCAATACTAGATTGCTTAGACTTATATTGCAAGGTAACTAGATACAAGTTATGATACAATGTAAATGCAAGTATACATGTTAGCTAGATAGCTTAGACTTATATTGCAATCTCCTATTCACACGAGTATTGATATCGCCGATGCCAATACTCGTAGGAATATATAGTCCGATACCGATTCCGATACCGATACTTTGAACCTTGATTTAAATACATGTTAGTATAGTATCTTCACATATATGTTAAGAGTATATACATGATTAGCAAGGTAACTAGATACAAGTTATGATACAATGTAAATGCAAGTATACATGTTAGCTAGATAGCTTAGACTTATATTGAAATCTCCTATTCACACGAGTATTGATATCGCCGATGCCAATACTCGTAGGAATATATAGTCCGATACCGATTCCGATACCGATACTTTGAACCTTGATTTAAATACATGTTAGTATAGTGCCTTCACATATATGTTAAGAGTATATACATGATTAGCAAGGTAACTAGATACAAGTTATGATACAATGTAAATGCAAGTATACATGTTAGCTAGATAGCTTAGACTTATATTGCAATCTCCTATTCACACGAGTATTGATATCGCCGATGCCAATACTCGTAGGAATATATAGTCCGATACCGATTCCGATACCGATACTTTGAACCTTGATTTAAATACATGTTAGTATAGTGTCTTCACATATATGTTAAGAGTATATACATGATTAGCAAGGTAACTAGATACAAGTTATGATACAATGTAAATGCAAGTATACATGTTAGCTAGATAGCTTAGACTTATATTGCAATCTCCTATTCACACGAGTATTGATATCGCCGATACCAATACTCGTAGGAATAGTCCGATACCGATATACATTGTAGAGCTCTGTTTTGCTATTCTGGACATGTTGTGACCTGTGCTGTTCTAAATAGGAGCCAGACACACTCCTGAGACGGGGGAGTATGTATAGTGATGTGGATTCTTACTAACTTATCATGTGAACCCATTTATGGGCCCTTCATTGAACCTTCTCATGTGCAACTTTCAGTCCATTCACAGTTCCCTATATTGTACTCTACATCACCTAGTTCACTTATATCTAACATCCTAACCCTAATCCAAATTTATGAGTATCGGTATCGGGCTATTCTTATGTTTAGTTTGTCTTACGATACAGATTTTCACATCCAAATTGAGGATGAGTCGTTATTTTGTTGATCGTACATGGATGTACAAACGGCAACACGAGAGTAGAATTGGTGTGAGTGACGATTTTCAGGCAGGCGTAGAAGTATTTCTTAATTATGCAATGAGCAAAGCTCAGTACATGGACGGTAACAAAATTAAGTGTCCATGTGTTAAATGTCACAATAGACGTTACGAAGAAGTGGTGACTGTGAGAGATCATTTGACCCGTAAGGGTTTCGTACGTAATTACGGCCTGTGGTCATCGCAAGGTGAACTATATTCGGAAAGACAGGCTGCGGAAGCTGCTACTTATGCTTTTGATGATAATGCTGCAACGGATGTCATCGAAGACCACGGATGCTCTGTTGATTATGGAGATCTGCAGAACCTTGCACGAGATATGGTGTATGATGCGGCAGGGCCTAATTTTGATCCGGAGGATCCTAATCCCGAGGCGAAGGAGTTCTATGACATGTTTCAGGACGCAGATACTTCTCTATATCCTGGTTGTGAGACTCATTCCGCACTGTCAGTGACGATGCGGTTGTTGAACATAAAGTCTGATTTTAACTTGCCACAAGCTTGCTATAATCGGATCACAGAAGTAATCAAGGAGGTGTTACCGAAGGAATCAAAAGAGCTACCAAAAAACTTCTACAAGTCAAAGATGATGGTCCGACAACTGGGACTGGGGTACGAGAAGATAGATTGTTGTCGCAACGGATGCATGTTGTACTACAAAGAGAATTGCGTATCAGAAAGTTGCAGTTTCTGTAATGCGGATCGTTACAAGCCAGTACAGGAAAAAGGAAAGTCGACTAGAAAACGACGTCCTTACAAGTATATGCATTACTTGTCGATCACGAAGCGCTTGCAGAGGATGTATATGTCTCTAAATACAGCAGAACACATGACGTGGCACAGCGAAGAACGCATAAAGGACGAAGGAGAATTGTCACATCCTTCGGATGGAGAGGCGTGGAAACATTTTGATTTGTGTCATCCAGATTTTGCTGCAGAGCCTAGAAATGTACGCCTGGCGCTATGTGCTGATGGCTTCGCCCCTTTCGGACAGTCGGGATCTCAGTACTCATGCTGGCCGGTCATTCTTACCCCTTACAATCTGCCACCATGGATGTGTATGAAGACTCCTTATATGTTTCTAACAGCTATCATACCCGGTCCTAAAAATCCGACGAAGAACATCGATATATATTTACAGCCGTTGGTGGATGAGCTGAAACAGCTGTGGGAGATCGGCGTCACGACCTATGATATTTCCAGGAAACAGAACTTTCAGATGAGAGCTTCACTCATGTGGACAATCAATGATTTTCCAGCATACGGTATGCTGTCGGGATGGAGTACGCACGGCAACATGTCTTGTCTGATATGCATGGAAAATAGTAAGGCGTTCTGCCTTAGGCATGGAGGAAAAACTTCTTTCTTTGACTGTCACCGTCAATTTCTGCCCGCGACCCATCCTTGGAGAAAGAATAAGGACGCGTTCAGATATGGAAAACAAGAATTTTCTCGACCTCCTGCCAGATTTTCGGGATACGATATTTGGGAAGCTGTAAAGGAATTGCCCACCGCAATGAAAGATCCATCGAACCATCGTGTCGAGGGGTTCGGACAAAGCCATAACTGGACCAAACGGAGTATCTTCTGGGACTTGCCTTATTGGAAAGATAATCTTATAAGGCATAATCTTGATGTCATGCATATCGAAAAGAACGTGTTCGATAATGTCTTCAATACCATCATGGATATTAAAGGAAAGACGAAGGACAATCCAAAAGCAAGACAAGACATAGCCGAGATATGCAAGCGTCCTCATCTGAACTTGATACAAAGGGGTGCTGGTGGACAATTAAGTAAGCCTATAGCGCCATACACATTGAGCAAGGAAGATAGATTAATAATCTGCAAGTGGATATCTAATTTAAGATTTCCCGACGGCTATGTTTCGAATTTGTCTAGATGCGTTGATCTCAATGAACGCAAGCTAACGGGAATGAAGAGTCACGACTGCCACGTGTTTATGGAAAGATTACTGCCCATTGCTTTGAGAGAGTTGTTGCCTTCTGCTGTATGGGTTCCGTTGGCCGAGCTGTCTACATTCTTCAGGGATATCTGTTCAACTAAGCTGACGGTGCAACATATGGTACAACTTGAGGAGAAGATTGTCTTAACAATCTGCAAGTTAGAAAAAATATTTCCACCGGGCTTTTTCGACAGCATGGAGCATCTACCGATTCATCTAGCATACGAAGCCCGTGTCGGTGCATCTGTTCATTATCGATGGATGTACCCCTTTGAAAGGTAAATAAAAATCGACATAATTTAAGTGAAATTTAAGTGGATTTTACAATTCATTGTTAATTCTCAAGATAATTTGTCTCTTTAGGTACCTACACCATCTAAAGAAGAAAGTTGGCAACAAGGCTCATATAGAGGCTTCGATATGCGAATCATATCTTATCGAGGAGGTGTCAAATTTCTGCTCCATTTATTTCGATACTCATGTCGAGACAAATCGAAATAGACCTCAAAGGAATGAAGAAGACGTTGAGGATGGAGGTATATTCAATTTAAGGGGCAAGCCTATTGGGGCTAGTAAGAAACGGTGGTTGACCGACGATGAGTATGATACCGCTCACCGATATGTCTTGTTAAATTGTGACATACAAGAAGTGAGAGATTTGGAGAAGTAAGTGACTACGCCTCGTTATAATCTCTAATTTGGTGAATTAAGTGACTACACTTATTTTTATTCTCTCTAACAGTGTATTTAGAGGTGAAGTCAAAATGAGGACACCATATATTACAGATGAGGGACTTCAAAGAGAGGTTGATTGTACCTTTCCGTCCTGGTTTCGTAAATACGTAAGTAACTGAGATAATATGTTATGCGGCTACCATTAAAATATATGCAGCTAAAATATTTAAATTATCAATACATGTTTACAGGTTTTATTGCCTGAAACAACACTCATAAATGAGAGCATTCGTTATTTGGCATTGGGACCGAAGAAGCATGCAAAGACTTTGTCAGGCTATGTCGTTAATGGCTTCAAGTTTAAGTCAACTCAGCATGCTATAAATGCCGAATTTCTCAATGACGGCTTCGATACCAAGAATTCTGGTGTTTGCATAAGAGGCACCATCTATGACGACGAGCCGAACTTTGACTATTATGGAGTGCTTCGGGAGATTGTAGATTTACAATATAGTGCCCCATATGATATGTATATTGTGATGTTCAAATGTGAGTGGTTCGATACGAGACCAAATATCGGTTGGAGAATCGATAAACAATTTGGATTCATCGATATAAATCATCGCAGGAGGTATAGAGGGTCCGACACGTTTGCGATAGCAAGTCAGGCTGTTCAAGTCTACTATACAAGCTACCCAAGGCGTCGTAGAGATCGATTTGACTGGTGGACAGTATGCAAGATTAAATCTAGAAATACATTCAACGTTGGAGACCCAGCATACCAAGAGGACCAGATCGAGAAGCCCCAATACATGGGACAACAGTCGGATACCATGGACGTGGAAGATGTCGATATACCTCATGCTGAGGAAAATAGAGGGGAGGAAGAGGTTGATATACAAGACTTAGCTGTCAACCAGGGGAGAAAGAGGCGTCTTGTCCCAAGTATTGAGCCTGAAGAAGAAGAAGAAGAAGAAGAAGAAGAAGAAGAAGAAGAAGAAGAAGAAGAAGAAGAGGATGAGGATGAGGATGAGGATGATGATACAGATGAAGTCGACGATGAGGATGATGATATAGATGAAGTCGACGATGAGAATGAGGATGAGAACGATGACGATGACGATGAGGACGAGGACGATAACGATGATTAGATTAAATATCGGTATATATTAGAAGCACTTACAACTAACTTAGTGAATTCAGTTTAGACGGACACATTCTTATTTCAATTTATGTTTTTGTCGTTCGATCATCTACTTATTGTATGATTTTTTTTTTACAGATGGCACTCTTAGTTCTCATTGTCTTGACGGCACTCGCCGCCCTGCTGCTGGTATATATATTTTAGTTCAGTTTTATATTCATTTATACTTCTATATTGTTAATTATATTTATGTGTTCTATTTACAGGTCATGGTCATTACCACTCGTGCTGCTGGTAGCGGCAGTGGCCGTGGCCGTGGTGGTGCTGGTGGTGGCGGTACTGGCCGTGGTGGGCGTGGTGGTAGCGGCACTGGCCGTGGACGTGGTGGTAGCGGTCGTGGTGGTAGCGGTCGTGGTCGCCTTCCACATTTCCCGGATATAGAGTCCTCCGATCCCGACCTGGAGAGCCCGGCCACAGACTCTTCCCGCCGTCGATCTATCTCTGCACTACCTTCATCTTCATCGAGGCCTGAGACTCCATCCGCTAGCGGATCCGTTCCGCCCCCGGATGCACCAGCGGGTACACCATCAGTTACTGCAGGGTGGGCTCCGGAGTACCCCCGGATTCAGCTTCATCCTGCTACCGGTGAGTACATCCGCGGACCCGCGGATCCTCCGACGCCTCCAGAGAGGCCGATAGGCGAGAACCGACGAGAGCTATGGCCCGCGGGTGATACGTAAGTAAATTTAAGTTAATTTATTAAATTTGTTTCATTTATTCAAGTTAATAATCCAGTCTTTGCTTCTTTGTAGGTTTTTCCCGTATGATGCTGCCCGGATACTCGGGCAAATTATCCGGGAAAACTACCATGGCCCCTACCTCAATTTTTCTGAGGTGCCTCAGAACATGCAGTACGTCTGGCTCGAGGAGATGAAGGTATATATATATCTTTTGGTTAATTATTAATTATTCTTTAATCCACTAATTTTTTAATTACGTGATAATTTAATTTGTATGTCAGACGACGTTCTGGTGGCCCCCCCATCGCGAGGAGTTGATTCGCAAGGCCTACAAAGCCGCCGCCGGGAAGAAGATACGGGATGCGGTGTACGACGTTCGTACGGCGCATTCGAGGAAGAAGTGGCTCCGGGAGGAGTACTACGAGCAGATGTTGGATAAGATGAATACTGCTCAGTACAGGGAGAAATCAGAGAAAGCGAAGGCGAGCAGACAGGCCGCTGGTCTGCATACGGGAGGTTCAAAGCCCCACGCAGCGACGCGTGCAGATTTGGTGAGATACCGCAAATTCATTTCACTATTAAATTCGGTACTATTAATATACGTAGTTAATTAAATTCGACGTATATTTCGTATGCAGGCACAACGGGCGGTAAAGGAGGGGAGAGAGCCGGAGTCGGTCACCGCCTACGATGTATTCCTGCATACACACAAGAGGCGGGCAGACGGGAGCTTCGTCGACGCGAGGGCCCAGGCGACTGATGTAAGTAATTACGTTTATGAGATTTATATTAGAAATATAATTATTGTTAACTTAATTAGGTGAACGTAGGATTCAAATTATAACTTAGGGAAACATAGGATTTAGATTATAACTTAGGAAAACTTATAGTATAAACACATTCATTGGATAGGCTGCATATCGTGAGGCCCTTAGTCAGATTGAGCCCCCTGCCGAGGTTGTCGGCGAAACGACGCCCACCCAGACGCCCTCTTCTATGGCCGCTCGCTACGACGACGTGTTCGTAGAGTCTGTCGACGGCTTTAATAAAGGGCGCGTCTACGGCGTAGGTTCCATGGCGGCGTCGTTACAGGGCGCGACTCCGAGATATCCACCGCCCCCGCCTCCTTCCGCGCCCCCGTCGGACGATATGAGGGCGCAGCTTGCGACTCTCACCTCCGATATGTCGGAAATGCGGAGTCTAATGTCGGATGTGCTGGAGCGCCTTCCGCGTCCTTCTTCTGCTCCCGGTCCAGATCCGTCTGCTCCCGGTACGTCTATTGCGGTTGCCGGTCCTTCCGACCCTGGACGTTATTCATTTGACCGTTCTGCCGAGGTCCGCCTGGTACCGGATACTGCGCTCATTGGGCTCATGGACTTGATGTCGCCAGAGCAGCTCCGCACGCTTCCAGAGCATGTGTTGTCCCAGGTGCCGGCGTACATGGTGGAAGAGTACATCCGCAGAGCCGAGGCGGCGCCGAGACGACGACGCGATCCATCTCAATGATATTTGTACTGTTTTTGGATATTTGTACTGTTTTTGGATTTTGAATTCTGGATATTTTGGAAGCGTACATGAATGTTTGGATATTATGAATTTGTGTATTTGTGTTTGGATATTTGTACATAGATGTTTGGATATTTCTGTTTGATATTGGATATTATGAATTTGGATATTTGGATATTTGTTGATCGTACATGGATGTTTGGATATTGGATATTATGAATATGTGTAATATTTACGAAAAGGAAATAGAATGTTTCTGTAATTTTTTTTAATTAATGTTGCATTTAGCGACGGACTAGCGACTAACTAGCGACGGATATATCTTTTAGCGACCGATGAGCGACTAACTAGCGACGGCAAATCCGTCGCTAACTGGATTATATAAATATTTGCAGTTACCGACGGACGAGCGACGGAATATCCGTCGCTAACTGGGTGATATAAATATTTTGCAGTTAGCGACCACCTAGCGACTACCTAGCGACGGCGAATCCGTCGCTAACTGGTTGAAATAAATTTGCAGGTAGCGACGAGCTAGCGACGAACTAGCGACGGAACTTCCGTCGCTAACTGGAATATTAGCGACGGAATATCGACTACCTAGCGACGGCAAATCCGTCGACATGGTTCTGGAAATATGGTAGGTTTCCAGAGACTTAGCGACGGATAGTGGGTCGCTAATCCATCGCTAATCTGTCGAGGATGACGACAGACTAGCGACGGCTTAGCGACCCATTATCCGTCGACATGGTTCTGGAAATATGGAAGCTTTCCAGAACCAGGCCGACGCCCTACCCGTCGCTAATCCGTCGCTATAACGTCGAGGTTAACGACGGAATGGCGACGGAATAGCGACTGATTTTGCGTATCAGGAACCTCTCTGATACACTTTTACCGACCTATTTACGACGGCTTAGCGACGGATATTTTAATATTATATGGCATGTAAACCGACGGGAACAAGTCTCTAATCCGTTGCTAAACCATTGAAAGGCAACCGTCGGTAATCAGTCGCTAGTCCGTCGGTTAATCATTTGTCCGACGGCTTAGCGACGGACAAATTTTAGCGACGACGTATTTCCCGACGGCCATTTTCATCAAATATCCGTCGCTATTCCGTCGGTAATTTATGTTACCGACGGATGAGCGACGGATGTGGCCGTCGCTAAAGTTGGTTATTTTGGTAGTGATTGTAATGAAATCAGACTGCAGCTGACTACAGTTATGTACTATTGACTCTCGATACTAGCTCGTTATTTTGTAAAGCTAGACTCATGAATCATTTTGATGAAGCGTCGGGGACGCCTTACTGCTTTGTCTTATATGATCATTATTTACTGCTTCTTGTTTTGATTGATTGAGACATAGATGCTCTGTGGGACCATAGAAGACTTGATTGTAGCATGCACCCCCTTGTCTCTTGACAGCCACGATCGTCGTATGACGTTTATATACCTCATATGGTGTAGCTGGCCTAGTCTGTCTCAGTATTCCGGTACTGGGACGTGACAAAAATGGTTCAAAATAAGTCGTTCAAGTCGTATGTATATCATCACCTAATTAAAAACTAATAAATAAATAAATTCTAACTAATTGTTTAACAATCTAATATTATCTATTTTTAGTCAAACACTTCTAACTCATGTGATTGAGGTGAGAGACATTTTCTGTCACGCCCCAGAACCAGAATACTGGAGAGCGGGGGCAGACATAGCCAGCTACGTATAACGGAATGGAATCCACACCGCTATATGGTCACGGCTGTCTAGATATG
Organism: Iris pallida; assembly: GCA_029216955.1. Classification (NCBI taxonomy): domain Eukaryota; kingdom Viridiplantae; phylum Streptophyta; class Magnoliopsida; order Asparagales; family Iridaceae; genus Iris; species Iris pallida. Next base: position 11,409,767 of record JANAVB010012200.1, read on the forward strand.
TGAGGGTTTCACTACAATCCATCAGTCCCTTAAGGTCATAAAATAGCCTATTGTCTCAATCTCAACCAACTAGTAATAATCACAAGATATCAGATCACCAAATATACAATTGTAAGACGTCCCAAACATTACATATCCAGATGATCATGAAGCTAGTCGTACAACATGTAAGGACTAGCAAGAGTTTAAGTCATACATGATCAACCTCGAGTTGCCAATCATGCTTACAGCCCGTAGGCAGACAGTAAATAAAGTTGCAAACGAGCTAACACTTGCTCGGCGGCTAAACGCCTCAAAAGAATAATTTTATAATAGAGTGGGAGAGCAAAAATAAACCCACTCGTTGCCCTGGTTACGTCTGGTGACCACCATCGGGCTGAAAAGCAGGGAGATCCTTTGGTGCTGCTCCGGTATCTGGCCATACAAAACCAGCTGGGTCAGACCCCAGAAAGAGCAAGTGCCACAAAGGAGGCTTCACTTAAGAACTAAAACCAGCAATTAGCACAAGAGTAAAATTACATAATAAAAGGCAGTAGTTTAAGAAAAAGCACGATGGGTAATTATAAAAGACAATCTTGTATAGAATCACTAAAAGACAGGACATATGGAAAGAAAGCATGACAGGATGATATACGATGGGATAACCATGGGACTATTCAGATAGCCAGGTTACAACCCGTAAACCAAACAAGGACCGGGGTTGTAACCCTTCGTCTGAACGGAACTTGGTTTCTCTCACCATCTATCGGCAAGATAAATATAAGAAATCAGGTCAAGTAACATTCTGGAGTGACAATCATTATGGTGACAATCTGGAGAGTACAAGACATTAGAGTGACAATCTGGAGTGACAATCATTATAGTGACAATCTGGAGTGACAATCATTATAGTGACAATCTGACAATCTGGAGTGACAGTCATTATAGTGACAATCTGGAGTGACAATCATTCAATCATTCTGGTACAATCTTACAATTAATCAATTCTAGACAATACTATATTGGACTAGACTCCATCCAAGCAATCACGGCCAATCATTGTCTACGGCTTTCTACATTAACTAACTAGGGTTATCACAATCCTAATTACTAGCAAGATGCAATGAGATGCTCCAAGTAGTCACAGGCCCTGCAGCTATCCAGGTTATCCAGGCAATCATTATAGTGACAATTTAGAGAGTACAATGCATTAGAGTGACAATAAAGTTCAATTATTAAAGTGACAATCAAGAGTGCCCCACATGACAGTGGGCTGGAAATGTGTCCTACTCGTCGGCAGGCTACAAGTCCAAACATTTGCGGCCGGGATAACGGGATCGCCTGTAACTGGAGAACATCTCTTCATGTCTAGTGAATTATACTAGTCATTAACCTTAGTCCATTTCAGTAGGTACTCCTGACCGTGGTACTCAGGAGTCCCCTCCTAGACATGATGCAAGACAGGACTGGATTATTTGTACAAGCACAATCGCCCACGGTGTCAGGATCAATTATACAGGTCATGTCATGTCAGGTAGCCGTCGCAACAGCTATTCGAGAAATCATGTCAGGTTATCATGTCAGGTGTACTTTATCAGGAGTGTGCCACGACGGGCCACTATCAGGTCATGCCAGGTTATCATGTCAGGAGTGCACCACTACGGGTCACTATCATGTCGTGTTCAATTATCAATTCCAAACATACAAATGAATTCATGATTTTCAAGTTCAGGACAAAAGGCGTAAGGATATAAAATGGACGTTAAATATCTAATAAAATATCAATATTCAGGGCTATAAAAGAGCCATGCGGCTAAGTCATATGCGGTCAGGAAAGAGTAGACTCATGCGGCTAGAAGAGAACAGCCCATGCGGCTGAATCAGTGGTTCCATGCGGCCAAGGGTTTGGGTTCAACATGGAGCAGGCGCGCGGCTGAAAGGAAACCGAGCCTATGCGGCCAGGAGCATTGGAGTCTATGCGGCTCAGAAGGGAAGAGTGCTCATGCGGCTAGGTCAATACAGGCTCATGCGGCCGGAACGGCAAGCTCATGCGGCTCAAGGATCAGGGCCTATGCGGTCCACAAGTGCTAGAGTTCATGCGGCTCAAGGAGATGGGCACATATGCGGTCGATGGGGAATGAGCCCATGCGGCTCAGGAAATTCAGAACTTATGCGGCTGGGAATTTGGGCGAATCATGCGGCTAAGTGAGTCCGACTCTCATGCGGCTCAAGAACTTCCAGTCATGCGGCTGGATAGAACACTTGCCGCATGAATATTCATGCGGTCAAGTCAAGCACTGTTCATCTTCTCCAAAATTTCAGAGAAGAAGAACACCATGAGAGCCAAGTCCTCAAGCTCCATAACTCCATCATCCGGAGCCTAAATCCGAACTTCCTTAAGTCAAAATGGGGTAGAACGAGATTCTCTACAACAGGGAACCATCAAAACATAGAAATAACAAGATTAAGTAGATCAAAACCCAAGAAATCCGAAAATGAAATAAACTTAGATCTACGAGAATCTAGCCATGGAAACGGAAAATGTCAAGTACTAAAGAGTGTTAAAATGCTACAAGGAAGAGAATGAAACAATAATATTTGGGTTCCTCCATGAAGCAAGATGCACTTGCCTAGCTCTCTCTCTCTCTCCCTCTCACTCACAGGTTGGTGAGAAATTTAATGGTGAAGGAAGATGATGATGAATGAAGAGAGAGAAATGAGAGAGTGCATTAATAAAGGGGTTGGTGGTGGTAGGTAGGAGTGGTTCACATATAAAACCAAACCAAGCCAAGCCAACCGAACCGAACCAAGCCAATACAATGCCATGATGAACCACAAGCCAATTAAACAAATTAAACAATATTAATCAAAATTAACTAATCATGATTAAGCAAAAATACGGGTCCAAAACACGTATACGTATACTAAATACGTATCACGGATTTGGGACACTACATCTTCTCTGGTTGTTGGGTGGGTTCAATTCCACGTAACAACGTTATCTATAACAAGTTCTAATTTAAATTATTTTTAAACATTTTTTGGGATATATCACGACAACATTATATATAACAAATTATAATTTTAAATTATTTTTTAGCAAATTTTTTTTTACGTATGTGCAATGCACATTACTAATACTCTTTATAAACATGCTAGAAAACGGCTCAAAATGAGCAATTAAAGTCATATTTATATATATCCTAACATAATTTAAAATTAAAAAAATAAATAAATTCTTACTAATTGTTTAACTATTTGATATTATCTAACTATAGCTAAACACGTTTAACTCATGTGATTAATGTAGGCGCCAATTTGCACGTATTATTTCAATAAATCAAACTAACATAGGTTGTGTCACGCCCCGGTTTCGTAGGATTAATCGTTCTCGCTAGGACGTGATGCCGCGCAATCCTAGGTTGCGCTCGCGCAAGACAATTTCTATAACAGCCGAGTACAAGCTAAGCGTCGTGGTCGTCGCACAAATGTTCCGAGAAAAAAAGTTGAATAACATAAGATGTATATAAACAAAATGATCTTTAGTGATATAATCAGTGGAATTACAAACGGCACAAGGCCAATATTACAATCACTCAAGCTCACTCTCTCTCTGAATACAAGTCACTCTGCTCTCTCTCATCTCTTAATACAACATAACATGCCAGTAGGCTTACAACTTACGGATGCTTCAGAAGGAGATGTCCGTGCATTATGTTTCATATAGGAGAAGACTCCAACGCGACCGCATGCCTCGAAACGTCAAGAAAATTTCATGCCTCAACGCGTCCAAACGATCTCCGCACCGAGCGTGTTGATACCTGAACCCTCACACAAATAAACTGATGGGGTGTCAGTACACAACTATACTGGTGGGGGCATTTCGTCCACCCATACATAACCAACACGTTATTTTACGAGTACAACTTGTTCTTTTGTAGTCTTTCTAATCGTGTCTTAGGATCAGTTTCATTCCAGAACTATAATACTACTTCGTGTTGCAACATCGTGATCGTGCTTCAAATCCTTGTGACCGTGCTACAAAATCCATTTGTGCAAACATTGTGGCCGTGCCATAAGATCCATATGTGTAACAACATCGAGGCCGTGCCTCGCAATACAGCGTAACACATTCATACTTACCTTACGGTCTTTCCCGTTTCAACATACAAACGACTTAGACCATACTCGTAAACTTGTGTCATTGACTCAAACATCCGACGCCACATCTCGTGCCAAAGCACGTGTCTCTGCTATAGCCAAATCTTATGCTTCATAAAACTTGTGTTGCAAACCGTACACATATTTCTTGACTCATTCGTATCGTACTTACACTTCTTGTGACTCAACCGACACCATACATGCGGATTGTCACTCAATATATCGACTCATCTATATGAAAGACGGCGATCATTTCAGTAGCAAGGAAGTTAGCCCCACTGAAAGCCCAAATCACCAAGCATTGCGGAGCACCCTGTCATGCCTCGATTCGGAAAATCATTTGTCCTCAATTTGATTCACGATAAATCATTCGTCCTCGCTTGGGCGTGATGTCGTATAAGTCTGGTATTGCACTTGTACAAGGAAAAGACGGTACTTAACTGAAAATCTTCAAATGGGAACACATCGCAGCGGCAGAAGCAGACAAATTGAGGACATTCTTTCTTATTGAATAGAATATAGTATTGATTTATAGCAGCGAAAATAAGCAGATAACTTAAAGTCACACAGAGATATGTAGAAATAAGCTATCTTTATTGATGATTGAAATAGAGTACAAGGCTTGCAGTAGAATGCAAGGTTTACAACACATCTCTCTTTACATTGATAGCCAACCAAACACATGCCATTTAGGCTTACATTGGATACATTGAATTACAACTGGATATGCCGACTTGGCTTACAACTCACTGTTACAACTGATTACAATGTTCCATATATTATGCCTTTTATAAACAGAGGACATCATCTTCTGCAATGAGAGCTTCTGCATGTCTAACAAATCTTCGATGCCGCGAAACCGATTAAGCCAATCTTTGTGTATAGAACTTTCCAAGCACGAGCACCTAAAAAGAGTGCCCACAACGTGGGTCAGTACATCATCTATGTACCGGCGAGCAGAACCAGCCCACTCGCCTAAACCAACACTAAGTAGTCATCTGAGCAAACATTTATTAGAGTGATCTTTCTATTTGGGGCCTAGCATCAGTTTACAGTTCATGTGCAGTATTCATTGAAACATGTAAGCATGACATAACATTATTTATGTAAATGCATCATTCAAGAAGCAATTGAGTTTATATCGAACATGTTATAATGATTCTCTTAGCAAGGCAACACTTTAGCATACTGTATTTAACATGTTAAGCATGTTATAGAATTTCTCATTGGAAAGGCAACATCATAGCATCATTTCGTTTAGAATGTTAAGCAGACAAGTTGAACCAACATATATATTGAATATATCACATTTAAGTGATTTCTTACCGATAGCCGACTCCTTGTACCTGCATCAAATACAGGTTAGCTGATATACTTACTCTGCCTGTACAAAAGATTCATTAGCGTGCATACTGACTACATGGTCACTGGCGTGGTTATACCATACAGACGTTTGCCATATAGGACTTCTAAGTAATGCGATGACTCCAGAGTAGGTAGCTAGCCTCTAAGGATGTCTCGCAAGACCCGTGCTCCCACTAGCACGCCAATATTTCCTCCTAGGCCGAATCGATCCCCCTAACGTCCTGGGGTACCGTTCGAAAAAATATATCACCAAACCTTGTGCACAAGTTGTCCATGACCATGCGAATGTGTGTCTGACTCGATCGTGAACATAAACGCATAGTAAATTAATAAAAGAAAGTAAAGGCAACAATGCATCATCTCATCTCATCTCATCAAAGTCATGTTCAATGACTTATTCATTACCATTATTTCACTTGGTGATCTCAACGATCCCAAGCCTCATCATTTCTCATTGCATCAATTCATTCATGTCTCATTGTACCAACTCAAGTATATTGAAGTATTATCACATCATTCATTTCTCAAGGGACATGCAACATTTTATTTATCATTTCTAGGGACAATATCATTTATCTTGTTGCTTATAAGAAAACAAGCAACATTTTGTATCTTTGCAACAGTTACACATAGTGTACATGATTCAGTATTTCATTCAGTTTATTGTGCAAGAGCAGCAAGTTCATTTCTCATGTAACATTCAAATATCATCTCATTACTCAAGTGTTTCATTGTTTCAGCAGCATTAACATAAGGGATGTTCTCAATTCATTTCAAAGGAGCATTAGCATTCATTTTATTCCGCAGTTCAATGTTCATGTGTTGTTCATTTCAACGATTTCCAGTATAAGCATCTCTATTATTTAGCAACTAAACATGGAACAGTTAGGGACAATTCAAAGCAACACAATACTCCATTTATTAGGCATGAAGGAGTAGGGGTGAAGGGGCAGTTCCACTCACTTGCATAAAGGATCTTCTTGTTCCGATCACACGTATTCCCACTAGACGTAGTCCCATCAGCGAGCCACGTTCCAATACTCATTCCACCCGGTCAGCTAAGAGAGACTACATCAGTCTCAGATCTCTTGATTTCCAACACAAGTTTCGGTCCAATATTCCGATCACATCCAACAAGCCAACCAAATGCCTCGCGCGGAGCGGGACATTACACACCCTTTAGTCAAGCCACCTGAAGGCCCGTAATACCTCGTGCCAGTACATCGGGCACGACAAACTTATTCCCCCTAGGTACGAATTGATCCTGGTGCCCCGACAATCGTTCGAGGAACCAAACCTTGTGCATAAGTTGTCCATGATCATGCAAGACTCTACTCAATTTGACGTACTTATAAGACCATTTCTCATCTCATTATTTCATCTCTATGCAGCTCCCAAAACCAGAGACTGCCTCGACGACTACCGGTCCCGAGAACTTTCCAAGTTATAATATCATTTTGACTCAAACTCAGGAACGACTATTTGATAGCCCTCCTACTTAACTCAACTTGAACAACCGTGTTCTTTGAGTGCCTTAACCCTTGCCATAAACTGTATGGCCCGCATTGAAATCGGGGGGGGTGCTATGATAAGCAATGGGACCGTGGAAACATCTAGACTATGACCGTAAGTCGATAGTCTATGTGCCAGGATAAATGTGACTTACGCTACTCAAGTCGTCTCTTCTTTACCCAATCCGTGGGATCGAAGGACCGAGTGCTCATTGAAAACGGTTCTAGACCAACAAGTGGGATAGTTCCATGTTCTATTCCAATCCGATACTGAGTGAGATTATTCCCTTAACTATGTGAGTTTGTGTCTTTTATTAGTAAGTCTACCCAGTGCATATGAAAACTTCCAATTATTAGTGTGAAGGCCAAGTTGAGACAAGTTCACCGTAGTCACCCACCTGAACGAGGAGTCGTCTCGACCGAGCGGGACTTCGAACAAGCCGTTATATAGCCAAGTCCAAACATTGTTGCGTTTCAATTCCTCCGATTGAACTGAACAGTACAGAGCACTACAGCTTGGACCTTAAATCATTATTTAATAATAATAGATTGAATTTTTTTTATGAAAATAGTGAGAAGAAATAAAAATAGTCAAAATTATTTGTGATAAAAAAAATAGGATCATTTTTATTTATTTGAGAATTTATTAATGTAAGATATAAAACCAAATAACAAACTAATACAAAAAAAATCATGTTAAAGTATAACAAAGTGTATTAGCATAATAACAATAACAATCTATAGAACTAACAAGAATTTGTGCTCTAACAAAAAAAAATAACAAAATAAAAAGAATACAAATTGTATAACAAAAGCAAAACCGATAGAACAATCGCTTATCTTCATCAAACTTCATCAAATCATTATCACCATCAAACTAATTGACTTTAGCAAACGAATAACCAATGTCAATGCTGCATTTCGCATGGAATAAATCCTAAGTAAATTTCCAAAACACAACCAAAACTCTGCACAGCCTCTCAACAGGAGGCTAAATAAATCAAGAACAAAAATAAGTTTTCCAGGTTTTCTTCTCCACCTCACATATATGGTTCCTAGAAATTGTCTACCAAGCCACATGGTCCTTCTAACTCTCAGAAACTGTTTTTTCTTTCTTCTTTTCTCCCTCTCTTGGTTTGGTGTTTCTTTTCAAATCAATTCAGGCGGGGGCAGGGTGGTACGTCAAGAGTTGAGCCGGCCTGAATCTGGCCCCATCCTATGAGCCGCCAATGCTTCTCAACTCGCCGGCTCAGTGCAATCTTCTCTCCTTTGCTCGTGCACACGGGTGCAGTGAGCTGCAGCTTGGCCAAGTCGTTCTTCACGGCAACGACCCGAGCTCCCGTTGACATGGATCCTATGTTGAGCATCAGGACCTCGCCCTTTGTCAGCTTTGATACCCTCCCTTGCTTCTCGGACCCCTTTGTCCTCACTCCCAGCAACCTCCGCAGCAGAAAGAAGTTGATCTGACGGAGAAAGGAAGTTATGTATATAAATTATTACTAGAACATGCAAATATAACGTCGAACTTTAACCTTTCAGGTTATGAAACGAAATCAAATATCATGACCAAACTTCGGAACAAAATCAAATATCATGACCAAACTTCAGAAAAGACGGATAGGGACAAGGGCCGGATCTGAGTTCATGGGGCCCTAGGCAAACTTTTAAAATGGGACCCATATATAATATTAAAAAATTGAACTAAAAGTAATTTTTAAAAATTGTTACAGCCAAGAATTGAACCTAGGACCTCTAGTGTGCATGTTTAACATGCTAACACTATGCCACAATTGTTTTGTGATAAAAGAGGGTCATGTTACATATTAGTTCTATTCTCGATACAAGATTACTAATAATATATATATTGCCGGCCCTGATAAGGACAAGTCTTGCATGTGAATAAGACAGGCAAATGGTGACAGCATAAATAGTATATTAGAAACCAATGCCAACTAGCTCTCGGAAATCTTTCTTGGAAAAACCACTTTGGCGTAAATGCCTAACCATCTACCCCAAGGCATTTAAATGACAAACCAGAAAAACAACGATAACCAATATTTAGTTGACCCACTACTTCACCAATAGAATACACAAGTTTACCTCAAGCTCAACAAAGACATCAGGCAGCGAACCAACTTCACCAAGGACTTGACCCACCAGTCTATCAGCCCTAGTCAATGTGGGATCCATTGTAGTTCCTACTCCAATGAGACCACCCGGTACTGCAAACTGGAGCTCATTTTGCTCGGCATAAAGGGAAACAATTCTTGAGTATATGGGGGTACATTTGATGTTGCCGCTCTCATCTTTGACGACAATTCCAGGGCGAACTTCAATGAATTGGTTGACTTTCAAAACACCCTGTCAATCATACAATTAAAATGTAAGTAATTGATCAAGCAGGCGGGATAGGCTGCTGCAAATTTCAATCAAATACGCAAAATAATTGTGTTGTTGCAGCCAACAACATACCAAACACAGTAAATAATACATTATAGAATAGATTGCAACATACGAGTAGACTTCCTAGAATGACTAGTAAAACCTTATGACAAATTTTAAACCACTAGACAGTAAATTTGTTAAACAATGACTAGTAAAACTCATGAAAATGAAAAGATATTAAGGGCATTATGCGGTAGTGTAAAATAATACATACCCTAAGGATACTCCCACCAGCAACGCCACCTTTTATCTCATCAACCTCAGATCCAGGCTTGTTCACATCAAATGAACGGATCACAATCATATTTGGGGGTGAAGTGAAGTCCCTCACAGGAATAGGGATTTTGTTGATTAGATACTCACAGACAACATCAATATTATATTTAAGTTGAGCAGAAATCGGTACTACAGGTGCTTTCTCAGCAATTGTTCCCTGCATCCATCCTCAAGATGTAAGAGATTAATCATAGTAAAAAAGACTATTAGTTGTATTTTATTTAAATCGTGCTGGAAAAAGGTATAGTTAAAGTTAAGATGACGGACCTTAATGAACTCCTTAATTGCTTCATTCTGATTGATTGCCACACTTTCCTGAATAAGATCAATCTTATTCTGCAGTATAATAATGTGCTGAAGACGCATGATTTCAACTGCAGCCAGATGCTCAGAAGTTTGAGGTTGCGGGCAGCTTTCATTGCCAGCTATAAGAAGCAGTGCGCCATCCATGATGGCAGCTCCATTGAGCATTGTAGCCATTAGAATATCATGGCCCTAATAATAGAAAGAAAAAAAAATGTCAAGAGGGGTACAGCCGCTATAGATGATGACACAACATTAAAATACCTTCTCTAAAAAAAGCATTTAAATAACCATAAAGAATAATGCTCACATCATGATTTCAGAAATAGAAAACGATACAACATTGAACATTTCAACTTTTGGAAAAGCAAAGTTGAACTAGACAAACCCCTACCATAGATTATACTCAAAACTTTTTACATACATTTTTTCTAGAATTTTCTGACTATTTTTGGTAATTCGAAGGAGATGATAAATAAATTAAAAATAATCATAAAATCATTCTGGATTTTGATTAACCAATCCAGCCCACCCGTCAATCACCCAACCCGCTCCTATAAATAGGGAGTTTTCTGGATTTCTTTTTCTGGGTTTCTTTTGGCCGAATTTTCATGCTGTGAATTCCAACAAGCTAGGTCAACTTCGTGAGACCATAACTTTTATCCCCGAAGTCATTATTTTCAAGGTTATAAACGGCAGTAGCCAGGTGCACGGCGTAAAGATCCGCCTACCGCCTGAAATATTTTGCCCATTTTTTTATACTATTTTACCCCTATTTACTTTGCATAATATGCATAAGTTGTAGAACAAAGATTTATGAAGTTTCAATCTTGTATTAGTGAACCATAGGTCATAATTTTGAATCTTTGATGTTCCTTTCGTAATGTTTGTCTACTTGCAGTTATAGAGAGGATCTGGAGAACAATCCATACAAAAAGGGCAGAGGGGAGAGGAAATTGGAATACTGGAGACAAGAAAGCAATAAAAAAATAAATGAAAATAGGCCTTTATTCAGTAGACTGTAATAGATAAGGCTATAAGCCATGTATATAAAGGGTAGTCATGGTATTAGGCAACTTACCTAAACAGACTCGTGTTCCTGTGTGTCGTGCTCTTTAGTTGAGAGACATACATGTATAGGGACCATTAACTATTGAATTATTTCTTTTTATTAAAATATGTTCATTCAGTAATCAATTTTGTTATATAAGTTCATTCATTTGTAATCATTTTATTTATGAGAAGAAGCCTTTAGAACTTAAACATCTTGTACAGTAACAGCTGAACGTTGTAGATAGATGTGATGAATATTTTGATCAGTGTGATGCTAACTTATTTACTGCATCTTAGTAACACAGTTTGGTGCAAGTGTTTTAAACCTTGATATGGTCATATATGTGTAATCAGGTGACGTGTTTGAATTGTACACAAGTCAGAAATGATCATTGTACTCTTTATTTTGATGCAACATTTTTATGGTTGAATTCTCCTGTTTGGAAGCAGCAATAGCAGGAAACCAAGCACTCTTAAGACCTACTTAATCTAAATAAATATTTGGTGGGAGCATCTGCATGATCTTTTTCTATATATAGACAACATAAATGAAATCAGAGAATGTGGATCTAGAAAGTACATACAATCAAATAAGAAGCATGTTCTCTTAGCAAAAGTCTAAGTTCCAAGTCTAACAATGATTAAGCCTACTTTACTTAATATTATAAGTCTATGCAATAAGTCCACGAGCACCATCCGCGCCACATTTATGATTCCTTTCATCATCCTACTCAAAATCAACCTCGTCATCCGCTTCCTCGGACATATCCAGGTATTCATCAAGTTCTTTAATTGGGATGTTTCTAGCACTCTTCCTTGGTTCAAGTGTTGCATTTGCTCCTGACGCTTCCGCCACCATACTCCAAGTAACTCCCGAACCCAGTTCGAACTCAACATCACCACCACCCTCAACAAGCCAATCTTGAGCTTCATTAGCTTACGAAAATAGTAGCAATTCTCCACCTCTCTCTTATACTTCTTCAACCTTGATGCCTCAAGCCTATTTCTCTTCTTGGTATGTAATTTAAACAATAAAAAAATGGGTCACAAATTAACTAAGATTTAAGTGCACAATAAAATCTACGAAGAGAACGTGGGTAAAAAAATCTACTTACCCCCTCAAGTGGAATCCAATTTCTTTCGTACCACGGTGAACTACTAGTCAAAGAGAGAGACCCAATTGCCTATCTTTTGCAAGTTTCATAATTGGACCACCATCCAACTACACATTAAGAGGCATAAAAACCAAATAAAAATTTGATCATAAATAACAAGGAAACTTAGTTATATATAAATACAAATTTAATCATACAAAAATTAAGTTAAAGTCTTAAAGAAAAAGATTTACCTTGATCAAACTCATAATATGGAGCATCCTTATCATATGTGACGCTTGCGCCATTTTTCTTCCAATGTTTTCGGTTGTGCTCTTATATTTCAACAACTTATCGTTAGAGATTGTGGATTGCATGTCCAAAGTCAACGAGGAAAAGTTTCTCAATACAATTCAAAAACCCATTTGTAACATTTTCATAATTCTCTATGCTTTAGATCTTTGTAATAAAAAATCTGATTCAACGAGCGGCCTAGTGCAAAGGACTATCAAGTCTATCCTTGGACTTTGATGTGAATCGACCTATTCGATTCACAAAAGATTTGTAGAAAAGAGAAACAGAGAAAGATAATGATCTTTTTGTGAGAAAAGAACAAACTCCCAACTTTGGTGGACGGACAAAGTCTAAATCCTTCTTATTGATACTTGAGAGTTTCTTCTCAATACAAGCATGGAAAATAAAAGATGGCTAAGAAGGGTTATTATTGGTGAAAGACCAAAATAATCCTTGGCTTAATTAAGGAAGGGTTATTATTGGTGAAAGACCAAAAATAATCCTTCCTGACTAAAATAGGAAAATGACTATTAAGGAAAATGACTATTAAGGAAGGGTTATTATTGGTGAATAATCCTTCCTTACTAAAATAGGAAAATGACTAAAAATAGAACATAGGCTCAATTAGCTCCTCCACGTCTCTTGCGACGTGTGTACGTGATGACGCCTCCATCACTGCCCGTGCCCGCCCCCGGGTCCGCCCTCACGCCTGCTCGTCCTGTGTGTGGTCCGCCCACATCAGACTTGTCATTAATAACCAAGATAGGTTTGACATTCTCATCTTTCTTAAGCGCTTTTTATCCCCATCGACTAGGCGTAAAACATTCACCAAATGAATAAATACATTCAATGTCAGTACAACATTATTCTAAAAAGAGGCCGACATAACCATTGCCTCTGCCGCCTTCACCTTCACACTATTCCTCTATTTTGTTTTGCTCCGCTCCACAGATGTAAACATAAGCCTTAATGCATCTTTCTTACCTTGAAGACTTTCCAATGTCAAAAATGATAGCAAATCTAGTCATCTTGGGCCTTACAATATCCCTCTTCTTGGTATATTTTCGCACATAATAGCCAATGTCATGTATATATAAAGATGGTTAAGGCCTTTGCTTTTCAAGCATTCCACTAAAGTTTGATATCTTACCAATTCCTTCAAACATGAGATTGATGGAATAAGTTGCACAACAACTCCAAAAAATATGAGCAAAAGTTTTTGCTAACAAATCTGTTGTTGCCATATTATTTGATGCGTTGTCCGTCACTATTTGAACTACATGTTGAGGATCAATTTCTTTAATGCACTTTTTTCAACAGTCATAGATATATTGTCCGATGTGCGCCTCTTCAGAATCTTCCACAAAACCAAAGAATGGAGTGCCAACCTTGCAATTAACGCACAACTTCATAATATTTCTTCTCTTACGATCAGTCCAAGCATCGTTCATGACTTCATGACTAAGCACCCATTCTTCATCAACTCTTCTTCATGCACTTTTAGTGATTGTTTGGTCAAAATGACTTCCTTCTTCAACAGTGGCTCTCTTAGAAGATATTGACTTGGAGGCTTGTAGCATAGATGGCCAGTAGCTTCCACTAGTTGACTAAAACTTGCATTATGTCGATAGCATAGAATGAAACACCCGACTCATATATCCACCTAGCCACATACTCATACACATTATTTATAAATTTGGTTTTCAAAGCATCATTAATATTTTGTTGTCGTGCCTTGCTCGGATCAATGGCCGAACTATTTATCAATAGGTCTAAGCCAATTTGGCCTCTTCCTTTGTGATAAATTCCTCAACACTTGAGACTCATCTTCTTCTTCACCAAATCACCAAATGCATAAACTGTAGCCCTTTTTTCTTTTAACTCTTGCTCTTTCTCTCGCTTCTTCTTGTATTGTTAAAGATAAGCTCCAACTCTTGCTTTGTCTTCATTCGATAACTTCAGACATGTTTCAACTTCCCTCGAAATTTCGACTATGTGATGCTTCATACAAAATCTTCCCCTTAATAAGGGTGTTAAAAACCTTGAATGTGATCTAATACTTTTTTAAAAACTTTCTCCATATTCCCAAGCAATATCGGTGGACTTTGGTCTCAATGCAACCTTTTATTGTTTCTCCTTATCCGTCATTAGTCTTCAAAGAACAATGAAATATAATTTAGTATAAATAATATAAAAACACTAAAATGTAATTAATCTATGGATTAGTCTATTCTAAAATGTAATTGATCTCATGATTTACAAAAGACTAACAAGTAACAATTAAACTTGATAAATTTATTTATTTTTGAAAAGAGACCAAATCATTGAGTTCCAAATAAAATGAGATCATATTGTGGTCATATTGCTTCTTGTTTTATTGGATCTAATATGATCCAATAATATTAGATCAACCAATTTTATTTCATTGGGACTCCCAATAAAATGCAATTGATCTCATTAGTCATTACTTTCTATTATTTTATAATAAAAGGCATCACTTTCTTATATAGACACGTACTGATTGAGTCCTAAATAATAAAAAAGTAAGTCCCAAATAAAAAAGAAGTCCCAAAAAATCAGAGAGGAAAGGAAGAGAGCCAGAGAGAAATATAAACAGAGATCAAGAGAAAGAGCAAGAGAGTACTCAAACCTGTGTCGTGTTTGGTTGCCGCTGCATCACGTCGTCACCGGTCATTTGTGAGGACTCAGGGCTGGCAGAGGTAAGTTTCCTCCAGTTTTTTATTTTTTTATTTGGAAATAAAGAGGAAAAAAATTATTTAGAAATAGAGAGATACAAACCTAACTTTTGTTGTGACATGCCCTCTTTCTTCAACTTTTTTAAAAACTAATAGCTTTTCCGGATCGCCTTACCCCCACCTACACCACCTCAACCCCCGCCTACGCTACCAAGCCGTCATCGAACGCCTACTCCACGTCAACTCCACCACCAACAGCAAAAACGATGTGGACAGAGGCCGCCTTGTTCGTCATTTAGAACAGTTTTTTTTTTGTCGTTTTCGCATAAAACTTCATTTAAACAAGCATTCTGAATCATATTCTTAATATTTTTCTTTTATCATCAAAATTCCTGACATTCGTATTAGTAACATGCATTATGTTTTCAGGATTCTATTTTAGGATTCTGATCTTGCAATTACTATTTCTGACATTGTCAACGACCAACCGACAATCCTTAAAATTTTCCTGAATCCTGATAAGCCCCTCTACCCATAGTTGTTAACTGTGTAAGGTGCACAAAGGCGCAAAGGCTTCCTAGGCCTCAACGCAAGGCTTGGTGCATGGCGTACACCGTACACCGTTTTGAATGAAGGCGCACTTTTGCAAAAGAAAAAAAAGATATGCAGCATGTAGTTCTGTGTCTTCAAACTGAGTCCCTTTGTTCTTTTTTTTTCATAGTTCGTTGTCTTCAAACCTGAGTCCCTTTGTTGGCCCTTTCTTTTATAGGCCATCTCTTATTACTTCATTTCCCTTTGTTTTCAAAAGAACATGTGAAATTGTAGTGGCAAGATATAGGCCATTGCTTATTACTTTATTTTCCTTCTTTTTTTCAAAATCCATCTTCTATTACTTTATTTCCCTTTGTTTTTCAGAAGAACATGTGAAATTATAGTGTGAAGATATATGCCATCCGTTATTACTTTTTTTCCCTATTTTCAACAGGTCATGTCTTATTACTTTATCTCCCTTTGTTATCAGAGACAACGACGAAGAAGAATAGAAGAAGAATAAAATGCAGAAGATGAAGAAGAAAAAAATGCTTACTTCTAAAAAGAGAAGCATAAAGATGACAAAGAAGAAAAAAATGCATCAGCAACAAAAGTGAATTAACAACAAAACTAAAAATAAAAAAAGCAGCAGCAATAGAAGTGCTTATTTTTCTTTCTTCTTCTCTGCAAAAGAAAAATCAAAAAAAAAATCAGAAGAAGACAATGCAGCAGCAGTACCCAGCAGAATTTTAGCAAACTTTTTTTTTAATAATAACAGAATTTCAGAAGAACAAAAAACATCACAGAAAAGCAACAAATTACCTCTTCTTCTTGTTCTTAGAGTGGCGTTTGTGTTGTTAGCAGAGAGGGGAGAGAGGAAAATGGAGGCAGAAACTCTCTCTCGTATGTTATTTCACTTTATTAACAGGGTTTGATTCGGGTCGGACTGTTAGCAGGTAGGAACTAGGCACCCGACCCGACCGAATTCATTAATAAAACCAAATGGCGCATTTTTGCTGCGCCTTGCACCATATAAGCGCCTATCTAGAATCGCCTCGCCATGTATTTAAGGCGTTAGATGTGCGAGACGCCTTTGACAACTATGCCTCTCCCTACTTTGTAAATTTTTCAGCAATTAATTCTATAATTTAGTGTTTTCTAAAAATCAGATGATTTAACTTTTAATTAGATCCTAATAACTAGTCAAATCACCTCAAATTACAATATCTTGGAATCCTTATGTCATTTTGCAAATCCGACGATTCCACGTCGCTGAAATATGCGAATTGCAATTGTTGAACAAGTCATGAACAAGTCATGACTAAATAGAAAAAAACTTGAAGTTGAAATGATATATTAAAAAACAAAAGAGAAATTTAATAGTTATTAAATCAACATATCAAAAGACAAAGGAGAAACTTAATACTTGTATAAAAGAAAAAATTATCTTACATTCTCCTAATGATTGATATATATTATTTTCAAATGTTCAAAAATCTATGCAAATAAGACCATAAAACTTGAGTAATATTATGGCTAAAAGGATTAAGTAGTTCCATAGTTTAATTATGGAGTCCAATTAATACATGCAGACCCTCTATTAAGAGAGAAACCTGCTAAAATAATCTCTATGACATTTATATGATTACTCATGTTCAGTAGTCTACCCTAGATTGCCATCGATACTGATACTCGTTGAGAGATCCGATACCAACATCCAAACTGGGGTTTCCAGCATTGAGAAGAAGTAGATCCCATGTAAAATTTATCTTTTGTTACAAGATAAGGTGGAGCACTTTAGTTTAAGTAGGCTAGATTAACAGTGACCATTGTAGGCAGAGAACAATTCTAACAAGGTGGCCCCCCGTTCCCTCTACCCTTGCACATGCTAACTTGATTTATAAGGAAAAAAAATCAGCAAACATCCAAACATCTCTTCTAATAACTATCAACACTTTGATGATTATTCCTTCAAATTACATGTGATGGTGATTTTTTTCCTCCAATGTTTTTACACCATTGTCTCATGGCTAAGAAACTTCATCTTTGGCAAGTATATCTCTAAACAAGGGTGTTCCAGTGCCATGAGGTTCCAGTTACTGCAGGAACCCACGACATCCCAATTCTGAATAGCATCATGTCCGCTCCACAGTGTCATGTCAGAACATGTAACGGAGACGATACCAACTCCAAATATATGACTTGGTGTGTCCATTATTGCCCAGTGTTTATATTATATCTGTGTCATATTTGTACATCATGGTCAACATATACGCATCCCTGCCCCCTATATATGAAGAGGCTGTTTCTTCTGATTCATACTCAGATGAGGACACCAGGCTGAATGTAATGCCAAGTGGTGTTCCTAAGTCAGCATGAGGGTCGTAACTAGTTTCCTCTTATAAACGCATTGGTACTTATATCCGATTCCAGATGTTATCTACCTCAAGCTAACTTTTCCATGGTTACCCAAACCATTTTAAAGCAAAAAGCCTGAATCATTTCCACATATGGATCTCAACCGTGCACTTAATGTGGTCTCAAAACCTTATCCCTCTACTTGCTTAAGTCATGTCTACATTTGGTGTTCTTCATATTATACCTAAGATGTAACTGCAATACCCTGTAACAAACCACGGGATCGTCTCTACATTTACAGATTTTTTCCAGTCCACCAGAATCATGTAGTTTGCTCCCAGTAAGTGTTGTAAACTCCCTACCACCAAAAACCTTCTATATGGTACAGTAACTGTGAAACTCTCCAGAAACCTTCTCAATTTAGAATCGTGCTTTATAGCAAATCCCATGTGATTTGACAGGCACAACTATAATAATGTGTATCAGTGTCTTGTGTGTGCTTGTAAGTGTTAGCACGTGCATGTGTGCAGCGGACCCAAGTGAATATGCCACACCTGACTTTGTTAGGATACTCTAATTGCAGTAGTTATGATTAATCTAGCTAGACCAGCATTAAAAATGTCCCATCTTACCTTGTAACAAGATATATAACATATATGGCATAATCTCCAAGCTGCTCATGAGAAAAGCGAGCTTGAGCATCTTACAAGCTCAGGGTCTATAAGGACAAACCCAAAATGAGCGGAGTTTGAACATGCAAATCTTGGCTCGGCTGCAGCACTAACTCTAACATAACGGTCCATATAGCTCAAATAGAGTATTTGATTGTTAGACGTAATATACTCTGGTAACATAGAGTAAACAATAAATTACCAAATCCCATTAGCCATAATCTATTTGTAGTTTCCACATTACAAGAAAGATAAGCAACCATGACAAATGTGAATACTTAGAAAGGATAAATATGTATGTCCACTGTAATATTTAACTTTTATGACCTTATTTTTAAATTTGTTTATATTTATTTGCTATTTGTTTGAAATAATTCCTAACACTAACATTTTAAAATTGTATAGCTCAGATTATCAACATATCTGCATTAGGAGAATCTAAAACCAACTTTTTACCTCTCATGTATGTTTACGGGTTTCATATTGTCTTTGAATATGTTGACCAAGCTGGTTTTTTCCTAAGATGAAATAACATTCAACACTGAGTCACTGACTTTGCACATGTTTATTTTTTGTAAAATTTTATTTGAATTAAATATTTGGATTCAAGAAAAGTGAGATTGTAGTTATACACACGCACACACACTTGAAGATTGCTAATTGGAACTGAATTAGAGGTAAATATGACACTTGTATGAAGCATCATCAAGTTGGCCTAAAGGTTATGCTAGAAAAGTTTAAATCATCTTACCGGGCAGTCAACAAAAGAAACATGCCTTAAGAGTTTCATCCTGGTGTTCTCAAATCCCGGCACATCACAAACAGGGCTGTCTTCCTTTCCACTCCCATATGCCCTGCATATACACATGCAATCACAATTGCAGAAATGTATATATAAAGCAAATTTCATCAACCAGAGATATTATACTTGTAACACATCGGCCGAGGACACTTGTCATCTTCACATTTATATATCTTTGCATTAGCATATCCCAGCTTGATAGTAATATTACGTTCTAGCTCATTCTTAAAGCGAACAGTCTGCATGAATAAAAGCCAAAAAGGTGTCTTAATCAAATTAATTTTAAATTATAAATACTCCATAAATACAACAGATACCCTCCAAAGCAACCTAAATGTGTCATATCAAAATCTAACAAATTAGTAAGAGAGCATGAATTACTACTAGAATACAAGAACAAGGAAAAGCCGACCGACCTCATTCTGATGGGATAAGGCTTAGATGATGATGATAATATGATAAATATCATAACAAAAAGATGCATTTGAAAGCTAAAGACAGCATGACAAAACAGAGAAAGAGAGATTCTTCAAATTGAAATCTAAAAAATTATTATAATACCTGAACGCCAGATATAGCTTTCACAACAGTTGATTTACCATGTGCCACATGACCAATAGTACCTAAACATGTACCAATGCACATCAGATGCGAAAATAAAAAATCTTGATTGATGCCTACGCTTAAAATTAGCTATATATGAAGAACAGGGACAAGATATAATTAACATTCTTTTGAAAATGGCGAAGGCACTAACTTGCAGAATTCCAAGACCAAAATAAACAAGCTTCATAGACAGTAAATTACAGTTTAACATGCTAGACGCACGTCCCACAAATTTTCATGCATACACCACGATTGAGGTCATCACTCATAACACTAAATTCCATCTTACAACACAACTATATGGCTAAGAAATAGAAGTGCGAAGTGGGCTACAAGGGAAGTTACCCCAAGAGTTCTTTTTAGCAACATAGCAATCTCGCCCTCTAAATAGAATATAGCAATTTAATAACACTGCTAAAGTGCAAGACATGCTCTCTAAAAAATCATCATGCTTGCACCAAGATTGAAGACAGAATACAATATTTCATCTTACTGCATGAGTACATGAAAGAAAATGCAAAGTAAATTAGTAACAAATATGTACAGTGTCTTACTATGTTGCGCAGACACGGGAAAAGGGTGTAGAAAGTATTTGTATCGTGTTGTGTCTGTATCTACTCAACATAGGTAATTATATTGTACACATGGGAAAATGTATGTATCCCATATCTGTATCGTCTCCTCATCCGTAACCTTGTTCGTATTCGTGCAACATAGAGGTGTCCGCAACAGTTCTTTCTAACTAAAATAGCACGCTAAGCCTACTCTACCATAGTAGCCAAACGGCATTCACATTTCATCATTAGATATCATATAATGTGCTTATTATGAGCGATGCTTTGCTAGCAACCATCTCATTTCTTATGCGCTGCTAAGTGCATCCATAAGAACTAACAACAGGTAATACAATACAATTTTCATTTAATAATCATTGTACTGACATAAATAATAATAATTTAAAATGACAAATATTTAATGTTTAAACAATTTTCAATGCTTGCCTTTTGTCATATTGTCTTGGCTATAGAGGGATGATATAGATAGATACTTATTACTTTGAAAATAACCTTCTCCAAATCAACGGGACATAGGTGCACCAATAAGAAAAATTGGTTCACAAAGCACGTTCAATATCCACATGTGTCAAGGGCATAAACAATGACATTTGATTGTTGAGCACTCCAACATTTAGCATGATGGATAAAATTTGAATATGTTGTGTATACTTTATCCAGTGTGTGATTTTTGGCTACGAAATATAATTTGCAAAACCTAGTTGCTACCTTTTTACTGCCCTTCTAGATTTCTCGATAATAAGTTGGCCTTAGAAAACAAATGAGTTCCCTGTATATTAGTATATTACCACTTCGAACTAACTACTAAGACTCAAGGTATTGGATACCTTTTATGACTGCTCCCTTGTTTTGTGACATTAAACAACATGAGTTAGTGGCCTTGTAGGTTTTATGGTAAATCCACCTCTATGCTCTCTTGCAGATTGATGTCTCAACTAGAAATTGCGCACAATGCAGATGCTTGAGAATCGAGATCAGGTGGAGAGAGATCAAAAGTGTGTTAATTTTTCTGAGCTCAACTTAGAGTAGTGCCCCAATAGACCCTGTTCAATTGGTGAGAATATCAGATGATATAAGCCTGCATATCCCTTACAAACATTAGTGTTCTGCCAACATGCCTAAATTGTTGAGGGATGAAGTTTGTTTGCAGTTTCAGAAGCCCTCCCTCAAAAATAGTAAAATACCTTGTAAGCAGTCAAGTGCCCACAGTTCACACTTCACGCCCACTAACCCTTCTACTGTCTCTTACCTCTCATCACTGTACTCTTTTGTTAGCTTTAAAGGGATACTCTTTTCTCCCACCTCTCCATAGAGGTACCACATAGGTAAATTGGGTATGATTAGGTCCTATATCCCTTTAGCTCCTTATGAAAGGCTCATCCTCAAACTAAGAAGACATCTCAAAACAAAACTTCGAGGCAAGAGAAAGGAACGGAACTGACTTTTGTAGAAAGTACATAACCAAGTGGTTACTGATATTGGTAACAGCCCAAAACTTTGAAACACAGCAGTGGCCAAAGTAGAGAAAAGTATTGTCCCTAAATATATGGGTACAAAATGAAAATTTTCATCTAATGCATAGTTTGGAATATAGTTTGGGGAATGAGTGTTCACTCAAATCCTCATTAGGCTAGTGTTCTAGAAAAACCTATTTAAGCCCCTAAATGTATGGCACATGTGACCGAATGTCCATCTGCAAAGCCAATTGCATTTGTCACCAAATTGAGTCCCGGATAAAATGTAATAAAAACTAGTGCTAATTGTTCATTGAACAATAAATGTCAATTTTGTTACACACAAAGATACTGTATACTATAAAAAAATATTAATTTTTAATTTCAGGCACCTGCAAGTAGATATTTGTATACTCTTATAAAAAATATTTTGATATGTATAACTTTTCAACTTCACGTCCTGTTTCTATAAACCATTTATTCGTATCCTCGTCATCTCCCTTCGTTTTGTTACCAGATTGATCATCTAGAAGTCAGTTTCTCTATAGTTGCAGGGTATAACAAAACCAAATGATAAAAACATCCAATCTAACAACAATTGAATCTCAAATACACTTGGTTAGTACTGAAAAGTCATGCATCCATATAGTAAGTGTAGTCAAAATCTTACCAATATTGATAGTAGCTTGACGTGAAATAACTTCGGGTGACAAAGGATTCAGCTTTGTCACATCAAGCTTACTGAGGTCCTGCTCCATCAGTCCTTTTCGAGACATTTTCGCTGTAAGGGATGTGACTTGCAAATCTGAAAAGGAGGAGAAATAATATTTCTAAACCAAACAGCCTTTAAAGCATACATAAATGGTAAAAAAAAGTTCAAGATACAGCTTTCATGAAAGATGCACTACTCTAACCAATGTCTGACAGGATTACCAACATAGGTTCCTACTATGAATAAATTAGTAAGTTAACTCAACAGTAGGTAATATGAACCCAACTTAGAAACAAAAGCCAAGAAAAGCTTGCATTTGCTCCTTCAAAAAAACCAATGCGAAGTTATTACGCATAAACCCAAACACTATAAAATAAAAAAAATTATTTACAAGTGGGTATACATGCGCCCACTTTCTTCTGCACTTAAAAAGAACATTCAAACATTTTTCCTCAATGTTGAATTCTTCCACGCATAGCATTTCCTGAATCACGTCAATTTTAGGATATCTCCATGAGTACGATAGCTCTAATATCCCCGTCCACATACACATATATCCTGCTTTGCACATTGTTACAAGAGTTATTGTTGCGTGTGTTAGTCTAGATATTTATTTTCTATTTATATATAGAGCTCATGACACTTGTGTTACATGGACACGAACACTGACATAATACTGACATATAGAAGGAATATGACACCAACTTTTAAGTATCCTACTGTATTCTGGAGTGCATGTGTCATGATCGACACAATAGCAACATGGAGATGGCAACGATTTTTAAGTTTGTGAAGTTTGTACAACAAAATTTACGTACACAGAAACCATGATCAAACAACATTCAAAATAATGTCTGCAAACAACAAGCGTGTAAGATGCTGATTTAATGAAGAAAAAAATACCCTAAAAATAAAAGTGTTACAAACATAGTTTAATTATCAATATATATCAGCCAACCAACAATGATCCCTTTCTCAGAATAGCAAATTTGCTTGGAGGGTGTTCTTTTTTTTCACTTATAAGTGAGGGTCACTTATAAGTGCCACTTCATTTCACTTATAAGTGCACTTATGAAACATGTTCTTTTTTTCACTTGCAAGTAATTTTGCTGTTTTTTCTGCACTTATAAGTGTTATTTTCCCATTATGCCCTCTCATATAAAACATGGATAATAGATGACAATCCAAAAATATGTAGGCCAAAATACTGTACTACAAATACAAAATGTTTAGTTCAACACAAATATGCATATAATGTGTTCCATATTTCGAAGTCGTGATAGATGCTAAAACGAAGTTGTTTTTTGGACAAACTTTGGGACTGCTTTGGATGGAAAAGAGAGAAAATTCTTGGTTGTTAGGAAGGGAAAGAGGAGAGCAAGGGGTGATTAGGTATATTATGGAAAACCGGTTTCCATTAGAATCTATGTTGTCATGGGCGACGCCTAGGCGCACAGATTTTGAACTAGCCTCCTCGACCAGTGGAATTTGTTGCAAGCACAGGAGATGGCGCCTAGGCGGGCGCCTGGATGCGCCCAGGGAAAAGAAATGCGGGCGCCCAGACGGTGGAAAATCAGCATGGGCTCCATGGCCTTTTTACCAATAATTTTTTTTGGGCTTTAGGGTTTTTCAGGTTTTGGTTATGCTAATGGCAACTTATGTAAAAATTGCTGCTGCTCCTCTCTTCTTCCAAGTCGAAGACACCAAGCAACAATATTTGTTTTCTGTGCTTCTCCTACTGTTCTGCTACTGTTACTGCTGCCTTCTCCTACTGCTACTGCTGCCTTCTCCTGCTACCTTCTCCTACTGCTACTGCTGCCTTGTGCCTTTTGCTACTACTGCTACTGCCTTCTCCTACTGCTGCCTTCTGCCTTATTGGTCGTTGCCTTCCAATGAGAATGAAAGAACACTGCCTTCTCCTACAGCAGTAGGAAAATTCTTGTGTTTGTAGTTTGTATATATCTGCTATTGGTTTTTTATATACTCATTTATAAAAAACTGCTGCTGCCATCCAATTTTTACATTTACAAAGTAACAAAATCCAAAAATTCTGGACGGACGCGAGGCGGGCATGGTCTCGCCTTGCCTCGCCTAGCGTTCAGTACAACATAGATTAGAATTTGGTCAAGTGAAAGAATTTTTAAGTTTGTACATGAACATAATATACTTCTCGGATGCAATAAGTACTTGAGCAATCCAATAAGTGAAATAATTTCACTTATAAATTTGGAGCCACTTATTGAAAAAGCGCGAAAAAAAAGCGCGAAAAACGAACGCACTTATTATGGACCAAATTCACTTATAAGTGAGGTCCCACGCAGAATAAGTAAAATTCACATATAAGGGAGCATTTGGTACGCGGTATTTTTATTATTCCAGGGAAAGTTTAGGGTAGGAATCTATAACCATGTTTGTTTGGGCTATAAAAAATTTATTTCCGGAAATTAAAATACCCGGATAAATAGTTTACCCATAAAACATATGAATCATATCCCTTAAGAATAAGTGGATATACTTTTCATGCCCGGGAAAAAAATTGTTTAATTTTTTTTCCTTTTTTTAATCATTTTTTTGGGTCTTTTTGTCCTTTTTTGGTTTTTTTTGTCGTTTTTTAATTGTTTTTTGTCGTTTTTGGCTCTCTCTTTTCCTTCTCTTTTCGCTTTTAGCATTTTTTTATTTTTTCCCGAGAATATTTATATAGTTAGCAAATATGGGAATGTAATTTTCCAGAAAATTTAATTGCTTGGAATTTGATTCCCGACTATATAGTATTCCCCATACCAAACGCCCCCTAAGTGGAAAAAAAAAAGAACACCACCTTAGTAGTTACTATTCTTGATAAAGATTTGGTTTAGATTTTGAACATCAACCAAGTGATCGTTCAATGATAATAACGATACTGACTAAAAGGAAAGGGAAGGAAAGGAAATCAATTCCTTCTTTTTTCCCTTTCCTTTGGGAAATTGCAATTCCCATCGATTTTCTTTTCGGTGTTTGGAAATGCCAAGAAAATTGGGAGGGAAAGTGAATACTTAAAATTAGGAAAGTGAATCCCCTAGGGTGGGTGGAGGGAACCACTTTCCACCATATTTTTCTTTCCATTGGGAATCACTTTCATTTCCTCCTACATTCCTTTGACATCCAAACATAGGAAAGAAATGACTTTCCTTTCCCAATGTCTTGATTCCGCGAACCAAACAAGGCCCAAGATCGTTAGAATCGATAACCACGTACACACTGATCGCTCAATGAAAATTCGTGTCGGACGGACGGTCGAAAACACACTAGGACACCCCAAATTCAACGTTGTTTTCATATAGCCCTGTCAATATTATGTTGTATTTTTGCCCATAGCAAACATAGATATCAATGCAACGACTACACGATCCGGTAAGGAATTCAAACCACATTATCTTAAATGATCAAAAATTTGACAAACAATCAAACCAAGAGATCAAGGAAAGCAACATTTTTCTAGAATACCCAAAAGTTCACAATAATCTTAACACTACGGCCAAGGGCGGAGGGACATTAACGCTACACTGGGCTGTAGCCCAGTGCAAGCCCAAAAAGATAAGCAATGTTTTAATGCTATGTAGCCCAGTGCCAGCAACTGAACCGTGTAGCCCACCCAGTACTCCAACTGAGCGGCTTTGACACAGCCCCGACTCCGGTATGTCTCTATGAGGTTTCTTTCCATTCTAATTCTAGTGAGTTCACTGTTTACCCCCTTTCTCTCTCTAGCCTTCTAGGGTTTCTAAAGTGGAGGAGGACCAGACGAGTCAACGACAATGGAGTGAACTGTGAAGAGAAATCGGATCGTAGGAGGGGATCCGACGAGTCGACGACAAATTGACCAAGGTTAGTCTGTTAATTTCATTTAGGTCTTATTTCACATTGACACGTTCACGGTTCATATCACATGTTCTTGACATAAGCAATTGCAGGTTGCTCCCCCTGTCCAGTCCAGTCTGACCGTCATCAGCACCGGCAACTTTGGTGCAAGAGTTCTTTTTCCTCGTGCTTTTGGCTTTCCTTCTCAGATTCTTGCTTCCTAGTTTTTTTTAAGCATAGTATATCTTTGGAACAAATGGAAGCAATTATATTCGGTAGGAAATTATTAGTAAGTAAACACTACCAAGATTTCAGGCATAAATTTACAATGGAAACTCTGTCGGATCATCAAATTTATAAAGGAAACTATGCCGATTTTTTAGGACCTTATTTTTGGCATAAATTTTTAGAACCTTAGAGCATCCACAGTGGTAACACTTCAAACACATACTCCAAACTATTACAATTTGTATAAATTATTATTTTTGGAGTGTCTCCTTGATATTGGCGCACAATGGCACACTCCAAACAAATACTCCAAATTAACATTCTTCCTATTTTTTCTCTTTATTTTCCTTTAATGTTTGATAAGGTTTTTTATTCCTCTTTTTCGTCTTTATTTTTCTTCCATGTTTGGTAATAAAGGTTAATTTGGTAGGCCTATGAATCAATATAGCGGAGCTAGGACATGTTCCAAATTTGGAGTGTCTCTTAGCTTTCTAACAATTTTCAAGTATGAACAAGTATCCACCGTAGCCTTCAAGTGCTACAAAATTTAACCAAAGTTAAAATGTGGCACTTGAAATCTCTCTCATTGTGGATGCTCTTATAGTAACTATTAGCTAGCCCCACCCTACTCCAAAATCCTTGTTGTATTAGCGTCCGTGCAGAGCATGTGAGAATAATTTCTACTTGTAATCTAGTAAACATGGACCCTCCAAAAAAAATGGTGTGCCCGTGTCCAACGCGTATCATACACGACACGGACACTCGTAACATGAATCGACACGTAATCGTAATCATCAATGCAAGAATTACACAATTCCGTCCAGATTTAAAGAAATGCTAATAACTATAAGTTTATATCCGCTTCTAGTAGAACAGAGGAAGAGTAGAAAGCTCACCGGTCCTCCGATCGCCGCTAGAAGTGCCGCCGGAAAACCTAGATTCGCCGAGCTGCCGGAAAACCTTAGATTGGCTGAGCCTCTGGAAAACCCTGATTCGCTACGCCGCCGGGAAACCCTATATTCAGGGAGCCGCTAGAAAACCCTAGATTCCTCAGCAGAGAGAGAGAGAGAGAGAGAGAGAGAGAAAAGAGTCCGCTGATATTCGTTGGGTGAAATTAGGGTTTGGAAAGGGGCATACAAAGAACGGGTTCGGGTCGTATTTACGTTTAGTCTGATTTGGAATTTTTTATTCTTTTGTTTCTTTTTTGTCAGTTAAATGTCCATATGGTGCATAGGGAATTTCATGATCCTCATTTTTGTGATCGAACAACTTTTTTTTTAATTAATTTGGTATCTAAATTTTATATTTTGCTTTAAAAAGTGTCTAAACTATATTTGCATTGTTGTGTAAACCTTATTATTCACCATTATGTCATGAGTTACACATGACCCTTGGGATCATGTAACTCATGACCCTTGGGTCATGTAACTCATGACCCTTGGATTGCCCCTTATCCTTATATATATGGCCCTTGCCATATGATGAATTAGAGAAATAAAATACTATTCTACGATATATCGTCTCCCTTCAAACACGTTATCAGCACGATTGCTGAAGCAAGGAGAATCGACGTCATCCTTCCTCCTTCCCTAGCCGATCCGACGTACCGTTAATTTTTTTTTACCTTCTTCCACCGTACGATAAGAAAGGTAAATTTATTTTTGAAAAATTCATCTTATTCATGAGATGTACTACTTTCTGAATCATGTAAGTACTTGCTCATGATACAATATTCAATTGGATAGTTTTCTAGATGATATCTAAAATTTCATTCGAGAGTACGATACTCTAGAGAAATGATAAAACCCATTTCCATATGCTATAATTCATAGAGCACCTAAATCGGCATATTCATGTGGTGTGTCTGTATATGTTTAGATTTTCAACAAATGGTTTGCAGTTTATAGCTTTATATTCGAAGTTGGGATCTTATATTTTCAACAAATCGTGTTATCTCTTGAGAACCGTCAAATCACTTAATTTTGATCAAGTGGTTTAATCCATTAGTCGAATGTCTGTCCAATTTAGAAGGACTCCACTTGACTGCATTATTGCTATTAATCATCCTTGTGATTCGAACAATCGGTATATGGTCCGAGGGCATAAATAAATTGCCTAATATAACGGAGTAATCTTGCAATATGTTACAGTAATCATTTTGAAATATTGTATTTCAGTTTATGTGGTTTTGTGTAACATATATAATAGACAAAGGACCAACAAATTCGTTTGAAGCCATCCACCTTTAATGAAGGGTGGACCACACAACTAGCAACAGTAGTGCTTTATGTTGGGTAGGCATTTTTTTTTTACACCAAAGAAAGATGGATCAATTCATGGAAAAGATTGGATGTTATTTCCAACTTACAATCTAATTCTGAGACTTTCAAGCATGCATATATGCATGTTGGTACTAAATAGTAGATATCTGTCAAGGATACTAAATAGTAATGCTCTTAGCTTCTTCTTCTTTCCAACTTTCATAGTGTTCATTACAGTAGCATTTTGAGTCCAGCAGGGTCGGCTATCTCATGGAATGGATGAGGACATAATTGCATAAATGAGACTAAACTTTAAATATCTTGCTACAAGTATATCTTGTTTTAAACTTTAAAGTTCCATTGATTAATGGAAAGGAAAAGTTTAAGGAAATTAACTCAATATTTTTTTTTTTGGCATGATTGATCTAAAGATAAAATGGCCGGAAAAAAAAAATAGCGAGTGTCGATTTCGTAGTACTAGACGCTGCTGAAAAAAAAATTATTTGAGCTGGCACGTGGACCTGAAGTTCCATTTACGTGCCCAGGACTTATTAGCCACCATTTCAACTCCTCTCCCATCGGCTCCGGCCACTGGTAGTGTCAATTTCTTGATAAATGTGAATTTCTTGAAAAATGATATTTATTCTTACATTTGACAAAGAAAATTTTACGAAGTCTCTCCGAATAGGCTCACCTATTTGGGTATGATGTTAGAAAGAACTTGAGGCTTGGTATTTAATTGGTCCCCGGTGACCTCCCTCCCTCATTTTCCCGTCTGGTCATATTCACGTAGAGCTACCGAAAGGAGTTGACCGAATATTTTTTTCCTCAAATTGTATTTATAAATTATGCATTTTTGCAAGCAACTTATTGACCTCTCTATATCGGCCCATCGATCGATATAAGAGAATTTTTTTTTAAACAAAAATTGTATTTCAAAACTGTTGTTTTAATTACGATTGTTTGTTGTTATTTTTTCATAGATCTATAGATGAAGTGTGAATGCCTTGTGGACAGCGCCTCGACGCACACAATCCTTCGAGAAAAAAGCTATTTTTATAGCTTATATGATTATGACGGTCCCGTTATTACACTACAAGAAATATGTACATTATTAGCGCGAAAAATCTGCTATCATACGTATTACATAGCGTTTTCATAAATGCTATGTCATCGACAGCTATCTTAGGTTCCACCCATACGATAGCGTTTTTCTAAAATGCTACGACAGGTTCAGATACAATAGCAATATCTGAATGCCTTAATTTTCTTTATTATGGCACATCCGTTTTATGTTAAAAACTTGATGACAATTCATATTTTGTGCTATGATAGGACGTTCTACAATAGCAATTTTTTATTGTTTTAAAATATTTTGTTATAGCGTTAATTAATTATTTCACGGCTAAAGTTTCGTGCTATAATATATGATTATAACAGTTTTTTTTTTTGCTATTAAACGTATTTTCATTCAATAAGAACCTGTTTTACGTATCTATTGTAATATTAGAGAACCTGTTTCACATGATATAAATAAGAACCTGTTTTACACAAATAAGATCATTCATAACACAAGTCTAAAACCAATCCAACATACATAACACAAGTCTAGAGTTTCATTCAACATACATAACATATGTTTGAATCCAAAATACATAAGACAAGTCATAAGTTCATAAGCCTAGCTAGTCTAAATCTAATTTAAACTAGCTAACTCGGACCAAAGTTTGTTCATTCCCCTGCAAAAAAAGCAACAAGGTCTTACATCAGTTAAGCAATGAAACATCAGATTGAAAACCAAAACACAAGCATTACACTAATTAAAACACTTACCAAGTTTCTTAAAATCAAAAGATGACCAATTTATCCATTGGCCATGCGATAGACGAACCAAGTGCATCTCTCATAAACTCGATATCATCTGTTGTTCTCCAAACCGCTGCATCATCTACCTTCACTATATCTACCCAAACTCTAGCTGCATTAGGCCCCAAGCGAACAAAGTGTACCTTTTGCTCTGGGTCGGTTGAATGCACACGCCCTTCAGCAACAACCCGCTTCCTTCCGCTAATGTCCATCAACTTGCACTTTTGATTTTCCTTGATAACTTCAGCTCCATGTTTACGCTGCCAGTTAACATAAACCAATTAATACACACAGTAATAAGCAGAACCAACTTCAGATAATATTTACAAAAATTTACCGAAGATCTTCGGATAGGGGATTGTGAGGCTAGTTGAGATTTCCTTACAGGAGATTTTGGACCTGTTGTCGGAGCCTTCTCAGCAGGAGTTTTGGAAAAGTTGCTGCAGATTTTGTACCTGTTGCTCGAGATGTCTCTATATGAGATGTAGAACTTGTTCCAGCAGATTTTTGACCTGTTGATGCTGATTTTCCTCCTGATGTTTTATCAGATGATGCAGGATTCTGAAGAGAAGATTTCTGACCTGTTGCATCTGTTGTGTTCTCAAATACAACTTTGATGGCAGGCCATGCCACGAAAGACATTAAACAGTCCTCAAGATATGTCTTGTCCATCGTAGGCCTCCATATGAATGTATCAGGTTGATGTATGACATCCACAAATACTTTAACTGCCTTTGGTCCGAGTGGAAGTCCATTAACCAATGCTTTTGGTTCTTGTGTTTGCCAACGTCCTTCAGCAACAACCAAATCATCTGCAGACAAATCCAATAGTTTGCACTTGTTTGCAGAATTTGTCCTTGGGCCCTATCAAACACATTCAGCTAACAATCACATAATCCTACTCATCAATGACCAATTCAGTTTGCTATTAGTCTGACAAATAAACCTTACCAGTGGTGCAATGTCTTCTTGTTGGAGCCCCTGTTCTAGGTTAACACACTTAGAGGCAGGCCACGCAATCATCTGTCCAACAGCTTCCTCAATTGTGAACATGTTAGTCGCAGGTCTCCAAAGGAATGCTTCTGGTACAGTAGCAGTGTCAACCAAGACTTTAACATCCATAGGGCCTAAGCGACTCTCATTCACCAAGTCTTCCGGATCAGAAGAAATAATACGCCCCTCAGCAACGTTTGCATCAGTACCACCCCAATCAATCAAGACACACTTAGGTTGTGATCTTTTGTTCACACTCTAGAAAATGTTTAAAATATAAATTATCAGATCGTAAAGTAAGAACGAAAGCATTGATATGATATGAAAGCCTTACTCTTGCAGCCGAGTTTTCACCAACTTCAGGTTCTTGTCTCTGTTTTAAACAAGGACAAATGTCAAAATTATATATCAATTCAGTGGCTCAACGTATTTATTGAGAATTGTCTTACCTGGTTTTTCATTTTGGTAATTTCAGCTTGTAACTCATTGACTTTTTGTTGGAGATGAACTTGTTTCTCTTCTATTTCAGTCATACACTTGTGCTTCACTTGGAAACAAGCTAATTTGGTCTTACTCATGTTCCTACCCATTGCCCTCATTCGACCAGGATTGTCGGGTCCTAAAAGTTGGCTAAGTGTATCTCGTCCTTCATTCGTTGCAGAAGATGGACCATCACTATTAACCATCTCAGCTGCCTTTTTCTACAAATCATAAAATGCAGATTCCAAAGGCTAAAATGTAACAGAACATGACATCTTAAAAACTCAAATCAAAATCATTTCAAGTCCAATTAAGAACTTACAATTTTCTCAGCCGCATTTGTATTCACTGGTGTACCATCTTTTTTGGTACGCGACTTGACCCAAACCCTTAGCCTTGTCACTTCAGCTGGGTTTTCACTACCAATTTTCTGAGGAGAGAAAATATAAGAGGTGTATAAAAAGGACTTTGAATATGCTGATCATAATAAAAGAACATAACTTTAGGCTTACCATCTCTTCTGCTAGTCTAACCATTCCTTTACGACTACAAGTGTGCGGAATCTGTTTGCGCCTTCTTTCCTTATAGCTATCACTCAGAGCCTAATAGATGAATGTTACTATGTAATCTTCTATCTACTAAAACACTTACCAATTAATTCCAAATGAATACCTTAAATGCTTGGCTTGTTTTGAGCTTCACAAATTTACGCCAATCAATTGGAGAAACATTCTTAGGTCTCAGATTCATCCTCTTTTGGTTGTTCTTTGCTTCGTTAATCTGGGAAACTAGGCGCGATTTAGATGACCTCCACAAACATCCCATCTGCTTAAGCACTGCACTCTTTTGGTAATCTTCATCTA
Organism: Iris pallida; assembly: GCA_029216955.1. Taxonomy (NCBI): domain Eukaryota; kingdom Viridiplantae; phylum Streptophyta; class Magnoliopsida; order Asparagales; family Iridaceae; genus Iris; species Iris pallida. The sequence continues at coordinate 11,443,178 of JANAVB010012200.1, forward strand.
ATTCAAACCTTGCCTGAACTCATATGCAAAACAAAACAGTAAATTACAGAAATAATCTGATTATGGCACTTTCTAAGAAGTCAGTTTAAAGATGTAACCTGAACAGATTTTCAAAGAAGTGTCTTGACTTCTTCACCGAGTTTTTTCCAACTTTCAAGTGTAACAGGAACGTGTTCCCGTACCAGTGGACCTAAGTATGAAGACAACTTAACTGACCCAGGACCATAAGGTTCTCCCATGAAAGTGAAGTCAACTCGCACTCTGGTATTTGGGTCCTTGGCGATGTCTTTCATCCTTGTCGGTCCTCGCTGTCTCTTACGCTTAGGTTCAACCTCACGTTCATGCTCTTCAGATAACTCAAACTCACCTTCAGGCTCTTCTTCATCTACACCTTTTTCACCATCTTCAGCTGTAGATGTCCTTACATTCTCAGCTTCAGTCTCTTCCTCAGCCAAAGGTTGCGGGTCTCTTCCTTGCTTCTTCTTTCCACCTCCCATTTTAATTCACCTGAAACAAATGACAGAAATGAGTTAATTCACATTTATGGAAGCAAAACAAGAAAACATCAAGTAAGCACACAATGACTAATCATACATCAGACACAACAAACAAACAAGGAAGAAACTGAAAATAATCAAAAACCTAAATTTTACACATATATGCCTTCACAATCAGTTCGGGCATTTTCAGTATCATCCATGTCAACATCCATGTCAACACTTGATGGCAGTGGCCCAATGTCAGCATTTCCTTCTTGAAAATCTTTCTTACTGTATCTTCTTGCCGGACCTCTCATAACAACATACCAACTTGATGATTCATCTTCCCTTGAATAAAACACTTGCTTTGCTTGAGAGGCTAAGATATAAGGATCCCTTAAAAAAGAGACTTGACTATGATTTAGGTTGACAAGTGTGAAACCATCTTCTATCTTCACTCCATTACCCATTACTGCCCATTGACACCGGAATAGAGGAACTTAAAAAATATTATAATCCAACAAGATAATGTCAGTTACTCTGCCGTAGTATGACACCAAATCAACCACTTGTGAAGTGTCTTTCGCACTGGATCTGCAGATTGCAGTAGCCTCATAGAAAACCCCACTATTCTGATTTTTTCTATCTACTGATCTTGTGTGAAACAGTTGACCATTCACTATATAACCTGAATACGACCGTGCAGAAGTACGTGGACCATATGCTAACCACTTAAGTGTTTCTCCATGTTCTTTTGAATCAAGAGGTATCTAACAAATAAAAACAACAAGTCAGACACCAATAGACATATACATACCATTATAACATAAAAAACAGAGAAGATAAAACTAGCCTTTTCTTTTAGCCAATTTGCAAAATTCTGAGTATGCAAACTCCATAACGTAGATGCATCACGTCTACATCTTCCATTTGAGTCTTGCAGAAACTGTAGATGCTCACTTGTACAAGATTTTGAAATAAAAAGGTATCAGTTTGTTGATCATTAAAAGAAATGAGTAATCAACTAGAAAACTGTGGAACTTACTCTACATAAGGGTCGACGACAGCCATGTTTTGGATGACAGCAAGATGGGCTATTCTCTTCTCTACTTCAGTAAGAGTAATTGAAATGCCTGCGGATATTGGCCGACCCTCTAGGATTGAGTTGTTATCATACTCAGTGTTTCTATCTTGTTTTTCTTGAACATTTGTTGTCTTCTTCAAAAATTCACTACAAAACTGGATGCACTCTTCAGCAAGATAAGACTCAGCAATACAACCTTCTGGTCTTGCAGGATTTCTCACAAAATCTTTTAGAACTTTCATATACCTGACAATTGTGAAAACTGAAAGATCAACAAAACTGTCAAATGCAAATTTTTTGTAAAAATCATATAAAATACAAGTATTACCTCTCAAATGGATACATCCATCTAAAATGGATTGGTCCACCAAGACGAGCTTCCCTTCCTAGATGTACCGTCAAATGCACTATGATATCAAAGAAACTTGGAGAAAAAAATCTTTCAAACATGCAGAGAGTTTCAACAATCTCAGCATCCATAACCAAAATCTGCTCTCGGTCAATAACTCGCTGACACAAGTGGTTGAAGAATGCACATAAGCGAACAATTGCTACCCTAGGACCTTTAGGTAGTAAACCTCTAAGTGCTATTGGAAGAAGTTGCTGCATTAACACGTGATAATCGTGTGATTTCAAACCTGTGACCTTACAGTCATCTAATGATACGCCTCTGGATATGTTAGAACAATACCCATCAGGTCCCTTAAAGTCAAATAGACGCCTACAGAAGATTTTCTTCTCTGCCTTAGACAAATTCCAAGGTGCTGCGGGAAGGTATGTTCTTTTTCCTTGGGTGTTAGGGTGCAAATCTTTCCTAATACCAAGATCTTCCAGATCTTTACGAGCTTGAAGGCCATCCTTCGATTTCCCACAATGCAACAATGTAGATACAATACTTGCAGCAATATTTCTCTCCATATGCATTACATCTAAGTTATGCCTAACCGGTAGTTCCTAACCAACACATATACAATAAATAAAATAAAGTTAAACAACGCTTAATTGATGGAATCTGAAAAAAAAAACTAAAAGAAACAAATGACAGAATAACATACCTCCCAATAAGGTAGCTTGAAAAAGATGGACCTTTTCTTCCATCTTGATAACTCTTCTTCATCTACGTTTTCTTCTTCCTCTTCTTCCTCCTCTGATTCGCTGGATAAATCCTCACTATCAGAGCCTAACCCAGAATAATCTGTCCTTTTTCTCTTACTTGCAGATTGTTTAAAATTTCCAAAGTCATTTTTGAAATTTTTCAGGTTTTGAGAAATTTCACGACCAGATAGAATTCTTCCCTTTCTCCCTTGTTCTGCTTTTCCATCAAACCAAGATTTCTTTCCCCTATAACTATGCGTTGGTGGCAGACCCTTTCTATGACACATGTAGACATGTTTTCTGCTGAACTTCAACCACATACTATCTGTATTTTTCCCACAGATAGGACAACCTATTTTACCCTTTACTTTGCAGCCTGCAAGATTCCCATACGCAGGAAAATCACTAATCGTCCAAAGCAGCATTGCCTTAAGAGTAAAAGTCGATTTACTAAAGGCGTCATATGCTAACTCTCCATTGTTCCACAGATGGTTGAGATCTTCTATGAGGGGTTCTACGTACACATCAATACTATTACCCGACCGTTGTGGACCAGGAATCAACAATGTTAGCATGATGTTCTCCTTCTTCATGCATAAATCAGGTGGCAGATTATAGTTTACTAGCAAAACAGGCCAGCAACTATACCTTATATTCTTCATGTTGAATGGATTAAAACCATCTGTGGAGAGGCCAAGCCTCACGTTCCTTTCTTCAGCTGCAAAGGAAGGGTATTTGTCATTCATCTGATCCCATGTGACCGAATCCACAGGGTGCCGAAGTTTTCCATCGCTACTTTTGTTACAAAAATGCCACCTTAAATTCTTAGCCATTTTCTCAGACCTAAACATTCTTTTCAGCCGTAGGACTATTGGAAAGTACCGTAATACTTTCTGTGGTACACCTTTCTTTACTTGACCAGTGTGCATGTTAGTCTTCCATCTTGAAGCCTTGTATTTTGGACAATTATCGAGCTTCTTGTACTTCTTTCTGAATAGGCAGCAGTCGTTGACACATGCATGAATCTTCTCATATCCCATATCAAATGATTTCAGAAATTTCTTCACCTCGTACAGTGATGTGTGCAACACATTATCCTCTGGCAACATATCCGACAATGTCTCTAACAGATCATTGAAGCTCTTGTCAGACCAGTCATTCTGCGTCTTAAGTCTGAAAAGTGATACAATAGCCGAAAGCTTGCTATGGTTTACACAACTTGGATATAATGGTGTTTCAGCATCTGCAATCTTTGCAAGAAACTCATCTTCTTTCTTGTCCTCACCCTCTGCAATTTCACCCAATTGACCCTTACTAGCTAACTCTTCATCCAAAAAATCAGCAGCTTGATATAAACCAAGAATCTCATCATTCCAATGACTTAATTTACTTTCACCTTCAACGCCTGAGTTCAGTTCTCCATGATGGTACCAATCAGACCGCATCTTATAAGCCTCATCCATTCCCCTAGTAACAAGATGATCAACTACAACTCTACCTGAGTGTCGATCTATATTACGACAGTCAATACAAGGGCATACAATCATATCAGCGTCTCCCAAAGCCGCAGCCACAGCTCGCACAAAATTTGTAGCACCTCTCTCATAACCAGGATCAGCTCTTCATTGCAGAATTTAAGTTAAAAAAAGAAGAAGAAATAAAGTCTCCAAACCCCTACTGAAACCTAACCTATATAATTAAATTTTTACCTGCAAAGATGCACCCATGCCTTGTCCACCATTATATGATATAACTTTAATCTAAATCTTTAGTACCATAAGCGCCATATCAGATATAATGATAGAGTATTCCACAACACAAAATTATTCAATATTCAGACCATTTAACAAATAACTCAACCGCTTATAATTACTCAAGCAAAAAAAATTCAAACTCAGTCCAGATCTGTTTAATATATCAAACATATCTCACCATGTTTAAAACCAATAAAACTAAAAGCACGAAACCTAATAAACAACAACAACAACAATATACAAAAATTCAAGACATCAATTAACAGCCTAAGTAATGTAGAAAGATGGTACTAACCTGTCGTGGGATAAGAGCCAAAGAAAAGCTTCAAATTCCTATAATTGCACTTAGCAGTACTTGCAAAAGAAAATTACATAATGAGTCTAAGGTTATGCAAACGTGAAGAACAAATGAAGCTAGAATCCAAAATACAGAACAGATGCATCGCAAGTTTCATATAACAGATTAAGCTATACTCAAAAAATCTGAATTTCCTAAACCAAACAAGTTCATCTCTAATCAGACAGTAACATAAGTATTGGTGTATCCAATTGTTTGAATTTAACAACACAACAAAATGAATATGCATCGCAAGTATCAGACAACAGATTGTTCATTCTATTTATCTATGGCTACAGCTAAATCAATTCCCAAAAACTTTAATGTCAAAATAGAACATTCTTCGCAAATAACATACGCATGCAAAAAAGAAGAAAACTAATTTCGAATCAATACTAAAATAGAGAACTATGAAATTGAAACAAAAATCAAATGCATGAAAGCTATGAAATCGAGAACTATGAAATTGAAAGCTATGAAATCGAAACAAAACTATGAAATCGAAACAAAATCAAATGCATGATACAAAACTCTACAATTGAAACTTATAAACCTACAAAACCTAAACAATTGTTATTTAGATTCACGAAAGCTCGAAGGAAGGAAGAAAAACATGCCTTCGACAGGGATGGGCGAAATTAGGGCCGACGACAGTGTCAGTGGTCTCGGCGACCTTCACGGCGGCATCGGTTACTCTAATTGACGGTGTCGGCGACTCTAATCGGCGGTGTTAGCGACCTTCACGGCGAATTCGTCCAGTGTGGTGAGTTTTAGGGTTTTTCAAAAAAGAGGGAAACTGAAAGAGGAAATAAAAGAAACCTGAAATAAAAGAGGAAAAGTGTTTTTTGGTTAAGTGTTTGGCGGTATAAGTGTTTTTAGGTTCCCGCTTAATGAAACTCTATCTTAGCGTTTATCAAATGCTATTATAAAGTAACCAAAATATCAAACTTATTTTTTATAGCAGTTCAGCAAAACGTGCTATTACGTTATGCTATCAATGTGCATTTTTTTTGTAGTAAAATTACGATATCAGGACTATCAAACATAATAGAAGGATCTGGTAAAGCAATTATATTGCTCCCAAATAAAACAAGACTAATAATAAAATATGCACTATTCTCTCCTAAATCAAATAGGAACCTCATAAGTTTCAAGGACATTCGTTTAAACGGATATCACTTAGAAACAAATGAAATAAATGAGGCAGAATATATGTATGTTACTCGTCTAAAAGATGGTTCAAAAACTATCTTAGAACGATTCAAGGGACTCCCGTCGGGTCTCTATCATACTCATATTCAATCAACAGAAGCTAACATGATTGTGCACCAGAAGTGTCATTCATCGCCAAAATTTAAACTTTGGCATAATAGACTGGGTCACCCAGGATCAGCTATGATGAAACAAATCATGAGCCAATTCAGTGGACACAACCTGCAGAACCTGAAGATTCTTCAGAAGTATGATTACTCGTGTCTACCTTGTTTTCAAGGCAAACTTATAACGAGACCATCCCTTTTGAAAGTGGGACTAGAGTCTCCTAGCTTCTTAGAGAGAATTCATGGAGACATTTGCGGACCTATTCACCCCGCAAGTGGTCCATTTAGGTACTTTATGGTACTTATAGATGCATCTACTAAATGGTCTTATGTGTGCCTTTTGTCCACCCGCAACTTAGCTTTTTCTAAGCTATTGGCACAAATAATTAAGTTGCGGGCTCATTTCTCCGATAACCATATCAAAAAATTAAGACTTGATAATGCGGGTAAATTTACTTCACAGATTTTTCAAGACTATTGCCAAGCAACTGGCATCGAAGTTGAACATCCTGTAGCCATGTTCACACCCAGAACGGGTTAGCAGAATCTCTTATTAAGAGATTACAATGGATTGCTTGTCCATTGTTGATGCAGTCACAGTTGACTGTGGAAGCTTGGGGTCATGCTATATTGCATGCCGCATCACTTATTAGAATACGGCCTTCTGGGGGTCATATTCTATCTCCGATGCAGCTCGCTTATGGTTCACCTCCAAATATCTCACATTTGAGAGTTTTTGGTTGTGCTGTTTACGTCCCTATTGCCCCCTCACAAAGGACCAAAATGGGTCCACAACGTCGATTAGGTATCTATGTTGGGTTTGACTCACCCTCTATAATTAGATACATAGAACCCCTGACGGGTGACGTATTTAAGGCACGTCTTGATGACTGTGAGTTTGATGAAGGATTATTTCCTAAACTGGGCACACAGTCTAAGAAGCCAGAAGCTTCTAAGATAATTTCTTGGGACACAAAAACTTTGTCTCATTTTGATCCGCGTACAAGTCAATGTGAAGATGAGATCCTGAAGATATTACATCTTCAGAACACTGTACATCTACTTCCGGATACATTTACTGACAACCAGAAGATTGTCAGATCACACGTCCCTGCTGCTAACACGCCAGCTAGGATTGACATCCCCAAAGATGGATGCAATCCGCCGGCAACAGAAATGGCAATACCTCAATTAAAAAGAGGACGCCCACCAGGTTCGAGAGACAAAGTCCCTCATAAAAGAAAAAATCCTGGAGAAATTAAGAAGATCCCAACATAGGATTCTGAGCTCAGATCAGCTACCTCTCCCCTCCTAGTTTCCCCTGAAGAGGAACAAACAGAAGAAATATCATTAAATTATGTACGTACTGGAGAGGTACTGAACAAAAAAAGCACAGTCGTCGACGACGATTTTACGTTCAATATTGCCGTTCACGTCACTGAAAATGACGATGACATCGATCCACGGTCTCTAGCGAAATGTAAACGCAGTGACGATTGGCCAAAGTGGAACGAGGCAATAGGAGTAGAGCTGGACTCACTCTTGAAACGCGAAGTCTTTGGACCAGTAGTCCAAACACCTGAAGGTGTAAAACCTGTGGAATATAAATGGATCTTCACAAGAAAAATAAATGAACACAACATAGTTGTGCGCTACAAAAGCACGCCTTGTAGCACAAGGTTTCTCCCAGAAACCGGGAATAGATTATGAAGAAACATATTCTCCGGTCATGGATGGGAATACCTTCAGATTCCTGATCAGCCTCTCTTCTCTGAAAAGCCTAGAAATGCAGCTCATGGACGTTGTGACTGCATATCTTTATGGCAATATAGATAAAGATATCTATTTGAAACTCCCTGAAGGATATAAAATTTCACCAGAGAAAACAGATAGACCTCGGGACACCTATTCTGTAAGGTTACAAAGATCATTGTACGGTCTTAAACAATCAGGAAAAATGGGGTATAACAGACTAAGTGAGTTTCTTGCTACGCAAGGATTTACTAATGATAAAGTCTGCCCGTGTATCTTTATAAAAAGATCGGAAACATGATTTGTTATAGTCGCCGTTTATGTCGACGACTTAAATATCATTGGATTTCCTGCAGAGATCACTGAGATATCTGAAAGCCTTAAGACAACTTTTGAAATAAAAGACCTAGGCAAAACAAAGTATTGTCTTGGCTTACAGATCGAACACCTAAAGGGTGGTATCCTGTTACACCAATCTACATATACACGAAGATTACTTAAACAATTCCACATGGATAAATGCCATCCCCTTAGTACACCAATGGTCGTTCGATCATTGGACGTAAAGAAGGACCCTTTCCGTCCACTGGAAGAGGGGGAGGAATCATTAGGTCCTGAAGTACCTTACCTAAGTGCCATTGGGGCACTACTCTATCTGGCTAACTGTACGCATCCTGATATAGCGTTTTTAGTTAACTTATTAGCCAGATACAGTGCAGCGCCCACAAAGCGCCACTGGAATGGAGTGAAGCATCTTCTGCGCTACCTCCAAGGGTCTATAGACCTAGGACTATATTACCCGAATAGTGGGTCTTCCACTTTACTTGGTTATTCAGATGCAGGTTATAGATCAGATCTCCACACAGAGAAATCACAAACTGGATTTGTGTTTACTTTCGGTGGTACAGCTATCTCCTGGAGGTCCGTCAAACAGACCAGTGTGGCTATCTCATCCAACCATTCTGAACTCCTGGCAATCCATGAAACAAGTAAGGAATGTGTTTGGCTTCGCTCCGTCATTCAGCACATTTTGGCATCTACTGGCCTGAAGACTAGTGAACTTGAGCCTACTACCCTTTTTGAAGATAATGCAGCATGCGTAGCTCAACTTCAGAAAGGATACATGAAGAGTGACAAGACGAAGCACATATCCCCCAAATTCTTCTGGACGCACGACCTTCAAGAGAAGGGACAAGTCAAAGTACAACAAATTCAATCTTGTAATAACTTAGCAGATTTGTTTACCAAAATACTGCGACGATGTACTTTTGTAAAGCTTGTAAGAGGAATAGGGATGAGGCAACTAAATGACCTGCAAGCCTGAAGCTTGTATAGATCATGGGGAGTAAAACTATAGGATTGTACTCTTTTTTCTTAGGACTGATGGTTTTTTCTACTGGGTTTTCCACAGCCAAGGTTTTAACGAGGCAAACCAAGTTTACTCTGGATCCAGCAGTATCCACCCCATTAGCTTATTGAACCCTGAAGTATTTCATAAGTGGATCCAAGGAAATGGATGAATAAGGGGGAGTGTTGTGTAAACCTTATTATTCACCATTAAGTCATGAGTTACACATGACCCTTGGGATCATGTAACTCATGACCCTTGGGTTGCCCCTTATCCCTATATATATGGCCCTTGCCATATGATGAATTAGAGGAATAAAATACTATTCTACGATATATCGTCTCCCTTCAAACATGCATTTATATTTTGGATGTGAATAGTTAAAAATAGACATGTGACGGTCACGTGTCTTCTTTTTAGAATTATTTTTTTCATGATCAGTCAATACGTCGGCTATAATTGATTGTAGAGCCATCGTTTTGTATTCCACAAAAGCTAATTTTTTATATAGAATTTCTTCGAATGCCAACATTTTTAGTCGAAAAACAAAAATATGACAAAAAAATATAAATTATAAGGCACATGGCCATCACATGTCCATTTTTAGATTTCCATCCAAAAAATACCAACGAAGTATAGCTCAGACACTCTTTAGACCAAAATGCAAAACTTATTTACCAAATTAAGCACACACAAAAAAATCGAGCACCAAAACGGCAACGACTACATTCTTCAGGCACCATTCGAATAATTAACTTTTTTTAAAAGGAGCAATCCAAGTCAAGGTGTAATGTGGGTTAGGTATGCGCCGACCGGTTGAGCGGGTTCGAGCTGGGCCATGCCAACTTGATCAAGAACACCTGTTCGAATCAGGCTCCACCGCAAACCAACTAAATAAATCCATTTCGGTTCAAAACCTAGGTAGAACTGCTCTGAAGTGGATCCAGTTCGGTCCAACATTGGAACTGGGCCGATCGAATTTTTTAAAAGAAAAAAAATGGCCTTTGGTTTTTTGTGTATGACAAAAAAGAACCTAGGTCCTTGGCCCAATGACATTGGGCCTTATTATTATTTAAGATACTAATAATAATAAAAAAATTAGTACAAAAGAAGAAGAAAGAAAAAAAAATGAAATAAAAGAGAATAAATAGAACAAGTCATTTAAAATTTTGATTAAGAAATTTTACAAAATATAATTTAGTTTACAAAACTTTGCAAGGTACAAAGTTTATCTTCAATTCGATCTTCAATTTTCGGTCTTCAAATTCAAAAAAAATCATGTCTATTTGATTTTTTCTATAACGGTCTTCATATCTTCAAATACAATACAATGTTGTTCCATATATTATGCCATTTATAACATAAAATTGCATCCTTAAATGAGAAGCTCCATCTCGTTCAACAAATTCTTCGACGCCTCAAAACCGACCAAGCTACTCTTTGACGCCTCAAAACCAATTGTTGTAAAATTATATTAAAAAAATTATACATACTTTTGTTGTATTTTAAAATTGGGTCCAAAGTTGACTTAATTGTTAAGTTACCAAAATTGGACTTCAAATACATACACAGAAGTATTATTTTCAAAATATAAAAAAATTTAAGGGTAAAGTACAAAAAAAACCCTCGTTAAATTTTTGCTTTTTGCACTAAAAGACCACATGCTCTTAACATTCCTAAAAGTATGAAATATGCTCATTTTGTTTCCTTTTCATTAACTGGTGTTAAGTGGGGTATGTAATGACCATTTTATGCCTCTCTCACTCTCCCCCCTCTCTCTCTCTCTCCGGTGGTGCAGGGAGGAGGAGGAGGAGGGGGTGGGGAGGAGACGCGAGAAGGAGGAGGGCTAGCCGACGGGGAGGAAGAAGGGGCGGGGAGGAGGAGGCCGACGGGGAGAATGAGGGAGGGAGGCGGGGAGGAGGTTGGTTGGCCTGGGGAGGAGGAGGAGGCTGGCGGGGAGGAGAGGGGCTAGCCTGCGGTGAGGAAGAGGAGGCGGTGAGGAAGAGGCCGACGGGGAGGAGGAGGAGGGGGCTAATCGGTGTCACGACCCGCACCCAAGGTAGGGGCATAAGTACGTGGTTACGTCCAGCCTACGCCGCAGAATCGACGGTAGAACGCTGTATAGGTCGTCTATAAATACTACAACTAGATAAAATATAAGGGTACATGTCATCTCCGTACGGAGGAATATAATAAGGCATAACTCAATCACAAGATAAAACTAAGATAGATAGCACGGAATGGAAATATGATAGAAGTGAAAACAGGAAATGAGTTCAGGATCCAACGCAGCTCAGAGATATAAACAACATCATAGAGTCACAAAATATAATATAAAATACTACAATCTGAAAACACTAGCTGGATTACAGTCCAGGCAAACCTAACTAAGCTATACTAGTCCAGGTGTACAAAGTCTAGTAGCTCAACTGTCAGGTCACAGTCCTGGCCTAAGTCTCTATCTACCCCGGCCCCATAGTAGGTCGGGCAGTCTGCCTCGGAATCATCTATAATATATCAACGGTATCTTGTCAGGAAAATGAGCAAGTGCAAAATACTAACAGCAGTTCCATATGAATTGACAAATTCTATAAGAGACAATTATAATGAAATACAAGACAAATATCAAAGCAGGAAATATAACTGGGTATGTGAAACAGGATATCATGTCATGGTATACATACAGGAATATAGAATAGAACAGGGACATATGATGCAATAAAGTAAATATAAAATATGCCATAAATTATTAGTGTATTATGTGATCGGCTTAGGTCTAGATCAGGCTGTTCCATCTGGCCGGCTATGAACATGTGTACAAAAGAGCAAGATCAGGCTGGCCACCATGGAAAGCTATGAACAAGTAGGGTCAGGCTTTACCCGTCGTGAGGCGAGGGTATAGCTATGAACAAGTAACAGGTACGAGTGTGAAGAACAAGTAGAGATTTGATCACACAACCACTAATAACTCTCCATTCCTGAATAGTATAATGGATCCGGACATGACACGTCATGACACGAGACTCAAAAGCAGGAGGCCAGCCCACTCCCAAGTCAATGTCTATACAAGTACATGTAATAAGTCGAGCAATGTACCAATATACCAAGTAATCCATGAATAACATCTTATGACCGGATCCGACATATACTAGTCCGTGAAATCATCGTGTCAGGAATCAAGTAAGATACTACAACTGAATCGGATATAACAGATATCAAAACAATAAAAACTATCAGTGAATGTACTGCCTGTGGTCCTGAGCTGATAAGGTGAACAGATGCTCAGTGAAGTCACAGACCTAAAGATGAGATACTATAAGTCAAAACAGGGTTTAATAATGAAATGAAAGCTAATCAAGTCATGATATGCAAGTCTAAGCCAAACTAGGTCAAACTAGGTCATATTGAGCCAAACTAGGTCATACTAGGTCATACTGAGCCAAACTAGATCACACAGAGATACACTAGAACAAACAAGGTCACAGAAAGTCAATCCAAGTCAAACTAGGTCAATCTGGGTCAATCTGGGCCAATCTGGGTCAAGGATTGACTTACAGTTGACTTTTGGTCAACTGGTCAACTCTGGTCAACTCTAGGTCAACCCTAGGTCAACTAGGCAAATGTTGACTAACAGTTGACTTTTAGTCAATTGGTTAACTCTGGTTTGATTTTGGGTCAATTCTAGGTAAAGTGTTGACTCGTAGTTGACTTTGGTCAAAAAGTCAACTCTTGGTCAACGGGGGTCAAAACTAGACTAAACTACCCTTATCTAACCATTACCTACCAAGACAACCTATTTCTAACCCCATCTTAACAATCAAAATCCCATCTTAGACTTTATCCCAAAATCCTATTTTACCCTTTATAAGGTATTCCCAATACCTTGCCTCAATACAAAGGAAATCCCTCCTAATCTTGGTAGACTGACCTTGGCTTATTAGGGTAGCTAGACACTAACCTATCTAGACATTACCAACCAAGAAATCTAGGTATCTAACCCATCCAGTCCATCTTATTTCCATGTTGGTCACTCTCAACATACCTTAAGGTAAATCTTGGTATCTTGAGATACCAAGATACCAACACCACCACTAATCGTAAACCACTACCACCACTCACAAACATCATCTATCTAACCTCCATCTAACTTAGAATGATACTTCTAAAATAACTCTCAAAAACTAACTCAAACATCTACCACTTACCCTCAAAATAACATAACATGGCATACATCCTAACATTGACAACCTTATTTTCTACCACTATAAATACTACCCCACTAACCACCTAACACACTAAAAACACTTTCTAACTTAGGGGTTTCATAGTAGAATATTTGGTTGACAGGTGGGGGTCATCATTGGGGCTAAAAGGGGGCCAAAAAGGGGTACATTGGGGGCTACAAACACTACCAAAATTTGTCAATTTAGCGACGGCCATATCCGTCGCCCGTCCGACGGGAATTTGTATTAGCGACCGATCACTGACGGATCTTGGCCAAAAAAATCCGTCGGCAATCAGCTCGTCGCTAATAAAGGTCCGTCGCTACGTAGTCGTCAAGCGACGAAATAGCGACGGCATTTCGACTTCACAATACGAAGCATTGTCGACTACTTTCTGACGGACGTTCGTCCATTTCAAGTATTAAATACTGAACTGTGTAGACAATAGCGACGTAATGGTTCGTCGGTAAACAGTCGTAATAGCGTATCAGAGTGTATCGTTTCGTTGCTATTCCGTCGATAGCCGTCGATAACAAAGGACGGATTAGCGACAGCAAACTGACGGATTATCCGTCGACCAGGTTCTGGAAATGCTTGGCATTTCCAGAACCATGACGACGGATGAGTCGTCGCTATTCCGTCGATCACTATCGCTAACAAAGGATGGGTTAGCGACGGAATACTGACGGATTATCCGTCGACCATGTTCTGGAAATGCTTGGTATTTCTAGAACCATGGCGACGGAAAGGTCGTCGCTATTCCCTCGAACTATATACCTCCAGAACGTTGTCGACGGATATTCCGTCGACCACCCGTCGCTACCTGGAAACATTTTCAAATCTCCAATTAGCGACGGATTTGCCGTCGAACAGTAGTCGGAAACTGGAAATATCCGTCGCTGACCGGTCACTAGTCCGTCGCTAACTGAGATTTTTTCGAAAAAAAATTGCTGCGCTTTTCCTGTTCGCAAAAATATGCATAAACCAAACCAATATATAATGCACACTAATTATCCAACAATCACATAGACCAAAAATATAATGCACATCAATTATCCAAGAATCACATAGACCAAATATGCACATACGAATTTAATGCACACCAATTATCCAAGAATCATATAGACCAAACTAAATTAATATAAAATAGACATCAATTATCCTGAAGAGTAACCTAATATCCGTCGTTATAATCCGATCATAGCACAAATATTCCAAAATTCCCACAAATATTCTAAAATTCCCACAAATATTCTAAAATTTCCACAAATATTCTAAAACTCATAGAAAAATCGACTTTGGCCTCAGCAAAGACCGCAAGTCAGACGATGAATCCTCACAGCTAGGGATCATAGTTGTGTTGAGGCATGTACCATTCTATCAGCCACTTTGTATACGAAGGCTCAATCTGGTTGAGGTCTTCTGTATGGACAGGAGGGTCGGTCCCGATGCTACTACTCTCTGACGGTGGCACCTCCTTAAATTCAAGCTTGGGAGCAATCTCTTCCCTGATGGTCATCGGTTCTTCCTTGACCTCGACCTTCGGTAACACCTCCTCCTTAACAGTCATCGGCTCTTGTTTGACGACGGAGACTTCCTCCGTGTCGACCTCCAAGGGTTTCTTGCCTCGGCCCCTTCCTCGACTAGCAGCACCACCTCGGCGAGTCCTAGGAGCCATCTCTCTGACAACAAAAATTTTCATATACAGTAGAAACTCTATAAATTAATACTCGATTATTTAATAAACTCTCTAAGATAATATTTTTGGCCGGTCCCGACTCGGGGATAGGGTGCTAAATTAATAATTCGCTAAAATTATAAGATAATACATTTTTGATAATTTCTTCAGACCCCATATAAAATATAAATTAATAATTCCTTATATATAGCATATTACATGAATGATTTATGAAGGTTTCTTGAAAAATGACTCAAGAATTGAAGGTTTCTTGAAAATATTTTTAATGTCCATAAAGTGATACACTGAACACAAGAAGCATAATAAGGTAGGAGATTGAAGGTTTCTTTCAAATTGGGCCCTTCATTTGATATACACATGCATTGTATACAATAATTAAGTGGAAGCTTGAAAGGTGTTTGTAAACTACGTAAGTATTTTACTATAAATTAATAAAATATTAATTAATATATAAATTAATAATTATTAATTTATCGATTAATTAATAACTCTTTTAATTAATAAATTTTGGTGGTCCCAAGTGTATTATTTTATAGAGTTTCTACTGTAGGGTAAAGAAATTTACTCAAATTATAAAAGTTGTGACGTTAGTCTTTTGCATTCATCATCATTAGAGGGAGCAGCACTGGAAAAGTTGTGACGTTGGTAGCATGAGAGAGTAAAAATCTGTATAACAAGACTAACAGAATTACTATGTAATCATGTATCACCAATAACCGGATGTAACTGGAGTCGTTGGGCCTATCGTGCAGTAATTGGTGGATCCGCTGGTATAGGCCGGATGTACTTAGTATCTAGTGTATCAGATTAGTATCGGTCTATCGGTTTGGTATAGGACGTATCAGATTGGTATTGGCCTTAACAAATTGATATCGTCCTATATCCGATATGTACATGTATCGGCCTTATAGCTAGGATTCATATTGGCCTTATCGATTTGGTATCGGTCATATCCGATAGGTATCGGCCGTGTTGGATTAGTATAGACCATTTCGGATTAGTATCGTGGAAGGTTTAGTAACAACTGTACTTGGATTTCTCTCTTCTCGAGCTAGAATACCATTGCAAGAGAGTCACCAGATCGTGATTGGCCGGTTATAGTAACATATATGCTTCCTTTTCCATTAGAAAAAGCGAAATTGAAAAGGAAGTATGTATGTTCTGTAACTGGCCAGCTACGCTTTCGTGACTCTCTTGCAATGGTAATCTAGCTCTAGAAGAGAGAAATCCAAGTACACTTGTTACTAAACCTTCCACGATACTAATCCGAAATGGTATATACTAATCCAACACGGCCGATACCTATCGGATATGACCGATACCAAATCGATAAGGCCAATATGAATCCTAGCTATACGGCCGATACATGTACATATCGGATAGGACGATACCAATTCGCTAAGACCAATACCAACCGATACGGCCCATACCAAAACGATAGATCGATACTAATCCGATACGGTCAATACTTATAAGTACCTACGGTCCAGGAGGTTTATCCGCTAGTACATCCATGTACGATCAACGAAGTAACGATCCATTTTAATTTGGATATGAAAATCTGTATCGTAAGACAAACTAAACATAATCAATTCTATTTCACATGCTTAATTGCCAAGTATGGGAACGAATGGCTCAGAACACAACCCAAAATTCATTCTAGCATACATTAGTGTGAATCATCTATGTTCTGTACATATGGTGTAGTATATGTTCTTATCGTATCTAGTATCTAAAAAATGTAACAGAATCAAGATGAACTCACATAATGTAATACTAAGACATCATCTACTACTATATAAGATATAGTGATAGGTTGTCATATCATCATTGCCGAGGGATGAGGGTCGGAGGATAAATACTGCTCGAGTGAGCCAAAGGCATGCATCCACTTCCCTCCCTCCATTCACCCTCTCCCTCTCTCACGCTATCAACGTCACAACTTTTCCACCTCAAGTTCTGATCAAGCATCTTCCTTCTCCTCTCCTCCACCATGGCTCTGGACCCATCTGCTCCTTCCTACTTCCCTTCTTCTTATTTGACTCTCTCAGCCACATATGATATCCACCTCAAGTGTAGAGTCGGAGGAGAAGAAGTGGACAGAAAGAGGAGGGGAAAGCAGCACAGCCGGCGGCATGACCCGGAGGAAGTACAGAGGTTTTCTTCAACATCCGTAGGAGAACTATAAGGATATATCTTTTCACAACATATCACTTTGTCAAAGACCCTTAATGTGACAACCATGTTACCGCGGTGTCGGAAGACTAACATGTCATATTTTTCTAAGTCGTGTGTTTTGACATAATCCTCCAAACTCTTTCCTGCTATGTAGTAATGCAAGATTACTATATAGAAGGAAAGAGTTGGAAGGATTATGTCAAAACACACGGCTTAAATTTTTTTGACATGTTAGTCTTCCGACACCGCGGTAACATGATATTCACATTAAGGGTCTTTGACAAGGTGACATATTGTGAAAAGATATATCCTTATAGTTCTCCTACGGATGTTGAAGAAAACATCTGTACTTCCTCCGGGTCATGTCGCTGGCTGTGCTGCTTTCCCCTCCTCTTCCTGCCCACTTCTTCTCTCCCGACTCTACACTTGAGGTGGATATCATATGTGGCTGAGAGAGTCAAATAAGAAGAAGGGAAGTAGGGAGGAGCAGATGGGTCCAGAGCCATGGTGGAGGAGAGGAGAAGGAAGATGCTTGATCAGAACGGATGGCTCAGAACACAACCCAAAATTTATTCTAGCATACATTAGTGTGAATCATCTATGTTCTGAACATATGGTGTAGTATATGTTCTTATCGTATCTAGTATCTGAAGGATATAACAGAATCAAGATGAACTCACATAATGTAATACTAAAACATCATCTACTACTATATAAGATATAGTGATAGGTTGTCGTATCATCATTGCCAAGGGATGAGGGTCGAAGGACAGTCAACTTTATCTACGGCTACATAGTTTCTGCCTCGCCAGTCGAATGGCTGCAGGGACTAAGTCCTGATCACCATGTCGTACCGTAGATTAATGCAAATGGAGCTGAAAATATCCGTCGCTAACCGGTCACTAGTCCGTCGCTAACTGAGATTTTTTTGAAAAAAAAATACAGTACTTTCCCTGTTCACAAAAATATGCATAAACCAAACCAATATATAATGCACACCAATTATCCAACAATCACATAGACCAAATATATAATGTACACCAATTATCCAAGAATCACATAGACCAAATATGCACATACGAATTTAATGCACACCAATTATCCAAGAATCATATAGACCAAACCAAATTAACATAAAATAAACATCAATTATCCTAAAGAGTAATCTAATATCCGTCGTTATAATTCGATTTATCTTCAAGTGTGAGAACGGATGGCTCAGAGCATAACCCAAAATTCATTCTAGCATACATTAGTGTGAATCATCTATGTTCTGTACATATGGTGTAGTATATGTTCTTATCGTATCTAGTATCTGAAGAATGTAACAGAATCAAGATGAACTCACATAATGTAATACTAAGACATCATCTACTACTATATAAGATAGAGTGATAGGTTGTCGTATCATCATTGCCGAGGAATGAGGGTCGGAGGACAATCAACTTTATCTACGACTACATAGTTTTTGCCTCGCCAGTCGAATGGCTGCAGGGACTATGTCCTGATCACCATGTCGTACCGTAGATTAATGCAAATGGAGCTGGAGTCAAAATACAGAAACCAAAATACAAAATACAGAATCCAATCCCTGGGTTCGCCGAAAATACAAAACATAGTTCTAATTCATATGTATTTTAAGTGTGAGAACGGATGGCTCAGAACACAACCCAACCGGAGAGGATACTCTGAGAGATCCATCTGAGTAGGATGTATACTCTGAGAGATCACCTTTACAAGAATGATATCAGTAGTGGAATTGAGTGTTGGAGAAGATATTATCAGAGTATACGTCCTACTCAGATGGGTCTCTCACCGTTACTATTTTTTTCTGACAGCATGGTGGATGTGCTCCGTCAACGGATTCTTGCTCCGAGCCAAAACTTTGCCCCGGAGCTCAAGTGGACATCCTTCGTGTAAAGCTCGAGTGAGAGGTTCCAGACAGCATGGTGGTCTCCTTTGTCAAAGTATCCGTGCTCGTCCCACAACCAATGTGGTATGAGCACGGATACTTTGACAAAGGAGACCACCATGCTGTCAGGAACCTCTCACTCGAGCTCTACACGAAGGATGTCCACTTGAGCTCCGGGGCAAAGTTTTGGCTCGGAGCAAGAATCTGTTGAGGGAGCACATCCACCATGCTGTCAGAAAAAAATATTAACGATGAGAGACCCATCTGAGTAGGACGTATACTCTGATAATATCTCCTCCAACATTCAATCCCACTATTGATATCATTCTTTTAAAGGTGATCTCTCAGAGTATACGTCCTACTCAGATGGATCTCTCAGAGTATCCTCTCTGGTTAGTTCTCGTATCATCATTGCCGAAGGATGAGGGTCGTAGGATGTAATGACCCGCTCCGCCCTAGCGGAACGCCGATTCAAACGGCAAGTGTAACGACTCAAACGAGCCGTCAATTCGACGAGTTGCGTCGACCCGATGAAGTATCGATGCGAATTGATGCAAGACTTGCAATGGCTCGTCAAAGATGAATCCAGACTTAGACTGTCAAAGGCGCGCTCGGAGTATCGCTCGGCCGATGCAAACATCGCTAAGGTGGGTGGCTCCGATGAACCCGTCTTTGCTTAGCCTAGACACATAACAATACGGACACTATCACGAGAATCGCTAGGCGATAATACTGTACATGCTAATAAATGACTCAACGCACCTTGCTAAGGGAATAATCCCATCTTGTATGCTTGTATAGAATATGGAAAAGAATATAGAAAATGTGAGAACTCTCGCACCGCGCTCCACGCTTGTGCTAAGGTACAAGCTTACAGTTATGTTCCTTATGCGTTCAACAATGAAACAATGAATGGGTTACAACAATGAAATGGGAAGACTATCAACATAGTCGTTCCGAGTAGACTATAGCAACATTGAAAGATTATAGGACCAATGGGTCGCCAAGGCGACTCCCGCACGGGGAGTTACATAATGTGTGAATGAATGAACCAACGAATGAAAGAATGAAAACGTGAATGAATCAATGAACGAACAAACAAGTGAAAGAAAGAAAGAAAAGAAGGAATGCATAAAAGATAAGAAGGAAAGGAATGGTTAGCGACAGGTGTGACGGACACGTGCAACGGGGCTCGCTACCCGCGCTGCACAGACGCCAACCTGGTCGATAACGCATTGTGGCTAAGGGTTAGCCTATGACAAGTTAATACGAAATGGTCGTGGACAAACGGCACGGGAGAGGGGTGGCGATGCCGTGACCGTAAAGAAAAAGGGATTCCGCGGCATGATCAAAGGGGGGATATGCCGGCCTAGACAGAATCAAAATGAGGCTTACGGGCTGCCTGGGTGCGGACTTGGCCATCCAGGGGACGTAAGTGCTGCAGTATTTCAAGAGACTAGCGGGGTGTGTGCCAGTCCGCACCCTACGCTAAGTTGAGAAATACAACGGCTTGGATGTCCAAAATGGCTTGTGATGCCAGCGACCGGTGCATATAGAGTTAAGTGGGCTTTGTTGGTAGCAATCCACGTGCAAGTCCTTGCATTGAAATCAAAGTAGTCTAAGTTAACTAAATGAAGTGCCTTCTGAACAGGCTTGAATATGACACACCAAATGATCGAGAGTACTTCGGCAAAGGAAATACGCCTACGACGCGTTAGAATCTAAGGCAGGAATACGCCATTGGCATTGAATGTTTACGTAAATCATGTAGAGTTAAGAATATATGAATTGTTGACTAACTTGGCTTACATTGAACAGGAAAGGCCGGACGGTAAGTATGGGTAAGTCATGCATGTATTTCCATGCGACACTTGAAATTAGCAACACGAGATAGGTTATGAAATATGCATGAAACTGATCCTGAGGCAAGATTAGAAAGACAATGAATGATAGACGGTATACGAAAGTAAATGGAATGTATTTGGTAATGATAGCATTGTGGGCGAGCTAGCCTCCCCACCAGTGCATAACAATGTACTGATAACCCCACAGTCTGCTTGCAGGATGCAGGAGACGCCGGCGGGTGCGGAGCTTCCATCGAACGTGCTAAGGCGCGGAGCTATCTCTGGAGCCTTGGAGCATTGCAAGGAGCTGAAGCACCATATACAGGACATAATGTATCGGAACATCGCCACGAATCATTCCATGTTGTAAGCCGCTTGGCACGCTTTTTTATGTTTCAGAGAGAGAGAGAGCTTGATAGACTTGTAACCTCGGCCTAGCGCCGCTTGTAAACTTCTTGAAAATCAATAAAGAGTTGGAATTCGCTTCAATTTATGTTCATTTACTTTTCGCTGCAAATGGGGACACTCTGTGCGACTCTGTGGCCTAGCAAATCGGCCGTTTTTGGACTTGGCCTTGCACGGGCGCAACCTAGGCCCGTGCGGCATCACGCCTTAGCGAGGACGATCGCTCCTACGGGAGTGGGGCGTGACAGATTGGTATCAGAGTACGGCTTCACGTCCTTGGACTTTATTTCGATTTTCTCAGTTTTGAAAGCTCATCGTTGGAAAAAAGAAGTATACGTTCTCTCTCATTGTGTCTTGGGATGTTCCATACAATAAGTCTAATATTTTCAAAAGCTCGTACAAGTACTCGGTTGAACGGGATCGATAGGCGAAGGCTTTTGTGCCGAACGATGTTAAACACGACTCGATAGAAAACACATGCTAAGTTAGCAAGTCGCGTGCATGCCCAAATAGTCCTACGTCGACATTAGCAAGGGAGCATACAAACTTGAATATAGCCCACACGGGATGGTTATGCGGCACAACTTAGTCCGCGTGTCGCGCACCTCAACTTCTGGTGCAATCGAGTTGCGAGCGATATCAAGTACCGCTCGGTTGGGAACGAAGCTACACTTAGAGTGTATATCAATAGGAACGCTATCGAGTTCACGCTTAGGCATGCACGAAAGATTGATTTAGATTTTGAGGAACGGGCGAACGCACGATTGAACATATCGAGTGGGAATCGAATGGTCTCTTGATGAATTATAGAATGGCTTGAACCCGAGTGGTGTATGTGATAGCTTCGAAGAAGGATAAGAGTGAGTGTCGACGACTAGTCGAGTGGCTCGAACCCTGAGTGGTGTATGGACGTTATAGAAATTGTTCGAGCGAGACTACAAGATATACGGATAGAACGGGTATGTCGGCGAGGCGATGCGATCGCGCAAAGCCTTAGAACGCGTCACGCTCAGTTGATCTTGACTTCGAATGTCCCGAACGAGATGTCGTTCGGACAACTTGTGAATGGGCAACGCATGTTAGAAAATAATTCAGAACGATGAATGAAAGTGAATAGTCTTGATCGAGGAAACTTAGAGGATCGCGAGTACGATTTGGGATTGATTCAAATGAAATGTGACTTGAGTTTTGAACAACGATCTTGAAACGAGCTTGAGGAATAGCGATCGAACTTGATCTTGAATATCGAGGAAATTATAGAATATCTAACTCGGACAATAGCATCAGTCGCACGACTCGAAATTGGTTGCAAAGGAAGATCGTCAGGTTACGCATATCGTCGATGGTATTGAGGCGTATCAAAGATCGATATGCGATAACTCGAGGGGACTCTGACTCGGCGAATGACGGTCGTGCAAATGTCATTGTTCCGTTGGATGCTATACTTGGGATGTTAAAAATGTGTCGAGGAAAAGATAGACTTGGCTCGAGGATTTTCTAGTTGAACGCATGACGGTTAGACTATCAAATTGATTTGGCTTGGATGAAAATGTGAATGCTTGGATTTGCTTCGTTGACAACCACAACATTGACGTTCTTGTCTTATACGAGCGCAACTCCAGCCTCGCACATGCGTCGCGTCGGATTATGACGATCACTCCGCGTGAGCGCTGATATGGTGATTCATACAGCGGGAGTGATTGAACTTGGATGGTGTGGCAATCTGATTGCTTCGACTTGTGGTTTGACGCGAAGGTGGACTCGAGAATGAATTTATGTGCTTGAAAGATTGAACTTGAGGATTGAGTAGGTCCAATCCGCGTATCGAGAATGGGTTAGTCTAAAACTCAAACAAGAGTTACGCCCCGATGAGAATGATTATTCCGCGGGAGCGTTGTATGGTGATTCATGAACCGCCGTGGATAATCGGACTCGCGTGAGATTGGGGCGCAATGTATTGTCGAGCTGGATGACCTCGTGATCGAATACATGAATTGGTTAGAACTGGTGATTGAACGGAATTGAATATGTGCAACGTAAGTCTCGATGCGAATTAGGTGATTATGCTCGATGTTTAGAAATTTGAGTGAAACGAACTTGGGTAGAAACTCCCGTACAAGCGAGCAAATGGTTTAACCATAGGATTTGGGGCGAGCGTCGTATAACGACCTTACACGATGAGCCATGGACTTGTCTTGTAACTATGACCCTGTGAGCTGACCTAGCGGATAGGCGGACGACCCTATGCCGAGTGATTGAACCTGTGCGATGTCATTTACAATATCGTCTGGACGGACGATAGACTTGGGACAACAAGACTTAGAGTAGGACAGGGAACTGGGAGTGTACGTGAACGACGGCGAGATTGGCCCCAAAACAAAGTGAATGATAGGATTGGATGATGCGCAAGTTGGGATAACGAATTGAATCACTGATCGGAAGACGTACTCGATGATGATGCATTGCTTGGTCTTGAATCGGACGGAAGTTACTCAGACTTGGTCGACCCCGCTAAGAAGAAATCATACTGATTTTATGGACAAAAACGCTTGAGAAGCGAATCGGGTCATCTCGATGACCGAGATAAACGATAGTGAGATGCACACGAGTTCGATTTTAAATTGAAGTTAGCAAAAACGATCGGTAAATCAAAACTGTCACGAGTAGCTTGTCTGACTTCGCTAATCGCTAAGCTTGGTTGAAATGTATGTATTCGGGGGACGCCTTGGATACATGCACGATCCAAACTCAGCGATATGATGAACTCGAATGCAGCTGCAAGTGGGTGTTGAGATGCGCATGAAGGAATGAGTGAGTTTGCCTCAGCCTACGACTCTCGAGTTTGATAAAATACGACGCACCTCGTACGACCGTTTCAGTCCCATGATACGTCAAAAAATCAACCAAGTCGAAGAAACACCCGAATTGAATAAGTGTCATCAACTCTAAAATGAATGAAAAGTTATCCAATAAAGATCGACCAAACGTATGCGACACGGAACTTGAAAAGGTACCGAGCATGGTTCGATGCCATCGAACGATAGAGCCGTTCGATAGAATTGTCTATAAAATACGATGACACAAGTTAAGGAACGGTAGGATGACCTGCACTCAGGAAGTCTCGAGGACTGTTTCACTTAACAAAATGCCAAACAAAAGTTGGCTTTTGAAAATAAAACGAAAAAAAGTACAAGAAGTACAAATTTGATTCTGGGAAAGTATTACTATGGAAGTCTGATCTGTAAATGATCATTTTGTTCCTTGGACCATATGATGATGATGAAGATCACTGCTTGAAGTAGAACAACTTGGAAGAACTAAGTCACCAGAAAGGTATCGACGCACTTGGGCACTGATGGCGAGGCCGAATGCTTTCCTGCTTTACTTCACTCTGTTCTGAAAGAAAGGTTGAAGAAGAATGCTCTGGAGAACAAAATCTCGAAGTTCTGATCTCTGTATTCTCTCCTGTCTCTCTGTGTCTGTCTGATGAGAAAAATAAGTCTATTTATAGACTTGGGCTCTGGTGCGTAAAAACTCAGCAAAAGTTCCGCCTTTACGCTAACAACCGCCTCCCACGATCAAAGTCATCCTCTGTATACGTTGACACGTGTCCCATCAATTCAGTAAGAATAGGATGCACGTACACACGTTTTTCGGGATGTGTGGCATAAAAGCCATGTAGGCAAACCACGTTCCAAATTGATCAAAAAGAACAGGGCGTAAAAATAGCCTCAATGTACTCTGAGCGTAAAGCAATAGATTGAGCGTAAAGTAGCTTTGACGTAGACTTCCCACGTAAAGTGGTTGTTAAATAACCTTAAGCGTAAAAATAGCTCAAATAGACTTTACGCACACGTCAACTGTTGAGCGTAAAAGCTCGTATAGTCCTCGTGCGTAAAAGAAGCCATAGTGTGAGCATAAAGTAGCTCAATCCACATACTAAACGACAACATTGGTCTCTGTATAAAACAAATCCCTTTGAATTCTGTGATATATGCCATCATTA
The DNA here is from genome assembly GCA_029216955.1 of Iris pallida. Classification (NCBI taxonomy): domain Eukaryota; kingdom Viridiplantae; phylum Streptophyta; class Magnoliopsida; order Asparagales; family Iridaceae; genus Iris; species Iris pallida. The sequence goes on from JANAVB010012200.1 coordinate 11,468,613, forward strand.
ATATCTTCATGTCAGAGTTTGTATTAAATACAAGAGTTGACAGCTTTGTCCAGCGTAAAAGTGGCTAGCTTGTCCTGGGCGTAAAATGATGGGTGTTGACCCGAGAGTAAAGTGATCAACCTGCTTTAGGCGTAATAATTGTTTAGCCTTGTCTTAGGCGTAAAGATACTAGCCTCTCTGTGGTGTAAAGTAGATCAACTTTGAGTAGAATGATCTATCACTTTGGCTCTTTCTGTGAAGCACTTTTTACGCTCCTACAAGACCCCCTTCAAAGTTTTCAAATATCTCCAAAATTTGAAACACTTTGAACAGAAGCGTAAAAATTAAGATTTGACCAGTCAGCATAAAATTCAGGATACGCAACAGCCATCCGCGTAAAAGCGGGGATATCCAACAGTCGGCGTATTAATAGGGATATCCAACAGTCGGTTTTGAATATCTCTATAAATAGGTCTTTTCAGAGAGAGAGAAAACACTTTTACTCCTCTTTTTTGCAATCTTGCATTCTCTTGTCCTTTCTTTCTTCGAAACCCTTACTTTGATCCGATGGCTCCCAAGAAATCATCTGCCTCCAGCAGCAAAGGGAAGAAACCTGCCGTCGACTCATCGTCGGCCGATTATGTGAACACTCCTGTTCAGTCGTCAACACTACACCGACGATCCAACCCGGTCGTAGCTCCGCCTATGATGGGTAAAAACCCTACCCTCTGGCTGGAAAAATCCGTTGAGGAGGAAGAAGATAACCCGAACTTTCTGCTTTTTACGCCCACGTTGTACGTGTTTAGCGTAAAAACTGAAACAACATACGCCCACGTTGTACGTGTTAGCGTAAAAGATAAAAAAAGAATACGCCCACGTTATACGTGTTAGCGTAAAATTTGGATTACGCCCACAATTAATGTGCTAGCGTAAAACTTAACTACGCTCATGTTCATACATGCTAGCGTAAAAAGTTATATTACGCTCATTACAATGTGGTAGCATAAAATTTATCAATCACTGAGGACTTTGTAAAACAAAGACTTCATAAACTTTTATCAACTTTTAGTAAGCGTAAAAGTCAATGTCATAAAGCTTCGAACTAATTTGATCTCTTTTGTCCTTTTGTCAGTAAATTTGCAAACTCATCCACTTGAAGAAGTTTTTGGCTCGTCAGTAGGCATGGTGGGTTCAAATTATCTGGAGGATCTGTCTCATGTCGAATTTCCCCAATCAAACCCTGAATATCCTGTAACAAGAGCACAACTGATATATGCCCAGGGAGATAGGATGTTGTCATCCATGATGAATGGAGAAGCGCTGATGTCACTGGATAATCAAAATTTCCTGAAGCCAGCTTTCTTATTTGGAGATGTGATAGATTACAAATCACAGACTCATCCCAAAAAAGAGGCTTGGGTATTTAAATCTGGAGAAAGGGTAATGTATCTCCCTGATATGGACAGGGATTACCCTATATCTGCTTTTGTCCATGCTAGCCATCACCGTCAGATGCAATGGAATTTGACCCCTAATAGCTATGGTAGACCAGGCAGAATCATCTTCAGAAGGGAGAGAGCAAACGATATGGGCTATCATATTAGCGCTCCTTATGGCGGTGTTATTCCATTTTCTGGACTATTGCCTGGGATTACACCGAGTGAGGATTCATCTCTCCTCCAGCCGGTCCAGATTCCCATGTTCATAAATAGATTCCTAAGGGAATGAGTCTTATATCCTCAGACCAACCCTAGGCTGACAGGGTGGCTGACCCCTCATAGTGGTAACTGGATCCAGATCAGCAACTGGGTCATGAAAAACTTTAAAACAGAGTTGGATGATATCGGTTTGTATGAAGCAGTGGCTTCTACCAGTTATGGCATTCCACCGAATGACAATCTATTCTTGGCTTTATTGGAATTGTATATGAGTTCGACAGGAACTTTCGCAACTCCGCATGGCGAGATGGGTCTGGCCCTTCATGAGATGCAGTTCATCTCGAAGTTGCCGATGGGTGAGTTCCCCTATGAAGAATATATTCCCTCCAATCGAGAATTGGCAGAAATTCGGAAGAAGAATCCCGAACTGGTACAAGTCTATGAAGAACTCATGTGCCATTATCTGATTTGCACCAGCATGTATGAAACCGGATCACATCTGGCATATATTACAAAATGGACAACTTATCTATTTTATCATGAAAATAGAGTGTCTAAGACAGATAAGAGCAGGTTTCGAGAAGACAAGACTCAGGTTATCAAGCCTTGCTCTATAATTCCTGCAGATTTAATTCAGGAATTGATGATGTCGCAGAAGGCTCGCGACCAATATCTGTCTACCAGAACTGGAGACATCCCTGCGGGGACTGAAGCTTTAAGCTACCTGAGGCAGGGTAGTCAAAAGATGTCGAAGAAGGCCTTGTTGGCAGGCTTCTTATCCTTATGGCTTCGCAGATGGGTCGTGCCAGGGATCGACACTGTGGACAGGATTCACCGTAACATATTGTGGCCTGCGGTCCATTTGGTATTCAAGAACAAAATTAACCTGTTGTCGGCAATGGTATGCCGAATAAATGCAGGTTTACGGATTTTTGGTGAGGAAATAATAAATAATGCTCCTCACAACTTTACCAGGGTAGAGTTACCATTCACCGATCTGATAGGTTGGTTACTACACCATAATTGCAATTTGTTGCCACCAGGCCCTGAGGATGAAGCGAGGATTTTTCTCCAAAAATTTAGCAAATGCACGTGGAGAACTACAACGTTGGCAGACACTAGAGCGGCATTAAATTATTCGCATGGCTGGAATTTCTTCTGCATCAGGCCACCAGTTCCGGCTGACTGCCTTGGTGTGCAATTTAAAGATAGAGTCGATAGATCAGCCTTATTGCCGAGATCTGTCTACCAATGGCTAGTGTACATCAGGCCTTCTCATCTGATGTACCGAAATGAAGACAACTGTGCATTCGAACCATATCTACCAAGTAGGTTCGTTCGCCAGTTTGGATATGACCAACTTCATGTTGGCAATCCTTCTACCAGCTTCTATCATTATGGAAAGCTGATCGACGGTGCACGAGCGTGGAGATACTTTGGAACTGCATGTACTGGTGCTAAATTCAACATATCTACAGCCACCAGTACGACTGAGTTACGCATACTCCATTCGTATGCTCGTTTTTATACATCTATCCGCTCTTTTGAAGACGGTTATAGTATGCAGGGGAGTCTTCGGTGGGCTCAGGAGGGAAATGTTGAGGAACCTATCAGAATAACCACTGACGTACCAGATAATACTGTCGCTATAGATGAATTTCTGGCAGTAATTCCAAGAGGAGTTAGAGAGATAGCCGCGGGACCAATAATTATTAGAAAGACCCGTAAACGAAAGCAGAACACAGCTACCACTTCTCCGGTGAAATCTCCAGGGAAGAAGAAAAAATCCACCACCAAAGGGCCTTCCAAACCAAGAGCCCACAATTCGGAAGATGACATTTTGATTGAAGAGGATCATCTCGTCGGTTCTTCTTCAATTAATCCAGGCGAGGGGTCTTCAGCTCCTCCACCAGTAGTTGGATCAGGAGCTGTAACACTTTTGTCTCATGGACGTCTTAGCACCTCACTCCATTTATCTCTGCCCTTCAAGGCACAAGTTACAGAGGGTGCTACTACTGTATCCACCACTGATCAAGACCGCATCCCATCAGACGAACTGGCTCTTGATTTTGAGGATGATGATTGGGATGGTGATTATGACACATATCTTGAAAAAAACGCACATATTCCAAGTATTATATAAAACCTATATAAAATTATATATCATGATTTTGTATATTAACTCATTTTTGTTCGTTTTGCAGATGTCATAATTGCACCAAAGCCTGTGGCTCCTCCTCAAGAAAAAAAAATCTATGAAGAGAATGAGGAATCTGAGGAGGAACCTTCTTCTTCAGAAGGCGCAGATGCCGAAGAGGAGGGAGTGCAAAAGCCTGAGGTGGAGTCTCGAGAAGAGCATCCTCCATCATTTGAGGCAAAAGAAGCACAATCTGAAGTGTCCTCTCTTGCTGAGGACCAGCACCAAGAAGAGACTACAGTAGACCCCACTGTAGGTGGTGATGGGGTTGCTGGAGGTGAACCAGATTTGAGCAAAGAATCAGTTGTAGAAGAATTTACTACAACCGAAGTAATGGAAAATCCTATAGAGCAAACAATGGAAGAAGATGCTGAAGGCATGCTTGAATTACCAACAGAAACTGGAGGAGTTATAATAACATCCTCTACTGTTGCTACTGATCCGGTACCAGTTTCTGATAAGCAAATACCAGAACCAGGATCAGCTTCCGCAATTGTCACCACATCCACTAATATCACCGCCGCTATCACTCCAGAAACGGCTGGAGTAACAAATATTATAGACATTGCTTCTGAGGTTCCTGGAAACCAATTAGTTATAGCAACAGTGACAACGATAGCTCCACCTCAGCCTGTTGTTACACCGATGGTATCTGTAGATGTTGGAGATACACTCCCTGAAGCCTCTGGGTCTCAATTGGCTATGACAGTAGGAACAACAACGACTTCATCTCATCCTGCCGTTGTACCATCAACATCTGTTCCCGGTTTCCAAGGAAAAGATCTGTTAGATATTGCTGCTACGCCAAGCTCCAGCACAGAAATGAATCTCTTAGTTGAGATTTATACTGACACCTTTTATAAAAGCCTGGCAACCCTGATAAAAATGGTCCTGCATAAGGGCCTCAATTATGAGACTTTGAAGACGGCAATGGCTTCGACCATCAAGAATGTTGCTATATTTAACGATGCTGAGAGAGCCGCAACATTGGAGAAAATTGTGGACGACCTTGAACAGCCAGTCAGAGAATATCTTAATCTGTCAAATAAGACTGTTGAAAGTCTCATCGAGGAAGAATATGATGCCTTAACAGCTGCTTATCTTGCTCGGGAGACCACCTATAATGAGTCTCTCCATGAACATAGTCTGAAGGTTGCCAAAGAGAAGGCCTTTTTGGCTGGAATAAAGCCTGCCTTATATGGTCACAGAATAGCTTATGATGCTCTGAACATAGACATTCAGAACAAAAATGATGAAATTCGTGCAGTCGAGGCTGAATTAGCTCGCTTGAAGGCTGAAAGGGAGAAGATGATCGAAGATCGAAATCTGCACCTCACCCAGAGCTCGATTTTAGAAGAGAAAGCCTTTGGAGCTGAATCGACTATCAGGACCCTTGATGAAGCCAAAGAGGGTCTGATAACTACCTTCGCCAAACTTTCTTGTATTTGCACCCCTGAGGCTCGACGTGCTGAGGCTACCAAGAAAGTCATGAGCTCTCGTGGTAAGCGGCTAGAAGAGCTACAGAAGTTACTTCAAGACATTTCTGCTCCACCTTGAAAGAGCTCCTTGTAATCTTTTTTTTTATTCATTTTGCAATATTTCCAAGATGAATGAAATATATATTTTGTGATCCTATCGTTTATTTGGAACAATAGGTATGAGATAGAAAATACTTATCAGAGGTTATAGGAACATGACAAGTCTTTTAAACTCAATGCATTATATCTATCCAGAGATAATATGGACATGATAGATAATAAAATCTTATTTTCTATTTTTAGAGTATACAATACTATCAGAGGTAATATGGACGTGATAGCATGTAAGAACTCATAATAAAAAAGCAATTAGATTTGACATTTATTCAGAGGTCTTGATAACATGATAAATAACAAATCTAAATTCATATACCAACTGGTAAGATAAAAGAAAGAGATGAGTAATCAGCTTAACCAAACCTTGGTAGCTGGGGAATAAGAAGACAGATGTCATTGAAGATATACTTCATTATTGATAAAAGAATGAATGAATTAATATATCTTTCAAGAAAGAGAATATCATCCTCAAGGATCATTCTCAAATGGTTCTGATTCATCATCGGCTTGAACCATATTGACTGAGAATATTTGCCCAGATTCACAATATGAGGAACGAGACATATCGGATTCGATGAATAGAATTTCTTTCGAATCTGATGATTACGAAGAGCTAGAAGAGAATTCTTCTTGTATATCGTCATTAAACATGTGGGACGAATCATATCCCAACCCATGACGAGTCTTCTGGTAAAACGGATCACCGCATAATGGTAGTCGTCTACCCTTGCCTTGATTAAGACCTTGCATAGTCTTCAAATCATATCCCATATTCTGGATAATCTTGATAGATTGTTGACTATATTTGTCAATTCGGATTCTTCCTTTATCTTTATCCTTCAGATTATCTGTCTGAGTAACAGGGATATTTCTAGCCAGGCCAAACACAATTTTGCGTTTGTTTTTCCTACCAGACGGGACCACGAAATAGGATTCTTCGTGACGTCTGAAAGTTACGCAAGCTTGTGATGAAGTGGCTACAGGAAGCAGATAGGGAGAAGATGTCAAGAACTTTTGAGCATAAGGTCCGACATCGACATGAGGAGGAAAAGAATTCTCCTTATGATCAATGTATAAAATTTCTTCCGGTTCTATGTTGTCTTTATATTGATGACTTTGATTATCAGAAGATAAAGTCATTCTCTCAATAAACTTGACAGCCATATACTCGAAAAGGAAATCTTCATTGATATCAAAAAGTACAGAATGATCAATATTTACATCATTTACAATCTGATTGCTACGCTTCGGATTAATCAACAGTGGACCATCATCCGTCTTCTGCGTAGATTTGCTAAGATTGATAATCAATGGTGATTCTGGATCATTCGTACAAGAAGTACGCCTTTTGACCTTGATCATAAAAGGTTGAACTTGGCTCTTAGTGGGAATATTTATTGATTCCTCAGATGAAGTTTGAGTTCTTCCTTTAACCTTGATTATCAAAGGTTGATCATTGACAGGTTGGGATTGGATTCGTCCCTTGACTATGATCTTCAAAGGTTGCTCCTCTGGCAGATCTTCATTAATAGACTGATCCTTAGATGATGATTGATCTTCAGCCATGTCTGATATCTCTTTCACATGCACTTGTTTATAAAGCCTTGAATCAGAGAAGTAGGCTTCGACACCCTTGAACGGATTAATATCAGCAAACTCAGTTTTCACAACTCCTTGGGAGTCCACATACTTGAAACATTGGTGAAGAGTTGAAGGCACAATATTGTGCTCATGAATCCACGGTCTTCCAAGAAGAATATTGTAGGATACGTCCGAGTTGATAACATAGAAAGTTACCATAGTTCGAAGATCACCAATCTGAATCTGCAGACGAATCTTCCCCAGTGGTTTGCTTTTGCCAGAGTTAAAATCGACTATCGTAGTACTAGTGTAAGTCAGCTCACTAGTAGGAATCCTCAGGGGTCTTAGCATACTCTGAAGAATTATACTAATTGAAGACCCAGGATCAATATAAATCCTGTCAATTTCAGTGGATCCGATATATCCAGTGTAGCACAGAGGCCTATCATGCTTGTTGTGTTTCAATAGCATATCCTCTTGTGTAAAGGTGATGTTGGGAATTGCTTCCATCACACTATGATATTGCGGACATGACACTGGTATATTATCAGGAGTCTTGAGTTGAACCAAGCATGAATCTGCTTGAAGTAAAGCTTCGCTCAAAGTCTCTCTGCTTTCTCTGGAAAGGCGAAGCAGCTCAAATATTGATAGTCTAGCCGGAGTATTGGCTAACTGAGCTAGAATGTCAAACTTGTAAGGCTTCATCACCACCCCCTGACTGGAAGCAGACTTCAATGGGATATCAAAGCGTACTGCCTTCTGTTTCCCCTTTTCAACCACATACGGTTTAACAGGAACAGGAGAAGGTTGAACTGGTAGAGTTTCCACTACATCTTCTGCTTCTTTGGAGGATCCCTCATAGTCTTTATGGTACTCTTTTCCAGATCTTGTACCAGCAAAAGTTTCTTCTTCAGACTCAGGAGAAGAAAGTACCATATTACAAGATTTAGTCTTTCTTTCCTTAGCCTTCTTCTTGTGAGGGTTGTTACGAGGAACTTCAGAACCCAATCCAGCAGTGGAATTCTGATTTTGAATTTGTAAAGGAAGACGTATTCCTTTATCATAATTCAAACCTTCTGTCTTTTGAAAGTCGTAACCCATCTTTCTCATGAGAAGGACAGATTGCTGACTATACAAGTGGATAGGCAGTGAACTTTGGACAAGTGTTTCAGCACAGAAGAGGAAGAAACCTCTGCAACTACAGAAGAATGAAGCATAGACGTCTCTGTAGTTAAGGGAGGAGAAGGATTCGGGATACGAGAAGAAATCCATGTTGGAGCTTTTTTATAAGCAGCAAAGACTTGTTGTGCCCGGTATAAAGGAATACTATTCATGGCTAGCCACTGCTGATGAGTAAGCTTGAGCTTGGTAGGAGGAGCTAGACTTGGAGGACAGATGTTTAGTCCTTTCAGTCTATCTTCTAGAGGAAGGCCATCCCATAGATGATTCAAGTCATCAGGATTTGGAATAACATAAGAAATCATGTTGCAGGTTTTGACTTTCTTACCTTTCTTGGATTTTAAAGTTTTACCTTCATTTTCCAACTCATGTACTAAGTCAGGATGTACCCACATGATTTCACCATTCTTCAATGTGAGCGGCAGCAATCCTGTATTTTCTTCCCTAGCAGGCGGGATATTCACGATCTTCATCGTCGCCTTCGGAATTGGGATAATTCCATCTGGAACTTGCTGTGGAGGAAAATCCCCGAACTGAAGAGAAACCATATTGGTCGTAACCATATGGTCATCATTGGTTAAAGCGAGAGCGCCACCATTTATCAGCTCTTGGATCTTCTTTTTCAAGACATAGCAAGCACTGGTAGGATGATTAATGTATCTATGACAGATACAATATTTGGGATTGTCAGTCAGATTCACCTCATTAGGCCTTTTTGGCTCTGGAATCTGAAGTTTACCACTTTTCACCAGACATTGAAATATCCCTGGGATATCACTTTCGTCAAAAGAGTATTCTTCCTTTGGCCTGGAAGATTCCTGATTATTTGGCGTCGTTTTGTTCTTGGAAAGATTGACCATAAGAGTATCTTTTCCTTTCACATTACGATTGCCAGGATTATTACCAGGATTACTTTTCTTTCCTTTATCTTCTGAAGCGAAAATCATCCCGTGTTCACGAGCCAACCTACCATTGGTCTCGACAGAAACTGCTGCTATGATAAACGAAGCCCAATATATGAATTGGGAACCCGTAAAGACAGCAATGGATGGTCGCAGATTCATCTTGCATGTATCAATCAACGCTGAATATGGCATACCAGGAGGAATCTTTAGAGTAGCCTGTCGGAAATGTTCAATGAACGTCCGAGTATCTTCTTTCTCCTTTTGTTTGATTTCTATCAAGGAGGACATGTTCATGTCCATACCTCCTTCATAGAAGCGAGAGAGAAACATTGCCTTGAATTCGTCAAAAGACGAAATAGAGTTATCGGGTAAGCTACGATACCAGTCGTAAGCTGAACCCGTCAGGCACCCGATGAACACTCGAGTGAGAAGAGTATCATTTTTCTGCAAGTGTACAGTCATAATATCAAAGTAATTGTTATATTGACTGGGAGATGCTTTTCCATCAAATAAAACCATGGATTGTGGCTTGAACTTCGATAGAAAGGGTACATCATTCTAATGAGGAGGATAAGGTTGCTTAATCCCTAACCTCTGGAGCTGATCTTTGTGCCTCAAAACTTCAAACTGTGCTTTGAGTTCATGCACTGCTTGAATGGCTTCACTAGTTTGAGGAAGCACATTTGATTGAATAGTCGTTGGATGTACCGTAACCCCCACTGGAGGTGATACATCTTCTGGAATGATGGGATATGGAGATGCAGAATTTTGATTAACAGCAGGCTCTTGAATATTCAAAGGTATATCAGCCCCTTGACTATCTTGAATTTGTGCTGCTACTGGTACCGGAGTTATTACTGTAGGTTGAGCAGTTTGCTAATTCAAAATTATCTGATGCATGCTTTGCACCATGTTAAGCATGTCTTTCAATGATTGCTCCACGGCAGTGAGACGTTGTTCTGTATTAGCAGATGACGTCTCAGGTTCATCTCCAACAGCGTAGGATTCAACCTCTCTTGAAGATATAGAGGGATTAGTATAGAAGTATGAATCCACACTATCGGTATCAGATTCAAAAGATTGAGTACCCCCAGCTTCTGAATCAGAAGTCTGCAATTGTCTTTGTCTTCTTGATCGAGTATTCTGATATACTCCTTCAAAGGAATCAAAAAGCCTGTTGAACTGTTGTTGACCTGGGGTTTGGGACATATTCCGTCCTGGATGTCGTCCTCTGTTAGTATGAGATGCCATGTTGACTGACACATATGACAGCTCATGTTCTTGGTCTTCAGCTTGATGTTGAGGCGAGTTAAAACTTAAACGATCAAAAACTGACCGTTTTGAAGCCGAACAACAACAGTTGATCACAACCTGGTGATATTCACAATGATATTTTTCTTGGGAGAATATTACCGGAGATTGTCTGTTCTTACGTTTTTGCATTAGCAATTCACGTAAATCAGAAGGAACAGATGGAGTATTCTTCTTTATTACATTTGGGGTAGAAAAACGTTTAGTCCCTTGTGTATAAAGAAGATTACTGGCTGCATTCGCAGAACCAAACTGTACATTTTTACGCGTTTGGAGTTGTGTGCGTAAATCTTGAGATTTAGCACGAAGGACTCCATTTTCATGGCGTATAATTTGTAAGTTTGGTACTTTGCGTAAAGCAGTATAAGAAGGTTGTTGGTGTAGGACAGAAGCTTTACCAACGATATTTTTATGCTGCACACGTTTAGGTACATTCACATTAGATGTGCAAACATCATTATGAATTTTATCTATACTGTCAAAGACAGGAGACTTACCTTTACGCGTGGAGCATAAAAATTGATTATCTACCACGTCACAGACGGAGGATTTTACTTTACGCGAGGAGCGTAATTTATTTGGGCCTACCACGTCACTGACGGGAGACTGATTCTTACACTCAGAAGCATAAACTTTAGAGTCTGCCCCATTACGAATGGGAGATTCATTCTTATGTACTGAGCGTAAAATTTGGTTCTTACCCACTGAGCGTAAAACTTGATTCTTACGCAGTGGGCGTGAAACCTGATTATCTTCACCGTTACAAACGGAAGATAAATCGTCACACTTTGAGTGCAACTCTGAAGTAAGGACTGCCTCGTTATGAACGGGAGCCCCTACGATGGGAGTGGGAAGAATTCTCTTGTCATCAGAAGCAACAGAGAGATCAGAAACCACTTTGGATTTGGGAGTCCAAACTTTTCGTGCTTTGCGAGACTTTTGAACATTAGAGTGGCGAGGACCACCCCCAGTTCGGAGCATTTCTTCATAGGCAGTCTGGTCGAAGTGCACAACCAGAGTCGCCATTTTATTTCCCCAGCAGAGTCGCCATTTTGTTTCACTTAACAAAATGCCAAACAAAAGTTAGCTTTTGAAAATAAAACGAGAAAAAGTACAAGAAGTACAAATTTGATTCTGGGAAAGTATTGCTATGGAAGTCTGATCTGTAAATGATCACTTTGTTCCTTGGACCATTTGATGATGATGAAGATCACTGCTTGAAGTAGAACAACTTGGAAGAACTAAGTCACCAGAAAGGTATCGACGCACTTGGGCACTGATGGCGAGGCCGAATGCTTTTCTGCTTTGCTTCACTCTGTTCTGAAAGAAAGGTTGAAGAAGAATGCTCTGGAGAATCAAAATCGCGAAGTTCTGATCTATGTATTCTCTCATGTCTCTCTGTGTCTGTCTGATGAGAAAAATAAGTCTATTTATAGACTTGGGCTCTGGTGCGTAAAAACTCAGCAAAAGTTCCACCTTTACGCTAACAACCGCCACCCACGATCAAAGTCATCCTCTTTATACGTTGACACGTGTCCCATCAATTCAGTAAGAATAGGATGCACGTACACACGTTCTTCGGGATGTGTGGCATAAAAGCCATGTAGGCAAACCACGTTCCAAATTGATCAGAAAGAACATGGCGTAAAAATAGCCTCAATGTACTCTGAGCATAAAGCAATAGATTGAGCGTAAAGTAGCTTTGACGTAGACTTCCCGCGTAAAGTGGTTGTTAAATAACCTTGAGCATAAAAATAGCTCAAATAGACTTTACGCACACGTCAACTGTTGAGCGTAAAAGCTCGTATAGTCCTCGTGCGTAAAAGAAGCCATAGTGTGAGCGTAAAGTAGCTCAATCCACATACTAAACGACAACATTGGTCTCTGTATAAAACAAATCCCTTTGAATTCTGTGATATATGCCATCATTAATATCTTCATGTCAGAGTTTGCATTAAATGCAAGACTTGACAGCTTTGTCCAGCGTAAAAGTGGCTAGCTTGTCCTGGGCGTAAAATGATGGGTGTTGACCCAAGAGTAAAGTGATCAACCTCCTTTAGGCATAATAATCGTTTAGCCTTGTCTTAGGCGAAAAGATACTAGCCTCTCTGTGGTGTAAAGTAGATCAACTTTGAGTAGAATGATCTATCACTTTGGCTCTTTCTGTGAAGCACTTTTTACGCTCCTACAAGGACGAGACTTGTTTTGAGTGGTGTATTATGTAATGACCCGCTCCGCCCTAGCGGAACGCTGATTCAAACGGCAAGTATAACGACTCAAACGAGCCGTCGACTCGAAGAGTTGCGTCGACCCGAAGAAGTATCGATGCGAATCGATGCAAGACTTACAATGGCTCGTCAAAGATGAATCCATACTTAGACTGTCAAAGGCGCGCTCGGAGTATCGTTCGGCCGATGCAAACATCGCTAAGATGGGTGGCTCCGATGAACCCGTCTTTGCTTAGCCTAGACACATAACAATGCGGACACTATCACGAGAATCGCTAGGAGATAATACTGTACATGCTAATAAATGACTCAACGCACCTAGCTAAGGGAATAATCCTATCTTGTATGCTTGTATAGAATATGGAAAAGAACATAGAAAATGTGAGAACTCTCGCACCGCGCTCCACGCTCGTGCTAAGGTACAAGCTTATAGTTATGTTCCTTATGCGTTCAACAATGAAACAATGAATGGGTTACAACAATGAAACGGGAAGACTATCAACATAGTCGTTCCGAGTAGACTATAGCAACATTGAAAGATTATGGGACCAATGGGTCGCCAAGGCGACTCCCGCACGGGGAGTTGCATAATGTGTGAATGAATGAACCAATGAATGAAAGAATAAAAATGTTAATGAATCAATGAACGAACAAACAAGTAAAAGAAAGAAAGAAAAGAAGGAATGCATAAAAGATAAGAAGGAAAGGAATGGTTAGCGACAGGTGTGACGGGCACGTGCAACGGGGCTCGCTACCCGCGTTGCACGGACGCCAACCTGGTCGATAACGCATTGTGGCTAAGGGTTAGCCTATGACAAGTTAATACGAAATGGTCGTGGACAAATGGCACGGGCGAGGGGTGGCGATGCCGTGACCGTAAAGAAAAAGGGATTCCGCGGCATGATCAAAGGGGGGACATGCCGGCCTAGGCAGAATCAAAATAAGGCTTACGGGCTGCCTGGGTGCGGACTTGGCCATCCAGGGGACGTAAGTGCTGCAGTATTTCAAGAGACTAGCGGGGTGTGTGCCAGTCCGCACCCTACGCTAAGTTGAGAAATACAACGGCTTGGATGTCCAAAATGGCTTGTAATACCAGCGACCGGTGCATATAGAGTTAAGTGGGCTTTGTTGGTGGCAATCCACGTGCAAGTCCTTGTATTAAAATCAAAGTAGTCTAAGTTAACTAAATGAAGTACCTTCTGAACAGGCTTGAATATGACACACCAAATGATCGAGAGTACTTCGGCAAAGGAAATACACCTACGACACGTTAGAATCTAAGGCAGGAACACGCCATTGGCATTGAATGTTTACGTGAATCATGTAGAGTTGAGAATATATGAATTGTTGACTAACTTGGCTTACATTGAACAGGGAAGGTCGGACGATAAGTATGTGTAAGTCATGCATGTATTTCCATGCGACACTTGAAATTGGCAACACGAGATAGGTTATAAAATATGCATAAAACTGATCCTAAGGCAAGATTAGAAAGACAATGAATGATAGACGGTGCACGAAAGTAAATGGAACGTGTTTGGTAATGATAGCATTGTGGGTGAGCTAGCCTCCCCACCAGTGCATAACAATGTACTGATAATCCCACAGTCTGCTTGCAGGATGCAGGAGACGCCGACGGGTGCGGAGCTTCCATCGAACGTGCTAAGGCGCAGAGCTATCTCTGGAGCCTTGGAGCGTTGCAAGGAGCTGAAGCACCATATACAGGACATAATGTATCGGAACATCGCCACGAATCATTCCATATTGTAAGCCGCTTGGCACGCCTTTTATGTTTCAGAGAGAGAGAGAGAGCTTGATAGACTTGTAACCTCGGCCTAGCACCGCTTGTATACTTCTTGAAAATCAATAAAGAGTTAGAATTCGCTTCAATTTGTGTTCATTTACTTTCTGCTGCAAATGGGGACACTCTCTGCGACTCTGTGGCCTAGCAAATCGGCCGTTTCTGGACTTGGCCTTGCACGGGCGCAACCTAGGCCCGTGCGGCATCATGCCTTAGCGAGGACAATCGCTCCTACAGGAGCAGGGCGTGACATAGGACAGTCAACTTCATCTATAGATACATAGTTTTTGCCTCGCCAGTCGAATGGCTGCATGGACTATGTCCTGATCACCATGTCGTAGTCCAATACAATCCAGAGATTGACACAGTACTAATTCATATATGTAGTACAATACAAATAGTCTAATACAAAAACAACCCAATACAAATAGTCTAATACAAATAAGTACTAATAGCTAATGAGAACCACGCAGCTCACGCAAACGCTCAGTGATACGATCACGCAACCACCCCGAAAAAGTGGGATCTTTGGCGTGAGGAGAGATGTAGTCACTTGCAAGTGCTGGATGAATAGAACTCCCGATCTCCCTAGCAACCGGTGCCACTTCCTCCTTAACTGTAGGAGGAGCCACCTCAGCATTCACTGTTTCCCTCAAACGACGTGCCGCTCCTCGGGTCATGGGTGCCATCTGGTAAGATCGATATTCACAAATAATATAATTGTAACATAAGCAAGCTAACTAAAGGAACCATCATGTAATTTGAGTACATTTTCGAAAGCAGATAAAGTACAAAAAATTTGATTTTTTGCCAAGTGTGAGAACAGATGGCTCAGAACACAACCCAAGATTCATTCTAGCATACATTAGTGTGAATCATCTATGTTCTATACATATGGTATAGTATATGTTCTTATCTTATCTAGTATCTGAAGAATGTAACAGAATCAAGATGAACTCACATAATGTAATACTAAGACATCATCTACTACTATATAAGATATAGTGATAGGTTGTCGTATCATCATTGCCGAAGGATGAGGGTCAGAGGACAGTCAACTTTATCTACGGCTACATAGTTTCTGCCTCGCCAGTCGAATGGCTGCAGGGACGATGTCTTGATCACCATGTCGTACCGTAGATTAATGCAAATGGAGCTGGAGCTGGAGCCAAAATACAGTACTACTTTACCATGTTGTACCATTTTACTCTCTCACTCTCTCCCCTCCCCCCCTCCGGCGCTCTCACTCTCTCCGGTGCTCTCACACTACTAATTCCTATGTGTTTTAAGTGTGAGAACGGATGGCTCAGAACACAACCCAAAATTCATTCTAGCATACATTAGTATGAATCATCTATGTTCTGTACATATGGTGTAGTATATGTTCTTATCGTATCTAGTATCTGAAGGATATAACAGAATCAAGATGAACTCACATAATGTAATACTAAGACATCATCTACTACTATATAAGATATAGTGATAGGTTGTCGTATCATCATTACCGAGGGATGAGGGTCGGAGGACAGTCAACTTTATCTACGGCTATATAGTTTTCTGCCTCGCCAGTCGAATGGCTGCAGGGACTATGTCATGATTACCATGTCGTACCGTAGATTAATGCAAATAGAGCTGGAAATATTCGTCGCTAACCAGTCACTAGTCCGTCACTAACTGAGATTGTCATATACACATATGTATATCACAGCTAGATGTATAGATATACATCTATATAGAAGCACACAACTGATACACTAAGGGTCGGTTTTTTAGGAAAAATTTCACTTATTCAATGACTTTGGTGAAGCGAATGTCCCAAGGATATTCTTAACAAAGAAGGCAGATGAAGAACTCGCACTGTCCTTGAGACAGTGAACATATACACCATGAACCCAAACCCCATATTCACATTTACTAATCCAAACACCACCAAACTAATGGATAACACCCAATATGGATAACACATTATTTAGCCAATATATAAACTCAGATGAATTTGAGAAGCAAAGCCCCCCGCCGCCCCAGACCAAAGTCCGCCTTCCCAAGCCCGTCGCCCAGTAGTTCGGTTGCATATATATATGAAGAGGGCTTATGGCTGTGCGTCGGTTGCATATACCCCCAATGCCCCCGCCCCAAGCCAGCCGCCCAGCCCCCGACGCCCCCGCCCCAAGCCCGCCATCCAGCCTCCGACGCCCCCGCCCCAAGCCCGCCGCCCAGCCCCCGACGTCCCCGCCCCAAGCCCGCCGCCCAGCCCCCGACGCCCCCGCCCAGCCACCGACGCCCCCGCTGTGAGCACCCTAAAAATCGGGTTAATTTTTTTTAAAAATTTTCTGATTGATTTAGTTTTTAATAAATAATTTATTCTGTATTTTTTTTTAAGTGTACTTTCCCGTGCCATTGATATTTGGAGTGCCAGGGATGTTCAACTCTAAAAATCTTCTTCATGAGTTTTGGAGTGGACAGGATTACCTTCATGATGGTATATAGTGTCCCATCCAAACTTGTTCCCTTGTGCTTATTTTGCTTCGCAGAACTTCGGGTCGATTTTGACTATTTGATTATTGTTTATTTTCCCACTCTTTTCCTTGATCATTTTTAGCACGTTACCGTGACTTTTAAATTGGGAGCGCAAGACCAGTCAGTTTCTTGAAACCAACTTCTCATTGATGATCTACTCGAGACGCTCGTCACCCATGACCTTCGTTTCCCACTCAGACACGTCATTTTGTGCTCCATTTGCTTCGTACAACTTTTCTGATGCGTGACCCGATTTTATTTCACTACACGGCGTCACATTCATTTTCCAACTTGATTTGTGGGTCCCCTGTCGACCAAAACCTGTCGGCCCCAATTATGGACATGGCCCACATTGAGCCTACTACCCGTCCGCCACTTGTGTCCCATTTATTGGAATCCCCATGTGCTACTTATTCACTCATGATCATCAACGCCTAATTTTAATTCGATTTTTGCACAATATCCGGTTTTGATCCAATCCGGCTCCACCGAGTCCAGTCCAGCTTTGTGTTGCCCTCCATCATGATACCCTCATAATTCTTGTCCAAAAATATCAAGGGCTTATTTTTCCCTATTTTTAATATTTAATGGGAATTTCTATTGATTTTAATCCTTATTGGCATAGCCTATTTTTGTCATTTAAATCCTAGCCATAGGATCCTTCCAATTAATCTTATCCTTTAATTCCCCATTCACTTTTCCCCCAACCCCTTAGCAGCAAGTGTGCCGGCCCTAATTATGAGGAGAGCAACCTTTCTCTCTCTCTCTCTTCCTCTCACATTTATTATTTTACTCATTACTTTCTCTTTCTCTCTCTCACTATTCTTTTTTCTACACAACAACAACACCAACTACATCAACAGCAACAAGCCATTGCACCAGCCCGACCTCCTCCCCTCTTCCCTGGCCGGACCTCTTCCTCCGGCGTGGCTTCGCCGCGGCCACCACCATCAGCTAGCCGTGCCACCACCTCACCTCCCTCGCCGCCGTGCTCCATACCACGCCGGCTGACCATGCCCCCGCCGTCGCCGGCCAGGCAAAGCAGAGCGCGAGCCTCGGCCAGCAGTGCACAGGCGCGCACACGCGCGCGCGCGGGCCGCCGTCGTGCACCACCGCGCCACCGCATGGGCCGCTGTGGCTCGCCGTGGGTGCGCCCCACTCCGGCAAGTCTTCCCCTGACGGCCACCATCCTCCGGGACGCGCCGTCGAGGCGATTCGTGCGTTTTGCACGACGTCCCGTCGTGACGCGCGCGAAATCGAGTTCATTTTGGCGCTCCGTCGCAGCGACTTCGCACGCATTTTTCCGGAGATCCGACCGTTGGATCGGCGATTTCTTCGCTCCGTCACAATCTCGGTATATCCACCTTCACTCCTGTCAATTTTCGTTCGTTAATTTTATCGTTTGATACATCAAAACCGGCCACCAAGTTGACCGTTTAAATTGTATTAAATTTGGACAGTTTCGCGGGGCCAACTTCGTCAGCTTGTATCTCCTCCATCGCAGCTCCGTTTGGCGTGCTACCAGTTCTGGTGCGAAGCTGGTATAACCCTCTTGCTACCCCTCCAGTTTCGTTTCATTGTGAGCTTGTTTGATTGGTTAATTCGACGCCAAAGTTGGCCGTCCGAATTCGTAATTTCTAACTTGTAAAATTCTATTTTTGAACACGAGACTCCAGATTTCATTTCTGACACCACCAGTAGACTCGTGGCGTCGTTCTGGCATGTTTTCATATAAATTTTGTTAGATTTGGAGAACGTGGGCCCTGGCACGTTTTTCGGTGCAAAGCGGGTCCCACTTTCTGGGTCAACGGTACTTTTTGACGTCGGCTCATCGGAATCCAATTCCGAATATACTGTTGAGTTCGTATCGTCATTCTGGACTCGTTGACATATAATTTGCTAGGTTTTGGTGGACATTAGATCGGGCACGCATTTCGGTGCAAGTCGGATACCAATATCCGGGTCAACGGGTCATTTTGAGATCGGCTCATCGGAATCCAATTTCGGAGATACCGTTGAGTTCGTATCATCATTCTGGACTCGTTGACAGGTAGTTTGCTGAGTTTTGAGAACTTTGGCTCCGGCACGCATTTCCGTGCAAACCGGAATTCTAAGTTCTGGTCAACGGACCAAATTGAGATCGGGTCAACGGAATCCAATTCTGGAGATACCGTTGGGTTCGTATCGTCATTCTGGTTTCGTGGACATATAATTTGTTATATTTTATAAACTTGTTTTCTTGCACATTTTTCGGTGCAAAACGGCTCCGACACGGACACCGTTTTGACCCGAAATTACCTTTTTGCCCTTGTGTCCAAATTGGACCGTTGGGTAGGCTATCCTAGCTAATTTGACCATTCTGGACACGTTGGCGATGTTTATTTCATCGTCCGACAATGTTTGTTGATAATTTCTCTGAGTTTAACTTTTTTATAATTAATTAATAATTAATTCTTATAATGTTCGTATTTCGGGATTAGTACAACGAAACTGAGATCAGCCAATTCCAGTGATCTCACATCGCTGAAATTGACAAGTTGGACACGTGAATCACTATAATAAGATTATCAACCTTACCGATAATCTTCTTATCTCGATTTGCGTGTCGTAAGTTTCGACGTACAAATAACGAAGTACACTTTATATTAGACTAGAATTGACCCTGTTTGACCAGAGTTGACCAGTTGACCCAAAGTCAACTGTAAGTCAACACTTGACCTAGTTTGACTAGATTATTGACCCGAGTCGACCTAGAGTTGTTTTGACTTAGAAGAACCTAGAATAATGTAGATTGATTATAGAGATTCATTTATTACAACTTGAACACCTTGTAACCTGTATTGCTTTAAATAGGACTCTGTGGCTTCAGTTGGACCCCCTATACTTATCAGCTGTTCAGGTTATCAGGCGAGTACATTCTCTGATCATTTCATATCCTGTTTAGAATTATTTCCTGCAGTAGATTACTTTACTTGTACTGTCACGTTGGTCACACGGATTGGTACTATATGGATCCCTTCTTGAGATGTTATCCTTAGGGAGCATCGGGTACTCTATGTTCTGTGCGTTTCACTTACATGGCGTATCCCTATGCTTCGTTGGTTCTTCGATTACTTGTGACATATACTCTTATGATCACAGAGTCTTCCTAGAATCCTTATCCCATTTATGGGTCTACTATGTACCACCCTTCGGGGGCTACCACCCTTTGGGGGCTTACCACCCTTCGGGGGCTACCACCCTTCGGGGGCTGTACATGGAATCATAACATAACCTGGTTGGATCCTTGTGTATTGATTGGGGGTACGGGAGAGTAGAATTGGACATATGAATAATACACCAGTAGTATCTTATCAGAATCATTCCGTAGTGTCTTATCAGAATCATCTCAGGCCATTTATATGTCTATATTGTACTCTGAATCACTAGCCACTGTTAATCTCTATTTATAGTAGATATTTCTATTACAGCTCTCTCTGTTTACATACTGCACTTCTTTCATTACCTGCATCTTACTTTACTGCATGATTATATTTTCTAACCTGCTATGAACTGTTGAGATATATTGTGCTCGCTCCTGTCCTGACTGGACCTGTTGATAAATTTTACAGATAGCCTGGGATTGCCTGCTAGCCTAGAGGAGACACATTAGAGGTTGTTTAGATGGTATTTCTTCTGTTTGGAGTTGTATTTACTTTGTGGATTACTGTATTTGAGTTTTGATATGTATTTCTGGGTTTTTGTATCTTAGACACTTAGACTTCTATCTCTTGTATCTCTTTTGGATTTCATGTTTTATCTATCCTTATCATGCTCTACCTTAGATGTGATTGAGACTGTATCTGCTATGTCACCCCCATTCGGGGAGTATAAACTGCTTAGCATTATATGTTAGATGTTGTGACCTAGGACAGCGTTCTACCGCCGACACTGCAGCGTAGGCTGGGCGTCGTTACGTTCTCGTACCCTAACAGTGGGTGCGGGTCGTGACACCCGCCCCAAGCCAGCCGCCCAGCCCCCGACGCCCCCGCCACAAGCCCGCCTCCCAGCCCCCGACGCCCCCGTCCCAAGCCCGACGCCCAGCCTTCGATGCCCCCGCCCCAAGCCCGCTGCCCCCGCTGCCCCTACGACACCGCGAGAGAGAGAGAGAGAGAGTTCGAGAGAGAGAGAGTTCGAGAGAGAGAGAGGGAATTACCTTCGGGAGAGAGAGAGGAGAGGACGCCGACGCCGATCACCGAAGCCGCGGGAGAGAGAGAGAGAGAGAGAGAGAGAGAGAGGGAGAGAGTGAATTTGGAGGGAATGTGAAAAGTTCCCCCCGCCATTTCATTTTAAGTCTGGAACGTATATTTAGCGACGGACTAGCGTCGGCTTTTAATCCGTCGCCCGTTAGTCGCTATTTTTTATACTTGTCGACTGAATATCCGTCGCTACGTAGTCGAAGAAATGTTCCGCCAATTCTTCACACAATTCCCGCCAAATAATCGACTGCATAGCGACGACTGAGTATCCGTCGCTATATCTCCGACACCTTAGCGACGGATGTGCGACCTTTCCTTCCCTTAAAAATAAAATAAAAAATGTAACGGCTTGTCGTCGGTAATCCGTCGGCTAGCTGCCACAAAGCCGTCGCGAACGCCGACGAAAAATTTTTGTTGCTAATTTTCGGTCGCTAATTTACTGTATTTTGGTAGTGAAAAGCCCCCAAACTGCTGCTGCTGCTATGCTAATGCAGTCCCCTTTGGGGGACTGCTACTGCTGTCTTAGACAGCAGTCCAAGACTACTGCTGCTGCTGCTATTCTCCCTCTATCCCCCCATCACTCCACCATAACACCACCTCAAACCACTCCTAAAACCTCTCAAAACTCCCCTCCAAACCACCACAAACAACACTAAAACAAACACAAAATTAAACCACACTCACACACACATAATATATATACATCAAGATACCAACTCTCAACACTAAATATATATAGACACACACACATCAACCAATATATATATATATATATATATATATATATATATATATATATACTCTCAAATGTAAAGGGAGACACACACACAACCTATATATATACATAATATCCCGAAACCTATCAGAATACCCAAATCCTCACAATTCTACCCTCTAGGGTTTAGATACGTACGCCACACAAGCAATCTAACTCGCACACGCGAACGAAAACAAAAAACGAGGCCTGAATGGCCAAATGGCCATTCTGACGACTCCGGGGTGTCCGATTTGCGATACCGTGCGATACGGGCACCAAACCTATCCGAATTCGATCCAAACTCTACCCACGAGTTCTAAATAATGATTAGAACCTATTCTAAGTGCTAACTTGCTGATTCTAGTATCGGTGCAAAAAGTCACCCGTGTGTTGGAACCCGAAAACCTCGAAAAAAATCTATTTTTTATGATTTCTCGCGAAACGACCCCATGTATCCAAATATGGACACGTATCTAGCCTCATCTCACCCAAACTAACCTAATTAGGTCTAATTAGGCTAGGGACAACACCCAAACATGTCAATTTAAGGTTTTCCTCAAATTTGGCACTAAACCTAGGCCAAAAGTTCCAAATTGAGTCCAATGGGTTCCAAACCTCTTCTAATGGGTTATCCTACACCTCGAGCATCCTCTAATATACAAATGACACTAATTAGAAGTAATTACAAAGGTCAGAGTGAGGGTTTACCTCTTGGGAGTTGGAATCCCAAGGAAATATCCCAAAATCACTTCTTTTAGGTGAAACTCCAAAATCTATGCTTCCACTACCACTAAGCTAGATCTACCTCGATCAAAACTACAAATGAGAGATGAACAAGGGTTAGCACCAAGATTAGAGAGAGATCTAGAGTATGGAAGAGAATTAGAAGAGATTTGACTTACTTTGGAGCTTAAAATCCAAAGGAAAAAGAAAGGAATTTTGTGGAATGAGAGAAAAGAAGGAGAGAGAGAGGGTTTCTTGCAAATGAGAGCATGGAAGGGGTGTATGCTGCTGGCCGGCCACATTTTAGAGGGTTGGGGGCATTTGACAATTGTCACGACCCGCTCCCGCTTTTCGGGATACGAGTACGTGGCCAAGTCCAGCCTACGCCGCAGCATCAGCGGTAGTATGTTGTCTGGGCTCAATATAAATCTCAAATACAACAAATATCTCTATTTTGCTCATTCACAATAATTATTTTAATTACAATTCCAATAATACATTCAAATTTGTATACAGATACAAACCCGCTACATGTGACTATTCTAACTAGAATATATGGTTGGCATCCAAGATAGATCTAACTCCACCCGAAGGAACCCAAAGCAAGAGAGCAAGTCATCGAGAATAGTCATTAAGAATCTGTCAACTAAAAAATGGTTATCCAGTCAGGATTGGAACAAGTACAAGTCTAGCCATCATAATACAAATACAATATAAAGCAATATAACACTAAACATGTGAAACAATGATCAATGGAAACAATGAACAATATGAACAAGAAATCATGAGATGGAAGAAACTGATAAGGAAAGTAACAAGCATGAAAAGTAAAGAGACTCATATAAACACTCGTAGTGCACGTGTCGTGAGAAGTACAACGTTCCTACACATGGACGGCTTGGGCGAACGATGAGGTTATAAGGCCCGCCCTCGTAACCGGGAGAGTTGCCAACAATACAATCTGGACTTTGTCCACGTGCCTAGCAATTGTACCCCTCCAATATCCATACCTCACAATCACGAAAACATGATCACGATAACGATCACGATAACAATGAGAAAACATGATCAATAGTCAAACACTCAACTCTCGTGTGTGTAATAGTCAAGACACGGAAGATAGCATGTATAAGTGAAATACGACAATATAAAGTAAATGCACATGAAAGCATCAACAAGTACTTGCCTTGATTTGATTTGAAATTGATTGGCGTGATATGATCATGTCAGCACGAAAATAGTCTCAGAAGTCAAACTACGCAAGATGATTTCAATTGATGAGACGGGCCTCTAAAATAAAAACAAAAAAATAAAATATTTTGGAAAATTGTTGAGAAGAATATATGATGTGTACTTTTTCATCAGCGTTCCGAAACTTCAAACGGATCGTGATTCCGATTTCTGGTTCTCCCGGAATCTCGAAAACACCAAAACGTGTCAAATTTCGGACAACTGACACTCCACGAATTTTTCAGAAAATTAGGTTAAAATTATTTGAAAATAAATTTTTTATTCAGAAAATATACCACGAGACGGCTACAACAAAAAAAACTGGAGGTCAAACGGAGTCCGGAGTTGGAAGTTATGGCCCTTCGAAGTTGGTAAAACATTTGAAAAGGAAGGCTGAATTTATGACGAATTTGGGATAATTATGACGAAAAAAAAGAGAAATTTTGGAAAAGAAGGTATGAGAGATGATTTTATTTTATAGGTTCAATATATATAGATAATGGAAAGCAATTACTGAATTAGGATATGATTAGAACTCAATCAATAAAGATATGATTAGGATTACCAACTAATTTGGATATGAATATGATTAGTTCAAATAAGAAATAATCTATCTAATACTAGATATGATTCAAATGGGATTAGGATTTCTAACGGACAAGTCTCTCCATAAATTTAAATCAAATAAATTATTTAAATCCAAATCATATAAATTCAAATCCAAATATAAATCCAAATCAAATTCAACATAATAACTTTAAGATAAATTTAATGTTTATCAAAGCAATTTAAATCATATAATAGATAAGTTGTTAAATCAAATAATATTTCATATCTAGATTAGGTAATTCTTAATGCCACAATTAGTCACCATAAGTATTTTAAATAATGTTTGATGTTATCAAATAAGGTAAAATATATTTTATAAATCTAAATCTTATTCAAAATAAGTTACTAAATCTTTTTATTGCTCCAAAAATAATCATAATTTTCAAACTATTTTCGAAACCGATATTTTTTTTTGAAAATCCAAACATAATAATAAATAACTTTATAATCTCAATAATAAAATTTCAAGAACAAATATTTATTAAAACTAAATAGTATTTTCAAACCGTTAATTACAAACTACATTTTGAAATGCAAAAAAAATAGTAAACATCTTTTACAAAGTTTCAAAAATAAATTACTTTCAAACACAATAAAATAAATATAAAAAATTTGAGAAACAGGGGTTACAAATCTACCCACCTTAGAAAAATTTCGTCCTCGAAATTTAAGGATGACATGAAAAAATAGGTTTGGCTGGTCAGGAGAAAAGATAGAAAAATTTAAAAATGAACAATGGTCAATGTGATAAAAATAATAATTTTTTTTCTTAATAAGAAGATTGATCAAGAAGGATGGAAGAATGTAGTCAATGGATATATTTCGGAGGAGTATTACCTACATGACATCTAAGTTATCACACATCAATCTTATAAATTTGTATCCTCAAGAATATTTTAAAAAAAAATTCTCAAATTCAATCATTTTTTTTAAATCACTAACTCAATTTAATACCGTGTTGTAGCAATCATGAATATCATCTTATCAAATTCACAACCCTTAATCCAACTTGATAAATATCTTCAAAATCTAACTTCACAAAACTTTAAATTCCTCAATTTTATTTTAAATTCAAAATTCAACATTTTCATATTCTCCTCAAAAATTTAAATTGCATAAATTTTTAAATCATACCTCAATTTTATTGATCAAATCAAAATTATTTCCTTTAAAAATTTAAATATTCGACCTTATCAATAATTCATCGATCATATAGAAATTTAAACCTCAGAATACCAAAAGCTAAAAATTTCATCTTCAACAGTAACCAAAATATTCAATTTATCAATCGAGAATTCTACCATCTTTGATTAGAGTCATTTATCAAATCACAATTTCAACTTCATCAAATAGGGCATCTCAAAATTCAACGAATATCACCACCTTAATCACGTTGCCTATGTAACAACCTTAACTACCCATACAATCAATTCAAAATAATTCTATGGGTTACCCATGGTGTACCTAGTCCTAGGCCTAGTCATTTTAAAAAAAAATCAAATCAACCTAATTGTGAATGAGCATCCTAATCGCAGGCTTGCAGTAGTACGACTAATATAGGTACTACCACAAGTTCGCATAATTTTGCGAAAATGGACCTGCATGGGCCACCATAAAAACTTGTCACGACCCGCTCCCGCTTTTCGGGATACGAGTACGTGGCCAAGTCCAGCATACGCCGCAGCATCGGCGGTAGTACGCTGTCTGGGCTCAATATAAATCTCAAATACAACAAATATCTCTATTTTGCTCATTCACAATAATTATTTTAATTATAATTCCAATAATACATTCAAATTTGTATACAGATACAAATCCGCTACATGTGACTATTCTAACTAGAATCTATGGTTGGCATCCAAGATAGATCTAACTCCACCCGAAGGAACCCAAAGCAAGAGAGCAAGTCATCAAGAATCTGTCAACTGAAAAATGGTTATCCAGTCAGGATTGGAACAAGTACAAGTCTAGCCATCATAATACAAATACAATATAAAGCAATATAACACCAAACATGTGAAACAATGATCAATGGAAACAATGAACAATATGAACAAAAAATCATGAGATGGAAGAAACTAATAAGGAAAGTAACAAGCATGAAAAGTAAAGAGACTCATATAAACACTCGTAGTGCACGTGTCGTGAGAAGTACAACGTTCCTACACATGGACGGCTTGGACGAACGATGAGGTTATAAGGTCCGCCCCCGTAAACGGGAGAGTTGCCAACAATACAATCTAGGCTTTGTCCATGTGCCTAGTAATTGTACCCCTCCAATATCCATACCTTACAATCACGAAAACATGATCACGATAACGATCACGATAACAATGAGAAAACATGATCAATAGTCAAACACTCAACTATCGTGTGTGTAATAGTCAAGATACGGAAGATAGCATGTATAAGTGAAATACGACAATATAAAGTAAATACACATGAAAGCATCAACAAGTACTTGCCTTGATTTGATTTGAAATTGATTGGCGTGATATGATCATGTCGGCACGAAAATAGTCTCAGAAGTCAAACTACGCAAGATGATTTCAATCGATGAGACGGACCTCTAAAATAAAAACAAAAAAATAAAATATTTTGGAAAATTGTTGAAAAATATATGATGTGTACTTTTTCATCAGCGTTCCGAAACTTCAAACGGATCGTGATTCCGATTTCTGGTTCTCCCGGAATCTCGAAAACACCGAAACGTGTCAAATTTCGGACAACTGACACTCCACGAATTTTCCAGAAAATTAGGTTAAAATTATTTGAAAATAAATTTTTTATTCAGAAAATATACCTCGAGACGGTTACAACAAAAAAAAACTCGAGGTCAAACGGAGTCCGGAGTTGGAAGTTATGGCCCTTCGAAGTTGGTAAAACATTTGAAAAGGAAGGCTGAATTTATGACGAATTTGGAATAATTATGACGAAAAAAAAGAGAAATTTTGGAAAAGAAGGTATGAGAGATGATTTTATTTTATAGGTTCAATATATATAGAAAATGGAAAGCAATTAGTGAATTAGGATATGATTAGAACTCAATCAATAAAGATATGATTAGGATTACCAACTAATTTGGATAGGAATATGATTAGTTCAAATAAGAAATAATCTATCTAATACTAGATATGATTCAAATAGGATTAGGATTTCTAACGGACAAGTCTCTCCATAAATTTAAATCAAATAAATTATTTAAATCCAAATCATATAAATTCAAATACAAATATATTTCCAAATCAAATTCAATATAATAACTTTAAGATAAATTTAATGTTTATCAAAGCAATTTAAATCATATAATAGATAAGTTGTTAAATCAAATAATATTTCATATCTAGATTAGGTAATTCTTAATGCCACAATTAGTCACCATAAGTATTTTAAATAATGTTTGATGTTATCAAATAAGGTAAAATATATTTTATAAATCTAAATCTTATTCAAAATAAGTTACTAAATCTTTTTATTGCTCCAAAAATAATCATAATTTTCAAACTATTTTCGAAACCGATATTTTTTTTGAAAATCCAAACATAATAATAAATAACTTTATAATTTCAATAATAAAATTTCAAGAACAAATATTTATTAAAACTAAATAGTATTTTCAAACCGTTAATTACAAACTACATTTTGAAATGCAGAAAAAATAGTAAACATCTTTTACAAAGTTTCAAAAATAAATTACTTTCAAACACAATAAAATAAATATAAAAAATTTGAGAAACAGGGGTTACAACAATTTACCAAAATGCCTTCCAAGTCAAAGAAATGAGTGGTTTTGAGTTTGGGTCAAAATGGTAACTTGAAAACCCCTAATTCCAAGTTTTAAATCTAATTCTAATTCCTAATCCTACTAAAATCAAATAGGATTAGTCAAATATAAATATATGGGTTTGGTCATGACAAGTTGGTCGGGTCCAGTTGGGTCCAAAACTGACCCGGGTCACTAGCACAAGTCGAAATGAGACAAAACTCAAACCCGATCAAATAAAATCCCAAAACACAATATTAATAAATAAATATTCACAAAAATATTAGAATATTGAAAATGACAAGTTTGCCCTCAATTTTGAAAACTGGAGGTGACAGCCGGCGGAGAGGAGAAGGAGGAAGGGGGGCGGGGAGGAGGGGGGCTGGCCTGGGGATGAGGAGGAGGCCGACGGGGAGGAGGGGGGCTGGCCGACGGTAGGGAAGGTTAAGAATGGAGAGGGAGGGAGGCTGGTGGTGAAGGGGGAGGGTAGTTTAGGTATTTTCTTTTTAAAAAAAAAATGGACGTAACGGCCATTTCTAACGGTCAACAGGCGGTAGGGAAATTTTTGCTCGTGCGAGAAATCTAAGAAGGGACAAACTGCTAAATTTTTCTAATAGGTCTTTCTACGCAAAATGCATAGATCTAACGAGGGATTTTTTACAATTTATCCAATTTTTAATCATAAATATGTATAGAATTGAAAGTATTTATATGATTGTATAAGTATTTTTTGGTTTTGGAATGAAATCGAAACCGAAAAAAGAATTTGCTATTTTCAAAACTGAAATCAAACAGAATCTCTTATTCGGTTTGGTACGGTCCGATTCGATTTTCGGTCCAAAATCGAATAATAACCACCCCTAGTGGATATTATTTATTAATTATTTTATTTTACGCATACTCACACCTCTCCCGCGGTTCGATTCCGAAACCGTTCGCCCACCTAGAAAGATTATACCTTTTCTCGTTGACCACAATGGCCACTCGGGTTCTGTAATTGAAAATTATATGTTGTTAGTTACTTGTAGACCTGTCAATTGGGACGGGCCTGTCCGACACGAGCCGAGTCCGAAAAATTGGCCCATGTGCCGGTCCGGTCCCGTATATTGGGTCGTGCCGGACCACGTATATCGGCCCATAATATAGGCTCGGCCCATCACGACCCGAAGCCCAAGCCCGACCCTGTCCGGCCCGAAACCCGGCCCGGCCTGTGAAGATATGAAAAGAGACGTTCTCCCTTGGTCAGTGGTACATGCTTGTTAAGTTGGTTTCAGAGACGATAAAATAATTTGCCAAATAGTATACATTCTTGCTCGTCTTTGCGGTCCTTAATCGTATTAGGGTCATAACACATGATACAAATGAGGAAGAAAAAGGACATAACCTGATATTCACACCATACATCAAAGTCTAATAGGATAACCATTTCCAACACATAAAACTGGAGAACATGGGAAGCTGTATTGATTTGGTTTGCAGAAACTTCGGGTTGGGAAAGGAAAGTGATTACTTTTCTATGTTTGGGTGTCAAAGGAATTGAGGAGGAAAGGAAAGTGACTTCCAATGGAAGGAAAATTAGGGAAGAAAGTGATTCCATCCATCCAAACAAGGAATCACTTTTCCACATTGAAGTAATCACTTTTCTTTCCGAATTCCTTGGCGTTTCCAAACATCGGAAAGGAAAATCAATGAAAAATAAAATTTTCCAAAGAAAAGAAAATTACAAGGAATTGATTTCCTTTCCCTTCCATTGGGCGAACCAAACGAGGCCTAATAGAAATGGTATGTAATAATTGCATCAAACCATATCTAGCACTAATTGGAAAAAGAAAAATGCTATTTGTCCCTCCAAATTGTACCTCCAAACCGTCTCTCCTTACGTGGCAGCTGACGTGGCATGTTGATGTGGCAACTGACGTGACAAATTTTAAAATTAAAATTAACATTAAAATTAATGTTAACATTAATATTAAAATCAATATTAATATTAACATTAACATTAACATTAATATTAATATTAATATTAACATTAACATTAACATTAACATTAACATTAAAATTAATATTAACATTAATATTAATATTAATATTAATATTAAATTAACATTAATATTAATAATTAATATTAATATTAACATTAAATTAAAATGGATAAAATTGGGTAATTAACTTTTTGGGTTAAAATTTTTCATGTCATCGACCATGTCAGATGACACATAATATTATTTAACATGCCACGTCAACTGCCACATAAGGAGGGATGTATTGGTGGGACAATTTGGAGGTACGAATAGCATTACTCTTGGAAAAATAATTTTACTAGCAGAAAGTTTGTTGTAGCGATAGAAAATTATATAAATTTGGCTGAAACGGAAAAAAGTTCCAAAAAATTTGGAATAACGACAGTTTCCGCCATACCGTTTGGCATGTCCAATTTCCGTCTAACTATTTGGCAAAAAATGAACATATTGTTTTATTATTATTATTTTTTCTTCTTCTTTCCGCTAGTTTGGTTTTGGTTCTGGTTCATTTTGGTATTGTTTTGGTTTTGGTTGGTTTTTTAGTATTTTTTATTTTTTTGTTAGTTTGATTTTTTAGTTGTTTTGTTTAGGTTGGTTTATTTTAAGATATTGTCCTATATTGTAAAACCCTACTGCCACCCCAACCCTCCAAACTGCCAACCCCCAACTCCGAAAATAAAACCCTACTGCCAATCCCAACCCCCCACACTGCCAACCCCAATCCTCTCATTAAAACCCCACTGCCAACCCTAACCCCCCAAACCAGGACTGAAACGAACTGCCATGTTCAATTTTTGTCAGACGGTCTGGCAGGAATTGAGGATGGTTCGAATTCCGCCAAAAGGTTTGACGCGTATTTTCGTTTCTGCAAAATTTCTAGAATTTATTTCGTTTTTGTTAATTTTTTTTTAATAAATTTCTCATCCTACAACAAATTTTCTGTTTTACTAGGTGACCACATTTTCACCATGCATCAGTACCGACATATAAACAAAAAGTTGCTCGGACGAGCTTAAGCTATGCTAACTGAAAGATGGATGTCCCGTACTTGTTTTATTTCAAGCTTCCTTTGCTAAAAAAAAATTGGGCACAAATATTGGCCCAAAGGAAAGTCCGAAAGAACCATTGTGCCATTCAAAATCCGGCTCAGCCCGATCCGATCCGAAGTCCACGGTACCGTAGGTCACGTGTTTGACTGAACTGAAATTTTTTTTCGACCTCCCCTCCCCTCCCCCCTCTGGCCAATCCAAATTAGGTGTCGCTCCGTTCCACTCGACCACTTGACAGCTCTAGTTACTTGTTAGTTCAACAAACAAAAATCCCCATGGAGAAATGTGACAAGATTCTGATTGATGACAAGTCCTAGTAGAAGAATCCAAGACAAGTGGGAATAATAAAAATATCCCTATACTTTGGGAGTGTGTAACATCGTCCTAGTCTAGGATTGTGTGCGGTCCGTCTCATCTATTAAACATTAGCAGTAGCATAATTACAAGAAAAAGCATGAACCCAAAAGGGGACATAGCTAAAGTTCCATACAGAAAAGTTTCGCAATATATCGGAATCCATATCAAACCCTCTTTCTATGAGTATGGTGATCAAATGTATCCATAGCTTCAACGATTTTGGATCGGAGGAGTATCGAACTTTTTGACATCTGAAAACAAACAATTTTAGTAAATTATTAAAAACTATATGAAATTTTATATATTTAGATATAATTTAAAGTATTTTATGTATTGTTTCTTAGTAGTTTTAAAATTGAATGCAATAATAACCATTCTTGCTGATTGGTTTACTTGCAATAAATAATTTTTTTTAATACATACTTTTACGACTTTATCTTGCTGATTGCTCTTTTTCATTTAATTTTCTATGCCGAATTGACTGAAGAAAAACCCCAACGTCGAAATCGATTAGTATCGATAGCGGTCGGTATTGGATCATGGCATAATTACAAACCGTATTGGTACCTACTGTATCGTATCGACATATGTCGATACTGCAACATATGGTAACAACATGAACTCCCATCAGAACTATTTATATTGCTTCGTCAATAGTGATAGTTGGAACCGTTTAAGTTTACCGTACGCACTGGTTTCGTATCCATCTCTTCTTCTTGATTTGATTGTCAACTCTGACACCTTATTTGAAACCAAAGCGCTGGTATATACGACTATGTTGGAAACGAAATGTGAAATTCCAAACCAAAAAGTTACGAGAGAACCGAAGTAAAGCTCAAAAACCAAATTGCCAAAATCACAAACGCCACAACTATTTTTACGTCAAAAATTCTAACGAAAAAACCACGGGATAATCGGAGTTCAACACTGAAAAATCTCCACTAATGTAATAAAGAGATACAAGACTCCTTACACCGATCCAAACTGGATCACCACAACTACTTAAAAGAAGAAAATTCGACAGACTCCAAATAACAAGAGATGACGAGAAGAATTACCCGAAACGAGATCTCCTTCACAATGGCCTTCAATTCCATTTATCTTTCTCGAAGTTGCAAAAGCATCAACTTGCATAAATTTGCTTAGACTTTATATATATATATATCCCTCAGTTCCGCAATAAATCTGGACCTTTATATTCGATTAAACAGTGTATAAACCATCAACTTGCTTAGACTTGCATGAATTAGGATTCGAAAATATATATATAGTCGATCCCCTCAATTCCGCAGCAAATCTGGACCTTTAAATTTGATCAAACAGTGTATAAAAGGTCCCATAACTCGCACATCTCCGACAAAATCGAGTTCAGACCGAACTCTAATTTTCTGTGCCAGCACAGTTTTGACCCTAGGGGACCGAACTCGAACTCGAACTCGAACCGAGACTCCGCCCCCCCGGACCGAATTCGGTCCGAGTTTTCTTGGGTCTGGGCAGAACCTCCCGCTCCGATACTCCGAGTTTCTCTGATACGCTAATGACACTCGTCGGACTCTCCGAAGTACTTCTCCGACAAACGAATGACACTCGTCGCACTCTCCGAAGTACTTTTCCGACAAACGAATAACACTCGTCACACTCCGATGTTTTTCACATATATAGTTGGTAACCCCATCCAACACCAACACCATACCGACTTTAGTACCGAGTTGTGTACATCCCTTTATCTTTATCTTTATCTTTTTCTTCTCAGTTGCTTGTTAGTCCTCGTTTTCTAGTTGTTGAGTAGGTCCTTAGAAGGTCACATTGTTCCATCTAAGGTCACTCTATATATGCCTATTGGATTCCTTCCATGATGTGCCACTGTAATTAGTCATATAAGGTCCTCTTGGATGCTTTGCAATTTGGCCAGTGCTCTCTCTTCAGTCGTTAGGTTATTGCCATCGAGCCAGGGTCAATGGCTTCTAGCCAAAGAATTGGGTCACGACCTAACTAGTAACTAACAATTGAGACTTTTTGGTTCAACGCTAGGAATATCAGCGCCGACTCCAGCATTTTGGAGGTCCTAAATAAGTCCAAAAAAATGGACCATTTTTCCTCTATATAATTTTTATTTGTTTTAGTTAAAAGTAACAAAGATTTCCGATCTCCTTCACTTATGGGCTTCTTTTCAATCTTGAAACAATTAATATTAGAAGTTTCATAAGACAAAAAAAAAGACATTAGAAATTAAAAATTAGAAAGGAGGAAAAACCTGCATTGACATGTTTGTTGAGGGAGGAAGAAATTGTTTAAATTTTTTAGTAGGAGAAATTTTTTTGCATGAAAATGAGAGTGAAGATGGAGAGGCAACTTAATTAGAAATAGGTACAACATTTTTTAATATTTTATTTGATTCTTCATAAGGCAACCATGGCTTCTCAGGACCATATATTTTTTTTTGGCCCAATACAAAATTATTAAAAAAAAAAAAATGGAGGTCCAAGAGGAGGCCCTAGGTCGCTGCCTAATCCGCCTCCCCCTGGAGCCGGCTAAGAGAAATACAATCACATGTATCCGACAACAACAATACATGTCACGCCCCGATTCCGTCGAATCGATAGTCGTCCCCCGGACGTGATGCCGTGCGAACCTAATTTGCGATCGCACAAGGCCTAGTCATAAGGTAATCCGAGACACGAGATCTAAGAGAGTACGCAGACAAATTGATACACACAATAAGTAAAGAAAACTTGATCTTTATTGATAATGAACATCTTTTACAGACTCCGATACAAGACTCATTGCCGCACGGGCTACAACATGACTCGATTACAAAAGAGTGCCGATGAGATAGCCGTTCCATACATTGCACACCCTCAATATACACAAGTACTCCATTGACCTGGATAGGAGGGACGCTGAGTCATTTGCCTTGGACTGTCGAGAGCCTTCAAAAGTGGAGTCGCAGAGTAAGTCTTCGACGCACGGCCGAAGCTTCAAAAGTCACGAACGCCGCCGAGCTAGCTGGCGCGTCCTTCCTGGTTCTCGGGACCTGCAAAGAGCGAGGATCAGCACGAAACACATGTACTGGCGAATGGCTAATTAAATCCAAGCTCTGCATTTGATTCAAGAAGTTTTGTAAAACATGTTAGCTAGCTATTTCAATGATCTTTCTAACCATCCTGCTCGATTTGCATGTTAACATGTTTTGAGGCAAGCATATGAAACTGGATATCATTAAGCAACTATCATATTCATCCCGTGTCCCGTGCACCTGTTAAGCAGTGAAGGGTATGAAGGCCACTGGCAATGACAAGCCATTTCGGACTATAGCATTTGGTTAGAGGATGCCCCTTTCGCGTCGGGTAGCGAGCCCTGTGCGAAAGTGCCCGCATAACTCACGTCGATGAAGGGTTGGCGCTGCTACACTCGTTCCTCCCTGGCCGAATCAGTCCCTTGGCCTAGGCAACCGTTCGAGGAAACTTCACCTTGTCGACAAGTTGTCCAATGACCGTTTTCCTTTGGACTTAGTTGATTTGCTTACTTAGCCGTATCGTTGCGATAAACGTTAATCGATTCATTCATTGTTTGCATAGGCTAAGTGGATTTGTATAAGAAAGCGCGTTTTCCATTTTCAAAATCGGCAGTTTGATAGCAAGTGTTTTGTGAAGAATCGTGCCACGATTTCTTTGATTCTACACTATTATGACAAGCATTCATTTACTTCATATATTGAGTTTTGAAGTAGAGGGACGAGACGAAGGAGGTCAGCCACTCGCCTTAGCCTTGCTTCAAGCGAGCGACCGGTTGGCTGCGCTGACGTCGCCTACGCGATCACCTGCAATCGAATAAGCAACTGATTAGAACACTGTATAATTCAAGGATATTCGATATGAATGCGAAGCTCGAAAACGCATCACGAAAACCTATCAAAAACATTCACGAAAAATGCATTCACGAAAACTAAAGCCAAATCCAAATCAAGTGCGGCATGAAAACCAGAGCAACGAAAGGTCTCTCCCGACTCAGCCGCAGAGCCAATCCTCGAGGCGCAATCCGCTGAATATGGGACTTGGTTCCGAAAAAGCCATTCCATAACGTGGAATGGATCTTAATTCAACCATTTTCGTTCGATCGACTCGGCCGATTCCGACCTATCGGTCCCGACCGAATCGATAGCGACAGTATTCCTTTCTCGCGCACCCCGTGGACAGAGATGGGGCATGATGTAGGGACGGGGCACTACACCATAACCAACTAATAAAAAGTTTCGTCCTCGAAACTTAAAGATGAAATCTACCTCTACGAGAACAATGAAGGGAATTTATCCTTCATCTCCGATTCAAGCTCCCACGTCGACTCTTCGACCGAGTGGTTCTTCCAGAGGACGCGGACGAGAGGGATCGCTCGATTTCGTAGCAACTTATCCTTGCGTTCTAAGATTTGAACTGGCTCTTCAACGTAGGATAAGTCTGACTTTAGCTCCAGCTGGCCAAAATCTACCACGTGGCTAGGGTCGTGCACGTACTTCCGCAACTGAGAGACGTGGAAGACGTTGTGTACACCTTCAAGCGCCGGTGGTAGGACAATTTTATAGGCCACTGGGGCGACCCGTTCAAGTATTTCGAACGGCCCAACGAATCTCGGACTCAACTTCCCCTTCGCACCGAATCGAGTAACTCCCCGCATGGGCGACACTTTGAGAAATACATGATCGCCTACTTGAAACTCGAGGGGGCAACGATGAACGTTCGCATAACTTTTCTGACGACTCTGCGCGGTCTTTAATCTTTTCCGAATGAGCCGAATCTTCTGCACGGTCTGTTCAACCAGTTCCGGACCGAGAATCTGCCGCTCTCCGACTTCGTCCCAGCAAATGGGTGACCGACACTTGCGCCCGTACAAGGCTTCATAAGACGCCATTTGAATGCTGGATTGATAGCTATTATTGTATGCAAATTCGGCCAGAGGTAGATAATTGTCCCAACTTGATTTGAAGTCAATTGTGCAGAGTCGTAGCATGTCTTCAAGAATCTGATTGACGCGCTCTGTTTGGCCATCGGTCTGAGGATGGTAAGCTGAGCTGAACTGTAACTTGGTACCCAGCGCCGACTGAAGGCTACTCCAGAATCGCGACATGAACCGTGAATCCCGATCAGAGACGATGGATACTGGAACTCCGTGCAGCCGTACTATCTCATCAAGATATATCTGCGCCAGACGATCAACGTTCCAAGTAACTTTGATGGCAATAAAGTGCGCTGACTTGGTTAATCGATCGACGATGACCCAGATGGCATCATTTTCCCGCGGCGTCTTCGGCAGACCAACAATAAAATCCATGTACACGTGCTGCCACTTCCATTCCAGAATTGCCAGATTCTGCATCTCCCCGCCGGGTCTCTGGTGCTCAGCTTTCACCTGCTGACAGGCCATGCATTGCGACACGAAAAGTGCCACATATCTTTTCATCCCGTGCCACCAGAAGTTTGTACGGAGGTCCTTGTACATCTTCGTGCTGCCGAGATGTAAGGTGTATTTCGTATAGTGCGCCTCCGACTGTATCTCTTTTCTGAGTTCTGAATTGTCCGGAACGCATAGCCTACCCCTCAATCGAAGCACGCCGGTTTTGTCTTCTGCAAAGTCGGTCGTCCTGCCCGTCGAGATTAGCTCTCGCACTTTCTTCAGGTATGGATCGTCCGTCTGAGCGGTCTTGATCTTTTCAAACAAGCTCGGCTCTAACTGCAACTTTGCCAACTGCACATTCCAGAATCTGACTCGGAGCTCGATGCCCATCTCTTCTAGGTTACGTAGTAGTCTGGGGTCGATGGATAACGAGGCAATGTACTTCCGACTCAAGGCGTCCGCAACAACATTTCCCTTTCCCGGTGTATAGTCGATAGTCAAGTCATAATCCTTGATCAGTTCAAGCCAGCGCCTCTGCCGCAAGTTCAGTTCCCTCTGCGTGAATAGATACTTGAGGCTCTTGTGATCGGTGTTGATCGTGCACGCCATGCCATAGAGGTAGTGACGCCATAATTTTAACGCAAACACAATCGCCGCTAACTCCAGGTCGTGCGTGGGATAATTTTTCTCGTGCGGCTTTAGCTGTCGGGAAGCAAAAGATATCACCTTGTTCCGTTGCATCAGCACACGCCCCAAGCCCTGACCGGACGTGTCGCTGAATATCTGGAAACCCTCAGTCCCTTCTGGAAGTGCGAGTATCGGGGCCGAGATGAGCCGTTGCTTCAACTCTTGGAATGCAGCTTCACAGTCGTCTGACCAGTCAAATATGACTTCTTTCTGGGTGAGGCGAGTCAGAGACGATGCGATCTTCGCAAAGTCTTTCACGAAGCGTCGATAGTATCCTGCTAAGCCAAGGAAACTTCAAATCTCGCTGACGGACGTTGGCCGCTTCCAATCGACGACGGCTTCAACTTTCTTCGGGTCGACCGTAATGCCTTCAGCAGAAATGATGTGTCCGAGGAATGAGACGCTGCTAAGCCAAAATTCACATTTGCTTCGCTTCGCATATAATTGATTTTCTCGAAGGGTCTGAAGCACGGTCCACAGATGCTCAGTGTGTTGCTGCCTATTCTTCGAGTAGACGAGTATATCGTCGATAAAGACTACTACGAACTTGTCGAGGAATGGTCGAAACACCCGATTCATTAAATCCATGAAAGCGGTAGGGGCATTCGTTAGGCCGAACGGCATTACCAGGAACTCGTAATGGCTGTAACGAGTGCGAAATACAGACTTTGGCACATCGTCCGGCTTGATCTTGAGTTGATGGTAACCCGAGCGCAGATCAATTTTAGAGAACACCGTAGCACCTTGAAGCTGATCGAACAGATCATCTATGCGGGGCAGGGGATATTTGTTCCGGACGGTAGCTTTATTCAGCTCGCGGTATGTCACGCCCCGCTCCCGTAGAAGCGATCGTCCTCGCTAAGGCGTGATGCCGTACGAGGCTAGATTGCACTCGTGCAAGGCAGTTCCATAACGGCCGATTACATCGGCGGCGACGGGGTCGTCGCACAGAAGTCCCAAGCAGAAACATTGAATACATTGTAGCAGAATTTAAAGAAGAACACATGAACACAAGTAACTCAAAAGAAATCTCTTCATTGATATGGAATACAAGATTATATTTGTGGGCGCAAGGCCAAATTACAAGTCTCTCGTGCTCACTTTTCTCTCATTTACAATTCACTCTGCTCTCTCTCATCTCTCGATACAATACTTGAATCCAGCGGAAGCTTCGGAAGGCGATGTCCATACATTATGTCCTGTATAAGTCTTCAGATCACGCGGCCGCACGCTTCGACTCGCCAAGGAACTCCGTGCCTCGACGCATCCAAGCGAACTCCGCACCACGAGCTTCTACCTGTGCCTGCACATGAAATACTGTGTGGGTGTCAGTACCACTATACTGGTGGAGTGAGCTTCTCGCCCACCCATACATAACCGACACATTTTTTTTACTTTGTGCAGCTTAAACCCTTTCAATTGTCTCTCTAGTCTTGCCTTAGGTTCAGTTTTAAGACTTGACGTCTAAGCAACTCGACGTGCAACGACATGGTCGTGCTACAAAACCCACGTGTATTTCGATCGAGGCAGTGCCTCATCGCTTAGGTACTTGACCAAACTGCAACTCGGGACGGCAGGGTCGTGCCAAGACCTTTACTTAAACTTTAGCGCCACTAGACCAATTCTCGTGCCAACGATTCAAGTGCCAAGGACGGCAATGGGATGACTCGTGCAGGCTGTGCCTCTAGACCTTTCTTAGACTTGTCTGTGCTTCAAGATGAGGCCGCGCCTCGCTAGTTATCAAGACTTATCGTGCTACCGCCTTGCAGCCTACCTGTTAGACCCATTTGCTAACTTAGACAAGACTTGTGGACCATAGTATCGCTTTTATGAACATCCCGACGCCAATCTATCGTGCCAAGCACGGTGCCTATGCTGCAGCCCAGTCCTAGGCCCAGACCTTGTGTTTCCAACTAGACAAGCATTCAAGTTCTAGACTCAATCCAAAGGCATACACGCGGTGTGTCGCTATCTGCCGACGCATCTACATGAGGTGGTCACCAGCAATTTCAAGCTATCTTGGACTGGCTCGACGGGGGTATCGGTCCGCCCTTCTAAGGGTAGCTAGCTCCGGAAGCGCCGATACTCCCATGTGGTTATCTGGCATGCAGGTTGAGCCACACTCGCTTCCTCCGGGACGAATGATTCTGGCGCCCCGGTAATCATTCGAGAAGACTACACCTTGTCGACAAGTTGTCCATGACCATGCAAGTCTAAACTCGATCTACCAGTCTTTCCTTAATATGAACATGCTTTTCCTTCCTTCTATCAAGACTTACGAGACTCCCAAGCCGCGGGACCGATCTCGTGTGCGGGACATATCAAGACTTTGCGAGACTCCCAAGCCGCGGGATCGATCTCGTGTGCGGGACATATCAAGACTTAGCGAGACTTCCAAGTTGCGGGACCGATCTCGGCGACAACAAGTCACGTGGACTTCCTTTGTTCGTGGCAAGCTTTTCACTAAACCGATCGTAACTCGTGCCTTAGACAGGCCTGGTTCTCTAGGCGACGCTAACGCTCAAGTCATATACTTTACACGACGAGCCTTGTTCTCAAGGGACTACGCGACTTGACAACCGCAGATAGAGCGAGACAGTGCTAGTAATGGCTTCGATAGCCCAGCACAACTCTTGTCTAACTTATTCGGCAATGACTTGATGAGCAAAGGCTACGCCGAGCTACGCGTCTAGGGGACGTGCTAGGTACGGGGTCGACTTGAATAACCAACTGCTGGGTCCCTAGACTTAAGCCAACAGCCGTGCAAGACGACTTAACTTGTGGGACGTGCGAAGGCTATGCCAAGCCTTGCGGGACAAGACCGTGCATGCTTTGTTAAGCATTCATGGGGGCGACGCCTATGACTTAGGCAAATTCGAGTGTCGGGACGAATCGACGGGACCAACGGGACATGCGAAGGCTATGCCAAGCCTTGCACAACGGGACCGTGCCTGCTTTAGCAAGCATTTACGCAGGCGACGCCTAAGGCTTAGGCTATTTCAAGTGTTGGGACAAAACGACGGGATAGTGCATGCTATATCGAACATTCAAGCAGGCGACGCCTATGACTTAGGCTTATTCGAGTGTCGGGGCAACTTAGCAACTTAGGCCAACTTCCTTCTCCCAAGCCACGGGATCGAAGGATCGTGTGTCATTTGAAAGCACGCTGAGCCGACTTCTATAAAGACCGTGGGACCATTTTCCATGTTCTAA
This sequence comes from Iris pallida, assembly GCA_029216955.1. NCBI lineage: Eukaryota > Viridiplantae > Streptophyta > Magnoliopsida > Asparagales > Iridaceae > Iris > Iris pallida. The sequence continues at coordinate 11,509,599 of JANAVB010012200.1, forward strand.
GACATTCCGACCCGACGGGATTATTCCCTTAGCTATGTTGGTGCGTAGCTTTTAGATTAGCCTACCAGTGCAAGTTAAAAATATTGCGAGTTATTAAGCGAAGGCTAAGATGAAGCAAGTTCACCGAAACTCCCCCACCTGAGCGATGTCTCCGAGCAAGCCGTTGCAAGGCTAAGTCCGAACGCCGTCGGCGTTTCGATTCCTCCGATAGACTTTGCGGGACGGGGCACTACAACATACACCACTCAGAACAAGTCTCGTCCTTGAGACTTTCCTGAAGGTAAGCCATCCTACCATTTCTATGGCCAAGACTTAATCGTACACATTTCGCCTACGCGTTTCCTCAATTACGAGCCACGCTCTCAAGACTATCAATCCTTCCGTTAACATGATTCCAAGATCTCGACACTCTCGTCTCCCAAGTCGTGCTTGAACTCATCGTATCACTTGGCTGGATCGTGCACGCATTCTAAGCGTCCCTAAAATACATGCATTTAGCCAAGCCGTATGATAGAGAATTTGTCATTCTCACTCGAGTCGCATCGTGCACATACCCAGGCGTCCCTGAAATATATGCATGTCAGCCGAATCTCGTGAGCAGGGTTTCCTACGTTCATGATTCACACTATCCATTCATACCAATCCTCAAGATCAATTCTTCGATTGATAACTCTTGCAACATGAACGTTTTGCCTAACCGCTAGGCCAATCTTTGCGAGGCTAAGTCAATGTCAGGATTGGAATCATAGTTCCCCAACAATAATGCCAACACTGACCCCAATCCTAGGGTCAAACCATAGTCAGTAGTACGGGGTTTTCTACCCAAGCTCGCGTCACTCAGATTTCTAAACATCGAGCACGATCACCTATTCGCATCAATGCATTCGTTGCATATATTCGATTTTATCCAAATCACCAACTCTAACCAATTCGTGCATTCGATCACGAGGTCATCTAGCTCGACAATACGTTGCGTCCCAATCTCATGCGAGTCCGATTATCCACGGTGGTTCGTGAATCACCACGCAATGCACCCGCAGAATAATCATTCTCATCGGGACGTAACTCTTGTTTGAGTCTAGACTCGTTTATTCTTGATACGCGGATTGGACCTACGCAATCCCCAAATTCGATTCTTCAAACACATAAATTCATTCTCGAGTCACCTTCGCATCAAACCACAAGTCGAAGCACAAATTGTCGCACCGTGCAAGTTCGACCACTCCCACTGTATGAATCACCATACCAGCGCTCACGCAGAGTGATCGCCCTAATCGGCGTGACGCATGTGCGAGGCTGGAGTAGCGCTCGCATAAGACAAGAATGTCGAAGTTGTGGTTATCGACGAAGCAAATCCAAACGTTTCATTTTTTATCCAATCCAAGTTCGATAGTCCGACCGTCATTCATTCAACTAGAAAATTCTCGAGCCAAGTTTTATCTTTTCTTCGACACATTTCAATATTTTGAGTATAGCATCCATCGGAACAATGACATTTGCACGATCGCCTTTCGCTGAGTCAGAGTACCCCCGAGTTATCGCATATCGATCTTTGATACGCCTCAATACCATCGATGATATGCGTAACCTGACGATCTTCCTTTGCAACCAATTTCGAGTCGTACGACTGATGCTATTGTCCGAACTGGATGTACCATCCATAACTTCCTTGATATTCAAGATTAAGTTCGATCGCTATTCCTCAAGCTCATTTCAAGATCGTTGATCGAAACTCCAGTCTCATTTCATTTGCATCAATCCGATATCGTATGCGCGATCCTCTAAGTTTCCTCGATCAAGACCATTCATTTTCATTTTTCGTTCGAATCATTTTGATATCGTTCTCTAACTCGCGTTGCCTATTCGCAAGTTGTTCAAACGAGATGCTCGTTCGGGACATTCGAAGTCACGACCCACTAAGCGTGACGCGCTCTAAGGCTTTGCGCGATCGCATCGCCTCGTCGACATACTCGCCGTTACTCGTAATCCTCCATATTTGCTCGAATGATTTCTAAGAAAATTCATACACCATTCGGATTCGAGCCATCCGATCTAGCCTACATTCACGTACACATCATGCGCTAAGACATCCTTCGGATTCGTTCGACGAATCCCTAGCGTAATCACTCGCGTCATATCGACGCGCTAAGTCGTTCGCACTATTTCCTTGAAACCCAAGTTAATCTTCTGTGTACGCCTAAGCGTTAACTCGATAGCCTTCCTATCGATAGACACTCTAAGTGTAGCTTCGTTCCCGGCCGAGCGGTACTTGATATCGCTCGCAACTCATTTGCACCAAAAGTCAAGGTACGCGATACGCAATGCAACTTAGCCAAAAGGCCGTGCGTATGGCTATCCCGTGCGAACTATATTTGAGTTTGCATGCTCAATTGCTAGGATCAACACATGACTAGTTAGACAAGCAAGAGACATGTTAACTTAGCAGGTGTTTTCTATCAAGTCAAGTTGACACCGTTCGGCGCAAAGGCCCTATCGAGGCATTTAGCGATAGCGTACCAATGCGTTTCGAATGAACGCTTGTACGAGCTTTTGAAAATATTTAGACTTATTGTATGGACATGCCGAGGGACATTCGAGAGAGAGCGCACATTTATTTTCCAACGACGAGCTTTCAAAACTGAGAAATTCGACGTGAAGTCCAAGGACGTAAAGCCGTGCTCTGATACCATTATGTCACGCCCCGCTCCCGTAGGAGCGATCGTCCTTGCTAAGGCGTGATGCCGCACGAGGCTAGATTGCGCTCGTGCAAGGCAGTTCCATAACGACCGATTACATCGGCGGCGACGGGGTCGTCGCACAGAAGTCCCAAGCAGAAACATTGAATACATTGCAGCGGAATTTAAAGAAGAACACATGAACACAAGTAACTCAAAAGAAATCTCTTTATTGATATGGAATACAAGATTACATTTGTGGGCGCAAGGCCAAATTACAAGTCTCTCGTGCTCACTTTTCTCTCATTTACAATTCACTCTGCTCTCTCTCATCTCTCGATACAATACTTGAATCCAGCGGAAGCTTCGGAAGGCGATGTCCATACATTATGTCCTGTATAAGTCTTCAGATCACGCGACCGCACGCTTCGACTCGCCAAGGAACTCCGTGCCTCGACGCATCCAAGCGAGATCCGCACCACGAGCTTCTACCTGTGCCTGTACATGAAATACTGTGTGGGTGTCAGTACCACTGTACTGATGGAGTGAGCTTCTCGCCCATCCATACATAACCGACACATTTTTTTACTTTGTGCAGCTTAAACCCTTTCAATTGTCTCTCTAGTCTTGCCTTAGGTTCAGTTTTAAGACTTGACGTCTAAGCAACTCGACGTGCAACGACATGATCGTGCTACAAAACCCACGTGTATTTCGATCGAGGCAGTGCCTCATCGCTTAGGTACTTGACCAAACTGCAACTCGGGACGGCAGGGTCGTGCCAAGACCTTTACTTAAACTTTAGCGCCACTAGACCAATTCTCGTGCCAACGATTCAAGTGCCAAGGACGGCAATGGGATGACTCGTGCAGGCTGTGCCTCTAGACCTTTCTTAGACTTGTCTGTGCTTCAAGATGAGGCCGCGCCTCGCTAGTTATCAAGACTTATCGTGCTACCGCCTTGCGGCCTACCTGTTAGACCCATTTGCTAACTTAGACAAGACTTGTGGACCATAGTATCGCTTTCATGAATATTCCGACGCCAATCTATCGTGCCAAGCACGGTGCCTATGCTGCAGCCCAGTCCTAGGCCCAGACCTTGTGTTTCCAACTAGACAAGCATTCAAGTTCTAGACTCAATCCAAAGGCATACACGCGGTGTGCCGCTATCTGCCGACGCATCTACATGAGGTGGTCACTAGCAATTTTAAGCTATCTTGGACTGGCTCGGCGGGGGTATCGGTCCGCCCTTCTAAGGGTAGCTAGCCCCGGAAGCGCCGATACTCCCATACGGTTATCCGGCATGCAGGTTGAGCCACACTCGCTTCCCCCGGGACGAATGATTCCGGCGCCCCGGTAATCATTCGAGAAGACTACACCTTGTCGACAAGTTGTCCATGACCATGCAAGTCTAAACTCGATCTACCAGTCTTTCCTTAACATGAACATGCTTTTCCTTCTTTCTATCAAGACTTACGAGACTCCCAAGCCGCGGGACCGATCTCGTGTGCGGGACATATCAAGACTTTGCGAGACTCCCAAGCCACGGGACCGATCTCGTGTGCGGGACATATCAAGACTTAGCGAGACTCCCAAGTTGTGGGACCGATCTCGGCGACAACAAGTCGCGTGGACTTCCTTTGCTCGTGGCAAGCTTTTTACTAAACCGACCGTAACTCGTGCCTTAGACAGGCCTGGTTCTCTAGGCGACGCTAACGCTCAAGTCATATACTTTACACGACGAGCCTTGTTCTCAAGGAACTACGCGACTTGACAACCGCAGATAGAACGGAACAGTGCTAGTAATGGCTTCGATAGCCCAGCACAACTCTTGTCTAACTTATTCGGCAATGACTTGACGAGCAAAGGCTACGCCGAGCTACGCGTCTAGGGGACGTACTAGGCACGGGGTCGACTTGAATAACCAACCGCTGGGTGCCTAGACTTAAGCCAGCAGCCCTGCAAGACGACTTAACTTGCGGGACGTGCGAAGGCTATGCCAAGCCTTGTGGGACAAGACCGTACATGCTTTGTTAAGCATTCATGGGGGCGACGCCTATGACTTAGGCAAATTCGAGTGTCGGGCCGAATCGACGGGACCAACGGGACATGCGAAGGCTATGCCAAGCTTTGCACAACGGGACCGTGCCTGCTTTAGCAAGCATTTACGCAGGCAACGCCTAAGGCTTAGGCTATTTCAAGTGTTGGGACAAAACGACGGGACAGTGCATGCTATATCGAACATTCAAGCAGGCGACGCCTATGACTTAGGCTTATTCGAGTGTCGAGGCAACTTAGCAACTTAGGCCAACTTCCTTCTCCCAAGCCACGGGATCGAAGGATCGTGTGTCATTTGAAAGCACGCTGAGCCGACTTCTATAAAGACCGTGGGACCATTTTCCATGTTCTAAGACATTCCGACCCGACGGGATTATTCCCTTAGCTATGTTGGTGCATAGCCTTTAGATTAGCCTACCAGTGCAAGTTGAAAATATTGCGAGTTATTAAGTGAAGGCTAAGATGAAGCAAGTTCACCGAAACTCCCCCACCTGAGCGATGTCTCCGAGCAAGCCGTTGCAAGGCTAAGTCCGAACGCCGTCGGCATTTCGATTCCTCCGATAGACTTTGCGGGACGGGGCACTACAACATACCATTATGTCACGCCCCGCTCCCGTAGGAGCGATCGTCCTCGCTAAGGCGTGATACCGCACGAGGCTAGATTGCGCTCGTGCAAGGCAGTTCCATAACGGCCGATTACATCGGCGGCGACGGGGTCGTCGCACAGAAGTCCCAAGTAGAAACATTGAATACATTGCAGCGGAATTTAAAGAAGAACACATGAACACAAGTAACTCAAAAGAAATCTCTTTATTGATATGGAATACAAGATTACATTTATGGGCGCAAGGCCAAATTACAAGTCTCTCGTGCTCATTTTTCTCTCATTTACAATTCACTCTGCTCTCTCTCATCTCTCGATACAATACTTGAATCCAGCGGAAGCTTCGGAAGGCGATGTCCATACATTATGTCCTGTATAAGTCTTCAGATCACGCGGCCGCACGCTTCGACTCGCCAAGGAACTCCGTGCCTCGACGCATCCAAGCGAGATCCGCACCACGAGCTTCTACCTGTGCCTGCACATGAAATACTGTGTGGGTGTCAGTACCACTGTACTGATGGAGTGAGCTTCTCGCCCATCCATACATAACCGACACATTTTTTTACTTTGTGCAGCTTAAACCCTTTCAATTGTCTCTCTAGTCTTGCCTTAGGTTCAGTTTTAAGACTTGACGTCTAAGCAACTCGACGTGCAACGACATGGTCGTGCTACAAAACCCACGTGTATTTCGATCGAGGCAGTGCCTCATCGCTTAGGTACTTGACCAAACTGCAACTCGGGACGGCAGGGTCGTGCCAAGACCTTTACTTAAACTTTAGCGCCACTAGACCAATTCTCGTGCCAATGATTCAAGTGCCAAGGACGGCAATGGGATGACTCGTGCAGGCTGTGCCTCTAGACCTTTCTTAGACTTGTCTGTGCTTCAAGATGAGGCCGCGCCTCGCTAGTTATCAAGACTTATCGTGCTACCGCCTTGCGGCCTACCTGTTAGACCCATTTGCTAACTTAGACAAGACTTGTGGACCATAGTATCGCTTTCATGAATATTCCGACGCCAATCTATCGTGCCAAGCACGGTGCCTATGCTGCAGCCCAGTCCTAGGCCCAGACCTTGTGTTTCTAACTAGACAAGCATTCAAGTTCTAGACTCAATCCAAAGGCATACACGCGGTGTGCCGCTATCTGCCGACGCATCTACATGAGGTGGTCACTAGCAATTTTAAGCTATCTTGGACTGGCTCGGCGGGGGTATCGGTCCGCCCTTCTAAGGGTAGCTAGCCCCGGAAGCGCCGATACTCCCATGCGGTTATCCGGCATGCAGGTTGAGCCACACTCGCTTCCCCCGGGACGAATGATTCCGGCGCCCCGGTAATCATTCGAGAAGACTACACCTTGTCGACAACTTGTCCATGACCATGCAAGTCTAAACTCGATCTACCAGTCTTTCCTTAACATGAACATGCTTTTCCTTCTTTCTATCAAGACTTACGAGGCTCCCATCCGCGGGACCGATCTCGTGTGCGGGACATATCAAGACTTTGTGAGACTCCCAAGCCGCGGGACCGATCTCGTGTGCGGGACATATCAAGACTTAGCGAGACTCCCAAGTTGCGGGACCGATCTCGGAGACAACAAGTCGCGTGGACTTCCTTTGTTCGTGGCAAGCTTTTCACTAAACCGACCGTAACTCGTGCCTTAGACAGGCCTGGTTCTCTAGGCGACGCTAACGCTCAAGTCATATACTTTACACGACGAGCCTTGTTCTCAAGGGACTACGCGACTTGACAACCGCAGATAGAGCGGGACAGTGCTAGTAATGGCTTCGATAGCCCAGCACAACTCTTGTCTAACTTATTCGGCAATGACTTGACGAGCAAAGGCTACGCCGAGCTACGCGTCTAGGGGACGTGCTAGGCACGGGGTCGACTTGAATAACCAACCGCTGGGTGCCTAGACTTAAGCCAACAGTCGTGCAAGACGACTTAACTTGCGGGATGTGCGAAGGCTATGCCAAGCCTTGCGGGACAAGACCGTGCATGCTTTGTTAAGCATTCATGGGGGCGACGCCTATGACTTAGGCAAATTCGAGTGTCGGAACGAATCGACGGGACCAACGGGACATGCGAAGGCTATGTCAAGCCTTGTACAACGGGACCGTGCCTGCTTTAGCAAGCATTTACGCAGGTGACGCCTAAGGCTTAGGCTATATCAAGTGTTGGGACAAAACGACGGGACAGTGCATGCTATATCGAACATTCAAGCAGGCGACGCCTATGACTTAGGCTTATTCGAGTGTCGGGGTAACTTAGCAACTTAGGCCAACTTCCTTCTCCCAAGCCACGGGATCGAAGGATCGTGTGTCATTTGAAAGCACGCTGAGCCGACTTCTATAAAGACCGTGGGACCATTTTCCATGTTCTAAGACATTCCGACCCGACGGGATTATTCCCTTAGCTATGTTGGTGCGTAGCTTTTAGATTAGCCTACCAGTGCAAGTTGAAAATATTACGAGTTATTAAGTGAAGGCTAAGATGAAGCAAGTTCACCGAAACTCCCCCACCTGAGCGATGTCTCCGAGCAAGCCGTTGCAAGGCTAAGTCCGAACGCCGTCGGCGTTTCGATTCCTCCGATAGACTTTGCGGGACGGGGCACTACACGGTAGTCGATACAAAGGCGCATAGAGCCATCCTTCTTCTTGACAAACTGTGTAACGCCCCAGTCCCATAATACTTAGGACTAGGTACGTATCCATGCCAGCTGTATACATACGAAGTTACTCCAATATATGAAAACCTCATATGAATACATAAGCTGTAAAATGTAGTAAACCAAGAGTAATCTAATCTCATCCATAATGAAGAACAAAAGATATAATCAACTGTAATAAGTCTTTGTACAATACGTTGGGTGGAGACAAAGTCCACTACCAACTATCTCAAATAAAAGGTACAAGAAGGAATAGATGAAATAACAAGACTAGCCAAGTACAATCATCTTCGAAAGGATGGAGAAGATCACGGTCTTGACTAGCACACCTGCAATATCACAGAAGCACACACACCTGGAGAGATAACCAGGTCCTCAGAGGGACGTAACAAGACACATAATATCATGCCATATAAACTGAATAAATATTGCTCAAATAAATAAAGGATGCCTGCAATAGGGTACCTAACCGTACTATAGTGAATGCAATAAGAACAAACCTTTGACGCATGGGCCGGATCAGGAATATCAGGAATCAGGACCGTATCTCCCACTGGAGATAACCGGCAATCAGGACCGTACCTCCCACTGGAGATAACCGGCTATCAGGACCGTACCTCCCATTGGAGATAACTGGCAATCAGGGCAGTGCATATATGACCCATACATTAAGGAACTGTTCTTCCCACCCAATGTCTATTATGTTGTATCCATAACATAAATCCTCTATTAATCGCTAAGTCAAACTAAGCATGCAACCTCTATTAGCGGTTATTCCTATCGCACGGCTTGTACGTACTGGTGGCCAGCCAATCACGCACGTCCGTGTTCTACTTGTGACACACAACTTTGTGGTACAACGTGTCAAGGCCATGAATGCAACACACAAGGTGGTCCCTTAAATCTAGGTTTAATGTGTAAGAAAAATAATACATAGCAGGAATATAAATGAACAGTAAGTTCTAACAGGTTATGCCATGTATCATAGTTTATTTTGCATAAAAAAAATAAATAATGCATAAAATATGAGCTAAAATAAATAAACAGCAAATGGCAAGGTGTCTTGTCTGAGGTCCTTGCTGGTGAAACCGACAATCCCGTTGGGTACAGAATAGTCACAGGGCTACACAAGATGAACTCAGACGATGTGACAAACTTCTAAAATAAAAACCAAAAATAAAATATTCTGAATTTTTTTTAGGAAAAATATATGATGTGTATTTTTCTGTCAGTATTCCGAAATTTCAAACGGATCGTGATTCTGATTCCTGGTTCTCCCAGAATCTCAAAAACACTAAAACGTGTCAGATTCCGGACCACTGACACTCCACAAATTTTTTAGAAAATTAATTTCCGAATTTATGAAAATAAAATTTACATTCAGAAAATATACCTCAATACGATTCCAACAAAAAAACTGGAGGTCAAAAGGAGTCCGGAGTTGGGAGTTATGGTCATTCGAAGTTGCTACAACCTTTGAAAATTGAGGCTGAATTTATGACGAAAAAGAGAGAGAAATTTTGACAAGGATGGTTTGAAAGATGATTTATGGTGAAAATAATATAGAGGAGTACCTGCCTATTTATAGGATGTGGGAATTCTCAATTAGATAAGAATTAGGATTCCTTTAAACCCAATTTAGATATTTCCTAATTTAATTTAAAAGCAATCAAATCCAAATCCAAATCAAATCCAAATCTAATTTAAATCAAATCAAATTCTCTTAGTTTAAAATCAAATCAATTAAATCCAATTTAAATCTATTTAAATTTTTAGCTCAAAATCAAATGGGATAAATAAATTTCGAATATTTAACTATTTAAATAAATCCAAAAATCAAATCAAGATTTAAATGGCCACCATAACTTCCAAATATATTTTTCAAAATACCAATAATAATAATTTCGAAAATAATAAATATTTTTAAATATCTTTTTAAATAATAAAATATTTATTAATAAATCTCAAAAATTATATTTTTATTTAAAATAGACTAATAAATAATTACGAAATATATGTATGCACGAATAATGCATACATGATTATGCTTTTCCTAGTATACAATGAAATATTATTTATGATTAATAACTGCTAAAAATAAAAAGGCTTTTTATAGCAAGAATAATAATTATATAATATTTTGAAAGTGTATAATAAAATAGAAAAAAATATTTTTCTAAAATATGTACGCTCGCACATATTCGCACTTGACGAGCAACTACGAAAAATAAAATTTCGTGCGCGACGTACAATACGACTATGCGACGTACAATACAAAATTTTTAAATCAGTACCAAATTTAATATATATAAAAAATATAGTAGAAATTTAGGGATTTTACATCCTACCCAACTTAAAAGAATTTCGTCCTCGAAATTAAGAATTAGGAGGGGGTGAGAAGGCACAACGGTAGATAGGAGGGTTTAAGGAAGTTTATATGGTCGTAGTCTAGGTTGAGGGTATGATTAAGAGACGATTGTAATAACTCTTAAATTCAAGTGATTAGAAAGTCAAAATTGTAAATTTAGTGTCGAGGGAAAAGTCGAGTAGTTCAAGACAAAGATATGGTTATATTGGGTGGTAATGGTCATGGTGATAGGACAGTTAGAGGAGTTTTAGTACGACGCTTTCGTCCTTCTAAAATAGGTGAAGACGAATGCAATATAGAGTTCGAAGGAGGCGTTATCGAATACGAATACGTGGTTCAAAGGCGACCAAATAATTCAAAAGGAGTTGTCAAGGCAGTCGCGGATGGAACTCTAGAGGACAAGTTTAGCTATGTCCCCATCCACGTAGGATAATATGTGATAAGCGAACCAAAGTGCAATAGGTTGATCAGACCATCATGCACGGTTCTGATTAGACAATATGTTAGTGGGTGCACCCAATAAAATATGTCATGATCAAGCTTGATGACGAAATAAGCTTGCAAAACTGAAGCTACATTAGTAGCATGGGATAGTCAAAATATGTGCCAGGGAGGTACTGATGAAGGAAATTAAATAGTCCCAGATCTTTTAAAATCAAGGCTCGCCCGAAGTGTGGGCCTATACAGTTGTCCTAGTGTTTCTTCATTTATGGCTTGGTAGACTAGATAAGGTAGGGTCCTCTGAATTTAGAGTCTAAGTGAACTTACCAATGTGGTTCACAAGGAAAAGGTTTGTTATATGGTGAGGTATTCTATCCAACTTACAAGAGTTAAACTAATAGTATCATGGGACAATGGTCCAGCAATCAAGATAAAGTACAAATTTAAGCATTTAAGGAATTTAGTAGAACACAATCACATATCGGGTCGAAAGAATTGAGTTGAGGTTGAATCCCTATCCGTGGTCGAAAATATATCGGTATCATGGTAAAGATTATAATTTGGCCATTTTGACCATAAAGTCATATCAAGAAATAGAGTACAAGGAGATGGATTTTGGTGGGATATGATATGTCTACAGGAAGGTGGACTTGTCTAGGTCTTACATATGAAATTTGTTGGAAGGAAAAGTGTAGTGTTGTACTCCAAATATACAAGTCACGGTAGGGGACGCCAGAAGATCAAAAATAGAAGGCTTAATTGCACTTTGATACCCTCAACTATTTCAGTTTTTCAACTTAATACCCTAAACTTTTTTACTCAACAACTCGATACCCTCAACTATTTTATTTTTTCAACTTAATACCTAAAACACAAAAAATCTCAAAAATGCCCCTGGCTTTCTCTCTCCCATGCAACCCCCCTCCCCCCTCCCATTCCGGTGACCACCTCCCCCCTCCCTCTCCGGCGACCACCTCCCCCCCTCCCTCTCCGGCGATGGTGGAGTCGGGAAAGGAGAGGAGGGCAGCGAGAGAGGGAGGGGGGAGGGGGTGCGGGTTGCCGGAGGGTGGAGGGGAGCGGGGGGGGAGGGTGCAGGCGGGGCGGCGGAGGGGGAGGGTGCAGGCGAGGCGGGGCGCAGGAGGGGGGGGGGGGCGGCGGAGGGGAGAGGGGAGGGGGGTGGCCTGGAGTAGAGGAGGGGAGGATGAGTGGTAGTTTTAAAATTTGGGTAAGGGTATTATTGTCCAAAAAATTATCTGGGTATCAAGTTGTTACAAAAAAAAGTTTAGGGTATCAACTTGAAAAAGCTTAATAGTTGAGGGTATCAAGTAGCAATTAAGCCAAAATAGAAAGTAGGAGTTCACGAGGTGATAATTAATGCACAAAATAAAGAAGATCAAGTTAAAGCGTGAAATAAAATTAATTAAAGAATCCAGTAAAAATAATTTAGGAACACAATTTCGGAGAGAAGATAGTCTCCTAGATGAATACAGCTAAGGAACCATTAACTCATTATTCAAATTGTAAATGGGTTAGAAGGTCGTAATTAAAAAATCTAGAATTGAAGGAAGGTCGAGTAAGTCGAGGTGGAAATATAGTCACATAGCTGGGTTGATGACTAACAACACTTGTGTATATACTACTATTATGGTCATAAGTGACATGGCAATTAGTGTGGAATACTCAATAGGGTTATCTTGGGGCCTACCATTAAAATTTAACTCAAGTTTCCTCCAAAAGTTTCAAAAATAACTTTCAAAAATATACCATCAAAATTTGTATTTACTCCAAGCCGTTCAAATTTATCATAAAAAATTTAAATCACTCTCATAAATCTCAAAGCAAAATTTTATCACGTTACTACTAACCTTTTCTAAAATTAACGTTTAAATTCAACTATTTAACTCAAGAGTTCATAATTTACGAATCCATAAAAATTTCACAATCAATCAAAAATTTAACACTCTAAATTTTTTAATTAATTTATAATAAAACTCTTAGCATATTAAAAGCAATCTCAAAAAATTAAGCTCAATGCTCTCATCAATTTTAACTTCTATTTATGCTATGTTATTCCAACAAACTTACAACTTTTAAATGATAACTTCCTTTAATCAATCAAAATAACTTTTCATCACATCCTTCAAATTCTTCAAAAAAAATTTAATATTAGCAATCCTACATTAAACTAAATTTTCAAATAATCTTATCAGTCAAAATCTATTTTTTTTATTTTTTTACCAAAATCTAAATAGATTTGTAAATCCTCAATCATAGGACACAATTTAAAATAAAGAAAAATTCTCAAAAATCGTTTTCATAACTTTCAAATATTTTAAACCAAAATTCACCGTCATTACTTCCCCTTAAAATTTAAAATTTTATAAACACGAAAACCGCAAGTTGTACAACTCCGTTTAAATAATTCCTACGACCATTTTTAAAAGCTAAGATCATTTTCAAACCAAATCTATAACTGTTCAAGGTGCATAACTATAATACAATAAATCATGAACATTAAAACTCGAAAATCAAATAAATTTTATATTTGTTCAAAGATGTATATCTATCACCCAAACTCATAAATATCACAACTCGAAAAGCAAATCAATTTTATACTTGTGCAAAAATGTATAACTATAATCCAATAAATCATAAATATCAAATCTTTGAAAATCAATCAATTTCTTAAACCAAGTATGAAATTCTATAAATCCTCTCGTGTTTAATATTTAGAAATCTCAAGGTTAAAACTTTTCGTGGTAATATCCTACTTTACAAATTACTAATTATTAAATCACACTAAAAAAAAACCCTTTAACTCAATTAGAGTCTTAAATGTATTCCAATTGCCAATATAACCATTCTAGCCATGTGTTTGACCTATGAGCATATACTAGTGTAGTCATCTTCCTAGTTGACACTAAGCACGAAAATAAGAATCAACGGTAGAAAGGAATTAAGCAAGATGCAATTCAAGGAAGTCGAACGAGAGTTTAGAATTTGAAGCCAAGGGAAGAGGTCAAGCTGTATGGATGAGATTTCTATAATTCTAATCCTATGTTGCAGGTTCACATCGGTACAGTAACGTAACCGAAGTGACAAACTCGACCTGCATGGGCCACCACAGAAACATGTAACGCCTCAGTCCCATAATACTTAGGACTAGGTACGTATCCATGCCAGCTGTATACATACGAAGATACTCCAATATATGGAAACCTCGTATGAATACATAAGCTGTAAAATGCAGTAAACCAAGAGTAATCTAATCTCATCCACAATGAAGAATAAAAGATATAATCAACTGTAATAATTCTTTGTACAATACGTTGGGTGGAGACAAAGTCCACTACCAACTATCTCAAATAAAAGGTACAAGAAGGAATAGATGAAATAACAAGACTAGCCAAGTGCAATCATCTTCGAAAGGATGGAGAAGATCACGGCCTCGACTAGCACACCTGCAATATCACAGAAGCACACACACCTGAAGAGATAACCAGGTCCTCAGAGGGACGTAACAAGACACATAATATCATGCCATATAAACTGAATAAATATTGCTCAAATAAATAAGGGATGCCTGCAATAGGGTACCTAACCGTACTATAGTGAATGCAATAAGAACAAACCTTTGACGCATGGGCCGGATCAGGAATATCAGGAATTAGGACCGTATCTTCCACTGGAGATAACCGGCAATCAGGACCGTACCTCCTACTGGAGATAACCGGCTATCAGGACCGTACCTCCCATTGGAGATAACCGGCAATCAGGGCAGTGCATATATGACCCATACATTAAGGAACTGTTCTTCCCACCCAATGTCTATTATGTTGTATCCACAACATAAATTCTCTATTAACCGCTAAGTCAAACTAAGCATGCAACCTCTATTAGCGGTTATTCCTATCGCACGGCTTGTACGTACTGGTGGCCAACCAATCACGCACGTCCGTGTTCTACATGCGACACACAACTTCGTGGTACAACGTGTCAAGGCCATGAATGCAACACACAAGGTGGTCCCTTAAATCTAGGTTTAATGTGTAAGAAAAATAATACATAGCAGAAAATATAAATGAACAGTAAGTTCTAACAGGTTATGCCATGTATCACAGTTTATTTTGTATAAAGAAAATAAATAATGTATAAAATATAAGCTAAAATAAATAAACAACAAATGGCAAGGTGTCTTGCCTGAGATCTTGCTGGTGAAACCGACAATCCCGTTGGGTACAGAATAGTCACAGGGCTACACAAGATGAACTCAGACGATGTGACAAACTTCTAAAATAAAAACCAAAAATAAAATATTTTGAAATTTTTTTTAGGAAAAATATATGATGTGTATTTTTCTGTCAGTATTCCGAAACTTCAAACGGATCGTGATTCTGATTCCTGGTTTTCCCAGAATCTCAAAAACACTAAAACGTGTCAGATTTCGGACCACTGACACTCCACAAATTTTCCAAAAAATTAAGTTCCGAATTTATGAAAATAAAATTTACATTCAGAAAATATACCTTAATACGATTCCAACAAAAAAAACTGGAGGTCAAAAGGAGTCCGGAGTTGGGAGTTATGGTCATTCGAAGTTGCTACAACCTTTGAAAATTGAGGCTGAATTTATGACGAAAAAGAGAGAAATTTTGACAAGGATGGTTTGAAAGATGATTTGTGGTAAAATAATATGGAGGAGTACCTGCCTATTTATAGGATGTGGAAATTTCCAATTAGATAAGAATTAGGATTCCTTTAAACCCAATTTAGATATTTCCTAATTTAATTTAAAAGCAATCAATCAAATCCAAATCCAAATCCAAATCTAATTTAAATCAAATCAAATTCTCTTAGTTTAAAATCAAATCAATTAAATCCAATTTAAATCTATTTAAATTTTTAGCTCAAAATCAAATAGGATAAATAAATTTCGAATATTTAACTATTTAAATAAATCCAAAAATCAAATCAAGATTTAAATGCCCACCATAACTTCCAAATATATTTTTCAAAATACCAATAATAATAATTTCAAAAATAATAAATATTTTTAAATATCTTTTTAAATAATAAAATATTTATTAATAAATCTCAAAAATTACATTTTTATTTAAAATAGACTAATAAATAATTATGAAATATATGTATGCACGAATAATGCATACATGATTATGCTTTTCCTAGTATACAATGAAATATTATTTATGATTAATAACTGCTAAAAATAAAAAGGCTTTTTATAGCAAGAATAATAATTATATATTATTTTGAAAGTGTATAATAAAATAGAAAAAAATGTTTTTCTAAAATATGTACGCTCGCACATATTCGCACTTGACGAGCAACTACGAAAAATAAAATTTCGTGCGCGACGTATGTCACACCCCAGAACCAGAATACTGGAGAGCGGGGGCAGACATAGCCAGCTACGTATAACGGAATGGAATCCACACCGCTATACGGTCACGGCTGTCTAGATATGTGAGGGTTTATCTACAAGCCATCAGTCTCTTAAGGTCATAAATTATCCTATTGTCTCAATCTCAACCAACTAGTAATAGTTACAAGATATCAGACCACCAAATATACAATTGTAAGGCGTCCCAAACATTACATATCCAGATGATCGTGAAGCTAGTCGTACAAAATGTAAGGACTAGCAAGAGTTAAGTCATACATGATCAACCTCGAGTTGCCAATCATGTTTACAGCCCGTAGGCAGGCAGAAAGTAAAGTGCATCGAGCTAACATGTGCTCGTCGGCTAAATGTCTCAAAAGAATAATGTACAATAGAGTGGGAGAGCCAAAATAACCCACTCGTTGTCAGGATTCCCTCTAGTGGTCACCATATGGCTGGAAGGCAGGTAGATCCTTTGCTGCTGCTCCGGTATATGGCCATACAAAACCAGCTGGGTCAGACCCCAGAAAGAGCAAGTGCCCCAAAGGAGGCTTCACTTAGGAACTAAAACCAGCAAATTAGCACAAAAATACAATTACATAATAAGAGACAGTAATTTAAGAAAAGCATGACAGGTGAATATAAAAGACAATCTTGTACAGAATAAATAAAAGATAGAACATATGGAAAAACATGACAGGATGATATACGATGAGATAACCATGAGACTATTCAGATAACCAGGTTACAACCCGTAAACCAAACAAGGACCGGGGTTGTAACCCTTCGTCTGAACGGAACTTGGCTTCTCCCACCATTTATCGGCAAGGTAAATATAAAAAATCAAGATATGCAATTATTCATGATATAGAATTAAGATAAAGCACGAGTAATCATGTCATGCCAGAAATTGTACAGGATCAGGACGAGACAAGCTGGACTAGACTCCATCCAATCAATCACGGCCAAACAATAATTACGGCTTGCTACTTTAACTAACTAGGGTTATCACAGGCCTAGTTACTAGCAAGATGCAATGAGAATTCCAAGTCCGGTTACCTGTTTGTTACTACCTGAGTGATCCCAGCAAGAAAAGGAAAAGATAGCTGGATATAGCAGACACACTGTAGTAAGATACATGTGTCCTAAGGTACCACGCTCGACGGCAGGCTGGAAGTGCGCTCATCTCGACGGATAGCAACAAATCCCATGTATATATATATAAGGCCGGGACCAAAGGACAACAGGTAACTGGAAAATTCTCCAGGAACTATTTGATCAATCTAGTCATTAACCTAGCCAGATTCAGTATGAATCCCTGACCGTGGTACTCAGGGATCATGCCCTAGACATGATGTAAGACACACAGGACTCGTAGTTTATACAAGCACAATCATCCACGGTGTCCAGGCTAATGAATTAACTAGTCAAGAGTGCGCCACGACTGACCACTATCATTATCATTATTACTTATCAAGAGTGCGCCACGACGGACCACTATCAAGCATGTCTGGGTACTTGTCAAGAGTGCACCACTACGGGTCACTGTCGTGTCATGAATTAGCAGGTTCAAGTTATCAGGTCAAGTTATCAAGTCAAGAGTGCACCACTACGGGCCACTATCAAGCCATGTTCAATTATCATTCCAAACATAATAAATAAATTCGAGATTATCAAGTTCATAAAAAAAGGCGTAAGGATATAAAATGGACGTAAAATATCTAATAAAATATCAATATACAGGGCTATAGAAGATCCAGGGTAATCAGGCTACGCTTAGGTCAGGATACGCTCAGGCAGCATACGCTCAGGCAGCATACGCTCAGGTAGCATACGCTCAGGTAGCATACGTTTCCAAAAGGCAGCATATGGGGTCGATACGACTCCTTGTCAAGTAAGCGAGCGTATACGAGTCATACGCTCCCAAAAGGCAGCGTATGGGGTCGATACGACTCCTTGTCAAGCAAGCGAGCGTATGCGAGTCATACGCTCCCAAAAGGCAGCGTATGGGGTCGATATGACTCCTTGTCAAGCAAACGAGCGTATGCGAGTCATACGCTCCCAAAAGGCAGCGTATGGGGTCGATACGACTCCTTGTCAAGCAAGCGAGCGTATGCGAGTCATACGCTCCCAAAAGGCAGCGTATGGAGTCGACTGCGCTGCGCTAAAGAGCACACGCAGCTCAGTGGCACAAGCTAAAAAGCTTGTGCACTGCTCACTGTCTTCTCCAGAACAGCAAGAACTCTATGGTTTGAACCTAAAAACTTCAAAAGTCCATAACTTGGTCAAAATAAGTCCAAATCCTAACTTTTCAAAGGTCAAAATCGGGTAGAATAAAATTCTCAACAACATGGAACCATCAAAACTCGAAAATAACAAGGTTTAGTAGATCAAAATCCAAGATTTTTGAAAATAATTTAAACTTAGATCTACAAGAATCTAGCCATGAAAAGAGAAAATGTCAAGTACTAAAGTAAGTTAAAATGTTGCAAAGAAGAGAATGGAACAATAAAATTCAGGTTCCTCCATGAAGCAAGATGCACTTGCCTAAGGGGTGTTCTTGGTTGGTGGTGGGTTTAATGGAGAAGGAAGAAGAGATTAATGAAGAGAGAGAAGAAGAATAGGTAATAAATATGAGTGGTGGTGGTAGGTAGGGGGTTCACCAAGCAATCCCAAACCGAACCAAGCCAACCCAAACCAAGCCAAGCCAAACCGAGCCAACCCAATCCTCCTCCTATCCAAATAAAACCAAGCTCCACTAATCAGAATTAATCCATGAACGATAAATGACAATTAAACCACAATGCTAAATATGAAATAAACCACAACTAACTAATCAAAGAAAAAAGAAATACGGGTTAGAAATACGAACACGTATAAAATACGTATCACAAATTTTGGGGCACTACAACGTACAATACGACTATGCGACGTACAATACAAATTTTTAAATCAATACCAAATTTAATATATATAAAAAATATAGTAGAAATTTAGGGATTTTACAAACAACACGGGCGCTCCCCAGGGCGAGACGCTGGGTCGGATGAATCCCTTGTCGAGCAATTCTTATAACTGCACCTTGAGTTCTTTAAGCTTTGCAGGGGCCATTCTGTACGGGGTCTTCGAGATCGGTCGAGTGTCGGGGAAGGTATCGATAGTGAACTCAATCTCTCGATCGGGTGGCATGCCGGGCAGCTCGTCCGGGAATACATCGGGGAATTCTGCCACAACGTCGGTTTGATCCTGCGTTTGCACCATCCTGTCGCATGTCTCGAACGGAAGCTAGATAGCCTTCGCACCCGGAATGCAGCATCCGTCGAGCAGATATAGTAGAGATCACCATGCAGGTCGGCGACGCCTCACCACACGAGTAGCAGAATTCAGGCACTCCAGGTATACGGAATGTGACCTTCTTTTCAGCGCAGTCTATGGTTGCGTTGCACGGACCGAGCCAATCCATCCCCAGAATGATATCGTAGTCCTTAATATTTAGAACTATCGCATCGAGACTGACCTTTTGACCACCTATACAGATGATTCCGTCTCCGTAGACTAAATTTGCAGCTAGTGGCATGTCCCGACGGGAGGTTAACAGTGAGCTCGAGACCCAGCGGTGTCAGAGAAAATTTGTGCTCGGCGACAAAGTCCGCCGATATGAAACTATGCGTGGCACCTGAATCAAACAATACACGAGCAGGTTTATTATTGAATTACAGTATACCTGTCACGACTGTGTCAGATGCGAATACTTTGTCTCGGGTCATGGCATAGACGCGGCCCTGAGCATTAGGGCGACGGTCTTGGCCATTCTGTTGTGCGGTCGGTGGAGCCCGAGGTGCTTGGCTTCGGTTTTGTTGATGTTGCGGGGGGCGTTGGTTCGACGTAGCTTCCGGGCAGTCCCTTACGAGGTGATCTCTTTTGCCGCACGCGATACATACTCTGTGCTTGAGTCGACAGTCAGTGTCCAGGTGTTCGTCCTTGTGGCAGAAATTGTAGACCATCCGCTCCTTCGTCTGGTTGCCGCGATATTGACGTTTATGTGCGTTGTTGCCTCTCGCGTTACTATGGCATTTGTTATTAAAGTTAACAGCGCCGGTAGTAGTAGGAGGATACTCGGACTCCAGACGGATGGCGTGGTTGAGTGCCTCGACTACAGTTTTATATTCGGCACCAAGACATGAGCACGGATAGAGGAACGCAGACCCACTACAAATCGTTTTGCTCGACTTGCGGTGGTAGGTAAATAGTCTCCAGTAAACTTGGCCAGTTTGTTGAATTTGGCCGCATATTGTCGTACAGTCATATTCCTTGCGTCAACTGCATGAACTTATTTTCTTTTTCCTGTCGCACGGCTGCAGAAAGATATTCATTCTCGAACGCATTTCTGAACGTCGCCCATGAGATCGTCGCCGTGTCGTCTTCACGTCGAATAGCCCGCTTCTGCACAGCCCACCAATCGTGTGCGTTCATTCGAAGTAAAAGTTGAGCACACGCGACTTTCTTCGAGTCTTCGACACCCAGAAGCTCGAACTTGTCTTCCAGCTCCTCCAACCAGTCGATCGCCACGGAGGGATCTTCTGTGCCGTTGAAGGAAGTGCGGCAGCTTTTCGTGAATTTTGACACGTCGAAGTTAGAACTTCTCGGTGCTGCAGGTGAGAGCGCGGGCGCCTCTGGTTCAGCTTCGTTGGATCGAACCGCAGGCTGGGTCACGACAGGTGTCATCGTTGAGTTGTTGTTGTTGCCGACGACCGACTGTACAATCTGTTGGAGGGTATTCAGCTGCTGCTGTTGCAGCTTGAATTGAGCCTCGAATCGACTCTCAAATTGGGTCTGACGAGCCTCCGCTTTGTTGACGATGGAGCTCGTTTTGACGTTGCTGCATTTCAAGCATCTGCAGCATATGTTGCATCGGGTCGCCGGAAGGTCCGGCTACAGTAGGCGTCATTCCCGTTGGGTTAACGGAATGCTCGGGCCTAGAAGCACTCGAGCCGCTGGAAGCGCTCGTCTCGTCTTCCGCCTGAGCTCCCGTAATTGCAGGGAAAAAGGAAAGGCAACTCTCGTTAGTTTTTTAGAAAATGTCCTGGGTTCAGCGTATGGAACAACTCTTTTCATCGACACGAGGTCAACGGTTGGAGACTAGAACTCAACACTGGAGGCCAAGGACATAAAACCGTGCTCTGATACCATTATGTCATGCCCCGATTCCGTCGAATCGATAGTCGTCCCCCGGGCGTGATGCCGTGCGAACCTAATTTACGATCGCACAAGGCCTAGTCATAAGGTAATCCGAGACACGAGATCTAAGAGAGTACGCAGACAAATTGATACACACAATAAGTAAAGGAAACTTGATCTTTATTGATAATGAACGTCTTTTACAGACTCCGATACAAGACTCATTGCCAGCATGGGACTACAATATGACTCGATTATAAAAGAGTGCCGATGAGATAGCCGTTCCATACATTGCACACATCCCTCAATATACACAAGTACTCCATTGACCTGGATAGGAGGGACGCTGAGTCATTTGCCTTGGACTGTCGAGAGCCTTCAAAATTGGAGTCGCAGAGTAAGTCTTCGACGCACGGCCGAAGCTTCAAAAGTCACGAACGTCGCCGAGCTAGCTGGCACGTCCTTCCTGGTTCGCGGGACCTGCAAAGAGCGAGGATCAGCACGAAACACATGTACTAGCGAATGGCTAATTAAATCCAAGCTCTGTATTTGATTTAAGAAGTTTCGTAAAACATGTTAGCTAGCTATTTCAATGATCTTTCTAACCATCCTGCTCGATTTGCATGTTAACATATTTTGAAGCAAGCATATGAAACTGGATATCATTAAGCAACTATCATATTCATCCCGTGTCCCGTGTACCTGTTAAGCAGTGAAGGGTATGAAGGCCACTGGCAATGACAAGCCATTTCGGACTATAGCATTTGGTTAGACGACGTCCCTTTCGCGTCGGGTAGCGAGCCCTATGCGAAAGTGCCCGCATAACTCGCGCCGATGAAGGGTTGGCGCTGCTACACTCGTTCCTCCCGGGCCGAATCGGTCCCTTGGCCTAGGCAACCGTTCGAGGAAACTTCACCTTGTCGACAAGTTGTCCAATGACCGTTTTCCTTTGGACTTAGTTGATTTGCTTACTTAGCCGTATCGTTGCGATAAACGTTAATCGATTCATTCATTGTTTGCATAGGCTAAGTGGATTTGTATAAGAAAGCGCATTTTCCATTTTTAAAACCGGCAGTTTGATAGCAAGTGTTTCGTGAAGAATCGTGCCACGATTTCTTTGATTCTACACTATTATGACAAGTATTCATTTACTTCATATATTAAGTTTTGAAGTAGAGGGACGAGACGAAGGAGGTCAGCCACTCGTCTTAGCCTTGCTTCAAGCGAGCGACCGGTTGGCTGCGCTGACGTCGCCTACGCGATCACCTGCAATCGCATAAGCAACTGATTAGAACACTGTATAATTCAAAGATATTCGATATGAATGCGAAGCTCGAAAACGCATCACGAAAACCCATCGAAAACATTCACGAAAAATGCATTCACGAAAACCAAAGCCAAAGCCAAATCAAGTGCGGCATGAAAACCAGAGCAACGGGAGGTCTCTCCCGACTCAGCCGCAGAGCCAATCCTCGAGGCGCAACCCGCTGAATATGGGACTTGGTTCCGAAGAAGCCATTCCATAACGTGGAATGGATCTTAATTCAACCGTTCCCGTTCGATCGACTCGGCCGATTCCGACCTATCGGTCTCGACCGAATCGATAGCGACAGTGTTCCTTTCTCGCGCACCCCGTGGACAGAGATGGGGCACGATGTAGGGACGGGGCACTACAATACACATCGAACCACATTGCACACTGGAGCTTCATCGTATTGCATTCGCACCTGCACTCCTGCATCCTCCAGTCCGGCTCTCATCACCGGCCTTCTAGCCCTTAAAAAAATATCTTGGTTAAATCTGTTGAACAATGCTTCCAATAGAATTTGAACCTTCTCTCTCTCTATATATATATATATGTGTGTGTGTGTGTGTGTGTGTGTGTGTGTGTGTGTGTTTTGGTGATGAAGATGTTATCCGAAGATGCTGACAAAAATTGATATTTATGTTGAGTAAATTTGATTGAATGTTCCATTGTTAAATAAGATGGCATCAACATTTCAACGATAAAAAAATTCCTAATATAAAATAATAATTTATTCAATAAATTTGGTTGTATTTTTTTTTGCTACATAGAATGTTACCAATATTTATAAAACACGTTGCACATGCATCACGTGTACCATGGCACTAGTATATATATAATTCAAATGTCTGACATATGTTTATATTTTTTACAACTCACAACCTTATTGCAATCGGTATCCTGTACTCGATGTACATCTCGACGTTCACAACGTCCACTTGTTAGCAATTCGGCAAACGGAAAAAATTCGGAACGACAAAAGTAACGAGTATAAATCGGCTCAGTGCAAATAAAATACGTTCAAAAATTCGAAAAATAGAAATATTGAGATTAGAAACTTCAAATTCTTAAATATGTTGTCAAATTTGGTTAATTAAACAGGTTCCCAACACGTTTTTTTGGTCAAATTTTTCAACAATTTATACGGAATACGTTTAAAACTTTCGCATACTTAAAATTTATGTACTGATTCGAATCTGTTAAAAGTACGCAAATATTATATGCTTATGAAAGATTGAAAAAATTCGCGTATAATACAAGTTTTATTCGGATAATTGCTAACAAGGCAACGTCCACCTTAATTAGCGTCTAAACGATCTCCATCATCTCGCTAGGTCCGCTGGTCACCTCTAGACGTGGCATGGTTATTACAACTATATGTTGCACGTAAACCCTCATAAATCTCTTCCTCGAACCGGACGTGGCTTGAAAAAGGGATTTGCAATATTGGAATCCACAAAATATTTCGTCAACCGGTCTGACGAAATTCAAGCAAGTTCTAAAGAACTTGTTTGAATTCTAATATGTGAATGACGGAATTCAAGGAGCTTGAATTCTAATATGTGCATGCACAATTTTTTTTTCGTGCATTAAATTTTAGAACTTGCATAAATTGGTGAGGCATGCATTCAATAATGATATTTGAAATTTTTTTCTTCTTCTTTTCTTCTGTTCCTTCTATTCCTACAAAGTTTCTTTAGATAATTTTTTTTCCTCATGAATCATGATTTAACTCAAGTGTTGTATCAATTGTTCTACAGAAAATTTGCTCCAAAGTACTCATGTTTTAGGAAATTACGTTCAGGATAACATGTTTGAGAAAATTGGAATTATAGGAACATTCCGTCAGACGAACTGGCGGAAATTGGACCGTCCGGCTGAAATCGCGCACGGGGGAGGAGGGAGGAGAGGTTTTAAAGTTTTCTGTAAAAATTATTTCCAACAATGCAATAATTTAAATCCCAACCATTTAAACTCTAGTCGTTGGTAACCCTTGTCCCACCCCCATTCCAAACAAACCCAACCCCCTCCCCCTCCCTCCTCTCCGTGCGATTTCAGCCAGACGGTCTGGCAGAATGTTTCTATAATTTTAAATTTTTCAAACATGTTATCGAATGTAATTTCCCAAAACATAGTACATTGGAGCAAATTTTCTGCTTGTACTATCATCCATGGAATGTTGCTCAACTGTATACTCCACAGCCACAAGGCAGAGTACTTTCACCTATCCCACCCAAATGTCACATCCTCGTCTTATTTACGACAAGAAAAAGCAACCAATCATGGTGTGTCCCATTCACTTTCCATATCTTTGGCTTAGGGGCTGTTTGGTAAATATGAAGTGAATTTGGATTTGGATTTGGACTTTTATGAAGAAAAGAAGGATATAAATTCATGTATTTTCTTGTCCTCCTAGTAGGGGACAAATATGTTTGGTTGGAATAGGAAGTAAGAAGTGGAAAGTGAAAAAATTAGACAAATGTGTTTGGTTGAGATAGGAAAGTCAAAAAATTGAAAAATGGAAGAGTATAATTATTTCACGTAATAATTTAATAAATTAAATAATTAGTTTGATAAATTAAGATAATTAATTATTAACTAATTAAGAATTACAAATTTATCAACTCAAATTTAATTACTAATTACGAGTTACAATTTTAATTAATAAATACATTACCTATCATCTAATACATACATCAGTATAGTAATTAATAGATAAAATAGCTAACTAATAATGATCCCTGTATTAAAATAGCTAACATCTCTCTCTCTCTCTCTCCTCCTCTCTCTCTCTCTCTCTCTCCTCTCACTGTGTGTGTTTGGACCGACTGTTTCTTTTCCCAAATTTTTTTTTTCCTATGGCTTCCCTCCTCCGCTCCCAAGCCCTTCGGCCACCGCCACTGCTACGGCTCCGCCCCCAACCCTCTTTTCCTCCTCTGATTGCTCCGAGGCTCCGGATCTCGACAACCACCGCCGCCTTTTGGATCTCATGCTAACCGTCGGCACACCTCGACACCTGGAGGCCGTCGATAGGGGACTAGCTGCCGGAGGCGTCGCTAATCACGAGTGAACTATAAATTAAGTCTTCTTCTTCTTCTTCTTCTTCTTCCCCTGTATCAACTATAAAATTCATTTTTTTTTTTTTTTCTGCGATGAACTATAAATTATTTCTTCTTCCTCCCCATATATATATATATAGATATTATATTATATATATATATATATATCTATATATATATATAAATATATATATATATTATTCCTCCTACTCAGCATTCCAGTTTCCAACCCACATCCTAAGATTTGGAAGGAAGTTGATATAGGAATTTGGGAGGGGACAAGGGGGGACATAAATTTCAAGTTCCATTCTGGCATATGCTTTCCAAATCTCTGTTGGGTCGATCCAAACAATGAAAGCCATGGATTTGGCTTCACTTCCTGTTGAATTACAATCCGGTCTCAGTTCCTGTTTACCAAATAGACCCTTAAGCCAACTCTCACTTCAAAGAGTAAAGCTATACTTACAACCAATATTATTATATAACTATACACCCGACTATGTGGCATCTATTATTGAAAGAGGAGAAAAAGTGGAATAAATGAGTACAGATCTGTTTGTTCTTTTAAATTTTGTCCACTTTTGTCCTCTTTTTTTATTACATGTGGACTACTATCTATATATCTACTCTCATAGTCCACACGTAATATAGAGGAAACATAAATGTACATGATTAAATGAACAATATATTTGCTCTCACCGATGAGACTCATGTTAGCAGAGAGAGAGAGATAGAGAGAGAGAGAGAGAGAGAGAGATATGTAAGAAATTTGTAGGCATTTGATACTAACTAGCATTTTTCCACTTCAAATACAACCAAATTTCAACACGATGCAAGTTACTACCGATCATCTGATGCTTCTATCTACCGTTCAAGCGCTTTATATATACTAGTCACGTTCACTGCTTTGCACTTACAAAAAAATATATTTAGAAAATTAAATTAAATATTTATGCAAAATATTTTAAATATAATTTGAATATATTTAAATTTAAATTTATTATAATATATTTTATAATTTTGATATGTTTTAGTTACATACCATGTATACCTAGTTTAAATATAATTTGAATATTAATATATGTTATATTTTAGCTAGTTAGAAGAATTTTAATATATTTTTCTTAACTACGAGAAGATAGTTAGAAAAATGTTTTAATTTTTTATATTAATCAATTGAAATATACATACGGATTGGACAGCTCAATTAATAATATTTGTGCGGTGTCACACCCCAGAACCAGAATACTGAGAGCGGAGACAGACACAGCCAGCTACGTACATTGAAGTGAATCCTACCTCGATATACGGTCACGGCTGTCTAGATGCATGAGAGTTTTACTACAAACCATTAGTCTCTTAGGGTCAAGAACAAACCTAGTGTCTCAATCTCAAGCAAGCAAGTAAATGTAACAAGATGGTAGATCATCACACATACAAGGTAAGGCGTCCCCAAACATTACATATTCAGATGATCATGAAGCTAGTCATAATACGAAGACTAGTAAGAGTTTAAGTCATACATGATCAACCATTTTGATTTGTCAATCATGTTACAGCCCGTAGGCAGACAGAAATTAAAGTTTCAACACGAGCTAACACTTGCTCGGCGGCTAAACGCCTCAAAAGAATATTTACAATACAGTGGGAGAACAAAATAAGAAACCTACTCGTTGCCAGATTACGTCTGGTGTTCACCATCTGGCTGGAAGATAGGGAGATCCTCGGTACTACTCTGAAATCTGGCCATACAAAACCCTGGGTCAGACCCCAGAAAGAGCAAGTACCATAAGGGAGGCTTCACTTAAGAACTAAAACCAGTATATTATACATAAGGACAATAAATGAATTAACAAAAGACTGATTATAGAAAACATGGTGATAAACGATAAGATAACTAAGGACCATTCCGGTAACCAAGTTACAACCCGTAAACCAAATAAGGACCGGGGTTGTAACCCTTCACCTGAACAAAACTTAGTCTCTAACCAATTATGATAAAGTAAGGCATAAGCAAACATGTGCTGAAGTAATCTAGGCTGGCATCGATTAGACAGACTAGACTGGACTACATCCATCATTCACGCCAAGCAAAGAGTACGCTTAATATTTAACTAACTAGGTTATCACAATGCCTAGTTACTAGCAAGATGCATGAGATGTTCCCACAGTCACAAGCCCTGCAGCTATCCAGGTTATCCAGGCGAGGTTCATTTAAGAGTTATCAAGAATTATTAGGTGGCTTGGAGTGTGCAACACATGACAATGTGCATAGGACTTGTTTCAGAAGTGCCCTACATGACAGTGGCTGAAAATGTGCCCTGCTCACGGCATGCTACAAGTCCCTCAGGTGTGGCCGGGATAACGGGATCGCCGTAACTGGAAACATCTCTCTATATAACTACTTGATCGATCTAGTCATTAACCTAGTCAAATTCATTATGAATCCCTGACCGTGGTAACCAAGAATTCGTGTCCTAGACATGATGCAAGTGAGACAGGTAGCTTATCAGGCACACTCAAGTAATCAACCACGGTGTCAAGACAAGAGTTACTTAACAAGTCAGGGTACTGTCGCAACAACGTTCAAGATTTTTATGTCTGTCAGGTTACTTGTTACTTGTCAAGATTGCTTGTCAGGAGTGCGCCTCGACGGGCCACTTATCAAGATTGTACATACCTTATCAAGTTACTTATCATGTCAAGAGTGCTGTCAAGAG